>JAPPVO010000002.1:65702005-66902005 GCA_030407325.1 Camellia japonica
TGTATAAAATCGATATAATTTTTACAGGCATTTACGCATGCTTAATTGTGGCTTTTAAAAGTGTCAATGAAAAGAACATATAAGTGGCATTTCGTAGTAGTGGTAGTAGCTTTGCAAAGTGTCACTAGAATAAACTCCAATGGCACTTATATCCATTTATGGCGCAAATGAATTAGATTTAGTGACATTTATAAAGTTGTTAAAAATATCAATTGTAGCATAATAAGCGTCATTTAAAATTCATATAGTGGCATTTTTTAGACTGTAAGTCTTTTTTAATGGCACTTGATAGCGTCACAAATAGTGTCTACTATAACATCAAAGTGTCACTGAAAGTCTTTAGCCTTGATGGTGTAATGGCATTTACAAGTGTCACTAAATCTTTTTGTAATGGCGCTTAATAGTTCCACAAATAGTGTCTATCATGACGTCAAAGTGTCATTCAAAGTCTTTAGTCATAATGGTGTAGCGGCATTTGCAAGTGTCACTAGTATCTACAGTGGCATGGGTATAAATGTCACTTGTTCAAAACGCTACAAGACCAAAATATATCACTGAAAAAGTAGTTCAGTGGCACTTTCAAGTGTCACTAAACTAAGAAAATATTATAATGTGAAAAAATGAAATATATAAAAATATATAATTTTCTCCTTTGTTTTGTGGACGACATTTCGGATTCCCTCTCCTCTAAAACTCAAAAAATATATATTCAAAATAAAATTTTTTTTAAAAAAAAAAATCAAAACTAAAGGAGTGTGTAGAGGTTGTACTTGGTGGAGGTTAAAGGGAATTGGTGGAGGCTTGAGAAAGGCTCTCGCTATTTTTTTTATTTATTAGCAAAATAAAATAATTTTATTAATAAAATTTAATATAAAAATAATACTAACACAATTGTCGATAAAGAAACAGCTAATACTACTATCTTGCCTACTCGAATTTTTTTTCCCAATTTAGGTTTGATTTTCATAAGTTTTGATTGAGTTTCACAAAAAAAGACAAAGAATAATGTTTAAACTGACAGTTGTGGTTTTCCATGATATGAGATAAAATAAAATTACGAAAACTAGGGAGTGAAATGTGAGAGCTCTAAATTAAGGATTTTAATTGTTGTGTGGGTTTCATGTAATGTGATGTTTTGGTTTTATTTTTTTTTTATTTTCCACATTATTAGTGCTATTTTAGAGCTCTCAAATTAAAGAAATATATCATTTCTGATTTTTTAATGCTTTTACCATAATTGTACTTTTATAATTTGCTTATTGTGTTAGAAAATATGTGTTTCCGTCCCTCCAATTTATCTATAAAAAATGCGTTTATTTGATACTTATAATACAAAATTAATGACAACAAAACAAAACACATCCCTTAAGTATAGCTCAATTAAAAATAATTAGTAACATTTAGTAACATTTTTTTGAGACGAATTTTTCAAACTGTCGCTGAAAGTTAAAAATTAGTAACTTTTTTGTGACGATTTTTTTAAACTGTTGCTAAAACTTATAATTAGTAACATTTTTTATGACAATTTTTAATCTGTCGTTGAAATTAACAATGAGTAATGTTTTTTAATAGTGTGATGAAAAACGTCATTAATTATCATAAAACTTATTGGACAATAAGTTCACATATTTGCACCTTTAGCAACCAAATTTGGCGACTAAAACCTTTTTAGTCGCCAAAAGTCACACATTTACCGACTAATCTTGCTATTGGTCGCCAATATTTAGCATTTTAGCTACTAAATTTTTTTAGTATCCATATATTAGTTATTGGCAACTAAAAAAAAAAATTAGTCGCTAAAATTCATGTAAATAGGAGACTAAAAATATTTTAGTAGGCCTTTGTCTATTTTTTGTCTACTAATTATGATTTTAGTCGGTGTATATATCCTTTTGGCAGCCAAAAAAAAGTTTAGTCACCAAAAGATAGGTTTATTTACTAAACTATCAGTGACTAAAATAATTTAGTCGTTTTATGGTTAGTGTTTTCCGACAAAAAGAATACTTAGTAGCCAAATTAGACAAATATTGACTATTTTTGCCGACTAAACAGAATTTGGTCGCTAAAAGTAGGCCAAAAAAATTAGAGGGAAGCTTATGAATTGGTGCCCTCCTGTTCACACTTATTTTTTTGTATCTATTCTGTCTCACAAACACAGACCACTCACCACAAAACCAGAGGCCCGCTCACCACCGATTGTCACTACCACCGTCGCTGGCCACCATTCGTCCCCACCGTCGCATGTCGCCACCACCACCGCCGACGCCGAAATCACCACCAACACTGCCACAAATCACAGGTTTGTCTCTGTCTCTCTCTGTTCGGTCCTCTCCCGGGCGTTACGATCTGCTTCTCTCTCTCTCTCTATCAAGCCATCTCTCTAGTTCCCTCTCTCTCTCTCTCTTTCTCTCTCCCTCTTCCCCTATTTCCCTATTTCCCACACTTTATCTAGGGTTTATATGCTTTTTTAGTTTATTTTTGTATTGATTTCGGTTAAGGGCTCATTGGTTGAAGTGTTTGATTTCCCCCTAGCCCTCGAACCATCGTGTGGCTCATACGGACAATTCCCCCATGACAAATAGGACTTGTGACAACTGACGCAACGTTATCCGGACCCGTAGGTTAGGAGTTAGAGCCAAATACGCCCTAAACTTAGTCGAAAAAGGGCGTTTCGAGGGTGAAAATTCAAAGCAGCCCCCAATCCACTGTGCGACTCTCATAGATATCTTCCCCATGACAAATAAGACTTGTGACAACTGATGGAACATAATTCGGACCCATAGGTAGAGAGTTAGAGCCGAATACGCCTTAAACTTACTCGAAAAAGAGCTTTTTGGGGGTGAAAATTCAAAACAGCCTCCAAATGACCATGTGACTCTCATGGATAGCTTCCCCATGACAAATAGGACTTGTGAGAACTGACAGAACGTAATTCGGACTCGTAGGTTGAGAGTTAGAGCTGAATACCCCTAAACTTAGTCGAAAAAGGGTGTTTCGGGGGGAAAAATTCAAAACAGCCCCCAAACCACCATATGGCCCACACGGATAGTTCCCCCATGATAAATAGGACTAGTGACAACTGACGGAATGTAATCCGGACCCGTAGGTTGAGAGTTAGAGCCGAATACGCCCTAAACTTAGTCGAAGAAGGGCGTTTTGAGGGTGAAAATTCAAAACAGCTCCCGAACGACCGTGTGGCTCACACGGATAGCTTCGCCATGACAAATAGGACTTGTGAGAACTAACAGAACGTAATTTGGACACGTAGGTTGGGAGTTAGAGCCGAATACACCCTAAACTTAGTCGAAAAAGGGCGTTTCGGGGGCAAAAATTCTAAACAGCTCCCGAACCACTGTGTGACTCACACGAACAGTTCCCTCATGATAAATAGGACTTGTGACAACTGATGGAATGTAATCCGGACCCGTAGGTTGGGAGTTAGAGCCAAGTACGCCCTTAAACTTAGTCGAAAAAGGACATTTTGGGGGCGAAAATTCAAAACAGCCCCTGAACGACCACGTGGCTCACACGGATAGCTTCGCCATGACAAATAGGACTTGTGAGAACTAACAGAACATAATTCGGACCCATAAGTTGGGAGTTAGAGCCAAATACGCCCTAAACTTACTCAAAAAAGAGCTTTCGGGGGGGCGAAAATTCATAACAGCCCCCGAATACGCCTTACACTTAGTCAAAAAACTTGCAACACTTAGTTTGAAAAGTAACAATTTTATGAAAATAACATCTACATATTCTAATAATTGCCTTTATACATTTATAGGATAAAGAAATTACATATTACATTATTTGTGCAGTTGGTTGGAATAAATATTACATGATACATATATATATACTTTCTTTTATTTCCAAGAAGACATTTCTCGATTCTTCTACCTTAAATGCATGTTAGAACATGTTCCATATCACTGACTGAATTGATATTTTGTAACCAATTCTAATGTTTCGTTTTTTGTTTTTCTTTGTAGATGGCTTTGTTGCGTGAACTTATGGATAATCCATATTGGTGTATGGAGAAGAATTTTCACTTTGGTGTAGAACTAATATAATACTTTTGTTGTCCTCAGCTTTTGTGTAGTTCATTATTACTGATACAGAAAAATTTTGGCAATCAATAGATAATGACTGTCATGGTACATAGATCAAGTTCTGTCGTGGTACATATATACCATTTGTCAGCGTACATATAGGACGTTTTGTAATGGTTCATAGAAAACTTTTGTCGTGGTACATATATCACCTTTTGTCGTGGTACAGATTACGATGGTAATTTGTACCACGCCAAATGGTAATTTCGCTTGGTAGTAAATGTATTTTTTGTATACAGAGGCTTTGATTTTTGTATGATATATTTTGTATGGAATTATTATTTTAGTTTGGACAATACTTGATTTGCATGGACATTGACACTTAAAGTTATTTATTTTTGGTATATGGATGTAGATTGTGGAATGATTGATAGTATGTATCATTTTGTTTATATATGTATTACAGGTTGCATTGATATAGACAGGTTGTGGAGAAATTATAATTTTGCGATAAAACATAATATCATGTTTTTGGTGACTAAACAATTAGTAGCTAAAATGAAATTAGAAAAAGACATTTGGCAACTAAAAGTTTTGTAGCCAAAAAAAAAAAAAAAAGACATTTAACAACTAAAAGTTTAGTAGCCAAAAGAAAATCAAACATTTGGCGACTAAAATATTTCGTAGCTAAAAACAAAAAACTAAAGGATAAAAACACTTTTGCCGACTAAAATTTTAGTAGCCAAAAATGTAGAACTTTAGGCGACCAAATATTTAGTAGCCAAAAGAGGAACTCTTTGCCGACTAAAAATTTAGTAGCCAAAGATGTGGGACTTTCAGCGACTAAATTTTTAGTAGCCAAAAGAAGAACTCTTTGCCGACTAAAATTTTAGTAGCTAAAAATGTGGGACTTTAGGCGACTAAAGGTTTGGTCGCCGAAAAGGGTCTAATTTAATTTAATGTCCAACCTTTTGGTGACTAAAATTTTAGTCGGGAATTGTATACATTTGGTGACTGAAATAATTGTAGTCGCTAATTACCTTTACCGACAATTTTTTGGCGACTACTTTTGCGACCAAATAATTTAGTCGCTAAAACCGTTCGGCGACTAAAAATTTAGTTGCCAAAAGTGAAAATTCTTGTAGTGTTATGACCTACACATAAGTCTCCCCTAATCTTATTCAAAGATAAGTCAATATAATTATATACCAAACTGACAAGATTTATTATATTTTTGACAAATCTAAAAAATGGTCACAATAATTTACTTAATAAAACATGGATCCGTGCGGTTGAAGAATTATTCATCATGTAACTGTGGACAACTAGGTAAAAAAAACATTATCATATGCTTTCTATTAAAAAATATGAGACAAATTCATCATTTACTCTTAAACGCTATATATACCTATGTCAATGCCATGCTAGCTTTGTTACCTCATTATGGGACCTACATTTTTATGTTGATTATTGAAATAGTATGTAGCAATGCCGACTTATTTTGTTTATAAAAAAAAAAAATTCGTGGGCGAAGGGGTTGGTTGTATGGATGCGAGTAGCAATAGTAGGGATAATTTGTACTTTTCGACTCTCTCTCGATGCATGTCACACTACAGGAAATAAGGGATTTAACGGCGTTTAATTAATGGCGTTATATTAAACGTCACTTTTTTTAATAATTAATGACGTTTTTAAAACGTCGCATTTGATATGAATCAAAACGACCCCGTTTTATGAATAGAAGACGCTTGGAAACGCCTCCAAATCCTGTCTCCCTACAAACCCTATTTTGTCTCTCCAAACCTTTATTTTCAAAACCCACCGCCGTCTAGTTCGAATCTATCACTCACTCAAATCTCTCACTCTCTTGCTCTCTCTCGATTCTTCTTCAGAGCGATTGCGATTTCGAAATTTCTCAGAGCCAACCTATCTGCATCCGTATGGCTTCAATCTCGTAGTTTCTCAGAGCGATTGCGATTTCGAAGTTCAGTTTTGAGCACTGTTGTCTACAATCTCAGAAAAACCAATCGAATCCTTCAAAATCTGCTTCAGCTCTGTGATTTATCTCAGAATGACATCTCGACGATTTCGATTTTGATTTCGAAGCTCTCTCTGTCTTTCGATTTCAAAGCTCTCTCTCTCTCTCTCTCTCATGATTTCAAAGGTCTCTCTGTTGATTTGGTTATTGATTTTCATTTGTGCAGATCAAGGCATTGCATATGCGGAGATCAAGGCATTGAGAGAAGGCAGAAAGGTTCAGATCTACCCATTTCTCTCTATATATATATATATATGACTATCGTAAATCTGATTCAGTGATTCTGTTTTGTTTGTGTTGGTTGTTGATTCTGTTTTGTTTATGTTGGTTCGGTGATTCTATATATATATATACTATAACCCTCTTCTGTTTTGTTGATTTGGTTGTTGCCAAGTTTTGATTCTGTAATGCAATAGTATTGCTCTGTTTCAGTGATTGATGTTTTGTTTGTGTGAAATGTTTTGATGTTCTTGATGCTACTAGTTAACTTGGTTTATCATGAATTTGCTTTTAATAACAAAACTTTGCTTTTTTGTGTGAAAGAAGAGGATATTTTTAAAAATACCAATTATAAAGTAGCTTAATTTTTATTGAAATTTCCAGTGAAAAACCAATGAGCTGTTTGTTGCTCAAGTATTGTTAGGTTGAACGAGCTGTCTTACAATCCATTCTGTGCGTGTGTATGTCATTTTAGTCGCATTATATCATTTTCTTTCCTGGGAATTACCAGGACAAGACAGGAGGCAATGAAAGCAACCACTACATTTTGGCTGTTATTTTTTTTTAGGTTGATGATTGCTCTTTCGATATCATCTTATGTGATAATGGGTCTTATCTTTTATTTTTTATTTTTTCAGATGGTTGTCTTATCTTTTATTTAGATATCAATAACACTAATATTTTTGCTTAATTATGATAATATATATATATTCTTAATATTTTTGGGAAAGGGGTTCCCTCACCATTGTTGGGGAATTGTGTTAATAGACCAAAACAGGTGTTAAGATAGGGTACAATGATGGATTTTGTATCAAACAACTATGTCCAGTACATGCTATTGGATTTTGTGTGTATGGTTCAAGTTGGTTTTCTTTGCAGATCATTTAATCACTAGTCTCTTTTACTCATTGAATGCATAAAGAGTTCTGAACTTGAAATAGCACAGATGGTGCAGGTGCCACTGCCATAGCTATGCTTTATGTATGCAATTCTTAAAGTGGACATTGTCGTTGTAGACTGCTTCAATGACTATGATTTTGCATTAAGCTATTTCAGTCTTATAAAACTCCTTGTTAGTTTGAAACTAGAAAGGTGGATGAAGGTAGATCCTGCTGTACATAGCTGTTTAACTAGTTGTGAGCCTTTGAATTAGTTTTTGATCAAAACAGAGAATATAAAAGCTCTTAGAGCAAAGAATTAGGAGGATAAAGCCTACAATGATAGATTGATACTTTGTGCTTGCGTAAAGTGGAATGAGATCAATTTGAGATCCATAATTGTATCCTCATATAGCATTGAAATGACAATTCTAGTTGGGCCAAATGGTTCTACTGGGAAAAAATAAGTAGAAATTAAATGCATTGTTAGTGAAACTCCAGTGGGATGCTATTACAGTAGCCAAAGTCAAATTATAACAAAGACCTCTCTAAAACTCCACTCCAATGGTCTGTCAATGCTCATGCCAAATTATAACATTGCCAAACTTAGCTATTGAATTGAATTGAAGAACATTGCCAAATTACATCACATACCCCACCTGCTTGGTAGCTCACTGATATGTCTGATTGCATGAATAACCTACCACACATTACAGCTAGGCTCTCAATCAATTTGTTTTGTTTTGTTTTTTTTTTTTTTTTTTTTTGGGGGGGGGGGGGGTATATATATATAATCTTTCTTCACTTGTTCTTATTAAATATAGGTTCAACTTTCAAAGAAAGAGAAGAAGAAGAAGAAGAAGAAGAAGAAGAACTAACAAGGTAAAAGTACTAACATCACTAGTTTTTAATTTCTCACTTTTCTAAATCTATTAAGACATGATGTGATTTGGTGTTGGAAATTAGTGAATAATTGTAGATTGGGAAAAGACCTAGAACAGATAACAGAAAACAGAGAAGAGTGGGTTTTAGTTTGGAAACAAATTAAAAACTAAAAAAATTAAACGCAACGCAACACATCTTTTCACGATATTGAGATTGGATAACCTGAAAAAATGAGGAAAATGAAAAATTGGAGTGATACAATTTGGTTGTTTTTAGTTTGGAAACAAATTAAAAACTTGAATTAAGCCAAATCAGCCACATAGTTTTATATATTAACCTTGAAAGTAGTACCTTGAAAAAAATCCAAATCTTGTGGGATATTTGGTAATATTATGTGCCTTTTGGTCGATGCAGCAAGTAGCTGAGTGGGTAATGACAATGCTGCAAGGTTTTGTTGGTAAGACAAAGAATTATTTGAATACTTTCACATTGTTAATTATGTAAACCTTGTCATCATATTTGGAGCCTGCCTTTTGAATTATTTGCTACTTTTTGCTGGTAAAACGATGAATTATTTGAATACTAATATTTATCTAATGTTGAAACATCTCTATTGTAAATTCTCAGTTTTGCTTATATGATACTTGGGAGCAAATGATATAGAATAGAAGACAAACCTAGCACAGCTGTCATTGTGGTGACAAAGGAAGATAAATAATTGGCAATTTCTCAGGACAGAAATGAGCCCAGATGATGGTCACTTGAGCAGAGGATTTAAGTAGCTCTGCTAGGAGGACTTGGGAGTCTCTTCTCTTGAGTAGACATTTTTTTTAATAGTTCTATTTAGTCTCTGCTAATGCCACTTGGGAGTCACTTTTGTAAGATCCTTATATTTTTAATAGTTGTTGTTGCTGCTTTGTTCATCTTTAAAGCAGTAGCTAAGATGAGAGCCTTGAAGGTTGTAATTGTTAAAATAGCTTATGGGGTCTGTGCAAATTTTTTGGCAAATCACCTCTTTTAAATGTTGTTCATCTCACATTGATGAGAACTACTCTTGAAGTTTAAGTAATTTGACTTCTTGACCATTTTGATTTTAATTGATGTATTTAAAGTCTGAACATGAATTGTTTCTATTCTTGGGTATGCAATGCATTGTTTCTTATTTTTAATTTTGTTTTCAAGCTTAGTTTATTTATTATTTTAATATACATCAATTATTAGTTCTTAATAATCATTTATGACAGGTATAAATATCTGTTGCTATATTTAAATGTCAAGCTTAGCACATTTTTTTAAAAAAAACAAGAAAAGGCTATGGCGGCATTTTTTAAACGTCCCTATATCCCACCCCCAACGGCTAGATTTTTAAAATGTATAAATATCTATGACAGCGTTTCAACAATGTCGCTAAATATCTTAGTGACGTCATAGTACTATTAGGGTAGGACATTTGGCGGCGTTTAAAAACGCCGCCTATACTAATATAACAACGTTTTTCAAACGCCATAAAGCTATAGCGACTGCCACGTTGTCAGCGTTTGATACTAAATGTCACAAAAAAGAATTAGCGACGTTTTTAGTTTTTTTAAATGCCGCTAAAAGTGCATTTTCCAGCAATGTCATCTTCATGTACTTTTAATTTCATGCTGTTAATAAAAATTTTCTTTGTTGATCCAAAAAAAAAAATGTAGCAATGCAGACCACCAAAGAACAACTCCGATGAAAATATAATCACAAATAAAATTTTTATTTTACTCTACAAACAAATCAAATTTAATCCATATTTTTTTAGTTATATCAATTTTATAGCTAAATTATTTGATTTTGATTCAATTTTATCGTTGTCATCCGTTGTCGTTTATAATCAAACAAAATTTACTAACGTGCAAGTTTTTGTTTTTAGTTTGTGGATAATAGGGGTGTTGGCAACAGAGGCAGGTTTATGGATTATGCAAAAGTGAATTACTTGGTGTTCGGAGGGATAGGTGCAAACACAGTATCTTTGTAATTTTCCTTCAAATCTTTTCACTTTTCCATGCCTCATAGTTTCATTCTGGAAGAAATGTGTAACTTTCTTCATATGTTGTGAATAGTTTTGTGCGTGTTTTTTTTTTTTTTTTTTTTTTTTGTTGCCTCCTATTTCCATAGCATATTTTTGTGCAAATCCTTTACAGGATTTTATTGGTTTGCTTGATCAAGAAACAAATTAAGGTTGTGTGGTTCATATTTCTACAGCTAGGCTTAAAAGTGAAATTCTTTGGTTTCAAGGAATGTGTTACGGTCCACCTCACCAAATATCATTAATGAAAATGTTGATGCAAAATCTCAAAGATAGTAAATTGTCTTTCACAATTGAAGAAAGAGTAAGTTCAAGCAATTGAAAAGGA
The DNA here is from genome assembly GCA_030407325.1 of Camellia japonica. Lineage (NCBI taxonomy): Eukaryota > Viridiplantae > Streptophyta > Magnoliopsida > Ericales > Theaceae > Camellia > Camellia japonica. The sequence continues at coordinate 65,712,459 of JAPPVO010000002.1, forward strand.
GGTTGTGAAGCATGAATTTTTTCGGTGGGTAGAAATAAATACAGCAGCAAACATATTTGCCGATTTTCTACCGCAGATCTTTATCTAGGAAAATAGCACAATAAAATCTGGTCAGACAGATGGGATTTGGTTTTCCTGCTACCCAATCTCAACCTTAAACTACCCCATTCAAGGGAGCTTCTAAGGCAGGAGAAAAAAATTCAGTGTAACGGTGACACCGATGACATGGTATGACCAACAAACAATAAAGTTACATGATGCGGGGGTCAGCCAAATAATTGTCTTACCACATATACATGAAGGGTAAAAAATAAGAAATGATTGGATGGTGATACCAATGACATGGTATCACCATTGTATTGAAGTTTTTTTTCCTAAAGTAGAGCAAGAATTGAGTGGAGTGACAAGTGAGAGATATCTCCTTCTGCTGTATTCCTCAAAATTTGGGCAAAAAAAAAAAACTTGAGTGTGTCGTATACCTCCTTTTTGAGAGAGTTCGAGTTTACATATTATTTGGAGAGTTTAGCCACTAGTGAGTGGAGTGGAGAGCATACTCTCAAGAACTACTGTGAACCCATTCTTTTGATATAGCGGAGATTATATTTGCACCGCGGTTTTTCTACTCTACATAGGAGGTTTTTCACATAAATCTGGGTGTCCCTTATGGCTGTCTATTTTCTCTGTCTTAGTAAATTAATTTATTTTTGTATATTTTAATTTACACTTGACAGTGGTTGGGAGTGTATTGCCCCAACAGAATGGTGTCTGAAATTTTGGTGTTGCTAATAATTTAGCTTTCAGTTTAGCTTATAATGTGACAACTAAAAGAATTTTGGACTTCAAAATTGAGAATTTTTTAATTTTTTGTCTTCTGAATAGATTATGTTGAAATTCCTGAATCATACAAAAGGCAATTGTCTCATCATCAGGAGAACCTACAAGCATGAGAGGGAGCAAGTTTGAGATGGGGACCGAGTTCATATTTATGCAACTGGGTAAACACCAATCATACTATACAATTCTACATATACAATTTTATGCAACAGAACAACAAGCATTTTATATCCAATGATCACACTGGGGGCAGCATCACATAAGTTAACAGTTATTTGTCATCACCAAACCCATAAAGAGCATAAAGAGACAATAAATAATATTTATAAAAAAATACCCGCTTCATAAAAAATTTTAAGATACAAACTCCGTACCTTATGTAGTATAGATTGAATGATCTAACTGTTGTTGATTGACAATAATTCTAGGGATTGATTCACCTGCAATACGTGTACAATATACATACATACATATTAAACATTATCTTTTAAATTTTTCATAAATTACAGCCACATACATTGGCCTAATTTTCCATTCAGCCATGACCCAAGCATTTGTAATAGTGCATATCATAAAGAAGAGTAAGTAATAACCAACAGCCTTTCATTAGTAAAGAATACCATACATATTTTTTTTTTGATCAGCAAAAAAGGAAACTTTTATTGATGTAAAAACTAGTACAATGTACAAAATAAAATACACCAATAACGAAAGGAGGAGTGCAGGAGCATCACAATGAGCTAAGTGATCCCAACTAGGTTGGCACCACTAAGCCCATCCTATCATTTGCTAGCACCCCAAGTTGGTGAGGAACCAACGAGAGGGAAATAAACAAAACCAAGAGAAAAAGAGAAAACCAAAACCAGCAGGTAGACATCATCTGATAGACAGCAGAGTACAACCCCAAATGTGCTACAAAACAACCCCTAGGATTCACTCCAATCCTCACAGCAAAGCAAGACTGGTGCAAAACAGATCCATCCTCTTCCCCAACAAGACTGAGAGTAATAAATCAACAGCATTGACGCACGGACACAGCAATTGTATGACAGCACCTCAACCAGACAGCAACACTCCAATGCATTCAGCAGCTTCAAGCAACCCAGATTTGACCTTCAAAAAGCCTTTGTTCAGCCATACATCCACCCATCCCACCCCATCCAGAGCAGACCAGATCTTTGCAACATCAGGAATTCCCTGAGCACTTTAACAGATTCCAGCCCAAAAGTCCAAAATTACACTTATTGACAGATCACATTAATCAACTGAGAATGATTTCAACAGCTCATGATCAACAACCCAATATAATAAGTGTGGAATGAGGAGTGAACCAGCAGATCAACCTTCAGCAGACCACATCCAGAGAGCAGACCAGCAGAGCTAACCACCCACAGAGCAGACCAAGCACCCACCGAGCAGACCAAGCAGATCAAAGCACCCACCCATCTTGAACCCAGCAGCACAAACTTAACAAACAGCTAGCATGACAGAGTTGAGAGCATAACAGAACACCCAAGCATAATCAACCCCTCAGACAGAATCAGACCAGAGGCACAGCCATCTCAACCAGCCCCATCCCTCAGACAAAATCTAACCTGATTCAAATTTGCGACAATATCATGCACTGTATAATGCGCCCCTTTAACAGATGCCTTGATCCATAATGCAATTCTTAATTTCATGAGTGGGACTTGAAGGCGGAATCTAGGTCCTTGTTGGAATCAGAGGTGAATAGAAGACGTGAGATCAGAAGTAAAGTTTGGCAGCTAAGTCGAAGTAAGGAGAGGATGTGGTTACAAAAATCTAGAATGTCATGGGCACAAAATGGGGATAAAAATACTAGACTATTTCACTTGATGGCAAGTAACAGGCAGAGGAAAAATTTATTGGACTCCGTTCAGGTAAATGGTGTTGTGGTGGAAGACCCAAGCATAGTGAAGCAAGAAGTGGAGAATTATTTTAGAAGGATTTTTGCTGAAAGCTGGGAGAGTCGCCCTAAGTTGGCAGGGTCTTTTCTGTCCATTACTGATGTAGATTCAAAGGAAGTGCTGGAGGCTGATTTTAGTGAAGAAGAAATTTGGGCAGCCATTCTAGATTGTGATGGGAATAAAGCCCCTGGACCTGATGGGTTCAATCTGTACTGCATTCAAAAGTGCTGGTCTATAATGAAAGGTGAGTTCATGCAGTTGTTCCAAGAGTTTCACAGTAATGGGAAGTTGGCTAAAGGGGTTAATAGCTCTTTTATTACCTTGATTCCTAAAAAGAAGAACCCAATAGACTTGAGTGAATTTAGGCCTATAAGCTTGGTTAGCTCAATTTATAAAGTGTTGGCTAAAGTGTTATCCAGAAGAATAAGACTAGTGCTCCCAAAACTCATAGGAGAGGTTCAAACGGCTTTTCTTTCTGGCAGATGCATCCTTGATGGGGTCTTAATTGCAAATGAAGTGGTGGATTGGTGGAAAAAGTCCAAGAAAAAAGGAGTCATTCTTAAATTGGATTTTGAGAAGGCCTATGATTCAGTCAATTGGGAGTTCTTGCTGTCAATGATGAAAAATTTTGGGTTTGGCGATAAATGGGTGGGTTGGATAAGGTCCTGCATTGCTACGTCAAGGATCTCAGTGCTTGTGAATGGGTCACCCACAGCAGAGTTTTCTCCTCAAAGGGGTTTAAGGCAAGGAGATCCTCTATCGCCTTTTCTCTTTACCATAGTTGCAGAAGGACTAAATATTCTCTTAGCGAGAGCCAAACAAATAGGGATGATCAAAGGAGCTTCAGTTGGTCACCAAGGTTTTGGCCCCCAATCCCTTCCATCCTCCATGAGCAAAACTGGACAGTGATCTGAAATGACTCTAGGCAATCCCCATTGTTTAAGTTTAAACCTTTCTAGCCACACAGGATCAAGCAAAAACCTATCAATCCTACTCCACCTCTCCCCATCCAATGCATTACACCATGTGAATAATCTCCCATGCATATTGAGATCAATTAATTCCAAGCTCTCTATAAAATTATTAAAGTCTTTCATACCCGTTTCCCTTCTTGAGCAACCTCTTCTCTCACTCAGAACTCTAATCTCATTAAAATCACCACCCAGGCACCAAGGGTTAGGATAAGAGAGTTTAAGATTTTGAAGACTCTCCCAAAGTTTCCTCCTCTTCACTGCATCAGTCGGGGCATAAATATTGCAAATAACACAATGAAATGATTGAGATAAGATACCTGAGAGAAGAATGAAGTTCCTGGAACTGCAACAGTCTATCAATTGAAATCTTTGGGTATTCCAAATACAAAGGAGACCACCTGCACTTCCTTCTGAACCCACCTCCATAAAACCCATGTCATCCACAGGCCATAAGGACTTAACAAAATCACCATCAACAGCTTCTCTCTTAGTCTCCTGCAGCATCAAAACATCTACTAATTTTGTTCTCACCAATGCCTTGATTCTACTCCTTTTTTCAGGTCGTCTAAGACCCCTAACATTCCATGACATGATCTTCATAAAAACCTTCAACGCAACATCTATTCTCCTTCATTTTTCAGCAGCTTAGTCAGCCTTTGTCATTCCTTCAATTCTTTCCAAATCTTTCTCCTCCAGCTCCATTATTTTGGCCACCACTTCCTGTTCCTTCCCTTCACAATTTAGCCCTAAAGCCTTCCCTACCTCAATCGTATCGTGGGCCTCTTTAAGTATGTTTCTTCTCCTTTGGGAACTGCTGGTTTGTGATGCTTGTAGGGACTTAGCAGCTGCTGCCGCTCGAAGGACAGCTCCACTTCTGAGACAATTGCTGAATAGGATCCCTTTCTGTTTTGGTTGTCCACCCTGCTTCACTCTATCTTTCCCCTGTTCACTGCCTTTCCTCTTCAGATCAGACTTCCTTTTTGATCTATCATGAACTTGCTGAAATGGGCCCTCTTTCTCGTGATTACCTGTCTGGGCAACAGCTTCCCCTACAGCCATAAACTGTGACTGGGCTACGCAGTCACTTAGATTAGAATTAACTTCCCATCTTGGCCCATTATCAATAAGCTGAAGTTGGGCTCCATGTAACACAACTTCTAAATTTATGTTGGGCCTTCCACACTCCAACCCAGTTAAACTATTCATAACACCATTATTATATTCCAGATCTGGAACACGTTGCTTTATCCCATTTTCCACAGATCTTGTGCAGGCCGCCGGTAGTTGATGCTGCTGGGTAGTTACTTTAGCACGTTGCTTTGTCCCATTTCCCATCCCTAGAGCACGCTCATTTACTTTAACCGCTGCTCCAGACATACCATGATGGCCTCCATCCACAGCTACCAACGCTGTATCGGCTGTGTGTGTTCCCTTAATTGACACGTCATCAGTTTGTGCCACATCCTCATCATCGTCCTCCTCTGCAACTGAACCGACTTCACCTTCTTCCCCAGTTTCAACACCATTGATAGCTACCTCTGGTTGACCATGATCAACTTGACGCCTACATTTGGACAAGTGTTCACTCTCATTATGCATATTGGATTCCATCACTTCATCTTTATGGCAGCTATTGTCCCCCATGCATTGACAGATACTGACTACGGGCTCTTCAAACACGCGCACTTGATAGTCCTTCGCATTTCCTTCTAGATTAAGTACCGTATTAATGGGCTCGATCCTGTTTGTAATAATCCTAACTTTGCCGAACATAAAGTGTTGGCCTCCCACTGGATCTTCTTCATGCTGGACCACTTCTCCCCATACCTTGCCAATGGCTTCAAAAGTTTTGTTACTCCAGAGATTGAGGGGAACTCCCACACAAATGAGCCAGATACATCTATCACAGTCCAGAACCTTCCCTTCTTCCCATTCAAATACTTCATCACTCCAGTCACAATCCACTCCTCCATTTTCGCTCTCTCTTCCTTCATCTGATGGTTGGAGCTGAATGATACAACTGCTAACTTTCCTCCTGCTTGTCTAACTACCACTTCCTTAACAGTCCTCTTATAGATCTCCTTTCGAAAGTCATGGAAGGAAAAAAATGCTTTGAGCTTGACTAGAACACTATTATATAACCACCCATTCCCAGCCTCAGCAACTCTAACTGAGACATTTTGCTTTCCATATTCTCTACCATTTTTACCTTCATTTTGAACTACTTCCGCATATGACTTACCTTTGATTCCAATCATAGGTTGGATGGGCGTCCACTGTTTCTTTTGCACCATACCTCCCTTCTTAGCATTTGTAAGCATCTGTCTATTTTGATTGGACTTGCTGTATTCAGCCATCTTTACTCTCAAGGCCCTGTTATGACACCATAAGCCATCAGTTTTTCTCACTGCCACCTCTGCAGCCACCTTACAATCATACCTAACAAATCCGAATCTCGATTGTGTAGTTCTCCTCCTTTTCACAGGTATGAAGACATCCTTCACGACTCCAAACTTACTGAACAGATGAAAAAGATCTCTAGGGGTCATAGCCTCTGGTACTTCATCAACAAAAAGAGAGACCAAGTCATTCATCCTTGGTCGACCAGTTTGCGGACCCATCCTCCGTTTTCTGATAACCGGATTCCACCCTCCTTCACTTCCCTTCCCAAGGTCTTCAGCCATTCTTTTTTACCTTCCTCAAAGTTTGCTTTAGATAATACCATACATATTAACTTCTTTAATCTGTGATCAATGAACAAACCAACAAAGTTCAAATACCTTTAGGAATTTCCATATCTTGTACATTTAATTTGTCCATAGGACCTTCAGCAAATGTATATATATATATATTCATTTAAAACTCAAAATATATATACATATATATATATATTCAAAATAAAATTTCAAAAAAAAAAAATTTCAAAACTAAACGAGTATGTAGAGGCAGTACTTGGTGGAGGTTAAAGGGAATTGGTGGAGGCTTGAGAAAGGGTTTCGCTATTTTTTTTTTTTTATTTATTAGCAAAATGAAATAATTTTATTAATAAAATTTAATATACAAATAATACTGACACAACTACTCGAATTTTTTTCCCAATTTAGTTTTGATTGAATTTCACAAAAAGACAAAGAATAATGTTTAAACTGACTGTTGTGGTATTCCATGATATGAGGTAAAATAAAGTTATGAAAACTAGGGAGTGAAATGTATTTTTTAATGCTTTATCATAGTTGTACTTTTATAATTTGCTTATTGTGTTAGAAAATATATGTTTCCGTCCCTCCAATTTATCTATAAAAAATGACAACAAAACAAAACACATCCTTGAGTATAGCTCAATTAAAAATAATTTGTAACATTTAGTAACATTTTTTTGAGACAAATTTTTTAAACTATTGTTAAAAGTTAAAAATTAGTAACTTTTTTGTGACGATTTTTTAAACTGTTGCTAAAACTTATAATTAATAACAATTTTTAATCTGTTGTTGAAATTAACAATTAGTGACTTTTTTTAATAGTGTTTAATGAAAAATGCCATTAGATATCATAAAACCTATTGGATAATAAATTCACCTAGAACCTACACATAAATCTTCCCTAATCTTATTCAAAGATAAGTCAATATAATTATATACCAAAACTTAAAAGATTTATTACATTTTTTACAAATCTAAAAAATAGTCACTGTAATTTAATCAATAAAAAATGGATTGGTGCAGTTGAAGAATCATTCATCATGTAACCGTGGAAGACTGGGTAAAAAAACATTATCATATGCTTTCTATTAAAAAATATGAGACAAATTCATCATTGACTCTTAAACATTATATATACCTATGTCAATGCCATGCTAGCTTTGTTACCTCATTATAGCTAAATTATTTAATTTTGAATCAATTTTATCACTGTCATCCATTGTCTTTTATAATCAAACAAAATTTACTAACGTGCCACTAAAACTTTTATTTTATAACCTAACCAATCTCCAAAAATCAATTAGACTCCTGAATATTTTTTTGACTAACTAGTATAATAACATATTGGCCTTTTATTCTTTTATTATTATTCTTTTTTTTTTTTTTGGCAAAAGATATCATCCATTAATTTTAAATAATTTAGTATATCAATCATTTATCAGTTTTTAATTTCCACTAAGCTTTATTGGGGCCTTTAAAATTCAGAATTTTTTTTTTATGAAATAGTATAATAGCTAAAAAAAAAATTAAACCTTTTTTTTTAAATCAATTTTCAAACCCCAAAGCGACGATTTTTTTTTTTTTCCTTTTTTTTTTTTTTTTTGGATAGAGACAATTTTCTGGCTTTGAGCCAAAGCCACCCTGATGTTGATGTAAGCAGTTAGAAGAAGAAATTAGAAACGTGTGAAGATATTGAAGAACCATTCATATCCTTGAATTCAATGGTGGTTGAGGAAAAAAGTTATCCATTGAGGACTTGGCAATTCTTATCTTATTGGCATTGGAAATAATATAATCACAAAATTCAACTACTCTTATCTCTATCCATATCTATAATAGTCAGGTTTTCCATGCTAGATATCTATCACCTCCTTCAGGCATATATAGAAATTCCAGTTTGCTTCAAACAAACAAATTTTGTGTTTTTGCTTTCAATTGATAACAATGGCCACTCACTTCATCCTCGTAGCCATAGCCATTATGGCCTTGGCTTCTACACTTGTCTCTGCTTCTGACCCAAGTCAACTACAGGACTTTTGTGTTGCTGTCAAAGACTCCAAATCTGCTGGTATATTTTTTACTCATCTCTATCTCCCAACTTTTTACATTCCAAACTCAAGTCTCATGCTTTCAAATATGATTTTAGTGGCAAATTTAATTTAATAAAAAACAAAGCCCAATTAGTATATTTTTTTTTGTCATTTAGTAATCAACATTTAATTGTGGCAATTTCACTTTCAATGGATGACATGTGTATCAAAGTTATCTTCCAAACTCGCTTCATTAGTATTCATTGTAAGAATAAGTATTAGTTTTGGAACAGAAAATACACATAAGCTAAAAAAGGTTAATTGCACTTTTGCTACCTGAAATATACTTACATTTTAATTGTTTAAGTTTGTAAAGGGTCGGTTTTTATTTTCTTAGATTAGATCATCGTAACAATATTGAAATTTTATTATTTTATATAAGATATTCTTTCTTTCACCCAATCCTTACTGAAACACAACATGATTTCTTCTGCATACAGTTTTCGTGAATGGCAAGTTCTGCAACGACCCAAAGCTCGCCACGGCCAATGATTTTTTCTACTCTGGCCTCCTCACTCCACAAAACACATCTAATCCAGTTGGATCGACAGTCACTCCCGTAAATGTCATGCAAATACCAGGCCTTAATACTCTTGGCATCTCCTTAGCTCGCATCGACTTTGCACCTTATGGCCTCAACCCACCCCACACACCCTCGGAACTGAGATCCTTGTGGTCTTGGAGGGTACTCTCTATGTCGGCTTCGTGACCTCCAACCCTGACAACCGTCTCTTCACAAAGGTCTTGTACCCAGGAGATGTTTTTGTGTTCCCAGAAGGTCTCATTCACTTCCAGTTTAATCAGGGAAAGACTAATGCAGTAGCTCTTGCTGGCTTGAGCAGCCAAAATCCTGGTGTCATTACCATTGCTAACGCAGTGTTTGGGTCAAATCCAAAAATTTCTGATGATGTTCTTGCTAAGGCATTCCAAGTGGACAAGAAAGTGGTAGACCATCTTCAAGCTCAATTCTGGTGGCCCAACAACTAGAGAAATAAACAAAAAGAAGTACCCACATGAATCTATTGTTTGTTAAAATTTAAATAGATATGATTCAATATAGCATGAATAAGTGGGTTGGTTGTGGATGATGTCCTTATAATTGTTTTCCTATATTTTTACAATAACAAAGTTTGCTAAATAATACTCTCTCTCTCTCATATAAGGATGCCACCCTCCTGATCTTTCTCTAGTCTCCCATATTCAATAGTTAGGAGACGGCAATGGACCATCAAACCTTTGGTTATTGAAATCCTCAAATCAGTCTAACTTGGTTATACTCTTTATGTGGATGATTTTAGAATTTAGAAACAAGGCAAAATATTAAAAAAGTAATTCCAACGGACCATCTAAAATTTTCCAGTGAGGTATAGCTATTTCCCTTTTTTTTTTTTTTTTTTTTGATAAATTATAAATAGATCTCTTGAGATTTGCTTAAAGCACAGATTATCTGCTGCGGTTTGAAAAAAAAATTATTTAACAAAATTAACTAAAAAATTGAAAAGCTAATTGTTCTCCTATACAATAATAAAATTATCAAAATTATTAATTGAAACATATTTTTAACATCGTTAAAAACTGTTAAGTGACTTGATAATTTATTAATAAAAGTAGCCAATTTGTTATGAAATTAGAAACCTCGTGGGGTGGAATGTAATTTTCAAAACTATAGGGAGTGATTTGTATTTTAATCAAATCTAAAAAGGTGTATTTGTAATTTATTTTTATTTTTATTTTTATTTTTTTCTTTCCCCTACTTTTTGCTAGCCAAATTTAGCTAGTCAAAATCACTAGCTAAACGTTAAAAAAAGTTATTTACTCCTCAATTTCCTTCTCCTTCTCTCCTCCTTTTTCATCTTAAAATAAAAAATAAAAAATAAAAAATAAAAATAAATAAATAAAAACATTAGTAGAAAAGCAAATCTTCTATAATAACTAGCACTACTAGAGAACATATTTTTTGAGTCGGCAGGTTACCGTCGCAAAAAACATAATTGCCGTCGCAAAAATGTTTTTGTGACGGCCTTTCGACGGCATGGTGAGGGACGAGAGTACGTGGGTCGCTAAAACTTTTTGAGTCGGCAACTGTGCCGTCACAGAATATTTGTGACGGCAAAGTGTATTAATTGAGACGGTATCCTGCCGTCCCAAAAAAGACCAAAAAATCTAATATTATTATTTATGTCGGTACATTACCGTCGCTATAGCTTTTTTTGCGTCGGCAATGTGCCGACTCTAAAAAAAACACCTGTACATTACATAACTTTTTTGAGACTGTTAGTTGCCGTCACAAAAAAAAAAAAAAAAAAAAAAAAATTCATAAAAAAGTCATTTCTTTTTTGTAATTAATACCTGTATTATGTTCGTTGAAATCTAATAAAAAAAATGCATTCAATCAATAGACATTCATTAATTCATTCATTCAAAAACCAAAAATGTTTATACAAATTCAGTCATCATCAGCTTCATTGACATCAAAATATTAACAAAAAATTTGTTACATCATACAAATAGTATGGTAGCAATATGTTATAAATATTAAGTACAAAAAGCTTGACATCTCAAACCATAATATAATATGTCCAAAAATAAAATTAACTTCCATGCCACCATTAATTCATCCATCAGTCTTCATGTTCAACAATGTACATCACTATTCATGATCATTGTATACAAAACAAACATGTCTTGCCTTCTGAAGTTCTCTTGTGGTGTTAGGGTAAAAAAAACTCAAGCATGAGTTGATCTAAAATATAAAATTAAAAAAAAAATCACAAGGATGAATTTGTTTTATTATAATGAGACATTAGCAATGAAAACAAAAATTATATTCTTACGATTTTTTTATATAAATTCTTCACCAGAATGATATATCATATATATGATGGTGATAGTTTTATTATTAAAGTAGTCATTTATTTTAAAATGATCAAGTTTAAATTTAACTGCATATATATATATATATATTTTCTGTATGTGTAACATATATATATTTTTTTCTCTCTCTCTGTCTCACTAATATATTTGTCTTGTACTTTAGTAGAAAAATCAATGGAGATGGAATCATGTGTCCCTCCTGGCTTTAGATTTCACCTAACGGAGGAAGAACTCATGGGATATTATCTCAAGTGAAAGATTAACTCATTGAAAATTGATTTAGATGTCATAGTCGACATTAATTTTTGATAACAACTAGATTAAAATACAATTATAATTAGATTTGTTTTGATAAGTAGTCGAATAGTTTAGGATGTCAAAATAAATACCTTCGAAGATGCCTTTTCTGAAGATTAACCTTTCAAAATACTTATCGCTTGATAATTTGGCTGTGACAGAAATGCAAATTTACCTTCAGTCATACAGTTGGCCTTAAATTTGCTAACTTCATATCATAGTAGTAAGGAGAGTTAGTTGACCCAATAGACTGGTGATAGAAAAAAATGATTTTTTGCAAGTGATTGCACTCATTATTTGGGTTTGTTAGAAAACATATTTGTTTGCAAAGATTGCCTATGTATGGGATGGACTGCTTACATTAGCTTTTTCTTCATTATGGACTCATGATTTTTGTTGTTGAACTGTGAAAGATTGGGTAAATTACACTGTTCTACCCTGAGGTTTCTAACCCACTAGTTAATTGGGCAGTTTTGAGCTGGCTCTTCTCACCCACAACTCATATATACTCAGCCCAAACCCACCCATTTTCCATCCATACATCTCACCATCTTCCCAAGTAACTCAACCACCATCACACCATCGCATAAATTGACCCCACTTCAGATTATATTGGTGACTTGACATTCATAGCAAAAAATAGGGTCTGTACTTGGTGTAATGTTTGATCAGATGAAGTTTAACTCATTGAAAATTGATTTAGATGTCATTGTCGACATTGATCTCTACAGAATTGAACCATGGGACATCCAAGGTAAATTGGCTTTCTTTTCAAATTTCTTCCTATTACTTAGACCAATTGACCAACCATTAATCCCTCATATATAGAAAGCTCAAAAACAGAGAACATTTTTTGGGTACATATCAAGCCAAACCCATTCGGTGAAAGAACAGGGCCGAAAGATTACAAATGCGTACACCATTTTTTCCCAGTTTGATTCCAGAGAAAGCTCAGAATTAACAAGGGGTGAAAGAACACAAATCGAACACTCAAATCATCTACTATTTCAATTCTTAGAGACTGATATATATATATATATATACATATATATATATATATATACGGAGAGAGAGAGAGAGAGAGAGCACTTACCCGCAAGAGGAGAGTCGGCGGTGTTGGTGGAGGGGAGGAGAGTCGGTATTGCCGGTGGAGATGGAGAATCGGCAGTGCCGGTAGAGAGGAGAATCAGCGGTGCAGTGCAGGTAGAGAGGAGAATCAAGTTTCTGTTTAGTGATGAACCAAGACTTTAGGGCAAAAAGAGAAAAGAATAAAAAAATAAAGAGGAAGGTATATATATCAGGTTTAAAAACTATGTCGTTTTAATTTTTTTCAATTACTTTTTGTGACGGCACATATGACCGTCGCAAACGTGACCTGAAATGGCGCGAAACAAGGCGCGCGAAGCAATTTTTGGAGCCAAAAAAATTAAAAAAAAAATTAAATAATTTTTTCTTGAGACGGTAAAAATTTGGCCGACGCAAATAAATTTTTTTTGTGACGGCATAGTCTGCCGACTCAAATAATAACACTAAATAAATTTTTTTTGAGACGGTCCTACTTTGCCGACGCTAATAATACATTTTTGAGTCAGCAAATGTTTCTGTCACAAATAATGGGACTCAAATAGCTCATTTTCTTGTAGTGTAGCTAAGTGCATTTGCAATGGGCTCTTCAAAAAAGGTTTGTTGGTTATTGTAGCTACTTTCAATCCATTTTAAGAGCATTCTCATCAACCTCTTCAAAATTATTTTTTAGCTAATAAACTTCAAAAAATCAACTCCATCAAACTCGCGTGCAACTCGTCAAAATTTATGTTTACTACAGTATCTCGCTATAATAGGCGAGGTACTGTTCATCGCTAGATTAGTGTTATCGGATGTTCGCTCGGAAGTCCGGCTGGTCAACGGCAAATTTTTTTTTTTTAAGAATTGTTTGGTTGATAACTTATCAATTTAATTTTGAAAAAAAAAAAAGACTAACAAACACAATAAGAAAATAAAATTTTAATAAGAATAAGTCAGAATAGAGAGTTTGATGCAGTAGGTGCTAAGAGTTAACTAGCTAAAATAGCAAAATAGCTTTAATTTGACTAAAAATTTGAAGAGGTTGGTATAGATGCTCTAATCCCTTCAACAAAATAGCTACTACAATAACTATTTTAACACTTATTCTCCATGCTAGGTGCATTTAAAGAGATTTGAGAGCTTCTTTAAACACTTTGTATGAATGGATAGGCAAAATATGTAGTAATGTTGGAGCACATATAAAAAAAATTAAAAAAATAGAAAAATAAACACTATGTCTTTTTTGTATTTTAATTAATGAAAAATAAAGAGTAGGGTTTGAGTTGCTAAGTAAAGATTATTATTAGAGTAAATGTTAGTTAAAATGAGTTACTAAAGGTAAGGATTATTTTTTATATGTACTATTTAGCTAGTAAAAATAGCTATAGCCTTCTAATAACGTATTATTAGTTAAAATTCTTTCTTTTTTTCTAGAAAGAATGCAAACTCAATCACAATGTGCACAGGTATAATGACGGCCTTGTTTGTCATAACCTAAAAAAGTTAAAAAGTTATTATCATATTTAAGTCACATCATCTCTCTACCACTTCACTTTAAACTCAACTCATACCTAAACTCATATTTCATAAAAAGTCAAAAAATGCACTTATTTAGATCATCTAAACAACCCCTAAAACACCCTTGAAGGAATTTGTATGTTTTGAGTGAAGTCTAGATTCATGAGATATGGGTACATTTATTATTATTATTATTATTATTATTATTATTATTATTATTATGTGCATTATCGTTCACAATAACACAACAGCTTATCCTGATCTATGAATACTCTTAAAACAATAGAGTTTCTACTTCATAGGAAGGAGGAAAGATGTGTTCTTTTGCAAGATGATTGGAACACAAGGAACATCACAACAAACTAACGTTTTAGAAAACAAATTTATGGACAAAATCATTTTTATAGACGAAATATTTTAATTATCAAAAATGTCATTATTGAATTTTTAGAGATAAAATTTAACATTTAGTGATGGATTACTATCCTTTTATGATCAAGATTTTTCTCTCAAAAATTAAACTTTTTTGGCACCAAATTATTTCATTCATAAAAGTGCATTTATTGGCAACATTTTCAAAATTGTCGCTAAAAGTTTTTTTTTTTTTAACATATTGGGGGGACTTTTTAGAGACGACCCTTGCGACAATAAGAATTATTCCCAAATATGTTTTGCAACAAAATTTTTACTTTTTAAACCCAAAAAAATTGATTTCTAAAATCTTCATATGTCGTAGTAAAATCTAGTGAGGCCTCATCATTTTGTGCTACACATCAGCTTTAACATATATGTTTGATCAAACTATTAGATGATATGGCAAATTAAAAATACATAAATCTCAAGACATGATCTAATAATTAAAAGTGTACTAGGATATGAGAACAGCGATTTTGAGATAAAGGATTTCATGTTAGAGATTCTCTATTTATCTATTTATTTATACTAGTGGTTTGGCAGATGTGCACTTGCCACCCACATTGCCCATCGGATTATTACTTGATATTTTCATTATTACTGAAAAATCTAAAAATCCCTTAAATATTGATTTGTGATTACGTATTAATTTTAACTAGTAAATAGCAATTCTAATCAAACAATCAAAGATAAATCGACACAATGATTTTACGTGGACAAACCAGAATTGGAGTGCCTCCAATTGTGATAAAAAATCACGGGAAAAAGCCACAAAACAATCCACTAAAAAGACATAAATGAATTACAAAAGTGTACTCTCAATTACCTAGTGAATCCACGCCCAAATCGAACTGACTCCTATGTGCCTTTTCCAGGCCTGTTTTCACCTCAAAATCGTCTTGCCCAATGTTGAATCCACAACGCCGATGTCAAATCCACAATGATGAGCCACTCCGGAATCCACCAAAGCTTCAGGTCCAAATTCCACGGAATCCACCGAAAAACAAATCTCTCTTTTGTGAATAAAACAAAATAAACAAACCCTTTGACATAATCCACTCAATTCATGATATAAACTCTCACAGATAGCAAAGGAAACAAGCAAAGAAGCTTCAGATGAAAACCCTAATACCCAAAAAGAAGATCTAAAAGCCGTAACCCTAAAATCTAATAGAACCACATATTCATAGAAAACAGATCTGCGATCTCCGCTCGAGCGGAGTGACTAAAAGAGGTGTAACTAAACAGGGTCTACACTCGAGCGCAGGAATGGCCGCTCAAGCTGAAAAAAACAACTCCCAGTACTTTTGTAAGCGAGTGAAACTTCTAAAAGGTCGCGATCTCCGCTTGAGCGTAGGAATGGCCGCTCGAGCGGAAAAACAACTTTGACTGCAATTTTGCATTTTGCTTCGGGGGCGCTGCCCCTCAACCCCACCTGGGCACCGGGCGCTACCCCCGACCCGCCAAGGGGCGCTGCCCCCTCGACACCCACAAGCTGACCGGGCAGCTCAATCCCCAACATAGTCATCAAAATGGCAAACATGAAAGAATTAACTTCAAAAACATCTCTGCAAGGCACAATTCGGGTTGGATTCGCATCTAAAAACTCATAACATCACTGAAATAAAAGTTGAACAAAATTACAACTGAAAAGAGTTTTTTCAAATGGGATTACCAATAACAAAAACCTAACAATCTCCCTATTTGGCAATGCCGTGACAAAATTAATACACTTGACAAATAAAATCCTAATCACCCCAACCCATTACAACCTGGAAAAGCAAACTCCTTTCTCAAAGTCGTGATCTGCAAAACAGTTATTAGTGCCACAATCTCCAAAACCCATTATAACCAACAAAAGCAAACTTCTTTCTCAAAGTCATGATCTGCAAAATAGCTATTAGTGCCACAAGAGTATATGAAAATGCAATAGACATATGACCAGATTATCTTGAAGCATGAGAGGGAAATATGAATAGATGTAAATTGTAGATTTTAAGAGCATATAACATGAATAGATGACAATCCTAAGAAACATGCAAACACGCTCAAAAACCATTTTGATTTTGACTCAAACTTCTTCCCCTTTTTGTCATGAATTGTCGAAGGAAGCTCAATCAACGAAAGCAAGAGCATAAACCACACAAGCAAAGACAAGATGATGTTGATGATGTAAAAATTAAGAACTTGCGAGAAGTAAGCAATAAACAAGCAGTGGACAGCTACAAACAAACCAACTAATGCTAACCTCCCTTACCAAACCAATCAATTTAAGTTCATGCTAAAAAAAAAACCCTTGCAATGATAGACCAAACTCCCCCTCAGTAAAAGCAACCACAAACACTGAAAACATTGAACGAGAAGAAAAAAGACAAAAAATAACATGGTGGAGCAAGCAAGGAATTTCATATTTGTGCCTTAAGCCACACAAGATTATCCAAGAAACACAATTACTTGAAAACACAATATGCACAGCCTTTAGAAGATTCCACATAAAAGAGAGTGATGCATTATGTGAAAAGCATAGATCCCATGATAAAAGTATGTGTGTGACTCTTGGAGTTCGACAAACACTAGATTCAAATCCTAGAAGTGATCTGAAAGCTGGAGGCAAGAGAATCTAAGCACAACTAAGGAAAGTCAAACTACTAGGAATCAAAGGGTATTTGTTAAGTAAAATCAGAGGCTCCTCCTCAATCAATGAATGTTTTTTTTCTTTCTTTCTTTTTAACATTTTTTTTTTCATTCTTTTGCACATTTTTTTCCTTTCTTTTAAACGCTCATTGGCGGCTTTCACGCTCAAAAGTATGGAAAAAGAACCAGAGAAGCATGGATACAATAAGGATAGCCTGGTTGGTGACTCTGAGGTAGCCTTTTCCTCATGGATGGACAACAAAGAACAGAGGGAAAAGCCGTGGAGATGCAAAAAGATGGAAGGTAGTTAAGAGACTCAACATCACCCATGATGTGCTAGTATAGGTCAACTCCTCTAGAAAAGTGAAAGATACAATGCCAGAAGTCCATAGAGAAAAATGATCACTAAGGCAGAAAACTCCGATATTTGCTAATCCAAGAGTGTATGCAGAATAAAACATGCTAATCAAAGAACACACACTCCGAAATGAGTAATGACCAAAGAAAGCACACACATATTAACATGTAATAGATATTCTCATCAATTCCAATATGCACCAAGAACTTCTCAAAAATTACAAGCTTGCAAAACCATACTAAGAAAATATTTTTGGATTTTTTTTTTTTTTCCTTTTTAAAACAAAGCGAGACAGAAAATGAACAAGCACACACTAAACGATCCAAAAAAATAAAACAAACAAACAAACAAACAAAACCAACAGCCAAAAAGAAGAAAAAAAAAATGAATAAGCAAATTAACACAAGTCAAGTTTTCTCACCCAAATCGCTTGAGTATGAACAAAGTTGAGAGAATTGTGGTTCTTGGGTGGTGTCTTGACGTTGTGAGTCCCTTTCCCTTCAATGGGAACCCGTCTTGACTTGGTTTCCAACTTCCTATTCCTAGGTCTAGTCAAACACAACATCTATTCATGGTTGGTCTCAAGCAAATCAAGATAATGAGGTCTAATGTAACCCTTAACCTCATTACCATCAATGAAGTGTCTCCTACCCCACGAGATGTTGGAACTTCTTCCATTTCTATGAGACACTCTCCTATGCAACTCATAACAATAAGGGCGAATATAATCATACATACCACAATGATGACAAATAAAAACAGGGTGTACCTTCTTTTCTTTGGCCTTACCAACTCTAGGAAGATTGAGAAGTCCATCCTCATGTTGAATTTTTTGTTCTCCCTTTCCTTGAGTTCTTATATCATAAGATATAGATACACTCCATTTTTGCTCTTAGTCACCACAAAAGCCAATGCCACTCTTGTCATAACTCATTTGTTGAGACCAATGATATTGTCCAAAATCTTAGATCCTTTCTTTCAAAGACCAATGGTAGTCATAGCACACTTGAGCTCTTCCTCTTTCTTGATGATTAGCTCTTCCAAGGTAACTTGAGATATCTCGAGAGTATCAATCTTTTCTTCATACGTTGCATAGATTTGTTGTAGCTCATGGAGTTTTGCACAAAGGGCTTGTTGATCATAAGATATCTTGATGGCATCATTCCTAGCCTCGGAAATCTCCTCCTTTAGTTTGACATTCTCACTTTCACATGCTTTGAGTTTTATAGTGAGTTGTCATTCAATTTGGATAAATTAAGAGATTCCTTATACAACTTTTCATAAGCTTACTGAAGTTCTTCATCATCACTCCCCGAGGATTCATCATCAGTGATATTCTCGATCGGCCTTTGCGAATACTCTGTTTGTTTATCAATTTCAGAAGCCACCATAAAAGCAAGGAATTGTTCATGCCCCTCTTCGTCTTGTGCTTCATTGTCACTTTCATCTTTGTCAGACTCTAATTCATCACCCCACGTGATAACGAAGGCTTTTTTTTTTTCCTCAAAAGAGTAGGGCATTCTTAAGCAAAGTGGCCAAATCCTTGGCATTCATAGCATTGGACTCTTTTAGAGTTCCCTTGTATCTTTCCTTTCTTCTTCTGGTTGTAGAATTAATTTTGAATTTACCTTTACCTTTGGATTTATGAGTTGATTCCAAAAGATTATGATTCTTTTTCAGAAAAGACTTTTTAAATTATTTTATAAAAGCATCCGTAATCTTCGAGTCAATCTCATAATCTTCATCAAAATCCTTTCCAACTGTATGAGCACTACTGTAGACGCGCCCTAGGGCTTTATGCTACTACAGTTCGGACTCAATGTCACGGTTCTTAATCTGATCTCGCAAAGTGTAATGCAAGACTGATAATTCACCAAAGAGTCCAAATCCGGCAAATCGTTTTGGAAAACTGATTTTTAAGAAAGAAGTGCCAAACATGGACTGCTTTGCCAAATACAAAGTCGCCACCTAAATATTTTATTTTGGGGGAATTTAGGAAACCTTGACTTGTGCCTAAGGCCATGTGTCCGTCATCACCAAAGTTGTCTCGGCTTGAGAACTTGGGTACGATTGGGGAAGGTCATCTATGAGCACCCCCGCTCGCCTGATCAAAGATCGACCTGTACTAAACATGATATCTTGTTTTTGAAAAACACATGTGTCTTATTCCGGTTAATTAGCTAGAATTGCTATGTAATGCGCACAACACACAAGTATAAACTAAATCGCCTAATTTGGAACAAAGCATCGCATATCCGTTTGTTTGGAAATGGCTTGAAGTTTGCTACTCGCAAGTAGGCTAAAACACGGATTTCAATGAATCGTTCCAATTCAAGTAATCCAACCTTCACCCACAGGCATTCAGGCAGTTGTATCATATAAGCAATTAGCCTCATGGCAAGCATGCTGTCATGGCAAAACTCACACTCATGCAAGATGCTAAAGCATAAACACTCACAGTGTACTCCGAGCCAAAACAAGAAACTAGTTAGAAATCATGCATGATCCTAGTTCATGTTGAGATGGCTAGTGCAACACATGCAAAATGCAACTAGAAATAGGCTCGGCTATTCTAAAATGGCATATGAGGTATGACAACTCGATACATGTATTCAAGTTGGGATTGAAATACGATGCAGTTAGTATGATGCGCCGAGCCTGGTGCATGCGATACTGATGAATGGATGCAAACATGCGAGCATAAATATGCTAATCGAAACATGCCCTAGAACTAACCATCGTAAGCGGTTTAAGTAAATAGGAGAAAGAAATGGGGGTTGGAAGACATGCATCACACACACGCACGCTTATTACACAATTGCGCCCTTTCGACGGAGGGACCGAAAGAATAATACAAATCAACTAATTAATCGACTAACAAGCTAATTGATTAATTACACAACCAAATCGAAATAAATAACTATTCTAAGTTATTAAAACACTGAAATGGCCTCGCGACAAGGGATGAATGCATGCTTGGACGGCTTCGCTCGGAAATCCATCGCCATGCTTCGTGTTGCCTCTGTTTGCACTGCTCTGTACCTCTGAAAATTGTGCCAACTTCTGTGACACTTCTGAACCACCTTGTGGGCATGCTGAGAGGTCATCGACCAAGAGATGATGCCATCGACCAAGATAAAATGGTCATCAACCAAAAATAGGTGTGATACCCCTGTTCCGTAATATGTCAATTGGTCCTTAATATGAGTATAATTATGTGATTGATATGATTTCATATGTCATTATGTGAATATACTTGATTTTGAAGTTCTATCTGTTCACCGTAGGAATATCTGTTTGAATAATCTGCTTTGGAAATTAAATTGAGGGCCCTATCGGCCACAGAACCCAAAATTGATTACGCCATTGTGATTAGCGTAATTTTTAGAGCCTACGGTGAAATTTAATTGAAAATTTATTCGGGTCAGATTAAATTGATTTATTTAATGGCTTTGTGCTCAAATTGTTTAATATTATTATATTGACTTAGTGGGACTTAATGTATTTGAGCACTACACCTCATTTCTCTCCCTTACCTTATTTTGGCTGATTCTTAGACTCAATTTGAGAGAGAGCCGACCATGGAGAGGGAGAGAAAGAGGGATTGTGCAATTTTGGTCTTGAAACTTGGAGATTTGAAGTCTAATTCAAGATTTGATCATAGATTGTGAGAATCAAGCTCCTAGGTGAGTGATTCTTGGATTATAATTGTAATTTTGTGTGTGTTTAAGCTATTTTGGTGATCAAGAACAAGATTGAAATGAAATTGAGTTGTATTTGTTGAATTGAAGCTTAATATGTGCATGCATGTAAGAATTACTTTGAAAATTGCATGTTTGAGCACAAAGGTGTATAATTCATGTGAAAGGTTAAAGGAAACTCATGTTTTGATCACCATTTGTATTGTCTAAGTTGAGAATGTGGCTAACTCATCACATGCATGTACTAATTATGTGAAAGGGGGCTAGAATGCATGAATTGGTATGTTGTTAATGAGTTTGATGGGAGATTGGGGCATGCATGTGACTTATTTGTGAAATTGAGCCTCATTGGGTTGTGATTTGGGGTCTATACCATGTTAGCATGATTATATTGGAGATTTGAGCCATTGCATGCAAGTAATGTGGCTGGAAAATCGATTCAGAGCTCAAGAACACAACCTGGAATTTCCAGAATTTTGACGTCCGCTCGAGCGGGGGAAGTGCCGCTCGAGCGGAGAAATCGAGCTCCCAGCATTTTTGACAGACATGGTATCCGCTCGAGCGGGGAGCTGTGTAGACAGACAGTCCGCTTGAGCGGGGGAGTTCACGCTCGAGCGGGAATTTGAGGTAACCAGTACTTTTGTGGGCTTAAGGGTCCGCTCGAGCGGGGAAGTCCACGCTCGAGCGGGGACCCTGTTTCCTGAAATTCTGAAAATGTATTCTGTGTTCTGTGTTCCGTTCTCTTTCACTTGTAAGCACTCTTAGGCATACTTTGAGCATGGTAAATAAGTTAATAAGACAATAATAAAGCCTAAAGAAGAGTATGTGAATTAAAGAACGGATCGAACTGTTAGTGACCCTTTTGTGTTCATGAACTGTGTAGGGTCAAGCTCCAGGGCAAATCCACAAGCCAATCACTGTGAGTAATATCGATATTTGAATGCTTGTGAATGTCCAATTGTTTTTCCCCTTATAAGCTTATGAATTGCTAATTGGGATTGTGGATGTAAGTTAAACATGAATGGACCAAAGGTCGTTTTGTTAAACATGAATGGACCAAAGGTCGTTTTGATAAACATGAATGGACCCAAGGTCGTTTTGATAAACATGAATGGACCAAAGGTCATTTTGTTAAACATGAATGGACCAAAGGTCATTTTGATAAACATGAATGGATCCAAGGTCGTTTTGATAAACATGAATGGACCAAAGGTCGTTTCGTTAAACATGAATGGACCAAAGGTCGTTTTGATAAACATGACTGGGCCAAAGGCCGTTTTGACATGAATGAGTGGGCCGAAGGCCGTTCTGACATAAATGAATGGGCCAAAGGCCGTTTTGATACGAATGTGTGGGCCAAAGGCCGTTTTGACATACATGACTGGGCCAAAGGCCGTTTTGATGCGAATGTATGGGCCAAACGCCGTTTTGACATAAATGAATGGGCCAAAGGCCGTTTTGATACGAATGTATAGGCCGAAGGCCGTTTTGACAAGAATGGAAATCTGAATGGGCCAAAGGCCAGAATGTTTGGAATTACAATCACTTGATTTGTATTTCGTATAATTGTATATCTGTTAAATAGAATTACGAGTTGGGCCCAAGGCCGTTTGGAATATGTTGTTCTACAATGTTATGTAAATTTTGTATTTGATATTATTCACTGGGCTATCGCTCACGCTCATTCATGTGTTTGTAGGTGAGCCAAGAGAAGCAACCCCGACCCCAGTGAAGTCTGCCAAGAACAACATGAGTTTTGGAGAGTCAGCCTTGTGTCTCATGCACGAGACCCATCCTTGCCATTCTGTCACGTATTTACATTTTGTCTTGTTGGCAAGGACTTTGTGTATACCTGTGTATATTTTGATATGGTTGACTCATTTTAGATGATCCTGTCTGTAAAGAAATTTGTGGTACTGTATTTTGTTGTGAGTTATTAACGTATATGCGCATGGTTGTTTAAAAGTGCATATAAGCACGGCTCTATGGACAAAGTTTTTAATTATTGCTTCCGTTTGGCCCCTTTACTCTGTTGAGTTACGTCTATTTTGGTCTGAGGCCGTAGGTAATCTCAAGATTACTGGCCGGTTACGTCCTTAACCCATAGGGGCGGGTTCGGGTCGTGACAGAGTGGTATCAGAGCACGAGTTAATAACTCACACACTTGTCCAAAAGAGCAATAAGCGTCTAGAAAAGATCTAGGATGCATTCATGTGGTAAATACGAATGTGGAGGCATTGATAATATGCTTAACTATTTTGATATGAACTTTGAAAGCATCAAGAATATGCTTAAGTGTTTTGATTTGAGTAATTATGTGCTATAAGTCGTAATTTACTTGCATTGCAATTAGCGGAATATGTATGCTTTCTGGTATATGCATACTTGTGAATTTTTGTACAGCATATAATGCAAGTTTAGTCGGATGGTGAATAAGAACTCTATAACATTATGTTTAGCCTTAATTATTTTCTGATGATATGAAATGACAAGTCCCCTGAAATGCTATGTTTTGTATGAATTAATGATTGTTCAAAAAATTTTTTTTTCCTTGAACATAATTGTGGTATTCGTAGCAGAGGCCCTCGCCCAGGGGATATAATGTTGTGGCTTATGATCATGAGGCCCTAGCCCGGGGGAAATAATGCCGTGGTACAGGCCCTCGCCCGGGGGAAACAATACCGTGGCCTATGTATATGATATGCTACGCTAAAGGAAATACCACACATGATTTGAATATGAGATATGAATTGTTACACTAATGTGTACAACAAGTCTGTTTGGTCATAATGCACATACATGAACATATGAACCATGAAAAGTTGCTTATGTGCATTCGATTTTGTCAATGGGTATCTATGTGAAATATGAACATAATTTGAGTACATGATTACTTAGTAAATGTTCAGCATGCGATGTTTGATAAGTATGCAACTATCTGTTACGTATGTGATTAATTGCGTACGATATGTGAAATGAGAATATAACAATGTATCTATGTGCGAACGTACCCATGTGTATCTGTGTTTATTTTTGTATTTGGCACCCCAGTATTTGGCAAGGCTTAATAAGAGATTGTGTAGAGTATGGATGAAGTAAGAGCATACGGATTAGAAGGCTTTTCCACAGCCCGACTTGATAGTCTGGAAAGAGTAGTACAAGAAATGGCAGAGATATCAAGACAACAGCGTCAGTTGCCGCTACGGCAAGGACCTTTGCCACCACCAATGTAAGAAACACCAAAGAGTTTGTTATCAGATTTTCTGGGGCTCGTTATAGAGGTGGTAAAATGGACCATACGGTAAGGAACTGTCCCCGGATTGAATGAAATGTGAATGAATCCTCTGTCTCGGCTGAATCCGTACCAGTGGTAGGAATTGCCACTCAGGATGGAGTAATTGCACTCATCCCAAGAAGCACTCAGAATACTGTGATTGTTATCCCAGGTATCTATATTGTTTATAAATGAATGCCTATGTGTTGATTGATTCTGAATTAGTACATTTGTACATCTTCGCTTGGGATATTATTTGATTCGGATCGGCATGTTTTTCCATATCTGCTGCATGTGTATCTAGATTGGTTAGACCCACATGATCGAGACTGTATTCATTGGAGGTATATGCCCCGTTTGGGAAATTTGTGAAATACGTTTTGGGATATTGATTGACTCTGCACATGCACATGTATATCTACACCTATGCTCAGGGTGATTTATTATGTTACCGTCTTCAATGACTAAACCACTGGAATTATGACTCTATGATTGTGTGACCGAGTTGAGCACCCCAAATGATGAATTCTATGACTATGAGGCCATGTATTTTGATTGGTAGAAAGTTGACTGGATTATGTGACTAATTTGGAACTTTTGCGTAACAATCCTATACTATGTGTACCTGAAGAATTCTGTTTAATGTGTTATTGTGCACCATGTTCTTGCATATAAGACTTATTTAGGAACTGCTATACTGATTATGATACGTACCTCCTGATACGAATAACTGCATGTATATGCAACTACCACCGAATTTATGTAGACAATACCATATTGTACCTGATTTGAAACACTTTGATATGAACTATTGTGATGAATGATTTTGATATGACCTTGAGAACTGATGAACTTAGGGCAGTTGAGAAACTATCAACCATGTACCTAAGCAAACAAAGTACGCCCTACAGAACTGAATGTGTCCTATTTGAGAAAATTTTTTATCTGATTCAATCCGATAGAACCTTTGCCTGATATTGTTCCGATGGAACCCTCATTTGATATGATTTGATGGAACCTTTGTTTGATTTAATTTGGCAAGACCTGTGTCGGGATTGGTTTGATAAGACCCTCTGTCTGATTTAATTTTGTAAAAAGGGATTGAGGATTGCCTGTAAATAAATAGCCAGATTATTCTTGGCAGAAAAACTGATAGACCCAAAACTTGAATCTGTTTAGAGTACTTAACCTATTTGAAACACCTTTTGTGGGCTATGACAGATTGCTCTAACCATGAACACTATTGAGAACCAACCCCCAACTATCGAGGACATATGCGTTGAAAATGAGCCAAATTGTACAAATCCCGTGATTGGGTGTCTTAGGGAACGATGCTTGTGTATTGTCCCATCCTGGTTGGTTTGACGCTATGGGGACTGATGATGACAGATTGATTTGATTGTAAGCAGTACTGAACAATTGTCTTTGACTGATCAGAATATGTTTTGTAAGGGAGAGTAGTAGCTTCAATGTTATCAGATTTTGGGGAATCAGGTTGTAGTGAGTGGTATTATGTTTGTTTTGATGACATTCTTGGGGCGTCCTTTCGTGCTAGGGGACGTTAAGCCTATGTAGCACCTTTGTTGGGATATCTTTTTGCCACCGACGGTCTTGTATGGGTGGGTTTGACTAATCGATCTCGAGTGGCCACCGACAGTCGTGAACGGGTGTGCTTCGATTCCGAGACGATTATTCTTTTGTTTTGTCCGGAATGTCATCCTTTTGTAATTTGTAGATGTTTAAACATCCAAGAAACTTTGAAAAACCCTGATTGTCCGTAAATGCGTGAATTCAGTACGCTTTGTGAATAACTGCTCAGTGTCGTCGTATTCTGTGATTGGGGCTTTGAGGATGTGTAAATTGTGTTTAACACGTGGTTGATTGTTTTAGTATTACCTTTGACGCCATGGGGATTAGTATATGAATTGCCTTATGCTTTTGACGACTATCAGATAATGTGGGGAGACTCGATGGAACAGAGAATTGAATACTGAACTGAATTGGAAACTGTAAACTGTAAACTGTTGAATGAATTGAGAACACGTGTATTATGTTAGAAATGGACTGCTTCGGTGTTATTGTGCTTTACAATTGGTACTATGGGGGTATATGAGTTACGTATGTCGTGTGGTTGATTGCTTCGTCATTATCCTAGTTGACTCGGGGATCAATGTCCGATCCACTTTGAATTCCTGGAAACTTTTGATTGACCTTGGATAACTGTGAGGAGTCGTTGAACTAAATACCGGATCGAATTGTGAATTGTGGAATTATTGAAGAATGAATTGAACTTTTGTGACAAGGGAATAGACCGAACTTCTGTGATAAAGTTAGCTGACATCTGAAATAAATTTGTTGGTGACCTACCATGAAGGGGGCAATTAGTGAATTTGTGTCTGAATATTTTTCGGTGCCAACAGGTTGAAGTCGAATATCAAATAGTGACAGAACTACTTCGACCTCTCTCTATTTCGGAATGGAAATAGGATATGTGACTACGAATTTCATTGTGGGGCTACCTTGAGCACTGAAGGTGTAAATCCCGTTTGGGTTGTTGTATGTGGAATTACTGAATTTGCTCGTTTCCTCCCTGTGACATTTTCGTATGATACTAGTAGACTAGCCACTGTTTACATCAATAAGGTTGCTTGTTTGTATGGGGTCCCAGTGTCTATTGTTTAGACAGAAATTCTGAAATGTGTTTGAATTCTGACAAGCCTTCAAGAGGCAATGGGGACTGAATTATGATTCGGCACTGTTTTCCATCCGCGAATTAATGAACAATCAGAAAGAACTTTTTAGATTCTGGGAGAAATGCTCCAAATGTGTGCGTTAGATTTTCGGGGGATTGGAAAAATCTATCCATCGTTGGCAAACTTTCTTTACAACAACAGCTCACACTCTAGTTTCGGTATGGCACCATACAAGCCTTGTATGGCGGAAAAGGTAAGTCTCTGACTGATTGAAAATAGAGTGTTGCTTGATTTGAGACTAGGTGAATGACTATCAGAAAGGATTGGAACCGTTAAATGAAAAGTGTTCCGAATTGTTTTCGATTGAAGGTAAATTAAGTTTGGAAGACCAAACTTCCTAAAAGGGGGAAGACTGTGATACCCCTGTTCCGTAATATGTCAATTGGTCCTTAATATGAGTATAATTATGTGATTGATATGATTTCATATGTCATTATGTGAATATACTTGATTTTGAAGTTCTATCTGTTCACCGTAGGAATATCTGTTTGAATAATCTGCTTTGGAAATTAAATTGAGGGCCCTATCGGCCACAGAACCCGAAATTGATTACGCCATTGTGATTAGCGTAATTTTTAGAGCCTACGGTGAAATTTAATTGAAAATTTATTCGGGTCAGATTAAATTGATTTATTTAATGGCTTTGTGCTCAAATTGTTTAATATTATTATATTGACTTAGTGGGACTTAATGTATTTGAGCACTACACCTCATTTCTCTCCCTTACCTTATTTTGGCTGATTCTTAGACTCAATTTGAGAGAGAGCCGAACATGGAGAGGGAGAAAGAGGGATTGTGCAATTTTGGTCTTGAAACTTGGAGATTTGAAGTCTAATTCAAGATTTGATCATAGATTGTGAGAATCAAGCTCCTAGGTGAGTGATTCTTGGATTATAATTGTAATTTTGTATGTGTTTAAGCTATTTTGGTGATCAAAAACAAGATTGAAATGAAATTGAGTTGTATTTGTTGAATTGAAGCTTAATATGTGCATGCATGTAAGAATTACTTTGAAAATTGCATGTTTGAGCACAAAGGTGTATAATTCATGTGAAAGGTTAAAGGAAACTCATGTTTTGATCACCATTTGTATTGTCTAAGTTGAGAATGTGGCTAACTCATCACATGCATGTACTAATTATGTGAAAGGGGGCTAGAATGCATGAATTGGTATGTTGTTAATGAGTTTGATGGGAGATTGGGGCATGCATGTGACTTATTTGTGAAATTGAGCCTCATTGGGTTGTGATTTGGGGTCTATACCATGTTAGCATGATTATATTGGAGATTTGAGCCATTGCATGCAAGTAATGTGGCTGGAAAATCGATTTGCAGCTCAAGAACACAACCTGGAATTTTCAGAATTTTGACATCCGCTCGAGCGGGGGAAGTGCCGCTCGAGCGGAGAAATCGAGCTCCCAGCATTTTTGACAGACATGGTGTCCGCTCAAGCGGGGAAGTTTACGCTCGAGCGGGGAGCTGTGTAGACAGACAATCCGCTTGAGCGGGGGAGTTCACGCTCGAGCGGGAATTTGAGGTAACCAGTACTTTTGTGGGCTTAAGGGTCCGCTCGAGCGGGGGAGTCCACGCTCGAGCGGGGACCCTGTTTCCTGAAATTCTGAAAATGTATTCTGTGTTCTGTGTTCCGTTCTCTTTCACTTGTAAACACTCTTAGGCATACTTTGAGCATGGTAAATGAGTTAATAAGATAAGAATAAAGCCTAAAGAGGAGTATGTGAATTAAAGAACGGATCGAACTGTTAGTGACCCTTTTGTGTTCATGAACTGTGTAGGGTCAAGCTCCAGGGCAAATCCACAAGCCGATCACTGTGAGTAATATCGATATTTGAATGCTTGTGAATGTCCAATTGTTTTTCCCCTTATAAGCTTATGAATTGCTAATTGGGATTGTGGATGTAAGTTAAACATGAATGGACCAAAGGTCGTTTTGTTAAACATGAATGGACCAAAGGTCGTTTTGATAAACATGAATGGACCCAAGGTCGTTTTGATAAACATGAATGGACCAAAGGTCGTTTTGTTAAACATGAATGGACCAAAGGTCGTTTTGATAAACATGAATGGACCCAAGGTCGTTTTGATAAACATGAATGGACCAAAAGGTCGTTTCGTTAAACATGAATGGACCAAAGGTTGTTTTGATAAACATGACTGGGCCAAAGGCCGTTTTGACATGAATGAGTGGGCCGAAGGCCGTTCTGACATAAATGAATGAGCCAAAGGCCGTTTTGATACGAATGTGTGGGCCAAAGGCCGTTTTGACATACATGACTGGGCCAAAGGCCGTTTTGACATAAATGAATGGGCCAAAGGCCGTTTTGATGCGAATGTATGAGCCGAAGGCCGTTTTGACATAAATGAATGGGCCAAAGGCCGTTTTGATACGAATGTATGGGCCGAAGGCCGTTTTGACATAATCAAATGGGCCGAAGGCCATTTTGACCAGAATGGAAATCTGAATGGGCCAAAGGCCAGAATGGTTGGAATTACAATCACTTGATTTGTATTTCGTATAGTTATATATCTGTTAAATAGAATTACGAGTTGGGCCCAAGGCCGTTCGGAATATGTTGTTCTACAATGTTATGTAAATTTTGTATTTGATATTATTCACTGGACTATCGTTCACGCTCATTCATGTGTTTGTAGGTGAGCCAAGAGAAGCAACCCCTGCCCCAGTGAAATCTGCCAAGAACAACATGAGTTTTGGAGAGTCAGCCTTGTGTCTCACGCACGAGACCCATCCTTGCCATTATGTCACGTATTTACATTTTGTCTTGTTGGCAAAGACTTTGTGTATACCTGTGTATATTTTGATATGGTTGACTCATTTTAGATGATCCTGTCTGTAAAGAAATTTGTGGTACTGTATTTTGTTGTGAGTTATTAACGTATATGCGCATGGTTGTTTAAAAGTGCATATAAGCACGGCTCTATGGACAAAGTTTTTAATTATTGCTTCCGTTTGGCCCCTTTACTCTGTTGAGTTACGTCTATTTTGGTCTGAGGCCGTAGGTAATCTCAAGATTACTGGCCGGTTACGTCCTTAACCCATAGGGGCGGGTTCAGGTCGTGACAATAGGGCTCTCAGCCAAATGTTTGTTGCCAATCGGCACTAAATATAGCCGATCTACCATCTCTTCCTACTGAAAAGCTCCTGTTGCTGCAGCAGAGGACAAATAGAGCATGGCAATACATTTACAAGACAATGTCTGTACAACTACACCCCTTATCATGTTTAAGATTCAAAGGTGTGTAGTTCTCGACCCTCGGACCACCAACCACGCATTTCAATGTATGATGGCCAAAGGAGCCAAGTGTGCAATTCAATATCAAATGAAATACACAAAAACACATAAGGGGCCCAACCTCTATCATGCTTGATCAAGAGGCAAGGGAATGCACACACAATGCAATGCAACCTAAGCATGCAAGCAAGCTAATGCAACATGTGCATGCAAGCAAGCGATATGCAACCTAAGCATGCAAACATGCATGCATACAATGTAATAGGCATGCAATAACAATACTAATAACAAACATACAACAACATGTAATCTAACAAGTACGCAAGATGGATGAGCATGCAACAACATGTCAAGTAGCAAGCATGCAACAAGCATGTAAGCATAATGCAATAGGACTAGCATGCCACAACATGCAAGGGTACTAGTATGCAACAACATATAATGTACCAAGTATGCAACGAGCATGCGACAACATGCGAGGTAAACATGCAACAACATGCGAAAGGATGGACTTAAACTAAAGTGGACAGCTCTTAAACATGCCCAAATCAGTGGCTGAAATGCTATGGAAATGAAGACAAAGGTAAATACAAACATGCATGCCAATTGGCCTATCACCTAAGCATAGGAGAGCAACTTTCAAGAACACTTAAAAGGGGACAAATATGGACATGTGACATACATTGTAAGCTCTGAAATCATGTTAGGAAAGGTGCCAAACCAACCAAACAAAGCAAGCAAGTCATGCAAAAAGGCTTAAAGCTTGAAACTAGCCAAGGGACTCAAACCAAGGCTATGCAAAATCTGAAGCAAATGACAAGTATAATCCAAAACAATCCTAGATCATGCCAAAATGAGCCTAAAACATGCAAGGACCAAAGCCAAAATAAGCTAGAACAAAGGGCCAAAAGCATGAGGCATGCAAGGCTACAAAAGAGGTGTTACACTACACCTATCAAAACCAAACATGGCATGACTTAAGCAATGAAAAACAGAGTTATGGCATGGTAAAACAAGACCAAAAACCCACTTAGATGGCATCCCAAAGACCTAAACATGATGGTGTACACAATAACCCATTCATGAGACATAAAACAACAACTCTTTAAAGCATTAAAGGAGTGACAAGTGCAAGTGTTTGAGCATGAAATATGGACTGAAATAGTATAACAAATGATGCCAAATCATTGAAATGGTCCAAGTAAAGCATGCTAGTGACTTGGACACTTAAGGCTAACAAGCTAGAATGCCTTATGGCTATACAAAGCATGGCATATATGGTCAAAACAACTCAAATCAGAGCTTAAGCATGTTACAACAAGGCTAAAAGCTTCATGGAGTTGAGCCAAAATCATGCTAGAAACATGGCTTAAAGCATGATGCATGTTAAGGCAAATGAAAGGATTGCAAGGCAAGTACATGAAGCATACATGGTGTGTCCAAACCAAGTCAAAATAGTGTTATATCATGGCAAAACAAAGCCTAATATATACTGAAATGAAGCTAAAACAAGCCAAGCAAACATGCTACCAATATAAGCCATTTATACTAGCATTCAAGACAATAAGGAGAGGGGATGACCCTCTCCTATTTAGGACTCCAAAACCACCTTCCCACCACTGAAAATCCTCTGGATTTCAGTGGTAGGAAGGTCATGCAAAGCCAAGAACAAGGGCCAAAAGGGATGGCCTAAAACAAGGCCTAAGAGGGCCTAAGAGGGGGGAAACAACCCCAAACCAAAAAGTGATCTTAAACAAAGATCTAAAGCATCAAAAATTAGAACTTATTGTAGTTTAGAGTTAAGCTTAAAACAATAAGCAAGAAGGTCTAAAAGCTTAAGCAATAAAGGGGTATTAAAAGCAAGAATGCTCACCCTTGAAGAACACTTTCAAGTACAAGGCTCCAGCAAATTTTTCAAGCTTAAACCACTCCAAGAACTCTAAAACTAACTCCCTAGTGCCTCAGCAACAAGAGGATGGTGTATTGCTAGGTGCTCTAGTGCAAAAGTAAGACAAAATCACACTTTAAGGCACAAATACACACACAAATCAAGAGAGAGGGAGATATAGAGATAGATAGATACAACTTTTCTAACCCTATTTTTCAGAACCTTTGAGAAGGGAGGAGGAGCTCCCTTCTTATAGAATTCCAAATTCTAAAGCTTCCTAAGCAAGCTAATCAAGGGGCAAATCCCTCCATACACGTGTATGGAGGGGGGGAATTGTGCATGCCAACTGTGATAGCTGGCATAAAATATCTGCATAAAGCAGATGAACAGGGTTCGGCCAGAAAACATGGCCGATCGACCAACATAAGTGCCGGCCGACCAAATAATGTGTCAATCGGCCAACACTGTTGGCCAATGGAAAGAAAACAAGGCCGATGGCCTCAAGCCTTGGCCGATGGGTTAAGGGGATGGCAAACAAGCCACCCTCTTCCCTCAAAAGCAAAAACACAAGTGCTTGGTCCACAACCAAGCACAAAACAGACAAGTTGAGAGATCTTGAGGCAAGGCGCACGGCCGAGACCTCCGGGAACTCAAAACGAACACGAACATGGATGATCATCGAGTGTTCAAACGATGACGTCCAAGTCTTGAGGACAGTTAAAAATGGGGTGTTTACAACTACTAAATGCAATATCATCTTTTTGTTTCTTTTTGAAATTTCTATGTGTCTCATAAGTTTGAAAATTTCGAACCAAATGATCCAGCTTGAGGTTGTCAACATCTTGAGTCTCCTCAATAGCCGTAACTTTTGATTGGAACCAATCGAGCAAGGACCTCAAAATTTTTCCCACAATCTTGGATTCTGGTATTTTTTACCTAAATTGAAGCTGGAATTTACAATGTCACTTAACTTCGCATAAAATTCATCATTGGTCTCACTATTTTTCATAGAAAGGTTTTCGAAACTAGATGTGAGCCTTTGAAGTTTTGAGCATTTAACAGAATGAGTGCCCTCATGAATAGTTTGTAAGATATCCCAAGCCTCTTTTGCGACTTCACAATTGCAAATACGACAAAACTCTTCAAGTGTGACGGCACAAAAAAGAGAATTAATAGCTTTACTATTACAGCTACTATTTTAGTAATCAATTGTGTCCCACTTATCAATTGGTTTGGGAAAGGTTACTCC
The DNA here is from genome assembly GCA_030407325.1 of Camellia japonica. NCBI lineage: Eukaryota > Viridiplantae > Streptophyta > Magnoliopsida > Ericales > Theaceae > Camellia > Camellia japonica. Next base: position 65,746,278 of record JAPPVO010000002.1, read on the forward strand.
ATCAATACTAATCGTCGGTTCGGTCCACCCATACATGACAGATTGCCAAACTTTTTCATCAATAGATTTTAAAAATGATCTCATCTGAGCTTTCCAAAAAGAATAATTAGATCCGTCAAGTAGGGGTAGTCGAACCATAGAATTTCCCTCACGAATTGAATCCATTATCACAAATCAAATAAGATCTCACTCTAATAGTTTTTTTTTTTAAAAAAAAAATAGAGCAACCTGCTCTAATACCAATTGAAAAATCTAAAAATCCCTTAAATATTGATTTGTGATTATGTATCAATTTTAACCAATAAATAGCAATCCCAATCAAACAATCAAAGACAAATCGACACAACGATTTTAAGTGGAAAAACCACAATTGGAGTGCCTCCAATTGTGATAAAAAAAAAAATCATTGGCAAAAGCTACAAAATAATCCACTAAGAAGACATAAAGGAATTACAAAAGTGTACTCTCAATTACCTAGCGAATCCAAGCCTGAATCGAACCAACCCTTATGTGCCTCTTCCAGCCCCGTTTTCAACTCGGAATTGTCTTGCCCAATGTTGAATCCACAATGCCGATGTCGAATCCACGACGATAAGCCACTCCGGAATCCACCAAAGCTTCAGGTCCAAATTCAATTCCACGGAATCCACCGAAGAACAATCTTTCTTTTGTGAATAAAACAAAATAAAAACCCTTTGATATAATCCACTCAATTCATGATATAAACTCTCACAAATATCAAAGGAAACAAGTAAAGAAACTCCAAATGAAAACCCTAATACCCAAGAAGAAGACCTAGAAACTGTAACCCTAAAATCTGATAGAACCACATATTTATAGAAAATAGATTCATGATTTTCGCTCGAGTCAAGAATGACCGCTTGACCAGAGTAACTAAAACGCGTGTGACTAAATAGGGTCTACGCTCGAGCGCAGGAAAGGCCGCTCGAGCGGAAAAACAACTCCCAGTACTTTTACAGGTGAGTGAAACTTCTGAAAGGTCGCGATCTCTGCTCGAGCGCAGGAATGGCCGCTCGAGCGGAAAAACAACTTTGACTGCAATTTTTCATTTTGCTTCAGGGGCGCTGCCCCTCGACCCTACCTGGGTGCTGGGCGCTACCCCAGACCCGCCAAGAGGCGCTGCCCCCTAGACCCTCGCAAGCTAACCGGACAGCTCGATCCCCGACATAGTCAGTGAAGTGGCAAACATGAAAAAATTAACTTCAGAAACATCTCTGCAAGGCACAATTCGGGTTGGATTCGCATTTAAAAACTCATAGCCTCACTGAAATAAAAGTTGAACAAAATTACAATTGAAAGGAGTTTTGTCAAACGGGATTGCCAATAACAAAAATCTAACAATTACCACTAATAATCACTACCTATCTATACCAATATCACACATAGAGAAATCTTACCAATATATTGAGTTTAAACTTGGCAATGTTTAATTAACACCACCAAAAAAAAAGATATAATAGGACTCATCATATGTTGATATTTTTAGAGACAATATAGAAGTAGCAAATGACAACTAATGCTTGGCAATGTTAATTAACGCCACCAAAAAAAAGATATAATAAGACTCATCATATGTTGATAATTTGAGAGACAATATAGAAGTAGCAAATGACAACTAATGCTCTGCAATCATTTTCTTACAAACTGATGTAGCTTGTTTCAATCATTTTTATTTGAATCCTAAGCCTTTATTATTGGATGCAAAGTCAATTTATAAAAATGGTTTTATGAAAAAGTTATTTGTATATTATTTTTGGGTAATCAATGTGAAAACAATGTCCCAAACACATCCTATTTATATTTTCATATATGATGCAATTTTGCTTTGTATATATTTAGATGTGGCAAAATGGTAGGTATAATGCTATAAAGATCATATTGCCATTACACTTGTTTATCACATGATGTGTTACTACTATATTGGTAGTAGCAAAATTCATTAAACCAATGTAATGACGTATAAGATGATAAATAAAATATAATAAAATAATATAATTATTGTTCAATTATTAGGTATTGTGAATGTCAAAGTAAAAGTGATGCTAAGGGACACTTTCCCAATTTCCAAAAGGTGTCACATGAGTTTAAAAATTTTGAAAATCCTAAGTGATTCGTGATTAGATCAAGATTAAAATATTTCAATTCCCAATTATTCAAAACATACAATCTAAATCATCAAGCACTTACGAAAGTGATTTAGATTGTTGTTTTCGGAATAAACAATAAATCGACACAAACAATTTTTACGTGGAAAAATCACAATTGAAGAACCTTCAATTGTAATCAAAAACCACGGGCGAAACGCCACTAATCAATCCACTACTGAAGAAAGAAAGATTACAAAGATAACACACAAATTACCCAACTCAGTCAATTTGCCTTCAAACCTTCTGTAACTCTTTCACCAAGCCTTCGTCTCGAAACTGATTAATCTGAAGTTGAATCCACAACTTCACTTGTTGAATCAACGACTACGTACAGAATCAAACTCCTTTGAAACTCCACATTTGAATCTTCGGAATCTACCGAAGAAGAACACTCTTAATTATGAAGAACCAAACTCCTTGATGTATGAATCTTAGATCATAGGTTACAAACCCTCTCAAATATATCAAGGAAAACTCACCAAAAAACTCAGAAGAAAACCTCAAACAAAACCCTAAGATCCTTAAACAAGATCTAGGAAAAGTAATCCTAAAATTGAACCAAAACGCGAATATATAGAACCAGAAATCGCGCGGTCCGCTCGAGCATGGGAATGCCCCTCAAGCGAAGACTTCATATTGCGTGTTTCATACAGGGTTCACGCTCGAGTGGAAGTTCCCACGCTCGAGCGTAAAATCACATCATCCAGTATTTTTTGCAGATATAACAGATGCTGTAAGAGTGCAAACCCCGCTCGAGCGTCACTTTCCCCGCTCGAGCGGGAAGCCAAAACCTGGAAAACTGGAAAATTATAATCTTATTACAACCTTGGTTTTTTCCATGGAATTTGACAACAAAGGGTCCTAACAATCTCCCCCTTTGTCAAATCCCGGACAAAACCATGCTAAAACAATTTTCCTATCAAAAGTACCAAAAAAAAACAAACACCAACAACCATGAAAATCTGAGATCCATGATTTTGAACAAAACACCCTGAAAGAAAAACAACCACACAAGCCAACCAAAATCTGTGGAACTGTATTAGATAACAAATATAAATCCATCCATGAAAAAAAACCATATGCCCATCTATCCAACTCCAAGTATATAAGCATATTATCCATCTGTACCAAGGAAGTATATAAGCAAAAGTAAAACTATACCAAAAGTATGTAACCATACTATCCATCTGTACCAAGGAAGTATCCACTCCTCCTTTTTGTCCAGGAGAAATCAAAACGCAAAAGAAACAGAACTGAAGCTCCTGAAGCGGGTGGCTGTGACTGCATCTGAAGCATAGACAAAATCTGATCCAGCTGAGAAGAAGACTGGGCCACGGACGCCTCAATGCGCTGTGAAGAAGCCTCAAATGCACTGAACCGAGCATCAGCAGTGGTCTCAAGATCCGTGAGCCGTGCCTCAAAGATATCCATCCGTCCCTCGAGTCGGTCAAACCGAGAAGTAACAGACCGCTCAAAAGACAGAAGCTGGCCACGAACCGTACGAACCGGTGGGGGCTGCTCCCCCTCATCAATAACACCACCGGCATCAGTTGCTTCGTACTCAACCTCCTCTGCCATAGCAGCAACATCACTAGAACCTGCACCAGACCGACCTGCCCCAGTAGAAACCCCCCGAATGTGAGACTGACTTTGAAAGACAGTCTTTTTGGTAAAAGGTCGAGTAGGGGAAGCAAACTCATCTTCATCAAAAGAAAGGACCTCAAACTTGGCGAAAAGCCTATTGATGAGGCGCCCGTAGGGTAAACCAAGATTGTTGCGCTCATAAGCGGCAACCATCTTTTGAATGATCAGAGCGGCAAGATCAATGGAGCGATTTTGAGCCAGACACTGGAAAACCAACCCTTGGTCCTGGTTGATTTCGGAACTATGGGTGGTAACAATGACATTGGCACACGCAATAAGGTTGAGCAACCGAAACTGAGGGAGAAGCTCATTTTGTTTGATTAAGGAACCGAAGGGCCAAGAACGAGGGAAACCACATAAAATATTTGCAACCTCATTGAAATCACAGGTTGGACGCACAGGAAAGGGGTAGAATATGGGGAAGACTTGACCAATCCCTAACAACTCTCGGATAAGATCTGTGGTAAATGTGATTGGCTTGGACCTGACCCAAGTCTTGAAAGAGGGACCAATATCATCAAGACTATCCATGTTGCAATAAAATCCACGGACCCAAGTTAGGTTTTGCGAACCAGAAAATAAGAGGACTTATCCCCACCCAAGGGATCAAAAGTGAACGGATAGGGATAGACTCGAATGTGTTGGGTTGACATTACGTTCAAGATGAATAGTGCGGGCTGGATAAGACTCGCAGTACAACTTGGCTTTCTCAGCCGAGGGAAATCGGTCAGTGTTAAAGGTAGGGCGAGGGGAAGTAGACTTCCGTCTCTTGAAAGTAGACATGACTAAAGCAAGACAAAGAAACAAAAACAAAACACACAACCCCTAATCCCAAAAAAAAATAAACCAAAAGAGAAACCACAAAACATTAGTAGCACAGTGTGATATAGCAACATGAGGTAAGTAAATAAAACTATGACGCAACAATGTAGTCGCAAAAGAACCAAATATTTCAAAGAGGAATCATGGTAAAATCAGTGGAACTCATAACCTTAGCATACGATAAATGAAATGTTAATCAGAGCTAGGGAAACATCAATCAAGCACACATTAAGCCAACATGGTTAGAGACTCAATCAGCAATGCAATAAAAAAGATCACAATAGCATAGGGCAATATATGTAACAAAAAAAAAATCCCCAATTTAAACCCTAGAAAAAAAAAACTAGCAAAAGGCTCCAAAGCACTAACCCTAGATACAAGAGAAAGACACTAAACCATTATGAAATAATCAAAATCAACAATGAAGAACCGTAGACATGAAGAAACAGGCTAAAGCATAACGAAAACTAGGAAATCAAAAATGACAGAAAAACTACAAAGCAAAACAGAAAAACAGAGGGGAAATCGAGAAGAGACACACTAGGCGTGCAAAACACACTGAAATCACCACAGATGACACCAAGGAAGAGCAAAGGACTGAATCGCCAAGGTGCCCTAGGAGAGAGAATGAGACTTGGAGGAAAAATGAACTGAAGAGTCAAGGGAGGGAGATTTAAACAAAACCAGTCCACTCGAGCCTGGGTTTTAACGCTCGAGCGTGAGCCAAAGCACCTGAGACCCGCTCGAGCACGAAAACGGACGATCGAGCGCCAAATCAACCCTCACAGAACTGTAAAGCATGGTGCAAAATGCTGCAAGACCCAAAACCACGCTCGAGTGTAGGAATGTCCGCTCGAGCGGGGACAATACATCAAAAAAAAAAAAATTTAAATTAAAACAAAAAACAACTAAGATGTCCTGAAACCAGCGGGGAGTCCAATTGGAAGACTATACCACTAGGATAAAATAGTCCATCAATCATGAATCCTGTAAACTTGTACAAAAATAGAAATTGAAACACCAGGTCATGAACAAAACAAATAGAATTCAATCAATGACATAAGCAACATAAGAATGCAAAACTCAAAAAAGCACACACGAGAGCTCACAAATAGAATGTGTGTGCGTGCAATCCTTGAGAGCCACAAAGCTAGAGTTAATCCTCGTAGTGATCGGATGGCTGGACCTCCAACAAGAGTAACTGAACATCACAGAGAAAAGTCAAACCATTAGGAATCATGGGGTATTTGTTGAGTAAACACGGAGGCTCCCCCTCAATCAATGATTCCCCTTCTTTTTTTCTTTTTTTTTAAACTTTTCTTTCTTGTGGGCACTCACTGGGGCATGCCACACTTAAGAGTAGGAGACCAAACCAGAGAAGAATGAAATCAAAAAGGATACCCTGGTTGGTGCTCTGAGGTAGCCTTTTCCTAATGCCCGGGATTAATGGGGAGTCGCGGCAGTGAATGAGGGAGAAACATGGAAAAAATATGGTAGATGGTTAAGAGACTCAACATCACCCTGATATACTAGTATAGGTCAATTCCCTCTGAAAAAATACAAGAAACACTATTAGTGGTCCTTAGAGAACTTTGATCACTTGGGCGAAACCCCTGCAACAATTTATCTCAAGGATGTGTACAGAATGAGATCATGAAAGTAAATGAGTATGGGCATTCAGAATGAGCTATGAACAAAGAAGAATGAGATCTTGTAACAACATGAGCAGTGTTCATATAAATTTTTGATGCAAAGATATCAGGAATCAAAGACAATGAGATTATCACATCCAAGCATACAATAAGCCAACCACCCATACTCACTTTAAAAAAAAAAAAAAAAAAAAGGAAACACCCTAGTTACTGAGACTATGCCCAAAGTCTTTCTAAGAAACTCAACGAAGAAGATCAAGGGGTTTTGTAAAAATATCAGCTTTTTGATGCTCAGTGTATACAATGTTCCAGAATAACAAGGCCTTCTTCCACTAACTCTTGAATAAAATGATGACGGATGTCAATTGTTTGGTGCGAGAGTGTTTGGACAAGATTTTTGAAATGTTTATGGCACTTGTGTTATCACAGAAAAGAGTGAGAGTGTTTTGTTCTATCCCATAATCATGAAGCATTTTTCTCCACAGTATTTGCACAACAACTTCCTGCCGCAATGTACTCAACCTCAGCAGGCGAAAGGGAGATGCATTTTGCTTTTTACTATGCCAGGAAGCCAAATTATTCCCAAGGTAAAAACACCCCCTGGATGTACTCTTCCTATCATCAGCACACCCTGCCCAGTCGGTATCAGAAAAACCGTAATTTCAGCTGTTAGTATCAATAGAAAACCAAGCCCCATACCCCAATGTCCCATTAACATATTTATGATGCGTTTACAGCAAGAAGATGAGGACTCTTTAGGACGGGCTTGGTAAGGGGCACAAACACCTACACTGAAAACAATATCAGGATGACTGGCTTAGGTAAAGAAGACTCCCTATTATACTCCTATACAGGGTAGGATCAACTCAATACCAGAGGAATCTTCGAAAAGTGAAGACTGGTGCTCATGAGAGTGCGAGCATGTTTGGCAGACTCAAGACCAAACTTTGACACAAGATTTTTGGCATACTTAGACTGAGAAACAAACATACCTGAAGGAGATTGTTTAATTTGAGGACCCAAAAAATAAGACAACTCTCCCATCATGCTCATCTCAAACTCATGTGTCATGCAATCCGAAAAATATTTCACAAGATGATCAGCAGTGGATCCAAACACAATATCATCAACATAAATCTGAACAACAAGAATATGAGACTTAGTATGTTTCACAAATAAAGTCTTATCCACACTACCACTTTGAAAATCATTATCAAGAAGAAAGGTAGTAAGTCTATCATACCAAGCCCGAGGGGCTTGTTTCAACCCATACAAAACCTTGTCTAACTTGTAGACATGATTTGGACATTTAGGGTCCTCAAACCCTTTTGGTTGCTCAACATATGCCTCTTCTTTCAAGTGCCCATTCAGAAAGGCACTTTTCACATCCATTTGAAACAATTTGAAACCAAGAAAACATGCAACACCAAGTAAAATACGAATAGATTCGAGACGTGCAATTGGGACAAACGTCTCATCATAGTCAACACTCTCTACTTGTGTGTAGCCTTGAGCAACCAACCTGGCTTTATTCCTAACCACAGTACCATTCTCATCAGATTTATTTTTAAAGATCCACTTGGTACCTATCACATTCATGTCTCTAGGTCTGGGAACTAGAGTCCAAACATTGTTACGTTCAAATTGACCTAATTCTTCATGCATAGCATTGACCCAACTATCATCTAGTAAGGCCTCTTTAAAATTCTTAGGTTCAATTAATGAAACATAACACATATGTGATACCTCATCCCGAATCTGTCTTCGGGTTTTCATTCGATCCGATACACTTCCAATCACCTGTTGAGCTGGATGATTCAGTTTCACCCTTGCTGATGGTTTGAACTCAGGACTTGCGGCGACAGAAGCATCATGAGTGATGTTTCTTTGTGCACTCTTTGGACTTGATTACAACTACTAAATGCAATATCATCTTTTTGTTTCTTTTTGAAATTTCTATGTGTCTCATAAGTTTGAAAATTTCGAACCAAATGATCCAGCTTGAGGTTGTCAACATCTTGAGTCTCCTCAATAGCCGTAACTTTTGATTGGAACCAATCGAGCAAGGACCTCAAAATTTTTCCCACAATCTTGGATTCTGGTATTTTTTACCTAAATTGAAGCTGGAATTTACAATGTCACTTAACTTCGCATAAAATTCATCATTGGTCTCACTATTTTTCATAGAAAGGTTTTCGAAACTAGATGTGAGCCTTTGAAGTTTTGAGCATTTAACAGAATGAGTGCCCTCATGAATAGTTTGTAAGATATCCCAAGCCTCTTTTGCGACTTCACAATTGCAAATACGACAAAACTCTTCAAGTGTGACGGCACAAAAAAGAGAATTAATAGCTTTACTATTACAGCTACTATTTTAGTAATCAATTGTGTCCCACTTATCAATTGGTTTGGGAAAGGTTACTCCATCAATACTAATCGTCGGTCGGTCCACCCATACATGACAGATTGCCAAACTTTTTCATCAATAGATTTTAAAAATGATCTCATCTGAGCTTTCCAAAAGAATAATTAGATCCGTCAAGTAGGGGTAGTCGAACCATAGAATTTCCCTCACGAATTGAATCCATTATCACAAATCAAATAAGATCTCACTCTAATAGTTTTTTTTTTTAAAAAAAAAATAGAGCAACCTGCTCTAATACCAATTGAAAAATCTAAAAATCCCTTAAATATTGATTTGTGATTATGTATCAATTTTAACCAATAAATAGCAATCCCAATCAAACAATCAAAGACAAATCGACACAACGATTTTAAGTGGAAAACCACAATTGGAGTGCCTCCAATTGTGATAAAAAAAAAAATCATTGGCAAAAGCTACAAAATAATCCACTAAGAAGACATAAAGGAATTACAAAAGTGTACTCTCAATTACCTAGCGAATCCAAGCCTGAATCGAACCAACCCTTATGTGCCTCTTCCAGCCCCGTTTTCAACTCGGAATTGTCTTGCCCAATGTTGAATCCACAATGCCGATGTCGAATCCACGACGATAAGCCACTCCGGAATCCACCAAAGCTTCAGGTCCAAATTCCACGGAATCCACCGAAGAACAAATCTTTCTTTTGTGAATAAAACAAAATAAACAAACCCTTTGATATAATCCACTCAATTCATGATATAAACTCTCACAAATATCAAAGGAAACAAGTAAAGAAACTCCAAATGAAAACCCTAATACCCAAGAAGAAGACCTAGAAACTGTAACCCTAAAATCTGATAGAACCACATATTTATAGAAAATAGATTCATGATTTTCGCTCGAGTCAAGAATGACCGCTTGACCAGAGTAACTAAAACGCGTGTGACTAAATAGGGTCTACGCTCGAGCGCAGGAAAGGCCGCTCGAGCGGAAGAAAACAACTCCCAGTACTTTTACAGGTGAGTGAAACTTCTGAAAGGTCGCGATCTCTGCTCGAGCGCAGGAATGGCCGCTCGAGCGGAAAAACAACTTTGACTGCAATTTTTCATTTTGCTTCAGGGGCGCTGCCCCTCGACCCTACCTGGGTGCTGGGCGCTACCCCAGACCCGCCAAGAGGCGCTGCCCCCTAGACCCTCGCAAGCTAACCGGACAGCTCGATCCCCGACATAGTCAGTGAAGTGGCAAACATGAAAAAATTAACTTCAGAAACATCTCTGCAAGGCACAATTCGGGTTGGATTCGCATTTAAAAACTCATAGCCTCACTGAAATAAAAGTTGAACAAAATTACAATTGAAAGGAGTTTTGTCAAACGGGATTGCCAATAACAAAAATCTAACAATTACCACTAATAATCACTACCTATCTATACCAATATCACACATAGAGAAATCTTACCAATATATTGAGTTTAAACTTGGCAATGTTAATTAACACCACCAAAAAAAAAGATATAATAGGACTCATCATATGTTGATATTTTTAGAGACAATATAGAAGTAGCAAATGACAACTAATGCTTGGCAATGTTAATTAACGCCACCAAAAAAAGATATAATAAGACTCATCATATGTTGATAATTTGAGAGACAATATAGAAGTAGCAAATGACAACTAATGCTCTGCAATCATTTTCTTACAAACTGATGTAGCTTGTTTCAATCATTTTTATTTGAATCCTAAGCCTTTATTATTGGATGCAAAGTCAATTTATAAAAATGGTTTGTATGAAAAAGTTATTTGTATATTATTTTTGGGTAATCAATGTGAAAACAATGTCCCAAACACATCCTATTTATATTTTCATATATGATGCAATTTTGCTTTGTATATATTTAGATGTGGCAAAATGGTAGGTATAATGCTATAAAGATCATATTGCCATTACACTTGTTTATCACATGATGTGTTACTACTATATTGGTAGTAGCAAAATTCATTAAACCAATGTAATGACGTATAAGATGATAAATAAAATATAATAAAATAATATAATTATTGTTCAATTATTAGGTATTGTGAATGTCAAAGTAAAAGTGATGCTAAGGGACACTTTCCCAATTTCCAAAAGGTGTCACATGAGTTTAAAAATTTTGAAAATCCTAAGTGATTCGTGATTAGATCAAGATTAAAATATTTCAATTCCCAATTATTCAAAACATACAATCTAAATCATCAAGCACTTACGAAAGTGATTTAGATTGTTGTTTTCGGAATAAACAATAAATCGACACAAACAATTTTTACGTGGAAAAATCACAATTGAAGAACCTTCAATTGTAATCAAAAACCACGGGCGAAACGCCACTAATCAATCCACTACTGAAGAAAGAAAGATTACAAAGATAACACACAAATTACCCAACTCAGTCAATTTGCCTTCAAACCTTCTGTAACTCTTTCACCAAGCCTTCGTCTCGAAACTGATTAATCTGAAGTTGAATCCACAACTTCACTTGTTGAATCAACGACTACGTACAGAATCAAACTCCTTTGAAACTCCACATTTGAATCTTCGGAATCTACCGAAGAAGAACACTCTTAATTATGAAGAACCAAACTCCTTGATGTATGAATCTTAGATCATAGGTTACAAACCCTCTCAAATATATCAAGGAAAACTCACCAAAAAACTCAGAAGAAAACCTCAAACAAAACCCTAAGATCCTTAAACAAGATCTAGGAAAAGTAATCCTAAAATTGAACCAAAACGCGAATATATAGAACCAGAAATCGCGCGGTCCGCTCGAGCATGGGAATGCCCACTCAAGCGAAGACTTCATATTGCGTGTTTCATACAGGGTTCACGCTCGAGTGGAAGTTCCCACGCTCGAGCGTAAAATCACATCATCCAGTATTTTTTGCAGATATAACAGATGCTGTAAGAGTGCAAACCCCGCTCGAGCGTCACTTTCCCCGCTCGAGCGGGAAGCCAAAACCTGGAAAACTGGAAAATTATAATCTTATTACAACCTTGGTTTTTTCCATGGAATTTGACAACAAAGGGTCCTAACAATCTCCCCCTTTGTCAAATCCCGGACAAAACCATGCTAAAACAATTTTCCTATCAAAAGTACCAAAAAAAAACAAACACCAACAACCATGAAAATCTGAGATCCATGATTTTGAACAAAACACCCTGAAAGAAAAACAACCACACAAGCCAACCAAAATCTGTGGAACTGTATTAGATAACAAAATATAAATCCATCCATGAAAAAAACCATATGCCCATCTATCCAACTCCAAGTATATAAGCATATTATCCATCTGTACCAAGGAAGTATATAAGCAAAAGTAAAACTATACCAAAAGTATGTAACCATACTATCCATCTGTACCAAGGAAGTATCCACTCCTCCTTTTTGTCCAGGAGAAATCAAAACGCAAAAGAAACAGAACTGAAGCTCCTGAAGCGGGTGGCTGTGACTGCATCTGAAGCATAGACAAATCTGATCCAGCTGAGAAGAAGACTGGGCCACGGACGCCTCAATGCGCTGTGAAGAAGCCTCAAATGCACTGAACCGAGCATCAGCAGTGGTCTCAAGATCCGTGAGCCGTGCCTCAAAGATATCCATCCGTCCCTCGAGTCGGTCAAACCGAGAAGTAACAGACCGCTCAAAAGACAGAAGCTGGCCACGAACCGTACGAACCGGTGGGGGCTGCTCCCCCTCATCAATAACACCACCGGCATCAGTTGCTTCGTACTCAACCTCCTCTGCCATAGCAGCAACATCACTAGAACCTGCACCAGACCGACCTGCCCCAGTAGAAACCCCCCGAATGTGAGACTGACTTTGAAAGACAGTCTTTTTGGTAAAAGGTCGAGTAGGGGAAGCAAACTCATCTTCATCAAAAGAAAGGACCTCAAACTTGGCGAAAAGCCTATTGATGAGGCGCCCGTAGGGTAAACCAAGATTGTTGCGCTCATAAGCGGCAACCATCTTTTGAATGATCAGAGCGGCAAGATCAATGGAGCGATTTTGAGCCAGACACTGGAAAACCAACCCTTGGTCCTGGTTGATTTCGGAACTATGGGTGGTAACAATGACATTGGCACACCAATAAGGTTGAGCAACCGAAACTGAGGGAGAAGCTCATTTTGTTTGATTAAGGAACCGAAGGGCCAAGAACGAGGGAAACCACATAAAATATTTGCAACCTCATTGAAATCACAGGTTGGACGCACAGGAAAGGGGTAGAATATGGGAAGACTTGACCAATCCCTAACAACTCTCGGATAAGATCTGTGGTAAATGTGATTGGCTTGGACCTGACCCAAGTCTTGAAAGAGGGACCAATATCATCAAGACTATCCATGTTGCAATAAAATCCACGGACCCAAGTTAGGTTTTGCGAACCAGAAAATAAGAGGACATTATCCCCACCCAAGGGATCAAAAAGTGAACGGATAGGGATAGACTCGAATGTGTTGGGTTGACATTACGTTCAAGATGAATAGTGCGGGCTGGATAAGACTCGCAGTACAACTTGGCTTTCTCAGCCGAGGGAAATCGGTCAGTGTTAAAGGTAGGGCGAGGGGAAGTAGACTTCCGTCTCTTGAAAGTAGACATGACTAAAGCAAGACAAAGAAACAAAAACAAAACACACAACCCCTAATCCCAAAAAAAAATAAACCAAAAGAGAAACCACAAAACATTAGTAGCACAGTGTGATATAGCAACATGAGGTAAGTAAATAAAACTATGACGCAACAATGTAGTCGCAAAAGAACCAAATATTTCAAAGAGGAATCATGGTAAAATCAGTGGAACTCATAACCTTAGCATACGATAAATGAAATGTTAATCAGAGCTAGGGAAACATCAATCAAGCACACATTAAGCCAACATGGTTAGAGACTCAATCAGCAATGCAATAAAAAAGATCACAATAGCATAGGGCAATATATGTAACAAAAAAAAAATCCCCAATTTAAACCCTAGAAAAAAAAAACTAGCAAAAGGCTCCAAAGCACTAACCCTAGATACAAGAGAAAGACACTAAACCATTATGAAATAATCAAATCAACAATGAAGAACCGTAGACATGAAGAAACAGGCTAAAGCATAACGAAAACTAGGAAATCAAAATGACAGAAAAACTACAAAGCAAAACAGAAAAACAGAGGGGAAATCGAGAAGAGACACACTAGGCGTGCAAAACACACTGAAATCACCACAGATGACACCAAGGAAGAGCAAAGGACTGAATCGCCAAGGTGCCCTAGGAGAGAGAATGAGACTTGGAGGAAAAATGAACTGAAGAGTCAAGGGAGGGAGATTTAAACAAAACCAGTCCACTCGAGCCTGGGTTTTAACGCTCGAGCGTGAGCCAAAGCACCTGAGACCCGCTCGAGCACGAAAACGGACGATCGAGCGCCAAATCAACCCTCACAGAACTGTAAAGCATGGTGCAAAATGCTGCAAGACCCAAAACCACGCTCGAGTGTAGGAATGTCCGCTCGAGCGGGGACAATACATCAAAAAAAAAAAAATTTAAATTAAAACAAAAAACAACTAAGATGTCCTGAAACCAGCGGGGAGTCCAATTGGAAGACTATACCACTAGGATAAAATAGTCCATCAATCATGAATCCTGTAAACTTGTACAAAAATAGAAATTGAAACACCAGGTCATGAACAAAACAAATAGAATTCAATCAATGACATAAGCAACATAAGAATGCAAAACTCAAAAACACACAGATCACAAAACCCACTTAGATGGCATCCCAAAAGCCTAAGCATAATGGCACACACAATGATACATTCATGAGGCATAACATATCGACTCTTTAAAGCATTAAAGAAGTTACAAGTGCAAGCATATGAGCATACTATATGGACTGAAATAGCATAACAAGTGATGCCAAACCACTAAAATGGTCGAAATAGAGCATGCTAATGACTTGAGCACCCAAAGCTAACAAGCTAGATTGCATAGTAGCTATACAAAACAATGCAAGCATGACCAAGAAAACCAAAATCAAAGTTTAAGCATGTCACAACATGGCTAAAAGCTTCATGGAGTTAGGCCAAAACATGCAAGCATAGTAGTCTAAATGCTAGGTATATGTTAAGGCAAATCATGAGATTACAAGACAAGTATACAAAGCATGCATGGTATGTCTAAACCAAGTCAAAACAGTGCTATATCATGGTAAAACAAAGCCTAATATATACTGAAATGAAGCTAAAACAAGCTAAGCAAACATGATACTAACATAAGCCATTTATGCAAGTATTAAAGACAACAAGGAGAGGAGATGACCCTCTCCTATTTAAAACCTCAAAACTACCTCTCCACCACTAAAAATCCTCTAGATTTCAGTGGTAGAGAGGTCATGCAAAGCTTAAAGCAAGGGCCAAAAGAGATGGTTTAAAACAAGGCCTAACGAGGCCTTGGAAGGGGTAAACAACCCCAAACCTCGAAATGACCTTAAACAAAGTTCTAAACTAAGAAAAATCAGAACTTTTATCAGTTATAAGTTAAGCTTAAAACAATAAGCAAGAAGGGCTAAAGACTTAAGCAATAAAGGGGTATCTAAAGCAAGGAACTCACCCTTGTAGAACCTCTTCAAGAAGAAAGCTCCAACAGGTTTTCTGAGTTCAAACCAACCCAAGAACACTGAAATCAACCTCCTAGCACCTCAGCAACCAAGGATGGTGTTCTAGTGTGTGTTTGTGTACACTAGTAAGACAATACTACACTTTTGAGCACAAAAATAGGATCAAACAAGGGAGTATAGATACAAAACTATATCACTCTCCTAACCTAATTTTTTTCTGAACCTTCAAGGAGGGAGGAGGAGCTCCCTCTTTATAGAAGTTCAAATTCTAAAGCTTCCAAGAGAAGCTAAGCAAAGGGCAAATCCCTCCATACACGTGTATGGAGGGGTGAATTGTGGATGCCAGCTGCACCAGCTGGCACAAAATATCTGCATAAAGCAGATGAACAGGGTTCAGCCACCGAAAATGGCTGATCGACCAACATAAGTGCCAGTCGACCAAATATAGTGCCGATCGGCCAACACTCTTGGCTGATGGCAAGAAAAAGGGGCCGATGGCATCATTCCCTGGCCGGTGGATTGAGGGGATGGCAAACAAGCCACCCACTTCCCTTAGAAGCAAAAACACAAGTGTTTGGTCCACAACCGAGTACAAAACAGACAAGTTAAGAGATCTTGAGGCAAGGCGCATAGCCGAGACCTCCGAGAACTCAAAACGAACACGAGCATGGATGATCATCGAGTGTTCAAATGATGACGTCAAGTCTTGAGGACGGTCAAAAATGGGGTGTCTACAGTTGCCCCTCTTTGACAGAACTCGAAAGTCACAAAGTGACGGGAAGTGAATGTCAAAGCCCAAAGATGACCCATTTTTGACAAGGCCGAAGACTTAGACAAGAATGCAAGATAGCAAGATATGTGCCCGAAGGCAAGGGCAAGATGCAAGTGACATGCACGATGCCGTTCATAACTTATGATCATGAAAAGAGAGCTGTAATGAAGCATTTATGCAAAACAAATGCAACAATTTATGCAAGCGAATAAGAGATAACGGTCCTACACATTCCAACAGAAAGGGTGTAAGAAAATTATGCAATTCTCACTACGCCTTACGCGAAGAAGATTAAAGGCGACTACCGAGGACACCTGGAGTCTCAAACACAACATCTCCCAACGTATCATACGCAAGAGAGACAAAGGAGTATCTCTCAGTGTGGCATACGCAGGAGAGCATCTCTCGGCATGGCACACGCGTGAGAGGAAAGAGAGCAATAAAGCACGATGCGCATAACAATGCAAATACGTCCAAACGCGGCACGGAAGTGGAGAAAGGTTGCGCAAGAAAGCACGATGCACATAACAGTGCGGGTACGTCCAAACGCGGCATGCGAGTGGAGAAGGGATACGTCCAAACGCGGCACATGAGTGGAGAAAAGGGGTACGTCCAAACGCGGCACGCGAGTGGAGAAAGGGTACGTCCAAACGCAACACGCGAGTGGAGAAGGGAGTACGTCCAAACGTGGCACGCGAGTGGAGAAAGGATACGTCCAAACGCGGCACGCGAGTGGAGAAGGGATACGTCCAAACGCGGCACGTGAGTGGAGAAGGGATACGTCCAAACGGGGCACGCGAGTGGAGAAAGGGTACATCCAAATGCGGCACGCGAGTGGAGAAGGGATACGTCCAAACGCGGCACACGAGTGGAGAAAGGGTACGTCCAAATGCGGCACACGAGTGGAGAAAGGGTACGTCCAAACGCGGCACGCGAGTGGAGAAAGGTTACGTCTAAACGCGGCACGCAAGTGGAGAAAGGTTACGTCCAAACGCGGTATCCGAGTGGAGAAGGGTTACGTCCAAATGTGGCATGCGAGTAGAGAAGGGAGTACATCCAAACGCGGCACGCAAGTGGAGAAAGAATACATTCAAACGCGGCACGCGAGTGGAGAAGGGTTACGTCCAAACGCGGCACGCGAGTGGAGAAGGGTTACGTCCAAACGCGGCACGCGAGTGGAGAAAGGAATACGTCCAAACGCGGCACGGTGCTAAAGGTCAATCTAGTGCCCAAGGCACTCTGCAAGCTCTGCCACAACCAAGCTGTGAAACGTGGATCTCTATCTGAAACAATCGTCACAAGGGACTCCGTGTAACCTCACTATGTCCCTAATGTACAAGTCAGCCATAGAGTCTATCGAATCGTTGACACGCATAGTTATAAAGTGCGCCAACTTGGTCAACCGGTCAACTACCACCCAAATGGCATCACTATCCTATTGAGTCCTCGGAAGACCCACAACAAAATCCATCGTGACATGCTCCCACTTCCACTCGGCTATAGGCAAGGATTGCAACAAACTCGCTGGTCTTTAATGCTCGGCCTTCACTTGCTGACAAGTAAGGCACTTTGATACAAACACGGCTACATCCTTTTTCATACCTCTCCACCAAAACTGGCGACTAAGGTTGTGATACATCTTTGTGCCTCTCGGATGCACCGCAAGACATGAATGGTGAAACTCTTAAAGTACTTCCTCTCGGCAAGACTCCGGCATGAACAGACGATCTCGGTATCTCACACTCTAGTCGGAATACACATTCAAGCCCCTCTCCGCTTTCCCACTAGAGAGCTTCCCTCAGAGGGTTTCTACTTTAAGGTCACTCTTCTGCGCTTCTGACACTCGGTTCACAAGTGTAAGTTAGGCACCGTAAACAAAGCCGCAGATTCAACGGACTCACCAAGATGCAGGTCAAACTCCCCAAGACCACCCAACATCTCCCATTCCCGAATGGCGATACAAGCCACATTGCTAATTGATTTCCTACTCAAGGCGTCAGCCACAACATTGGCCTTTCCCGAATGATAATGCAACTCAAAATCATAGTCCTCTACGAATTTCATCCACCTCCTTTGCCTTAAATTCAAGTATTTCTGTGTAAACAGATCCTTGAGACTCTTATGATCGGAAAACACCTCAAATTTCTCTCCATACAAATAGTGCCTCCAAATTTTCAAGGCGAATATCACCGCTGCTAACTCTAGATCATGAGTAGGGTAGTTTCTCTCATGTGTTTTCAACTACTGCGAGCCATAGGGCACTACCTTTCCCTCTTGCATCAAAACACAACCCAAACCTTCCCATGAGGCATCACAGTAAACTGAGTAACCTAAACCCCTCTCCGGAATAATCAAGGCTGGAGTAGTGGTAAGTCCAACCTTAAGCTCTTGAAATGACTTCTCACAAGTCTCACTCCACACAAATTTAACTCCTTTCCTCGTCAGTCTAGTCAAATGTGAGGCTAGTCTAGAAAAATCTTTTACAAATCTCCGATAATACCCAGCTAACCCCAAGAAACTATGGACCTCAAAAGCATTCTTAGGTTGTTCCCAATCTTGAACTGCCTCTATCTTGGATGAATCTACATTCACCCCTTCCTCAGATACCACATGGCCTAAGAACTTAACTTCCATAAGCCAGAATTCACATTTCCCAAACTTAGCGTAAAGTTTATGGGCTCTAAGCAACTCAAGCACTACTCACAAGTGTTCCTCATGCTCCTCCTCAGAGGGTGAGTAAATCAAGATGTTGTCCACAAAGACGACCATGAAACGATCTAGGAACTCACGAAAGATTCGGTTCATCAAGTCTATAAACACAGCTGGTGCATTGGTCAGCCCAAAAGGCATCACTAGAAACTCATAATGGCCATATCACGTACGAAAGGCCGTCTTCGGGATGTCCTCCTCCCTTACCCTCAACTGGTGATAACCTGATCTCAGGTCTATCTTAGAGAAGCAACAAGACCCCTTCAACTGGTCAAACAAGTCATCTATACGAGGCATTCGGTACTTATTCTTAACAGTTACCCAGTTCAATTTTCGATAATCGATACAAAGTCGCAATGCTCCATCTTTCTTTTTACCAAAGAGAGCCGGTGCTCCCCAAGGTGAAATACTAGGGTGAATAAAACCCTTGTCTAACAATTCCTGGAGTTGAACCTTCAACTCGCTCAACTCAGTAGCTGTAAACCGATATAGTGCCATAGAAATCGGTGTCATGCCAGGCACTAAATCAATAGAGAACTCAATCTCTTGGTGAGGTGGTAAACTAGTAAGATCCTCGGGAAAGACATCTGGGTATTCACAAACCACCCTTGGAAACTCAACCCAAACTTCATCATACTCACCACTTGAGAAGCTAGCAAGGAGACAGCTAAGTTCACTCTGCCCACACAGATCATATACCGGTGATAAGACACTATCCACCCGGTCCCCTAAGAAGTAAAAACAATCACCGCTTACGGTATGTACAGTAACCCTCTGACGGTAGCAATCTATAACAACCTGGTATGATGATAACCAGTCCAAACCCAAAATAACGTCAAAAGTAGACATGTCAATGAATACAAATGCAAATGGAAGTCGACGACTGGAAACCTCTATATCACAACCCCGACATCCCTGTTTCAAAATAACCTCACCACCGATAGGCGACTCTACACAGATAGGAGATGCTAACTGTGCCAACTCCAACCCCAAAACCGATGCAAATGCAGATGACATAAATGAATGGGATGCACCTGTATCAATCAACACATTAGCAACTGAATTACAAAACAAAAAAGCACCTTTCACAACAGAAGGCGTTGGTACTAGATCTGCTGCAGTAACAGCATACACACGACCTGCAGGCTTCTGATCTACCTGCTCACCCCTCAGAGCATAGGACTAATGCACTGACTGACTTGAAAAGGCTCCCAGATTGGCCCTCGAGGCCTGTGTTGACTGTGCTAGCTGATGACTCTGTGTCTATCTCGAACCAGACACACCAGATTTGCCACTCAACTGTGGGCAAAACCTCTTCATGTGCCCCGTCTGGCCACACCGAAAACAAGTGAGCGGTCGGCCTCTCCCCTGACTCTGGCCCTGAGAACGAGCCAAAGATGATGTTGCTCGCTGCCCTCCTCCTTTTTACGGGCAAGCTGGAGACTTGTGGCCCAACTAACCACATTTGAAGTAAATGAAATCCCCCTGACCACCTCTCCCAGAACCCGAACTCGGCACTAGAAAAGTGGACTTTAGCTGAGTCCCCTGGGACGGCTAAGGGTTAGAACCCCTCTGCCTCTTACTATCCCCCTAATTATCCTAACTCCTCCTGGAGCCCCTCATCCTCTCCTCCTTAGCCTGCATAATGGTCTCAAGATGGGCCGCCACCTCCACAAGGCGCACATAGTCTCTAATCATGGATCCGGCCACTCTGAACATGAGCCCAGTCCTCAACCATTTCTCAAACTCCAAGCAACGACGCTCTCCTCAGTCGCCACTAACTCAGGTGTAAACCTCGACAAATTGGTGAAGGTGGCCTCAAACTCAGCCACTGGTGTATTAGCTGCACCAACTTAGAGAACTGATCTCTCAACTTCTCCCTAACTGTGGTAGGCAAAAACTTCTCCTGGAAGGCGTCGTCGAAGGCCTCCCAAGTCCCTCCAATGCGTCCCCGTGCATACTTCCACCACCGACCCGCATCTCCCTTCAATTGGAAGGACACCAAGTCACTCTCAAACCTCCGTCTTCGATGCCGAGCATCTCAAACATCTTCACCTTCTATTCTAGCCACTCATCAGCCTTCAGTGGCTCCTTAGGATCACCCAAAAACTCATTTGAATTCGACCAGAAGAACTCTTTCTTCAAGAAAGATGGCCCTGCTGTAGACGTGCCCGAACGTCCCGGGCTCCGCGCTCGAAATGGCGCACAATCCCATTTTGTTCATTAGGCTTACTACAGTTTGGACTCAATGTCACGGTTCTAAATCTAATCTCGCAAAGTGCAATGCAAGACCGATAAATCACCAAAGAGTCCAAATCTGGTAAATCGTTTTGGAAAACTGATTTTTATAAAGAATTGCCAAACATGGACTGCTTTGCCAGATACAGAGTCGCTACCTAAATATTTTGTTTTGAGGGAAATTTAGGAAACCCTGACTCGTGCCTAAGGCCACGTGTCTGTCATCACCAAAGTTGCCTCGGCTCGGGAACTTGGGTACGAGAGGGGAAGGTCATGCAATGAGCACCCCCGCTCGCCCGATCAAAGATCGGCCTTTACTAAGCATGATATTTTGTTTTTGAAAACATGTGTTCTTATTCCGTTTATTAACCTAGAATTACTATGTGATACGCACAGCATACAAATATAGCCTAGATCGCCTAAGTTGGAACAAAACATTGCATGTTCATTTGTGAAAATGATTTGAAGTTTGCTACTCGCAAGTAGGCTAAAACAAGGATTTTGATGAATTGTTCCAACTCAAGTAATCCAACCTTCACCCACAGGCATTCAGGCAGTTATATCACATAAGCAAATAGCCTCATGGAAAGCATGCTATCATGGCAGTCACTTACATACATGCAAGATGCTAAAGCATAAAAGCTTACCTAGTACTCCGAGCCAAAACAATAGCTAGTTAGAAATCGTGCATGATCCTAGCTATGTTAAGATGGCTAATGCAACATATGCAAAATGCAACTAAAATAGGCTCAGCTATTCTAAGATGGAATATGAAATGCAACTTGATAACATGTATTCAAATCGGTATTGAAATACGATGCAGTTAGTATGATGCGCCGAGCCCGGTGCATGCAAAACAGATGAATGATGCACGCATGCAAGCATAAGGGTGCTAACTGAAACATGCCCTAAAACTAACCACTGAAAACAGGTAAGTAAAAGGGACAAAGAAATGGGGGTTGGAAGACATGCATCGCACACACGCACGCTTATTACAACAATTCGCCCTCTCGACGGAGGGTCCGAATGCATATGCTAAGCTAGCTACGCTAAGCTATTCTAACTAATCTAATAATCTAATTAGACTAATTATTACAAACCAATAAAGAAATAGCTAAACTAAGCTACTTAATTATTACAACATTTAACTAATTAACAAATTAATCAAATTACAAATTCAAGCTAATTAACACATAAGCTTTAAAATATGCTGCTTTAGCTCTGGTTTGAAGATGTTGAACTTGTATGCTCGCATTCGGTTTCTCACCCTGAAAAGCTCTCCGATTACTCTCTTGAGGCTCTATCTGCAGGGTGTCCTTGAGAATTGACTACTGGATCTCACCAAAACAGTGCTGAGGAGTGCACCAGCGGCCTGCCGGCCATGAGGAGTTGCTGCCGACCACCTTACCGGCCAAGAGTGCACACTACCGGCCACAAATGAAGATCTGCCGGCCGACAATAGGGGGGTGCCGGCCGCTGGTGTGTTGTGACACCAAGCTGCAGCAGAGCACAAAATAGAGAAAATGGAGGGTCTCCCAAGGGTATATACACACTATGCCACCCCATATCACTTCAAAACATCAAGGGAGAGGCATAATCGGACCCAAGACCATCAATCACGCATCTCGATGCATGATGGCCAAAGATCCAACTTGTGCAATTCAATGTAAAATGAATGCACAAAACCACATAAATGCCTAGAACTCTATCATGCATCGTCAAGAGCATCGGCGACCAAGAATTAAGGCTCGTTTCATCACTTCAAGTATGAAACGTCCCTCATTTCTCGTGTTTGGCTTAACACCCAAGCCAAACACAATGCAATGTATGCAATATGGAGATGTCATGCAATGCAATGAAAGCATGCCAAATGCAATGTAACAAGCATACAAGATGCAAAGCAATCTAAACATGCAAACATACAAAGTACCAAGCATGCAACAACATGCAAAGATTGACTTAAACCAAAATGGACAGACCTCAATCATGCCCAAATCAGTGGCCAAACACCAAAACAAAGGCACCAAAAGACAGGGCATGCACGCACAATGCATTGGCCAATCAACCAGGCCTAAGAGCACAACTCTCAAGAGTGCTCAAGGAGTGAAAAGCATGGAAGTGTGAAAACACTAAATGCACTGAAATTAGGTATGAAATGATGCCAAATCATTCAAACAACACAAGGATAGCATGCAAAGGTCCTAAAGCATGAAAGCTAGCAAAGAGGACCACTAAGGAGACATGCAATTCATGGCACATATGCATGAACTAACCACAAACAGAGCTCAAGTAGGTCAAAACATAGACCAAAGCATGCTAAGTTAGGGGCTCAAAGACCTAGGCATGCAAGCATATAAGCTAAGCCATAAACTAGGCAGCAATACACAACACTCAAAGACACTTAAAGAGTGAATGAAGTGGGAACATGGCAATGCTATAAACTCTGAAATGAAGTATTAAATGATGCCAAATCATCTAAATAGCTCAAAGATAGCATGCATAAGTCAACAAAACACAAAGCTAGCAAGGCCAATTGCACTACAGCTATACAAAGCATGAAGGATGTGGCAAAGGCAACCCAAAATAGTCCTATAACATGCCAAGATAAGTCTAAAACATGCATGGAAGGAAGTCAAAACAAGCTAACATGAAGGGCATAAGGCATAAGGCATAATGCATACAAGGCAAATAAGGTGGATTACACTACACCTATTAAGACCAAGCATGGGATGACTTAACCAATAAAAATCAAAGTTATATCATGGCAAAATAACCCCAAAAACACATTGAAATAATGGCTCACAAGCTAAGGCATGAAGGCATACGCAATGATTCATGTTAAGGCATAAAGGGGGAAACCCTCCAACGCATTGAATAAGTGATAAATGCAAGTGTGTGATCATGAAACATGGACTGAAATCACATTTCAAATGATGCCAAATCATTCAAATAGTTCAAGTAGTACGTGCTAATGGACTCAACGCACAAAGCCTACAAGCTAGAGTGAACCATAGCTATACAAGGCAAGTCATGCATGGCCAAAACAACCAAAATCAAAGCTAAAGCATGTTAAAACATGGACAAAAGTTTCATGAAGTTAAGCCAAAAGCATGCTAGAATAGCATGTTAAAGCATGATGCATGTTAGACTATTTCATGGAAATGCACTACAAGTGCATGGAGCATGCAAAGGCCAACCAAACCAAACCCCAACAAAGGTATGACATGGTAAAACAAGCCCAAGAACATGCTGAAATGCACTCAACATAAGCTAGAATGACATGCTACTTCATGAAGCATACAAAGCTAGTCTACAAGATTTACACTACAAGTGTATAAGCCATGCATGGAGTGACCAAAGCAAGTAAAAACAGTGACATGCCTCAGCAAAATAACCACAAATACATGCTAAGATACAAGCTAACACAAGCTTAACAAAAATGCTCACATATGAGGCTTTCAAGACAAGTATTGAAAATACAAGGAGAGGGGATGGCCCTCTCCTATTTAGGACTCCAAAACCACCTTTCCACCACTGAAAATCCTCTGGATTTCAGTGGTAGAAAGATCATGCAAAGGCTACAACAAGAGCCTAAAGGGATGGCTCAAAACAAGGCCTAAGAGGGGGGTAGATCACCCCCAACGAAAAAGTGACCTTAAACAAACTTTTTAAGCACCAAAAATCAAAACTTTTTGTAGTTAAAAGTTAAGCTTAAAGCAGTATGCAAGAAGGGCTAAAAGCTTAAGCAAAAATGGGGGACTTAAGGGTTAGAAACTCACCCTTGAAGACCACCTTTACAACTGCAACTCCAGCACACTTTTTGAACCAAAATCAGTCCAAGAACTTCAAAAACAACCTCAAGAAGCCTCAGCAACACAAGCAATGTGTTTGAGTGTGTGTTTGTGTACAAAAGTGAGACAAAACTACACTTTTAAGGCACAAAACAAGAACAAAAGAGAGATATAGATACAAGGCTATATGTATATCTCAAACCTCCAAATTCTCAACCTCTGAAATGGAGGATGAGCTTCTCTTTATATAGAAGAAAGCAATGCAAAGCTTGTTAAACAAGCTTGAAAAGGGCTTCATCCCTCCATACACGTGTATGGAGGAGGGATGAGTGAAAACCAGCTGGCTCAAAAGATCTGGCGTGAAAACTGCTGAGACAAGGTATTCTGCCGGCCATAAGTAGTGGCCGGCAAGCTTCATCAATGGCAGGCAGAGACAAATGCATGGCCGGCAGTGGCAGAGAGTGGCCGGCAGTGCATCATGAGAATCATGTTGAAAGGACCATCACATGGTCCAAAAATGGGGCAGAAAGGATACAGGGTTTGGAAAGCTCAAACCTGTGACGTTCCGCCGCGAAAGTCGAGTACCCGACGAGTAATCGAACTTGTGGCTGGATGTACCTGCAAGCACAACCAAGTCTTGAGGACGGTCAAAAATGGGAACTAATCATATAAGCATGTTATCACATAAGCATACAATACATACTAACGTCTCAACCAAGCGAGACAAACCCATTGTGGAACTAACCACTTCCCACGTACCCAAAGTATTCAAACTTGGTACGCTTTGATACCAAGTTGTAGCGCCCCTAAAATAATATAATAAATCCAACTCATGAATGGAAGAATAACATAAATAAAATACTTTCATTCATCAGAGTTTGTATTACAAAAGGTACCACATGCGATACACATTCATAAATGAACATCTTGAATCTATAGTATGTAACACCAGTTAATGATCAACGAAATAAAAGCCCTACGGGCATAGAACCTTCCAAGACATTGCTTGGTTACAACAAAAGAGAGGCATAAGCTCTGTACATACAAAGCCCTCAGCTTAAATAAACATTAAGCACAAAACAACAAAATAGAGCCTCCAACCACTAAATCCTCCCAAGCCACGTCCTTAGAGGAAGCATGTCACCAGTACCTGAAAGTGGTTTTCCAAATAGGGTGAGCCAAAGCCCAGTAGAAACAATTTAACACAATATATGAGGTTTAACAAAGGTATAAGTACGATGTGCACATGCAATGCTTGAAACAAAACCTTCTCATTTATAAGCATAAGGTATCCAAAATTCTGTTTCAATCCATTTTCCTTCAGTTTATTTACAGTTGATTTGTATCATCTCAATTCATGAGTCAATTTCATTTATATTTCAACAAACCAGCCGAGATTACAACTCAACGGTTCTCTAATCAATGCAACCAACACACAAACACTTCACTTTGCCATTTTACGAAAATTTCGTCCGCGGGAACCGGCACCCATGTATAAGCAAGATTTCAAGACTTTCACCCTGGACACTCCGGCCAACTTAATTTCAATGGAGTTCATCCCCTATCTCCTCCTAAACAATGGAGTACATCCCATTTTCTCCTCCCAATCAATCATACATATACAATGTATTTAAACATAGTCATATTTAATGACAATCAACAAGAGGTTAGTTTCAATTCATCTAACCCTCATGCAATTTCTACAACAATCGTGACTATCCTCCACCGATAGTCCAATACAGCTATTTCTAAACAGCTATTCAATCTCTAGACAGATAATAAATTCAAATTTCCATAGGTATGAGATAATACATATCCAATTCCACCATTTTTACCAATATCCATCCAATTTCATATTTGCAACACCAATTTCATTTATTTATGCAAAATAAATATTCGAACCAACTAGGGAAAAACTTTTCCTCCTTTTTAAAATAGCAACCCAAGTGGGCCAAATCAAGCATTTGGCCATAATACAACCTTACATTTAATCCCATGGCCATCTATTTCACATTTACTCAAAAGCCATCTTTTGATTTTATATCCCAAACCCTAGGTTTGTTCATGATATTCCTAAAACCCACCATTGTTACACAACCACAAATAACTAAGCTAAAAACCATAACAAAGTGTAGAAAGTCCCTACCTCAAAGAGAGAAGATGAGTCAACCAAGGATGAAACTTCAAAGATGTCTAAACCCAACTCTATTCGGATCAAAGTGTGGATCTTGAGATGCTCTATCTTTTTAACAAAGGTGAATGGGTGGAGAAACCACTAGAACTATATGAAAATATATAAAGAGAAAGAGTGTGTGTTTTAGAGAGAGAGGGTCTCAACTTTAGGTTTTAAGTTGAAAAGATCTGAAAAGGTGATGTAAAAAAGGCATTTTTGCGATCTGATATACGCACAGTCCGCTCGAGCGCAAGAAATGCTGCTCGAGCGTCAGACACAAAAAAGTTGTTTCGCTCAAGCGCAAGAAAAGCCGCTCAAGCACCAAGACACATGAACAAGAGGCTCACTCCTCGAGCGCAAAAAGTGATGCTCGAGCGTAAAAACCATACATCCAGTAGTTTTGCAGATGATAGGCCTACGCTTGAGCGCCCACCTGCTCAAGCGTAGTAAATGTCGTTCGAGCGTAGAAATTAGCCTCCCAGTAGTTTTGCAGACCTGCAAAATACTGAGAGTTTGCAAAGCCCACTCGAGCACAAGAATGTCCGCTCGAGCAGAGGAGCAAAAACCATGAAGCCCGCTCGACCGCAAGAATAGCCGCTCGAGCGGAGGAGCCAAAATCTAGGCAACAAAGGTTTGGAAAAACAAGCAACCAACCTGTTCCAAACACACAACTACAATTCGATAACCAAAACAGAAGGGAGACAAGGGAAACAAGATATGAATAACCATTTAAAACCATACAAACCCGAGTCCGGAACACAACAAGTGACGAGTCAAAATCGGGATTGCTATATGACGATTGGGAGATACATGTTCAAGTGCCAGTCAAACCTAATGAGAGCTTGATTCGATCATATGGTCTTGTCAAAACAATTGGACAAGTTATTGGAGCTCATGTTGCTTGGCCTGTTGCATTTGCGGTATATTTCTTTCGTAAATACTAATTTCATTAACAAATGTATATTAGCTTAATATAGTTTAAATTACCTTTATATATTTATCTTTTGGATGCAGATTTTGCAAGTTATGGATGCTAGCCAAGAATATTTATACAAGTGAGGTTGAGAATTTGGGAACTGAATTTGTTTTGATAATTTGTCTCTCTGGAAGATGAATATTACTATGCTTTTCAGAACTTATTGTTAGAATAATTTTTTTTTTTTTTAACTTTGTTAGTGTAGTAGAATATTTTATAATTTTGATTATGATTTTTATTGCAATATAAATAAATTTATATTTTTGGATAAAAAAAGGATTGTGGTTTGAATTTTTTTTTTTTTTTTTTATGTGATGATTCTATGGTGCCATGGATGGTGAAGTATCGACTTGAAAATTTGAATATTAAAGAGGGATTACGTATTGTAAAATGAAGGGGTATCTGAAGTATTCTACGAGTGACATGCCAGAAGATTCACAAATGAGGGCCCCCTCTATTGTTGTGTTATCTAAAAAATATACTAATGATAATGTTGATGTTTGGCATTGTCCTCCAACGAAGCCCATTCCGATTCTGACACGAACTAAGTCTGTGGGTTTACCGGAGAGGCAAAGAGATTTCTTGTTAGGAGGTTTTGGGGAAAGTGGTTCAGTTATTCATGAACATAGAGGTCGTCTGAGTTTGTCCAACATTGATGTACGCAGAGGTGGTGATGATACTAGTGATGTTGATCCTAGTCCGTCGATTTCGGAGGTCGGTGTTAGCAAAGAGGAAGTTGATCGTAGAGGATCAGTCGTTATGGACCTTGCTGAATTTTCTAATGTTTTACGAAATGTAATCATCAGTATAAAAAATAGTGATGTGACTCAAGATGTAATAGTTGATGATAAGGGAAATGTAGTAAGTAAATTAAACTTTGAGTGGTTTCATAAATAAAACTAATAAAATTTTTCATTAATCATGACAGTGATTACATTAACATCAAACCATTCTCTCATTTTTTGGGACATTGCATCTAACCAACTACTGTCCCCATTAGTTAATATAATACATGGAATTCCTCCTCTAATAGTGAGATCTGGTTGGAATTTAACAAATACATGGAAGTCTCTTTGGCAACCAACTAAATTCTTCATTAATTCGGTAGGGACTATCAAGTATTTGATGTCATCTATGACGTTGTAGACGGCGTCTTGATCATAGTCCTTGAAGCTTATTTTGCTGGAGAAGTAATTGTGTCGTCTGAGGCTTCTAGCCCAGGCGGTTTTGCCTGTTCTTGAGGGTCCTTCGAGGTAGAGGAAGACTGGGCGGATGCACCTCTGTTCTGGTTCCTGTTATCAGATGAAGAGGAGATTTCTTCGTCAGTATATAAATGGTTGATATTATTTTTGTGTATCCCTGATCTAAGGAAGTCGTCTTCCCTCCAAACGGAGAGACAACAATTTTGACAGAACTCGTATTAAACGAAATTTTGACTTACAGACAAAATATTATTTTCTGCCCATTTTTTTACTTCTTGATTTAAGAAAGGAAATGAATTAAAGGGGCTAGTATATGGGGCCTCTCTCTTTTGTAATAATCCCTCAAAAATGTTTTTAATTATGGGTATTTTGTTACGTAATCGGTGGGACATCTTTCTTTACAGAGTGCAAAGAATTGTTCCTCTGTTTCTGCTTCTGCAAGTATTCCCCTCCAGAGTTCGTCTCTGTTTTTCGAAGGACTTTTCCCCTTTGATGAAAATTCTCCCCATTCGACAAACTCGCCTCCTTTCTGTATATACTATCGACTTGCTATTGGCGAGTGGAGTTTTTCTATATTTGGATGATAGATTCTACTGTTGGTTCCAGTGAGATCGAAAAATCTCAAGTTGGAGGTTTGGATCTTCTTCGTGCATTGAACCATGGCATGGAGGTGAGGGTTTCCATCTTCGTGGAGCTCTCTTGCGACAAGTATGTAGTATGGCTGATAGGCTAGTTGGAGAAGGGATTGGAGGAGTTCTAAGAGTTGTTCTTTTGGGCATAGGCATTGTGGGTAGGTGAGGAAAACATTCTTGGCATAAAAACGGAAAGAGACTTAGCGAGGCATTTTGTAGTGGTAAACAGTAAACTCATACCAACTGTACAAGGCCTCCCTATTAGTTAAAAAACCTTGTGTGAATGGTGTGAGTGGTGTGACTGGGGGGAGGGGGGCTGTATTAATATTACCAACACCCTTCCCCCCTCCTGCTGATCTGAGCCGTCCATTGCTGTACTTATGGACACATGTATGGATGTGGTTAAAAGGAAGTCACACCCGGGCCCAGGTGTGAGTGGTGTGAGTACTTTTGATTCCTTTGCTAGATAATGCTATACACGTGTCACTTTTCTAGTGGTTTACGTGAATGTAAAGCAAATATTTTTGCAGAATGATAGACATAAAGCAAAGACGGGAAAATAAATGTGTTTAAATTATTTTGAATGGGGAATCTTCGTCCTTACACGCGGGCCATTTTTGCTATATATTTGGTACCAGAAAATATTTTATGGCAGAGAGGAATATGCTTTTGCAGTGGGATAGCTATTGTGGTGAAGTTGTTTTCTAGCACCTTGTTTCGTCCCTCCTTTTCTTTTTGTCTTTTTTTTTTGATTTATTTGGTATACAATGTTGTACTCCTTAGAAGAGTATCCCGAGAATTACAGGCAGTTCACTCAAATGTATGTAGATCACTTTTTAACGTAGCAAATAGGACCGTGGGAAGAGAGCCGGCGTTCAACTCCGCTGAAGTTTGTTCTGGTGTACGAGGAGCAGAGGGCAAATATATCAAAGCTAAGGTGTCTGAACAGAAGGGTTAGCAGAGGTAAGAGAATCTGCAAAGATTGTAGGATAAAAGATTTGGAGTGTTTTATAAAAAATGGAAAGAATAGGAAGCAGCCAGTATCGGACCTCCCTTGCATACCGGAGGTCAAGGACATCGGTGGCCAGTGGATATAAGCGGAGTTACCGTGGTTGTGCACCTTTTAAGGCGGCATATGTTCGTTGACGGTACGTTTAGAATATTCCCCGATATATTAAGAAGACTAGGAGGGGAGTAAGGAAGTTGCACCTGTACGATGAACAATTTAGGGACATTAAATTTGATAATAAAGGTATGGCGAGATTGCTTAATGGTATTGAGCTGGGTAATAAGAGATGTGACCGCCAATCAGACAAGATCGTAGTTAAGGGTATAAAATTAATTGGGAATGTTCAATTGGGACAAGATGCTTAAGACGAAACTGTGGTCCACCACGTTTTGTTTTTCGTCATAAGTGATAATAGTCCGTCAGATTCCGTCCCCACACCTGACAAGATATTTATTGGAGTTGGCGAGGGTAATCCTGAGACCTGGATTGTTGATCCTGACCAGTTCGACCGGTTTTGGATGCTAAAGAAAATGAGATTCAAGCTCGTTGGTGGCAAGGACAAAGAGTACGTTCGTCACGGGATAGAAGTTGTGGACCAGTTCTTCCTAGTTGATGTTTGTACAGACTACAAAGATACACTGTTGGGAAATGTTGGAAGTATTCAGAAGTGTGCCATATATTTAGTGGTTGCTACTGTTAGTGGAAAAGAATGCAAAATTACTTTAAGGAGTCAAATGTACTTTTAGACTGCTTAGAATTATAATTTATTTTTTTTTATTTGTAATGTTCAAGTTTTGAATGGAGGTGGACGATATGAAAATTGGTGTTGTTGAAGGTGATTCAGCAAGTGATTTTAGTTGTATTGAACTTGTGTTGCCTAATTTATTTTCTCAATTGAGGTTAAGATACAAACAAAAAAGTATTAAGGTTGATAAAATATTCACCCCTTTGCGCACCCAATGCCAGTGAGTTGGTAAGAGTAAATGTTTATGATCGGAGATTAGATGGTAATATTTTCACTTGCTGAATGGATGTCAAATTAATATAGGATGTGGCAATTAATATTTAATTTTGTATAAAATCGATATAATTTTTACAGGCATTTACGCATGCTTAATTGTGGCTTTTAAAAGTGTCAATGAAAAGAACATATAAGTGGCAGTTCGTAGTAGTGGTAGTAGCTTTGCAAAGTGTCACTAGAATAAACTCCAATGGCACTTATATCCATTTATGGCGCAAATGAATTAGATTCAGTGACATTTATAAAGTTGTTAAAAATATCAATTGTAGCATAATAAGCGTCATTTAAAATTCATATAGTAGCATTTTTTAGACTATAAGTCTTTTATAATGGCACTTGATAGCGTCACAAATAGTGTCTACTATAACATGAAAGTGTCACTGAAAGTCTTTAGCCTTGATGGTGTAATGGCATTTACAAGTGTCACTGAAGTGTCACTAAATCTTTTTGTAATGGCGCTTAATAGTTCCACAAATAGTGTCTATTATGACATCAAAGTGTCATTCAAAGTCTTTAGCCATAATGGTGTAGTGGCATTTGCAAGTGTCACTAGTATCTACTGTGGCATGGGTATAAATGTCACTTGTTCAAAACGCTACAAGACCAAAATATATCACTGAAAAAGTAGTTCAGTGGCACTTTCAAGTGTTACTAAACTAAGAAAATATTATAATGTGAAAAAATGAAATATATAAAAATATATAATTTTCTCCTTTGTTTTGTGGACGACATTTCGGATTCCCTCTCCTCTAAAACTCAAAAAATATATATTCAAAATAAAATTTTTTTTAAAAAAATCAAAACTAAAGGAGTGTGTAGAGGCTGTACTTGGTGGAGGTTAAAGGGAATTGGTGGAGGCTTGAGAAAGGGTCTCGCTATTTTTTTTTTTTATTAGCAAAATAAAATAATTTTATTAAAAAAATTTAATATACAAATAATACTGACACAATTGTCAATAAAGAAACGGCTAATACTACTATCTTGCCTACTCGAATTTTTTTCCCAATTTAGGTTTCACAAAAAAGACAAAGAATAATGTTTAAACTGACAGTTGTGGTTTTCCATGATATGAGGTAAAATAAAGTTACGAAAACTAGGGAGTGAAATGTGGGAGCTCTAAATTAAGGATTTTAATTGTTTTATGGGTTTTATGTAATGTGATGTTTTGGTTTTATTTTTTTTTTTTTTTTTATATTCTACATTATTAGTGCTACTTTAGAGCTCTCAAATCAAAGAGATATATCATTTCTTATTTTTTAATGCTTTTACCATAATTGTACTTTTATAATTTGCTTATTGTGTTAGAAAATATGTGTTTCCGTCCCTCCAATTTATCTATAAAAAATGTGTTTATTTGATGCTTATAATACAAAATTAATGACAACAAAACAAAACACATCCCTTAAGTATAGCTCAATTAAAAATAATTAGTAACATTTAGTAACATTTTTTTGAGACGAATTTTTCAAACTGTCGCTAAAAGTTAAAAATTGGTAACTTTTTTGTGGCGATTTTTTTAAACTGTTGCTAAAACTTATAATTAATAACATTTTTTATGACAATTTTTAATCTGTTGTTGAAATTAACAATGAGTGACGTTTTTTAATAGTGTGATGAAAAACGTCATTAATTATCATAGAACTTATTGGATAATAAGTTCACATATTACACTACAACAATTTGCACCTTCAGCGACCAAATTTGGCGACTAAAACCTTTTTAGTTGCCAAAAGTCACACATTTACCGACTAATCTTGCTATTGGTCGCCAATATTTAGCATTTTAGCTACTAAATTTTTTTAGTATCCATATATTAGTTATTGGCAACTAAAAAAAAAAATTAGTCACTAAAATTCATGTAAATAGGAGACTAAAAATATTTTAGTAGGCCTTTGTCTATTTTTTGTCTACTAATTATGATTTTAGTCGGTGTATATATCCTTTTGGCAGCCAAAAAAAAGTTTAGTCACCAAAAGATAGGTTTATTTACTAAACTATCAGTGACTAAAATAATTTAGTCGTTTTATGGTTAGTGTTTTCCGACAAAAAGAATACTTAGTAGCCAAATTAGACAAATATTGACTATTTTTGCCGACTAAACAGAATTTGGTCGCTAAAAGTAGGCCAAAAAAATTAGAGGGAAGCTTATGAATTGGTGCCCTCCTGTTCACACTTATTTTTTTGTATCTATTCTGTCTCACAAACACAGACCACTCACCACAAAACCAGAGGCCAGCTCACCACCGATTGTCACTACCACCGTCGCTGGCCACCATTCGTCCCCACCGTCGCATGTCGCCACCACCACCGCCGATGCCGAAATCACCACCAACACTGCCACAAATCACAAGTTTGTCTCTGTATCTCTCTTTTGTTCGGTCCTCTCCCGGACGTTACGATCTGCTTCTCTCTCTTTCTCTCTATCAAGCCATCTCTCTAGTTCCCTCTCTCTCTCTCTCTTTCTCTCTCCCTCTTCCCCTATTTCCCTATTTCCCACACTTCAGCTAGGGTTTATATGCTTTTTTAGTTTATTTTTGTATTGATTTCGGTTAAGGGCTCATTGGTTGAAGTGT
Organism: Camellia japonica; assembly: GCA_030407325.1. Taxonomy (NCBI): domain Eukaryota; kingdom Viridiplantae; phylum Streptophyta; class Magnoliopsida; order Ericales; family Theaceae; genus Camellia; species Camellia japonica. Next base: position 65,780,673 of record JAPPVO010000002.1, read on the forward strand.
TTGATTTCCCCCTAGCCCTCAAACCATCGTGTGGCTCATACGGACAATTCCCCCAAGACAAATAAGACTTGTGGCAACTGACGCAATGTAATCCGGACCCGTAGGTTAGGAGTTAGAGCCAAATACGCCCTAAACTTCGTCGAAAAAGGGTGTTTCGAGGGTGAAAATTCAAAGCAGCCCCCAATCCACTGTGCGACTCTCATAGATATCTTCCCCATGACAAATAAGACTTGTGACAACTGATGGAACGTAATTCGGACCCATAGGTAGAGAGTTAGAGCCGAATACGCCTTAAACTTACTCGAAAAAGAGCTTTTCGGGGGTGAAAATTCAAAACAGCCTCCAAACGACCATGTGACTCTCATGGATAGCTTCCCCATGACAAATAGGACTTGTGAGAACTGACGAAACGTAATTCGGACCCGTAGGTTGAGAGTTAGAGCCGAATACCCCTAAACTTAGTCGAAAAAGGGCGTTTCGGGGGCAAAAATTCAAAACAGCCCCCGAACCACCATATGGCCCACACGGACAGTTCCCCCATAATAAATAGGACTAGTGAGAACTGACGGAATGTAATCTGGACCCATAGGTCGAGAGTTAGAGCCGAATACGCCATAAACTTAGTCGAAGAAAGGCGTTGTGAGGGTAAAAATTCAAAACAGCCCCCAAACGACCGTGTCGCTCACACGGGTAGCTTCGCCATGACAAATAGGACTTGTGAGAACTAGCAAAACGTAATTTGGACCCGTAGGTTGGGAGTTAGAGCCGAATACGCCCTAAACTTAGTCAAAAAAGGACGTTTCGGGGGCAAAAATTCTAAACAGCTCCCGAACCACTATGTGACTCACACGAACAGTTCCCCCATGACAAATAGGACTTGTGACAACTAATGGAATGTAATCCGGACCCGTAGGTTGGGAGTTAGAGCCAAGTACGCCCTTAACTTAGTCGAAAAAGGACGTTTTGGGGGCAAAAATTCAAAACAGCCCCCGAACGACCAAGTGGCTCACACGGATAGCTTCGCCATGACAAATAGGACTTGTGAGAACTAACAGAACATAATTCGGACCCATAAGTTGGGAGTTAGAGCCAAATACGCTCTAAACTTACTCAAAAAAAGAGCTTTCGGGGGGGCGAAAATTCATAACAGCCCCCGAATACGCCTTACACTTAGTCAAAAAACTTGCAACACTTAGTTTAAAAAGTGACAATTTTATGAAAATAACATCTACATATTATAGTAATTGCCTTTATACATTTATAGGACAAAGAAATTACATATTACATTATTTGTGCAGTTGGTTGGAATAAATATTACATGATACATATATATATATATATATATATACTTTCTTTTATTTCCAAGAAGACATTTCTCGATTGTTCTACCTTAAATGCATGTTAGAACATGTTCCATATTGCTGACTGAATTGATATTTTGTAACCAATTCTAATGTTTCGTTTTTTGTTTTTCTTTGTAGATGGCTTTGTTGCGTGAACTTATGGATAATCCATATTGGTGTATGGAGAAGAATTTTCACTTTTGTGTAGAACTAATATAATACTTTTGTTGTCCTCAGCTTTTGTATAGTTCATTATTACTGATACGGAAAATTTTTGGCAATCAACAGATAATGACTGTCGTGGTACATAGATCACCTTCTGTCGTGGTACATATATACCATTTGTCGGCGTACATATAGGACATTTTGTCATAGTTCATAGAAAACTTTTGTCGTGGTACATATATCACATTTTGTCGTGGTACAGATTACGATGGTAATTTGTACCATGCCAAATGGTAATTTCACTTGGTAGTAAATGTATTTTTTGTATACGGAGGGCTTTGATTTTTGTATGATATATTTTGTATGGAATTATTATTTTAGTTTGGACAATGGTTGATTTGTATGGATTTTGACACTAAAAGTTATTTATTTTTGGTATATGAATGTAGATTGTGGAATGATTGATAGTATGTATCATTTTGTTTATATATGTATTACAGGCTGCATTGAACATATATAGGTTGTGGAGAAATTATAATTTTGCGATAAAACATAATATCATGTTTTTGGTGACTAAACAATTAGTAGCTAAAAAGAAATTGGGAAAAGACATTTGGCAACTAAAAGTTTTGTAGCCAAAAAAAAAAAAAAAAGACATTTAACGACTAAAAGTTTAGTAGCCAAAAGAAAATCAAACATTTGGCGACTAAAATATTTCGTAGCTAAAAACAAAAAACTAAAGGATAAAAACACTTTTGCCGACTGAAATTTTAGTAGCCAAAAATGTAGAACTTTAGGCGACTAAATATTTAGTATCCAAAAAAGGAACTCTTTGCCGACTAAAAATTTAGTAGCCAAAGATGTGGGACTTTCGGCGACTAAATTTTTAGTAGCCAAAAGAAGAACTCTTTGCAGACTAAAATTTTAGTAGCTAAAAATGTGGGACTTTAGGCGACTAAAAGTTTGGTCGCTGAAAAGGGTCAAATTTAATTTAATGTCCAACCTTTTGGTGACTAAAATTTTAGTCGAGAATTGTATACATTTGGTGACTAAAATAATTTTAGTCGCTAATTACCTTTACCGACAATTTTTTGGCAACTACTTTTGCTACCAAATAATTTAGTCGCTAAAACCATTTGGCGACTAAAAATTTAGTTGTCAAAAGTGAAAATTCTTGTAGTGTTATGACCTACACATAAGTCTCTCCAAATCTTATTCAAAGATAAGTCAATATAATTATATTCCAAACTTACAAGATTTATTATATTTTTTACAAATCTAAATAATGGTCACAATAATTTACTTAATAAAACATGGATCCGTGCAGCTGAAGAATTATTCATCATGTAACTGTGGACGACTGGGTAAAAAAAACATTATCATATGCTTTCTATTAAAAAATATGAGACAAATTCATCATTTACTCTTAAACGTTATATATACCTATGTCAATGCCATGCTAGCTTTGTTACCTCATTATGGGACCTACATTTTTATGTTGATTATTGAAATAGTATGTAGCAATGCCGACTTATTTTGTTTAAATAAAAAAAAAAATTTCGTGAGGCAAAGGGGTTAGTTGTATGGATGCGAGTAACAGTAGTATGGGTAATTTGTACTTTTCGAATCTCTCTCGATGCATGTCACACTACAAGAAATTAGGGATTTAACGGCATTTAATTAATGGCGTTATATTAAACGTCACTGTTTCTAATAATTAACGACATTTTTAAAACGTCGCATTTGATATGAATCAAAACGACCCCGTTTTATGAATAGAAGACGCTTGGAAACGCCTCCAAATCCTATCTCCCTACAAACCCTATTTTGTCTCTCCAAACCTTTATTTTCAAAACCCACAGCCGTCTAGTTCGAATCTATCACTCACTCAAATCTCTCTCTCTTGCTCTCTCTAGATTCTTCTTTAGAGCGATTGCGATTTCGAAATTTCTCAGAGCCAACCTATCTGCATCCGTATGGCTTCAATCTCGTAGTTTCTCAGAGCGATTGCGATTTTGAAGTTCGGTTTTGAGCACTGCTGTCTACAATCTTAGAAAAACCAATCGAATCCTTCAAAATCTGCTTCAGCTTTGTGATTTATCTCAGAATGACATCTCGGCGATTTCGATTTTGATTTTGAAGCTCTCTCTGTCTTTCGATTTTGAAGGTCTCTCTCTCTCTCTCTCTCGATTTCGAAGGTCTCTCTATTGATTTGGTTGTTGATTTTCGTTTGTGCAGATCAAGGCATTGCATATGCGGAGATTAAGGCATTGAGAGAAGGCAGAAAGGTTCAAATCTACCCATTTTTCTCTCTCTCTCTTTATATATATATATGACTATCGTAAATCTGATTCAGTGATTCTGTTTTGTTTGTGTTGGTTGTTGATTATGTTTTGTTTATGTTGGTTCGGTGATTATATATATATATATATATATACTATAACCCTCTTCTGTTTGGTTGATTTGGTTGTTGCCAAGTTTTGATTCTGTAATGCAATAGTATTGCTCTGTTTCAGTGATTGATGTTTTGTTTGTGTGAAATGTTTTGATGTTCTTGATGCTACTAGTTAACTTGGTTTATCATGAATTTGCTTTTAATAACAAAACTTTGCTTTTTTTGTGTGAAAGAAGAGGATATTTTTAAAAATACCAATTATAAAGTAGCTTAATTTTTATTGAAATTTCCAGTGAAAAACCAATGAGCTGTTTGTTGCTCAAGTATTGTTAGGTTGAACGAGCTGTCTTACAATTCATTCTGTGCGTGTGTATGTCATTTTAGTCACATTATATCGTTTTCTTTCCTGGGAATTACCAAGACAAGACAGGAGGCAATGAAAGCAACCACTACATTTTGGCTGTTATTTTTTTTTAGGTTGATGATTGCTCTTTGGATATCATCTTATGTGATAATGGGTCTTATCTTTTATTTTTTATTTTTTCAAATGGCGGTCTTATCTTTTATTTAGATATCAATAACACTAATATTTTTGCTTAGTTATGATAATATATATATTCTTAATATTTTTGGGAAAGGGGTTCCCTCACTATTGTTGGGGAATTGTGTTAATAGACCAAAACAGGTGTTAAGATAGGGTACAATGATGGATTTTGTATCAAACAACTATGTCCTGTACATGCTATTGGATTTTTGTGTATGGTTTCAAGTTGGTTTTAGCTTCTTTGCAGATAATTTAATCACTAGTCTCTTTTACTCATTGAATGCATAAAGAGTTCTGAACTTGAAATAGCACAGATGGTGCAGGTGCCACTGCCACTGCCATAGCTATGCTTTATGTATGCAATTCTTAAAGTGGACATTGTCATTGTAGACTGCTTCAATGACTATGATTTTGCATTTCCATGCTTTTCAAGCTATTTCAGTCTTATAAAACTCCTTGTTAGTTTGAGACTAGGAAGGTGGATGAAGGTAGATCCTGCTGTACATAGCTGTTTAACTAGTTGTGAGCCTTTGAATTAGTTTTTTTTATCAAAACAGAGAATATAAAAGCTCTTAGAGCAAAGAATTGGGAGGATAAAGCCTACAATGATGGATTGATACTTTGTGCTTGAGTAAAGTGGAATGAGATCAATTTGAGATCCATAATTGTATCCTCATATAGCATTGAAATGATAATTCTAGTTGGGCCAAATGGTTCTATTGGGAAAAAATAAGTAGAAATTAAATGCATTGTTAGTGAAACTCCAGTGGGGTGCTATTACAGCAGCCAAAGTCAAATTATAACAAAGACCTTTCTAAAACTCCACTCCAATGGTCTGTCAATGCTCATGCCAAATTATAACATTGCCAAACTTAGCTATTGAATTGAATTGAAGAACATTGCCAAATTACATCACATACCCCACCTACTTGGTAGCTCACTGATATGCCTGATTGCATGAATAACCTACCACACATTACAACTAGGCTCTCAATCATTTTTTTTTTTTTTTTGGGGGGGGGGGGGGGGGGTATAATATAATCTTTCTTCACTTGTTCTTATTAAATATAGGTTCACCTTTCAAAAAAAGAGAAGAAGAAGAAGAAGAAGAACTAACAAGGTAAAAGTACTAACATCACTAGTTTTTAATTCCTCACTTTTCTAAATCTATTAAGACATGATGTGATTTGGTGTTGGAAATTAGTGAATAATTGTAGATTGGGAAAATACCTAGAATAGAGAAGAGTGGGTTTTAGTTTGGAAACAAATTAAAAACTGAAAAAATTAAACACAGCACAACACATCTTTGAGCGATATTGAGATTGGATAACCTAAAAAAATGAGGAAAATGAAAAATTGGAGTGATACAATTTAGTTGTTTTTAGTTTGGAAACAAATTAAAAACTTGAATTAAGCCAAATCAGCCACATAGTTTTATAATATTAACCTAGAAAGTAGTACCTTGAAAAAAATCCAAATCTTGTGGGATATTTGGTAATATTCTGTGCCTTTTGTTCGATGCAGCAAGTAGCTGAGTGGGTAATGACAATGGTGCTGGTAAGACGATGAATTATTTGAATACTTTCACATTGTTAATTATGTAAACCTTGTCATCATATTTGGAGCCTGCCTTTTGAATTATTTGCTGCTTTTTGCTGGTAAAACGATGAATTATTTGAATACTAATATTTATCTAATGTTAAAACATCTCTATTGTAAATTCTCAGTTTTGCTTGTATGATACTTGTGAGCAAATGATGTAGAATAGAAGACAAACCTAGCGCAGCTGTCATTGTGGTGACAAAGGAAGATAAATAATTGGCAATTTCTCAGGACAGAAATGAGCCCAAATGGAGGTCACTTGAGCAGAGGATGTAAGTAGCTCTGCTAGGAGGACTTGGGAGTCTCTTCTCTTGAGTAGACATTTTTTTTAATAGTTCTATTTAGTCTCTGCTAATGCCCCTTGGGAGTCACTTGTGTAAGATCCTTATATTTTTAATAGTTGTTGTTGCTGCTTTGTTCATCTTTAAAACAGTAACTAAGATGAGAGCCTTGAAGGTTGTAATTGTTAAAACAACTTATGGGGTCTGTGCAAATTTTTTGGCAAATCACCTCTTTTAAATGTTCTTCATCTCACACTGATGAGAGCTACTCTTGAAGTTTAAGTAATTTGACTTCTTCTTGACCATTTTGATTTTAATTGATGTATTTAAAGTCTGAACATGAATTGTTTCTATTCTTGGGTATGCAATGCATTGTTTCTTATTTTTAATTTTGTTTTCAAGCTTAGTTTATTTATTATTTTAATATACATCAATTATTAGTTCTTAATAATCGTTTATGACAGGTATAAATATTTGTTGCTATATTTAAATGTCAAGCTTAGCACAATTTTTTTAAAAAAACAAGAAAAGGCTATGGCGGCATTTTTTAAACGTCCCTATATCCCAACCCCAACGGCTAGATTTTTAAAATGTATAAATATCTATGACGGCGTTTCAACAATGTCGCTATATATCTTAGTGACGCCATAGTACTATTAGGGTAGGACATTTGGCGGCGTTTAAAAACGCCGCCTATACTAATATAACAACGTTTTTCAAACACCATAAAGCTATAGCGACGGCCGCGTTGTTGGCGTTTGGTATTAAATGTCACAAAAAGAATTAGCGACATTTTTAATACTTATAGCAGCGTTTTTTAAACGCCGCTAAAAGTTCATTTTCCAGCAGTGTCATCTTCGTGTACTTTTAATTTCATGCTGTTAATAAAAATTTTCTTTGTTGATCCAAAAAAAAAAATGTAGCAATGCAGACCACCAAAGAACAACTCCGATGAAAATATAATCACAAATAAAATTTTTATTTTACTCTGCAAATTATCACTTACAAATCAAATTTAATCCATATTTTTTTAGTTATATCAATTTCATAGCTAAATTATTTTATTTTGATTCAATTTTATCGCTGTCATCCGTTGTCGTTTATAATCAAACAAAATTTACTAACGTGCAAGTTTTTGTTTTTAGTTTGTGGATAATAGGGGTGTTGGCAACAGAGGCAGGTTTATGGATTATGCAAAAGTGAATTACTTTGGTGTTCGGAAGGATAGGTGCAAACACAGTATCTTTGTAACTTTGCTTCAAATCTTTTCACTTTTCCATGCCTCATAGTTTCATTGTGGAAGAAATGTGTAACTTTCTTCATATGTTGTGAATAGTTTTGTGGGTGTTTTTTTTTTCTTTTCTTTGTTTTTTCTTTTTTTTTTTTTTTTTTTTTGTTCTTTTTGTTTTTGTTGCCTCCTATTTCCATAGCATATTTTTGTGCAAATCCTTTACAGGATTTTATTGGTTTGCTTGATCAAGAAACAAATTAAGGTTGTGTGGTTCATATTTCTACAGCTAGGCTTAAAAGAGAAATTCTTTGGTTTCAAGGAATGTGTTACGGTCCACCTCACCAAATATCATTAATGAAAATGTTGATGCAAAATCTAAAAGATAGTAAATGCTCTTTGACAATTGAAGAAAGAGTAAGTTCAAGCAATTGAAAAGGAGGTTGTAAAGCATGAATTTTTTCGATGGGTAGAAATAAATACAGCAGCAAACATATTTGCCGATTTTCTACCGCAGATCTTTATCTAGGAAAATAGCACAATAAAATCTGGTCAGACAGATGGGATTTGGTTTTCCTAGGACCCAATCTCAACTATAAACTACCCCATTCGAGGGAGCTTCTAAGGTAGGAGTAAAAATTCAGTGTAACGGTGACACCGATCAACAAACAATGAAGTTACATGATGCGGAGGGTCAGCCAATAATTGTCTTACCACATATACATGAAGGGTAAAAAATAAGAAATGATTGGATGGTGATACCAATGACATGGTATCACCGTTGTATTGAAGTTTTTTTTCCTAAAGTAGAGCAAGAATTGAGTGGAGTGACAAGTGAGAGATATCTCCTTCTGCTGTATTCCTCAAAATTTGGGCAAAAAAAACTAGAGTGTGTCGTATACCTCCTTTTTGAGAGAGTTTAGCCACTAGTGAGTGGAGTGGAGAGCATACTCTCAAGAACTACTGTGAACCCATTCTTTTGATATAGCAGAGATTATATTTGCACCGCGGTTTTTCTACTCTATATAGGAGGTTTTTCACATAAATCTGGGTGTCCCTTATGGCTGTCTATTTTCTGTCTTAGTAAATTAATTTATTTTTGTATATTTTAATTTACACTTGACAGTGGTTGGGAGTGTATTGCCCCAACAGAATGGTGTCTGAAATTTTGGTGTCACTAATAATTTAGCTTTCAGTTTAGCTTATAATGTGACAACTAAAGAATTTTGGACTTCAAAATTGAGAATTTTTTAATTTTTTGTCTTCTGAATAGATTATGTTGAAATTCCTGAATCATACAAAGGCAATTGTCTCATCATCAGGAGAACCTACAAGCATGAGAGGGAGCAAGTTTGAGATGGGGACCGAGTTCATATTTATGCAACTGGGTAAACACCAATCATACTATACAATTCTACATATACAATTTTATGCGACAGAGCAACAAGAATCCAATGATCACACTGGAGGCAGCATCACATAAGTTATTAGTTATTTGTCATCACCAAACCCATAAAGAGCATAAAGAGACAATAAATAATATTTTAAAAAAAATACCCGCTTCATAAAAAATTTTAAGATACAAACTCCGTACCTTATGTAGTATAGATTGAATGATCTAACTGTTGTTGATTGACAATAATTCTAGTGATTGATTCACCTGCAATACGTATACAATATACATACACACATATTAAACATCATCTTTTAAATTTTTCATAAATTACAGCCACATACATTGGCCTAATTTTCCATTCAGCCATGACCCAAGCATTTGTAATAGTGCATATCATAAAGAAGAGTAAGTAATAACCAACAGCCTTTCATTAGTAAAGAATACCATACATATTTTTTTTTTGATCAGCAAAAAAGGAAACTTTTATTGATGTAAAAACTAGTACAATGTACAAAATAAAATACACCAATAACGAAAGGAGGAGTGCAGGAGCATCACAATGAGCTAAGTGATCCCAACTAGGTTGGCACCACTAAGCCCATCCTATCATTTAGCAGCACCCAAGTTGGTGAGGAACCAACGAGAGGGAAATAAACAAAACCAAGAGAAAAAGAGAAAACCAAAACCAGCAGGTAGACATCATCTGATAGACAGCAGAGTACAACCCCAAATGTGCTACAAAACAACCCCTAGGATTCACTCCAATCCTCACAGCAAAGCAAGACTGGTGCAAAACAGATCCATCCTCTTCCCCAACAAGACTGAGAGTAATAAATCAACAGCATTGACGCACGGACACAGCAATTGTATGACAGCACCTCAACCAGACAGCAACACTCCAATGCATTCAGCAGCTTCAAGCAACCCAGATTTGACCTTCAAAAAGCCTTTGTTCAGCCATACATCCACCCATCCCACCCCATCCAGAGCAGACCAGATCTTTGCAACATCAGGAATTCCCTGAGCACTTTAACAGATTCCAGCCCAAAAGTCCAAAATTACACTTATTGACAGATCACATTAATCAACTGAGAATGATTTCAACAGCTCATGATCAACAACCCAATATAATAAGTGTGGAATGAGGAGTGAACCAGCAGATCAACCTTCAGCAGACCACATCCAGAGAGCAGACCAGCAGAGCTAACCACCCACAGAGCAGACCAAGCACCCACCGAGCAGACCAAGCAGATCAAAGCACCCACCCATCTTGAACCCAGCAGCACAAACTTAACAAACAGCTAGCATGACAGAGTTGAGAGCATAACAGAACACCCAAGCATAATCAACCCCTCAGACAGAATCAGACCAGAGGCACAGCCATCTCAACCAGCCCCATCCCTCAGACAAAATCTAACCTGATTCAAATTTGCGACAATATCATGCACTGTATAATGCGCCCCTTTAACAGATGCCTTGATCCATAATGCGGAATAGGTCCTTGGAATCAGAGGTGAATAGAAGACGTGAGATCAGAGTGTTTGGACTAAGTCGAAGTAAGGAGAATGTGGCTAGAATGTCATGGGCACAAAATGGGGATAAAAATACTAGACTATTCCACTTGATGGCAAGTAACAGGCAGAGGAAAAATTTATTGGACTCCGTTCAGGTAAATGGTGTTGTGGTGGAAGACCCAAGCATAGTGAAGCAAGAAGTGGAGAATTATTTTAGAAGTATTTTTGCTGAAAGCTGGGAGAGTCGCCCTAAGTTGGCAGGGTCTTTTCTGTCCATTACTGATGTAGATTCAAAGGAAGTGCTGGAGGCTGATTTTAGTGAAGAAGAAATTTGGGCAACCATTCTAGATTGTGATGGGAATAAAGCCCCTGGACCTGATGGGTTCAATCTGTACTGCATTCAAAAGTGCTGGTCTATAATGAAAGGTGAGTTCATGCAGTTGTTCCAAGAGTTTCACAGTAATGGGAAGTTGGCTAAAGGGGTTAATAGCTCTTTTATTACCTTGATTCCTAAAAAGAAGAACCCAATAGACTTGAGTGAATTTAGGCCTATAAGCTTGGTTAGCTCAATTTATAAAGTGTTGGCTAAAGTGTTATCCAGAAGAATAAGACTAGTGCTCCCAAAACTCATAGGAGAGGTTCAAACGGCTTTTCTTTCTGGCAGATGCATCCTTGATGGGGTCTTAATTGCAAATGAAGTGGTGGATTGGTGGAAAAAGTCCAAGAAAAAAGGAGTCATTCTTAAATTGGATTTTGAGAAGGCCTATGATTCAGTCAATTGGGAGTTCTTGCTGTCAATGATGAAAAATTTTGGGTTTGGCGATAAATGGGTGGGTTGGATAAGGTCCTGCATTGCTACGTCAAGGATCTCAGTGCTTGTGAATGGGTCACCCACAGCAGAGTTTTCTCCTCAAAGGGGTTTAAGGCAAGGAGATCCTCTATCGCCTTTTCTCTTTACCATAGTTGCAGAAGGACTAAATATTCTCTTAGCGAGAGCCAAACAAATAGGGATGATCAAAGGAGCTTCAGTTGGTCACCAAGGTTTTGGCCCCCAATCCCTTCCATCCTCCATGAGCAAAACTGGACAGTGATCTGAAATGACTCTAGGCAATCCCCATTGTTTAAGTTTAAACCTTTCTAGCCACACAGGATCAAGCAAAAACCTATCAATCCTACTCCACCTCTCCCCATCCAATGCATTACACCATGTGAATAATCTCCCATGCATATTGAGATCAATTAATTCCAAGCTCTCTATAAAATTATTAAAGTCTTTCATACCCGTTTCCCTTCTTGAGCAACCTCTTCTCTCACTCAGAACTCTAATCTCATTAAAATCACCACCCAGGCACCAAGGGTTAGGATAGGAGAGTTTAAGATTTTGAAGACTCTCCCAAAGTTTCCTCCTCTTCAATGCATCAGTCGGGGCATAAATATTGCAAATAACACAATGAAATGATTGAGATAAGATACCTGAAAGAAGAATGAAGTTCCTGGAACTGCAACAGTCCATCAATTGAAAACTTCGGGTGTTCCAAATGCAAAGGAGACCACCTGCACTTCCTTCTGAACCCACCTCCATAAAACCCATGTCATCCACAGGCCATAAGGACTTAACAAAATTACCATCAACAGCTTCTCTCTTAGTCTCCTGCAGCATCAAAACATCTACTAATTTTGTTTTCACCAAAGCCTTAATTCTACTCCTTTTTTCAGGTCGGCCTAGACCCCTAACATTCCATGTCATGATCTTCATAAAGACCTTCAACGCAGCATCTATTCTCCTTCATTTTTCAGCAGCTTAGTCAGCCCCTGTCACTCCTTCAATTCTGTCCAAATCTTTCTCCTCCAACTCCATTATTTTGGCCACCACTTCCTCTTCCTTCCCTTCACAATTTAGCCCTAATGCCTTCCCGACCTCAATTGTATCGTGGGCCTCTTTGATTATGTTTCTTCTCCTTTGGGAACTGCTGGTTTGTGAAGCTTGAAGGGACTTAGCAGCTGCTGCCGCTCGAAGGACCACTCCACTTCTTAGACCGTTGCTGAATAGGATCCCCTTCTGTTTTGGTTGGCCACCCTGCTTCACTGTAACTTTCCCCTGTTCTCTGCCTTTCCTCTTCAGATCAGACTTCCTTTTTAATCTATCCTGAACTTGTTGAGATGGGCCCCCCTTGTCGTTATTAATTTTCTGGGCTACATCTTCCCCTACAGCCATAAACTGTGACTGGGCTATGCAATCACTTAAATTTGAATTAACTTCCCATCTTGGCCCATTATTTACAAGCTGTACTTGGGCTCCATGTAGCACAACTTCTAAATTAATGTTGGGCCTTCCCCCGTCCAACCCAGTGGAACTATTCATAATACCAGTATTATATTCCAGCTCTTCAACACGTTGCTTAGTCCCATTTTCCACAGTCCTTGAGCAGACCGCCGGTAGTTGATGCTGCTGGGTAGTTACTTTAGCACGTTGCTTTGTCCCATTTCCCATCCCTAGAGCACGCTCATTTACTTTAACCGCTGCTCCAGACATACCATGATGGCCTCCATCCACAGCTACCAACGCTGTATCGGCTGTGTGTGTTCCCTTAATTGACACGTCATCAGTTTGTCCCACATCCTCATCATCGTCCTCCTCTGCAACTGAACCGACTTCACCTTCTTCCCCAGTTTCAACACCATTGATAGCTACCTCTGGTTGACCATGATCAACTTGACGCCTACATTTGGACAAGTGTTCACTCTCATTATGCATATTGGATTCCATCACTTCATTTTTATGGCAGCTATTGTCCCCCATGCATTGACAGATACTGACTACGGGCTCCTCAAACACTCGCACTTGATACTCCTTTGCATTTCCTACTAGATTCAGTACCGTATTGATGGGCTCCATCCTGTTTGTGATAATCCTGACTTTACCGAACATAAAGTGTTTGCCTCCCACTGTATCTTCTTCATGCTGGACCACTTCTCCCCATACTTTACCAATGGCTTCAAAAGTTTTGTTACTCCAGAGATTGAGAGGAACCCCCACACAAATGAGCCATATACATCTATCACAGTCCAAAATCTTCCCGTCTTCCCATTCAAATACTTCATCACTCCAAGCATGAATCCACTCCTCCATTTTCGCTCTTTCTTCCTTCAGCTGATGGTTGGAGCTGAATGATACAACTGCTATCTTTCCTCCTGCTTGTCTAACTACTACTTCCTTAACAGTCCTCTTATAGATCTCCTTACGAAAGTCATCGAAGGAAAAGAATGCCTTGAGCTTGACCAGAACACTATTATATAACCACCCATTCCCAGCCTCAACAGCTGTAACTGAGACATTTTGTTTTCCATATTCTCCACCATTTTTACCTCCAGTTTGAACTACTTCCGCATATGACTTGCCTTTGATTCCAATCATAGGTTGGATGGGCGTCCACTGCTTCTTCTGCATCATGCCTCCCTTCTTAGCATTTGTTAGCATCTGACTATTGTGATTGGACTTGCTGTATTCAGCCATCTTTACTCTCAAGGCCCTGTTATGCCACCATAAGCCGTCAGTTTTTCTCACTGCCACCTCTGCCGCTACCTTACAATCATACCTAACAAATCCAAATCTCGATCGTGTAGTTCTCCTCCTTTTCGCAGGTATGAAGACATCCTTCACGACTCCAAACTTACTGAACAGATGAAATAGATCTCTAGAGGTCGAAGCCTCTGGAACTTCATCAACAAAAAGAGAGAACAAGCCATTCAGCCTTGGTCGACCAGTTTGCATACCCATCCTCCGTTTTCTGATAATCGGATTCCACCCTCCTTCACTTCCCTTCCCAAGGTCTTCAGCCATTCTTTTTTACCTTCCTCAAAGTTTGCTTTAGATAATACCATACATATTAACTTCTTTAATCTGTGATCAATGAACAAACCAACAAAGTTCAAATACCTTTAGGAATTTCCATATCTTGTACATTTAATTTGTCCATAGGACCTTCAGCAAATGTATATATATATATTTCATTTAAAACTCAAAATATATATATACATATATATATATATTCAAAATAAAATTTAAAAAAAAAATTCAAAACTAAACGAGTATGTAGAGGCAGTACTTGGTGGAGGTTAAAGGAATTGGTGGAGGCTTGAGAAAGGGTTTCGCTATTTTTTTTTTTTTTATTTATTAGCAAAATGAAATAATTTTATTAATAAAATTTAATATACAAATAATACTGACACAACTACTCGAATTTTTTTCCCAATTTAGTTTTGATTGAATTTCACAAAAAGACAAAGAATAATGTTTAAACTGACTGTTGTGGTTTTCCATGATATGAGGTAAAATAAAGTTATGAAAACTAGGGAGTGAAATGTATTTTTTAATGCTTTATCATAGTTGTACTTTTATAATTTGCTTATTGTGTTAGAAAATATATGTTTCCGTCCCTCCAATTTATCTATAAAAAATGACAACAAAACAAAACACATCCCTTGAGTATAGCTCAATTAAAAATAATTTGTAACATTTAGTAACATTTTTTTGAGACAAATTTTTTAAACTATTGTTAAAAGTTAAAAATTAGTAACTTTTTTGTGACGATTTTTTTAAACTGTTGCTAAAACTTATAATTAATAACAATTTTAATCTGTTGTTGAAATTAACAATTAGTGACTTTTTTTATAGTGTTTAATGAAAAATGCCATTAGATATCATAAAACCTATTGGATAATAAATTCACCTAGAACCTACACATAAATCTTCCCTAATCTTATTCAAAGATAAGTCAATATAATTATATACCAAAACTTAAAAGATTTATTATTTTTACAAATCTAAAAAATAGTCACTGTAATTTAATCAATAAAAAATGGATTGGTGCAGTTGAAGAATCATTCATCATGTAACCGTGGAAGACTGGGTAAAAAAACATTATCATATGCTTTCTATTAAAAATATGAGACAAATTCATCATTGACTCTTAAACATTATATATACCTATGTCAATGCCATGCTAGCTTTGTTACCTCATTATAGCTAAATTATTTAATTTTGAATCAATTTTATCACTGTCATCCATTGTCTTTATAATCAAACAAAAATTTGCTAACGTGCCACTAAAACTTTTATTTTATAACCTAACAATCTCCAAAAATCAATTAGACTCCTGAATATTTTTTTGACTAACTAGTATAATAACATATTGGCTTTTTATTCTTTTATTATTATTTTTTTTTTTTTTTTTGGCAAAAGATATCATCCATTAATTTTAAATAATTTAGTATATCAATCATTTATCAGTTTTTAATTTCCACTAAGCTTTATTGGGGCCTTTAAAATTCAGAATTTTTTTTTTATGAAATAGTATAATAGCTAAAAAAAAAATTAAAATTTTTTTAAATCAATTTTCAAACCCCAAAGCGACGATTTTTTTTTTTTTCCTTTTTTTTTTTTTTTTTTGGATAGAGACAATTTTCTGGCTTTGAGCCAAAGCCACCCTGATGTTGATGTAAGCAGTTAGAAGAAGAAATTAGAAACGTGTGAAGATATTGAAGAACCATTCATATCATTGAATTCAATGGTGGTTGAGGAAAAAAGTTATCCATTGAGGACTTGGCAATTCTTATCTTATTGGCATTGGAAATAATATAATCACAAAATTCAACTACTCTTATCTCTATCCATATCTATAAATAGTCAGGTTTTCCATGCTAGATATCTATCACCTCCTTCAGGCATATATAGAAATTCCAGTTTGCTTCAAACAAACAAATTTTGTGTTTTTGCTTTCAATTGATAACAATGGCCACTCACTTCATCCTCGTAGCCATAGCCATTATGGCCTTGGCTTCTACACTTGTCTCTGCTTCTGACCCAAGTCAACTACAGGACTTTTGTGTTGCTGTCAAAGACTCCAAATCTGCTGGTATATTTTTTACTCATCTCTATCTCCCAACTTTTTACATTCCAAACTCAAGTCTCATGCTTTCAAATATGACTTTAGTGGCAAATTTAATTTAATAAAAAACAAAGCCCAATTAGTATATTTTTTTTGTCATTTAGTAATCAACATTTAATTGTGGCAATTTCACTTTCAATGGATGACATGTGTATCAAAGTTATCTTCCAAACTCGCTTCTTTAGTATTCATTGTAAGAATAAGTATTAGTTTTGGAACAGAAATACACATAAGCTAAAAAAGGTTAATTGCACTTTTGCTACCTGAATATTTACTTACATTTTAATTGTTTAAGTTTGTAAAGGGTCGGTTTTTATTTTCTTAGATTAGATCATCGTAACAATATTGAAATTTATTATTTTATATAAGATATTCTTTCTTTCACCCAATCCTTACTGAAACACAACATGATTTCTTCTGCATACAGTTTTCGTGAATGGCAAGTTCTGCAACGACCCAAAGCTCGCCACGGCCAATGATTTTTCTACTCTGGCCTCCTCACTCCACAAAACACATCTAATCCAGTTGGATCGACAGTCACTCCCGTAAATGTCATGCAAATACCAGGCCTTAATACTCTTGGCATCTCCTTAGCTCGCATCGACTTTGCACCTTTGGCCTCAACCCACCCCACACACACCCTCGCGGAACTGAGATCTTGTGGTCTTGGAGGGTACTCTCTATGTCGGCTTCGTTGACCTCACACCTAGCTTTTCAACCGCTCTTACTTCTCTCAAAGGTCTTGTCTTCACAAAGGTCTTGTACCAGGAGATGTTTTTGTGTTCCCAGAAGGTCTCATTCACTTCCAGTTTTTAATCAGGGAAAGACTAATGCAGTAGCTCTTGCTGGCTTGAGCAGCAAAAATCCTGGTGTCATTACCATTGCTAACGCAGTGTTTGGGTCAAATCCAAAATTTCTGATGATGTTCTTGCTAAGGCATTCCAAGTGGACAAGAAAGTGGTAGACCATCTTCAAGCTCAATTCTGGTGGCCCAACAACTAGAGAAATAAACAAAAAGAAAGTACCCACATGAATCTATTGTTTGTTAAAATTTAAATAGATATGATTCAATATAGCATGAATAAGTGGGTTGGTTGTGGATGATGTCCTTATAATTGTTTTCCTATATTTTTACAATAACAAAGTTTGCTAAATAATACTCTCTCTCTCTCATATAAGGATGCCACCCTCCTGATCTTTCTCTAGTCTCCCATATTCAATAGTTAGGAGACGGCAATGGACCATCAAACCTTTGGTTATTGAAATCCTCAAATCAGTCTAACTTGGTTATACTCTTTATGTGGATGATTTTAGAATTTAGAAACAAGGCAAAATATTAAAAAAGTAATTCCAACGGACCATCTAAAATTTTCCAGTGAGGTATAGCTATTTCCCTTTTTTTTTTTTTTTTTTTTGATAAATTATAAATAGATCTCTTGAGATTTGCTTAAAGCACAGATTATCTGCTGCGGTTTGAAAAAAAAAATTATTTAACAAAATTAACTAAAAAATTGAAAAGCTAATTGTTCTCCTATACAATAATAAAATTATCAAAATTATTAATTGAAACATATTTTTAACATCGTTAAAAACTGTTAAGTGACTTGATAATTTATAATAAAAAAGTAGCCAATTTGTTATGAAATTAGAAACCTCGTGGGGTGGAATGTAATTTTCAAAACTATAGGGAGTGATTTGTATTTTAATCAAATCTAAAAAGGTGTTTTGTATTTGTAATTTATTTTTATTTTATTTTTTTTTTTTCTTTCCCCTACTTTTTGCTAGCCAAATTTAGCTAGTCAAAATCACTAGCTAAACGTTAAAAAAAGTTATTTACTCCTCAATTTCCTTCTCCTTCTCTCCTCCTTTTCATCTTAAAATAAAAAATAAAAAATAAAAAATAAAAATAAATAAATAAAAAACATTAGTAGAAAAGCAAATCTTCTATAATAACTAGCACTACTAGAGAACATATTTTTTGAGTCGGCAGGTTACCGTCGCAAAAAACATAATTGCCGTCGCAAAAATGTTTTTGTGACGGCCTTTCGACGGCATGGTGAGGGACGAGAGTACGTGGGTCGCTAAAACTTTTTGAGTCGGCAACTGTGCCGTCACAGAATATTTGTGACGGCAAAGTGTATTAATTGAGACGGTATCCTGCCGTCCAAAAAAGACCAAAAAATCTAATATTATTATTTTATGTCGGTACATTACCGTCGCTATAGCTTTTTTTGCGTCGGCAATGTGCCGACTCTAAAAAAAACACCTGTACATTACATAACTTTTTTGAGACTGTTAGTTGCCGTCACAAAAAAAAAAAAAAAAAAAAAAAAATTCATAAAAAAGTCATTTCTTTTTGTAATTAATACCTGTATTATGTTCGTTGAAATCTAATAAAAAAAATGCATTCAATCAATAGACATTCATTAATTCATTCATTCAAAAACCAAAAATGTTTATACAAATTCAGTCATCATCAGCTTCATTGACATCAAAATATTAACAAAAAATTTGTTACATCATACAAATAGTATGGTAGCAATATGTTATAAATATTAAGTACAAAAAGCTTGACATCTCAAACCATAATATAATATGTCCAAAAATAAAATTAACTTCCATGCCACCATTAATTCATCCATCAGTCTTCATGTTCAACAATGTACATCACTATTCATGATCATTGTATACAAAACAAACATGTCTTGCCTTCTGAAGTTCTCTTGTGGTGTTAGGGTAAAAAAACTCAAGCATGAGTTGATCTAAAATATAAAATTAAAAAAAAAATCACAAGGATGAATTTGTTAATTATTATAATGATGGTGATAGTTTTATTATTAAAAGTAGTCATTTATTTTAAAATGATCAAGTTTAAATTTAACTGCATATATATATATATATATATTTTCTGTATGTGTAACATATATATATTTTTTTCTCTCTCTCTGTCTCACTAATATATTTGTCTTGTACTTTAGTAGAAAAATCAATGGAGATGGAATCATGTGTCCCTCCTGGCTTTAGATTTCACCTAACGGAGGAAGAACTCATGGGATATTATCTCAAGTGAAAGATTAACTCATTGAAAATTGATTTAGATGTCATAGTCGACATTAATTTTTGATAAAAACTAGATTAAAATACAATTATAATTAGATTTGTTTTGATAAGTAGTCGAATAGTTTAGGATGTCAAAATAAATACCTTCGAAGATGCCTTTTCTGAAGATTAACCTTTCAAAATACTTATCGCTTGATAATTTGGCTGTGACAGAAATGCAAATTTACCTTCAGTCATACAGTTGGCCTTAAATTTGCTAACTTCATATCATAGTAGTAAGGAGAGTTAGTTGACCAATAGACTGGTGATAGAAAAAAATGATTTTTTGCAAGTGATTGCACTCATTATTTGGGTTTGTTAGAAAACATATTTGTTTGCAAAGATTGCCTATGTATGGGATGGACTGCTTACATTAGCTTTTTCTTCATTATGGACTCATGATTTTTGTTGTTGAACTGTGAAAGATTGGGTAAATTACACTGTTCTACTACCCTGAGGTTTCTAACCCACTAGTTAATTGGGCAGTTTTGAGCTGGCTCTTCTCACCCACAACTCATATATACTCAGCCCAAACCCACCCATTTTCCATCCATACATCTCACCATCTTCCCAAGTAACTCAACCACCATCACACCATCGCATAAATTGACCCCACTTCAGATTATATTGGTGACTTGACATTCATAGCAAAAATAGGGTCTGTACTTGGTGTAATGTTTGATCAGATGAAGTTTAACTCATTGAAAATTGATTTAGATGTCATTGTCGACATTGATCTCTACAGAATTGAACCATGGGACATCCAAGGTAAATTGGCTTTCTTTTCAAATTTCTTCCTATTACTTAGACCAATTGACCAACCATTAATCCCTCATATATAGAAAGCTCAAAAACAGAGAACATTTTTTGGGTACATATCAAGCCAAACCCATTCGGTGAAAGAACAGGGCCGAAAGATTACAAATGCGTACACCATTTTTTCCCAGTTTGATTCCAGAGAAAGCTCAGAATTAACAAGGGGTGAAAGAACACAAATCGAACACTCAAATCATCTACTATTTCAATTCTTAGAGACTGATATATATATATATATATACATATATATATATATATTATACGGAGAGAGAGAGAGAGAGAGCACTTACCCGCAAGAGGAGAGTCGGCGGTGTTGGTGGAGGGGAGGAGAGTCGGTATTGCCGGTGGAGATGGAGAATCGGCAGTGGGTAGAGAGGAGAATCAGCGGTGCAGTGCAGGTAGAGAGGAGAATCAAGTTTCTGTTTAGTGATGAACCAAGACTTTAGGGCAAAAAGAGAAAAGAATAAAAAAATAAAGAGGAAGGTATATATATCAGGTTTAAAAACTATGTCGTTTTAATTTTTTTTCAATTACTTTTTGTGACGGCACATATGACCGTCGCAAACGTGACCTGAAATGGCGCGAAACAAGGCGCGCGAAGCAATTTTTGGAGCCAAAAAAATTAAAAAAAAATTAAATAATTTTTTCTTGAGACGGTAAAAATTTGGCCGACGCAAATAAATTTTTTTTGTGACGGCATAGTCTGCCGACTCAAATAATAACACTAAATAAATTTTTTTTGAGACGGTCCTACTTTGCCGACGCTAATAATACATTTTTGAGTCAGCAAATGTTTCTGTCACAAATAATGGGACTCAAATAGCTCATTTTCTTGTAGTGTAGCTAAGTGCATTTGCAATGGGCTCTTCAAAAAAGGTTTGTTGGTTATTGTAGCTACTTTCAATCCATTTTAAGAGCATTCTCATCAACCTCTTCAAAATTATTTTTTAGCTAATAAACTTCAAAAAATCAACTCCATCAAACTCGCGTGCAACTCGTCAAAATTTATGTTTACTACAGTATCTCGCTATAATAGGCGAGGTACTGTTCATCGCTAGATTAGTGTTATCGGATGTTCGCTCGGAAGTCCGGCTGGTCAACGGCAAATTTTTTTTTTTTAAGAATTGTTTGGTTGATAACTTATCAATTTAATTTTGAAAAAAAAAAAAGACTAACAAACACAATAAGAAAATAAAATTTTAATAAGAATAAGTCAGAATAGAGAGTTTGATGCAGTAGGTGCTAAGAGTTAACTAGCTAAAATAGCAAAATAGCTTTAATTTGACTAAAAATTTGAAGAGGTTGGTATAGATGCTCTAATCCCTTCAACAAAATAGCTACTACAATAACTATTTTAACACTTATTCTCCATGCTAGGTGCATTTAAAGAGATTTGAGAGCTTCTTTAAACACTTTGTATGAATGGATAGGCAAAATATGTAGTAATGTTGGAGCACATATAAAAAAAATTAAAAAAATAGAAAAATAAACACTATGTCTTTTTTGTATTTTAATTAATGAAAAATAAAGAGTAGGGTTTGAGTTGCTAAGTAAAGATTATTATTAGAGTAAATGTTAGTTAAAATGAGTTACTAAAGGTAAGGATTATTTTTTATATGTACTATTTAGCTAGTAAAAATAGCTATAGCCTTCTAATAACGTATTATTAGTTAAAATTCTTTCTTTTTTTCTAGAAAGAATGCAAACTCAATCACAATGTGCACAGGTATAATGACGGCCTTGTTTGTCATAATCTAAAAAAGTTAAAAAGTCACTATCCTATTTAAGTCACATCATCTCTCTACCACTTCATTTTAAACTCAACTCATACCCAACCCATATTTCATAAAAAGTTAAAAAATGCACTTATTTAGATCATCCTAAACGATCCTAAAACACCCTTGGAAGGAATTTGTAAGTTTTGAGTGAAGTCTAGATTCATGAGATATGGGTACATTTATTATTATTATTATTATTATTATTATTATTATTATTATTATTATGTGCATTATCGTTCACAATAACACAACAGCTTATCCTGATCTATGAATACTCTTAAAACAATAGAGTTTCTACTTCATAGGAAGGAGGAAAGATGTGTTCTTTTGCAAGATGATTGGAACACAAGGAACATCACAACAAACTAACGTTTTAGAAAACAAATTTATGGACAAAATCATTTTTATAGACGAAATATTTTAATTATCAAAAATGTCATTATTGAATTTTTAGAGATAAAATTTAACATTTAGTGATGGATTACTATCCTTTTATGATCAAGATTTTTCTCTCAAAAATTAAACTTTTTTGGCACCAAATTATTTCGTTCATAAAAGTGCATTTATTGGCAACATTTTCAAAATTGTCGCTAAAAGTTTTTTTTTTTAACATATTGGGGGGACTTTTTAGAGACGACCCTTGCGACAATAAGAATTATTCCCCAAATATGTTTTGCAACAAAATTTTTACTTTTTAAACCCAAAAAAATTGATTTCTAAAATCTTCATATGTCGTAGTAAAATCTAGTGAGGCCTCATCATTTTGTGCTACACATCAGCTTTAACATATATGTTTGATCAAACTATTAGATGATATGGCAAATTAAAAATACATAAATCTCAAGACATGATCTAATAATTAAAAGTGTACTAGGATATGAGAACAGCGATTTTGAGATAAAGGATTTCATGTTAGATATTCTCTATTTATCTATTTATTTATACTAGTGGTTTGGCAAATGTGCACTTGCCACCCACATTGCCCATCGGATTATTACTTGATATTTTCATTATTACTGAAAAATCTAAAAATCCTTTAAATATTGACTTGTGATTACGTATTAATTTTAACCAGTAAATAGCAATTCCAATCAAACAATCAAAGACAAACCGACACAATGATTTTACGTGGACAAACCACAATTGGAGTGCCTCCAATTGTGATAAAAAAAATCACGGGAAAAAGCCACACAAAACAATCCATTAAAAAGACATAAATGAATTACAAAAGTGTACTCTCAATTACCTAGCGAATCCACGCCCAAATCGAACTGACTCCTATGTGCCTCTTCCAGGCCTGTCTTTACCTCAAAATTGTCTTGTCCAATGTTGAATCCACAACGCCGATGTCGAATCCACGATGATGAGCCACTCCGGAATCCACCAAAGCTTCAGGTCCAAATTCCACGGAATCCACCGAAGAACAAATCTCTCTTTTGTGAATAAAACAAAATAAACAAACCCTTTGATATAATCCACTCAATTCATGATATAAACTCTCACAGATAGCAAAGGAAACAAGCAAAGAAGCTTCAGATGAAAACCCTAATACCCAAAAAGAAGATCTAGAAGCCGTAACCCTAAAATCTAATAGAACCACATATTTATAGAAAACAAATCCGCGATCTCCGCTCGAGCGGAGTGACTAAAAGACGTGTGACTAAATAGGGTCTACACTCGAGCGCAGGAATGGCCGCTCAAGCTGAAAAAAACAACTCCCAGTACTTTTGTAGGCGAGTGAAACTTCTGAAAGGTCACGATCTCCGCTCGAGCGTAGGAATGGCTGCTCAAGCAGAAAAACAACTTCGACTGCAATTTTGCATTTTGCTTCGGGGGCGCTGTCCCTTGACCCCACCTAGGCACCAGGCGCTACCCCCGACCTGCCAAGAGGCGCTGCCCCCTCGACACCCACAAGCTGACCGGGCAGCTCAATCCCCAACATAGTCAGCAAAATGGCAAACATGAAAGAATTAGCTTCAAAAACATCTTTGTAAGGCACAATTCGGGTTAGATTCGCATCTAAAAACTCATAACCTCACTGAAATAAAAGTTGAACAAAATTACAATTGAAAAGAATTTTTTCAAATGGGATTACCAATAACAAAAACCTAACAATCTCCCCATTTGGCAATGCCATGACAAAATACACCAAACAAATAAAATCCTAATCACCCCAACCCATTACAACCTGGAAAAGCAAACTTTTTTCTCAAAGTCATGATCTGCAAAACAGCTATTAGTGCCACAATCTCCAAAACCCATTACAGCCAACAAAAGCAAACTTCTTTCTCAAGTCATGATCTACAAAATAGCTATTAGTGACACAATCTCCAAAACAACTATTAGTACCACAAGAGTATATGAAAAAGCAATAGACATATGACCAGATTATCTTGAAGCATGAGATGGAAATATGAATAGATGTAAATTGGAGATTTTAAGAGCATATAGCATGAATAGATGACAATCCTAAGAAACATGCAAACACGCTCAAAAACCATTTTGATTTTGACTCAAACTTCTTCCCCTTGTTGTCATGAATTGTCAAAGGAAGCTCAATCAACGAAAGCAAGAGCATAAACCACACAAGCAAGGATAAGATGATGTTGATGATGTAAAAATTAAGAACTTGCGAGAAGTAAGCAATAAACAAGCAATGGACAGCTACATACAAACCAACTAATGCTAACCTCCCTTACCAAACCAATCGATTTAAGTTCATGATAGACCAAACTCCCCCTCAGTAAAAGCAACCACAAACACTGAAAACATTGAACGAGAAGAAAAAAGACAAAAAATAATATGGTAGAGGAAGCAAGGAATTTCAGATTTGTGCCTTAAGCACACAATATTATCCAAGAAGCACAATTACTTGAAAACACAATATGCACAGCCTTTAGAAGATTCCTCATAAAAGAGAGTGATGCATTATATGAAAAGCATAGATCCCATGATAAAAGTGTGTGTGTGACTCTTGGAGTTCGACAAACACTAGATTCAAATCCTAGAAGTGATCTGAAAGCTGGAGGCAAGAGAATCTAAGCACAACTAAGGAAAGTCAAACCACTAGGATTCAAAGGGTATTTATTAAGTAAAAGCGGAGGCTCCCCCTCAATCAATGAATCTTTTTTTTCTTTCTTTCTTTTTAACATTTTTTTTTCATTCTTTTGCACACTCATTGGCGGCTTTCATGCTCAAAATTATGGAAAAAGAACCAGAGAAGCATGGATACAATAAGGATAGCCTGGTTGGTGACTCTGAGGTAGCCTTTTCCTCATGGCTGGACAACAAAGAACAGAGGGAAAAGCCGTGGAGATGCAAAAAGATGGAAGGTGATTAAGAGACTCAACATCACCCATGATGTGCTAGTATAGGTCAACTCCTCTAGAAAAGTAAAAGATACAATGCCAGAAGTCCATAGAGAAAAATGACATCTAAGGCAGAAAACTCCGATATTTGCTAATCCAAGAGTGTGTGCAGAATGAGACATACTAATCAAAGAACACACACTCCGAAATGAGTAATGACCAAAGAAAGCACACACATATTAACATGTAATAGATATTCTCATTAATTCCAATATGCACCAAGAACTTCTCAAAAATTACAAGCTTGCAAAACCATACTAAGAAAATCTTTTTGGATTTTTTTTTTTTTTTTTTTCCTTTTTAAAACAAAGCAAGACAGAAAATGAACAAGCACACACTAAACGATCCAAAAAAATAAAACAAACAAACAAACAAAACCAACAGCCAAAAAGAAGAAAAAAAATGAATAAGCAAATTAACACAAGTCAAGTTTTCTCACCCAAATCGCTTTAGTATGAACAAAGTTGAGAGAATTGTGGTTCTTGGGTGGTGTCTTGACGTTGTGAGTCCCTTTCCCTTCAATGGGAACCCGTCTTGACTTGGTTTCCAACTTCCTATTCCTAGGTCTAGTCAAACACAACATCTATTCATGGTTGGTCTTAATCAAATCAAGATAACGAGGTCTAATATAACCCTTAACCTCATTACCATCAATGAAGTGTCTCCTACCCCACGAGATGTTGGAATTTCTTCCATCTCTATGAGACACTCTCCTATGCAACTCATAACAATATAGGCGAATATAACCATACATACCACAATGATGACAAATAAAAACAGGGTATACCTTCTTTTCTTTGGCCTTACCAACTCTATGAAGATTGAGAAGTCCATCCTCATGTTGAATTTTTTGTTCTCCCTTTCCTTGAGTTCTTGTATCATGAGATGTAGATACACTCCATTTTTTCTCTTAGTCATCACAAAAGCCAATGCCACTCTTGTCATAACTCATTTGTTGAGACCAATGATATTGTCCAAAATCTTTGATCATTTGTTTCAAAGACCAATGGTAGTCATAGCACACTTGAGCTCTTCCTCTTTCTTGACGATTAGCTCTTCCAAGGCAACTTGAGATATCTCGAGAGTATCAATCTTTTCTTCATACATTGCATATATTTGTTGTAGCTCATGGAGTTTTGCACAAAGGGCTTGTCGATCATAAGATATCTTGATGGCATCATTCCTAGCCTCGGAAATCTCCTCCTTTAGTTTGACATTCTCACTTTCACATGCTTTGAGTTTTATAGTGAGTTCGTCATTCAATTTGGATAACTTAAGAGATTCCTTATACAACTTTTCATAAGCTTACTGAAGTTCTTCATCATCACTCCCCGAGGATTCATCATCAGTGATATTCTCGATCGGCCTTTGCGGATACTCTGTTTGTCTGTCAATTTCATAAGCTGCCATAAAAGCAAGGAATTGTTCATACCCCTCTTCATCTTGTGCTTCGTTGTCACTTTCATCTTTGTCAGACTCTGATTCATCACCCCACGTGATAGCGAAGGCTTTTTTTTTTTCCTTCAAAAAAGTAGGGCATTCTTAAGCAAAGTGGCCAAATCCTTGGCATTCATAGCATTGGACTCTTTTAGAGTTCCCTTGTGTCTTTCCTTTCTTCTCTGGGTTGTAGAATTAATTTTGAATTTACCTTTACCTTTGGATTTATGAGTTGATTCCAAAATATTAGGATTCTTTTTCAGAAAATACTTTTTAAATTATTTTATGAAAGCATCCGTAATCTTAGAGTCAATCTCACAATTTTCATCAGAATCCTTTCCAACTGTATGAGCACTACTAAATGTAATATCATCTTTTTGTTTCTTTTTTAAATTTCTATGTGTCTCATAAGTTTGAAAATTTTGAACCAAATGATCCAGCTTGAGGTTGTCCACATCTTGAGCCTCCTCAATAGCCGTAACTTTTGATTGGAACCAATTGAGCAAGGACCTCAAAATTTTTCCCACCATCTTGGATTCTGGTATTTTTTTTACCTAAATTGAAGCTGGAATTTACAATGTCACTCAACTTCACATAAAATTCATCAATGTTCTCACTATTTTTCATAGAAAGGTTTTTGAAACTAGATGTGAGCCTTTGAAGTTTTAAGCATTTAACAGAAGGAGTGCCCTCATGAATAGTTTGTAAGATATCCCAAGCCTCTTTTGCGACTTCACAATTGCAAATATGACAAAACTCTTCAAGTGTGACGGCACAAAAAAGAGAATTGATAGCTTTACTATTACAGCTACTATTTTGGTAATCAATTGTGTCCCACTTATCAATTGGTTTGGGAAAGGTTACTCCATCAATACTAATCGTCGGTTCGATCCACCCATACATGACAGATTGCCAAACTTTTTTATCAATAGATTTTAAAAATGATCTCATCCGAGCTTTCCAAAAAGAATAATTGGATCCGTCAAGTGGGGGTAGTCGAACCATAGAATTTCCCTCACGAATTGAATCCATTATCACAAATCAAATAAGATCTCACTCTAATAGTTTTTTTTTTTAAAAATAGAGCAACCTGCTCTGATACCAATTGAAAAATCTAAAAATCCCTTCAATATTGATTTGTGATTATGTATCAATTTAACCAATAAATAGCAATCCCAATCAAACAATCAAAGACAAATTAACACAACGATTTTACGTGGAAAAACCACAATTGGAGTGCCTGCAATTGTGATAAAAAAAAATCACGAGCAAAAGCTACAAAATAATCCACTAAGAAGACATAAAGGAATTACAAAAGTGTACTCTCAATTACCTAGTGAATCCAAGCCTGAATCGAACCGACCCCTATGTGCCTCTTCCAACCCTGTTTTCAACTCAGAATTGTCTTGCCCAATGTTGAATCCACAACGCCGATGTCGAATCCACGATGATAAGCCACTCTGGAATCCACCAAAGCTTCAGGTCCAAATTCCACAGACTCCACCGAAGAACAAATCTTTCTTTTGTGAATAAAACAAAATAAACAAACCCTTTGATATAATCCACTCAATTCATGATATAAACTCTCACAAATATCAAAGGAAACAAGTAAAGAAGCTCCAGATGAAAACCCTAATACCCAAGAAGAAGATCTAGAAACTGTAACCCTAAAATCTGATAGAACCACATATTTATAGAAAATAGATCCATGATTTTCGCTCGAGTGCAAGAATGGCCGCTCGAGCAAAGTAACTAAAACGCGTGTGACTAAACAGGGTCTACGCTCGAGCGCAGGAATGGCCGCTCGAGCGGAAGAAAACAACTCCCAGTACTTTTACAGGCGAGTGAAACTTCTGAAAGGTCGCGATCTCTACTCGAGCGCAGAAATGGCCGCTCGAGCGGAAAAACAACTTCAACTGCAATTTTTCATTTTGCTTCAGGGGCGCTCCCCTTCGACCCTACCTGGGCGCTGGGTGCTGCCCCAGACCCGCCAAGTGGTGCTGCCCCCTGGACCCCCTCAAGCTAACCGGACAGCTCGATCCCCGACATAGTCAGTGAAGTGGCAAACATGAAAAAATTAACTTTAGAAACATCTCTGCAAGGCATAATTCGGGTTGGATTCGCATTTAAAAACTCATAGCCTCACTGAAATAAAAGTTGAACAAAATTACAATTGAAAGGAGTTTTGTCAAACGGGATTGCCAATAACAAAAATCTAACAATTACCACTAATAATCACTACCTATCTATACCAATATCACACATAGAGAAATCTTACCAATATATCGAGTTTAAACTTGGCTATAGCGACCCCGGTCTTTTCCCTTTTGATTATTGTATCCGGACTTATGTTCCGTAGATTCCATTGTTGTATTATTGTTGTTGTCGTCCTTTAATTCTTTGTTTTTGAGTTATGGGTTGAGTTAGGCAGGTTTGTTACAGGTTGGTTGGGTTGGAAACCAAGAGTTGCTGCCCAGTTTTTGGGTTGGTCGCTCGAGCGAGCTCTTCTTCGCTCGAGCGAGGTCTTTGTTTTTGTTTCTTCGCTCGAGCCAGGGTTCCTTCGCTCGAGCGAGCTTTGCGTCCAGTACATAGACCTGAGAGATGTGTTTCTTGGCTCGAGCGAGCTTCCTTCGCTCGAGCGAGCGAGGTGTATGTTTTCGAGTTCTTCGCTCGAGCGAGCTTTCCTTCGCTCGAGCGAGCTTCTGGGTTGCAGACCTGAAGCATCGAGTTTTTGGCTCGAGCGAGATTTTCTTGTGTCTGGTCGCTCGAGCGACCATGTCTTCGCTCGAGCGAGCCTGTCCAGTTTAAATACACAGAAACAGTTTTTAAAACGTTTTTTTTACAACTTTTGATCCAGAAACCCTAGTTACGAGTTTTCTCTCTCCCAACTCATCTTCTCTCCTAGGTTTGATCTAGTTAGGGTGTGTTTTTACCCTAGTTGCTTTACAAATAAGATAGAGGAGAGTGAGGGCTTTCATTTAATCTGAGCAATTGTTGGTTTGGAGCACTTTCAAGTTTTGGGGCTTCATCTTCATCTTCTCTTTTTGAGTTATTACTTCGAGGTAGGGATTTCCTACTCCATTTATATGTTTTAATCCTAAGTGTTGGTATTTTGGTATGTGGGGGTAGTTTGGTAATTTTGGGAGAAACCTTAGGGTTTTGGCTTAGATTAATTTGTGTAATTAATTTAAGGGAAAAATGTGGAATTTGGTTTAATTCATGAGGTTGGGGAGATTATGAGATTAATGATATAATTGGGTAGTTTAAATACTTACCTATGAATATGTTGGTTTTACATTCAATGTTGTATTTATTTCTTGTTTAGAAATAACTGTTTTGGGCTATCGGTGGAGGATAGCCATTGATTGTTGTAGACCTTGCATGTGGCTTAGGTATAACTGGAATTATGTCACTCATGTTGACTGTTGAATTAATACAGAACATTACTTGTATTGATTATGTGTTGTATATGGCAATTGTGTGTTACATTGCATATGCATTTCATTTGGAGGAGATAGGGGATGAACTCCACGGTTTAGGGGAAGATAGGGGATGGACCTCTAAACCGGATTTGTTGGGAGGAGATAGGAGATGGACTCCAGTAGCATCACTCATATGTGTGCTTATTGATAATAGCAATATTGCTATTTGTTGTTGACATGATGCATCATTATAATGTGTATCAATTGGAAGTATGGAAGTGTTGTGATTTGAGCTTTAGTCTCATTTATTTTGTGACATCTGGATCACTGTGATAGTTGGCCAGGTTCTGAGCCATAATGATATAATTTGAAAGTTGAATAAAGATTGGAAAGTGAAAAGTGTCATAGACAATATGTCATAGACAATATAGGCATTCGTGTCATGAAATTGGAAATTGATTATCTCGTGTTAACCATGTATCGAATGCTAATGCTTTAGTTAATTCGTATGCTTGGTTTAGTATTTTTCTACTGGGCTGTGGCTCACCCTATATGGGAACTTCATTTTCAGGTTCAGGTGGTTCACTACCTCCAAGGACTTAGCTTGTGAGGATTTGGACTCGAAGATTTGCTTTACTTTATTTGCTTTATTTGAACAATTTGTAAACTTTCAAGCCTAGGGCTTTATTTGTTTTTGAGTTAGAACTCATGGAATTGTGTCCAAGTGTTGGCTTGGCAAGATGTAGCCCATAGGGCATTTATTATTTGTTTTTATTTCATAGTACTCTGATGAATGGAATAAGATATTTTATTTCTTTATAATTCCGCATGTTAATATTATGTATTATGGGTTTATTTTTGAGGGCGCTACAATTAAACTTGGCAATGTTAATTAACACCACCAAAAAAAAGATATAATAGGACTCATCATATGTTGATATTTTTAGAGACAATATAGAAGTAGCAAATGACAACTAATGCTTGGCAATGTTAATTAACACCACCAGAAAAAAGATATAATAGGACTCATCATCTATTGATATTTTGAGAGACAATATAGAAGTAGCAAATGACAACTAATGCTCTACAATCATTTTCTTACAAACTGATGTAGCTTGTTTCAATCATTTTTATTTGAATCCTAAGCCTTTATTATTGGATGCAAAGTCAATTTATAAAAATGGTTTGTATGAAAAAGTTATTTGTATATTATTTTTGGGTAATCAATGTGAAAACAATGTCCCAAACACATCCTATTTATATTTTCATATATGATGCAATTTTGCTTTGTATATATTTAGATGTGGCAAAACGGTAGGTATAATGCTATAAAGATCATATTGCTATTACACTTGTTTATCACATCATGTGTTACTACTATATTGGTAGTAGCAAAATTCATTAAACCAATGTAATGACGTATAAGATGATAAATAAAATATAATAAAATAATATAATTATTGTTCAATTATTAGGTATTGTGAATGTCAAAGTAAAAGTGATGCCAAGGGATACTTTCCCAATTTCCAAAAGGTATCACATTAGTTTAAAAAATTAAATATAAATAATTTTTTTTAGTTTAACTAAGCATATAACCTTTAACATAACATAATTGTAAAAAGACTATTACTATTCAAGTCCAAAAAATAAATTCATTTTTCAAGCCCAATAATATGGCAATCAATTAGGATATCTAAGGCAATATTGTCTCTCATATCTTCTCTAGTTATCAACAAATCATATCACTTATATATTATTAAGTCTAGAAAGTAAATTTGTATATCATTTTCTTTTTAGAAAAAGATTCATATAAGTGACCTCGATTAATTGAAACACATCATTTAGTATGGTATGGAATGGAATGGTTTGGGGTGCAAAGCCACTTTCATAATTTCCACTCGACCATTAAACTAATGGTAGTAATAAAACTGTTAAATTAATGTAATGATGATATATGAGATGAGTAAATAAAATGTGACAAAATAATATGATGATCATAAAATTATTGAGCACTTTGATTGGTGAAGAGAGAGACTTTTGTAATTTATTTATTTTTTTAAATGATTTTGAGGGACACTTTCATATAAGATTTTTTATCTCTAAAAGTGTAAATTTTGTTTCAAAAAATATTTGAGAATTAATTTCAGTTGTCGTGAGGACAATCACTAAAAGATTATCCCGAAGAGTCAAAAAATGAGCTTTTAGAGATAAAATTTTGAAAATATTGCTAATGAATGCACTTTTAACAAGAAAAAAAAACAACTTGGTCTTAAAAAGGTTTATTTTCTTAGATAACTTTTGATCCCAAAAGGTTAGTAATTCATCACTAAATGTCCAATTTTGTTGCTAAAAATAAAATAATCACTTTTGACAACAAAATTTTTTTGTCCCAAAAAAGTGATTTTGTCCTTGAATGTTTCTCTCTAAAACCTTAATTTCTTATAGTACCACAATCTCTCTATCAAGATGTCTCTCTATCTCACACGATTTTTCTCCTTATAAAAGGGGTGGGGGCTGTTGGAGAAGGGGATAAGGGGCTGAAGGTTAGTGATGGAGGGTGGGAAGGAGCTAGAGAGGGTCCAGGGAGGGTGATGGTGGTGAGGAGGGGCTGGGAAAGGGAGAGGGGTGAAGGGGGGTTGGGAGTGGCAATTGATGGTGGTGATAGTCAAGCGGTGTAATACCTAAAGTAGGATTGAAATTTTGTAATACCTAAACTTGTAATAAAAAAATTTAAAAAAAGATTTATGAAGCGGTGGGTCCAAATTAGGTAGTTAGGTGCAATTAATATCACTATTTTAATATAAGATATAGATGAGTGAATGCATTTATATAAAAGTTTTTTATTGATAAATCATATTTGGAGGTGTTTTAACTTAATAAGCCCACTAAAGAAAATTATAACCTATTTAGTCTTATGTATTTATACTTTTATTCCATGAGATCCTTTTTTCTTGATTTATATTATTTGTTGGACTATTATACTCTTATGTCTATTATTGATAAGTATTACATAGAAAAAAGATATACACATTTCCTTTTTGTTGCTACCTCTATTTTGGTATTTACCATTATTCACATTTTTTCTTTTTGATCAGTTTCATTCACATTTGTGGTATTGTTTCATTATGCTAGGATTTTGAAACTCTAGTTTACACATGGCAATGAAATAATATTATGTTCCTCCATTGTTGCGGTGAAACTTTGTGTTCCTCCATTGTCACTTTGTGTTCAAGGTTTTGTGTTCGTCTATTATTACTCTGTGTTCGAAACTCTATATTTCTCCATTATTATAAGTCGAAACTCTATTTATATCCAGTCAAATTTGTTACAAACATATTTTTCAAATGTAAGTTTGGTTTGATTTGGATTGGTGGAATAGTGAAATTGCATAGATTGTTAATAATAATGATAATGATAAAGATGATGATGATGATGAAGATGAAGATGAAGATGAGGATGTGGGTGAAATTGTTTTGTTTTTAGAGTGATTGAATTTTTTTTGGATTTCTAATTCTATTACTGCCATTGTTTCTATTTTTTTATCAATCAGTGTGAATGTTCACATTTCACATCATTTGAAAATCTGATAAATAAGTGTTAAAATATAGATATGGGCATAATTATATTTTATAAGATGTGAATGTTCACATATCATTGGTTATTTGTTACTATACTTGTTGTTTGTACAATCATTTTTTGTTACCATTAAACAATTGAAATAGTCAT
Organism: Camellia japonica; assembly: GCA_030407325.1. Classification (NCBI taxonomy): domain Eukaryota; kingdom Viridiplantae; phylum Streptophyta; class Magnoliopsida; order Ericales; family Theaceae; genus Camellia; species Camellia japonica. The sequence goes on from JAPPVO010000002.1 coordinate 65,814,735, forward strand.
TTTTATTTTCTTTTAATTTTGTTTCATGTTGCAGTGTGAATATTCACATTGGTATAAATTTAGTTTTTCTAAGATTAGTTATATGTTAATTGTAAATTGTGAACATTCACATTGTATTTTGATATGAGTTTTTTTTTTTTTTTTTTTTGAAGTTTTTTCAAAAGTTAATTGTATTTTTTTTTTTTTTTTTTACAATGCTTGTTGGTTGAACAATCATTTTTGTTACCATTGAACAATCGAAATAATCGATTTTCACTTTTTTCAATTTTATTTTATGTTTTCACGTTGCAATGTGCATGTTCACATTAGTATGAGTTTATTTTTTTTAAAACTAGTTGTATATTAATTATAAATTGTGAATATTCACGTTGTATTTTGGTATAAGTTTTATTTTTTCAAGAGTTCATTGTATGTTTGTTGTTTTTGTTACTATACTTGTTAGTTTTTTTTTTTTTTTTTTATCAGCAAAAAAGAATCTTTATTGATGGAAAAACATACATAGTATGATAACGTACATCAATAAAGGGGAAGGTGCAAAAAGCATCACAGTGAAACATCCAGATCCCAACTAGGTTGGCACCTAGATGTCCACCAAAATCATCTGCTAGCACCAACTCCAAGCTCCAAGTTGGTGAGTAACCAACATGCAGAGCAAAAACAAAAAAAACACGCAAACAGCAGGAGAATTATTCAGCAATAACCCCTCTGCTAGAGCATTGGTTCAGTATATAGACAGTTCAGCATAACCCCACTACAGTCCATAGTTAGCAAGTCATTCCACTCATGAACAGAACAACAAGCACAAAAAACATATCAGCAAAAACTATGTCTAGGAACAGCAACTGGCATTAGTAGCAGGGCAGCAGCATGAGGGTATCCCAACAGATCAACATCAGCAGTTCAAATCAACAGCAATTCAGTAACAGATCAAAACTACTAGCATTATTAACTATTCAATATCAGGACACTCCAGTAGAACAACATAACAGATCAAACCAATAGTCGAATATACCACAAAGCAATACCAGCAGCAGGGCATACCACTCAACAAAACCAGTAGCAGTAGAGCATAATCAACCACAATTCCTAATGCAGTATTGTACTTGTTGCAGATTAAACACAAGGTCATTAACAGAGAACACCACATCCATTGGAGAAGCCTTGATCCACATTGCTACTCTCACCTTAACAATATCACACAATTCTTCCCAATTTGGTTGAATCTCACTGAACACAGTCATTTTTGTGCTTCCAAAAGGACCAGAGAATGGCTAAGGGAATCACTACCCAAATTTGCTTTTCCAACTTTTTCATTTTACACCCAGACCACCACTGCAGCAATCCATTTACAGAACCAAGTAACACCCACTGAAGACCCTACCATTTTACAATGTTTGACCAGAGCCTCCATACAAAAGGGCAAAAGAGAAGGATATGATCCACGGTTTCTACCTCATTTTGACAAAACACACAAACAATATTGGCATTTCCATCAAGGATACCAATTATTTGCAAAAAGCTAGAAGTTTTAACCTTGCCATGCCAAGCCAACCACCCAAAAAACTGCACTTTAGGTGGAGCACAATTATTCCAGATTGTTCCTGCCATGTCCAGCTTAGGCCCAAGAAAAGATTCACACCAATTATACACTGAAGAAACACTAAACATCCTTGATGTACCTTCTGCCCAAATCAATTCATCTGTTTTAGTATTGCAAAGTGGAGTTACAGAATTAAGTAGAGTGTACAGCCTATTAGCCTCCTGCTCCTCCCAAGCCAACAGTGCTCTTCTAAAACCCACTATCCAACTTCTAGCTACTCCCCTTCTCTGGAAAAAGCTATTAACCATGCCATACTTACTAGTAGATAAGGAGAACAACCTTGGAAATTCCTCCTTGAAGCATACATTACCTGCCCACTTATCCAACCAGAAATGTGCTCTCCTTCCATCCCCCAACACAATCCTGGCACTATTAAGGTAGTAATTATATAAATCTAAATTAGACAAGACAGTTTGAATGATATCAGACCACAACTTAGAACCATCTTCCATTCCCTATATTATATTTCCTGCATACCACTTCCTTCCACAAAGATTCATGCTCATACCCAAACCTCCACCACCATTTTAATAAAAGACATTCATTCATAATTCTAATTCTTCTCACCCCCAAACCACCCAGAGTCTTACTTTTAGTAATGACCTCCCACTTCACCATATGCACCTTCCTTCTAAGGTCAGATCCACCCCAAAGAAAAGCTGACTAAATTTTCTCAATCTCCTTGGCCACCCCTACAGGAATCTTGAACAGAGATAAGTAATAGATAGGCAAATTGAACATGACAGATTTAATGAAAGTCAACCTCCCAGCAAAAGAAAACAACCTCCTCCTCCATGAAGACAATTTTTTCTTGAATTTATCTAACACAGGTTTCCAAGTATTTTTCCTTCCTGGATTAGCCCCCAAAGGCATCCCCAAATGTTTCATAGGTAACTTCTGTTTCAGACAATTAAAACTAGTGGCAAAGTCTTGTATTAGCCCATCATCCACCCCAACACCACAAATGACACTCTTGTGATAATTTATTTTCAAACCTGATAAGATCTCAAAACATCGTAGGATTCGTTTGATGTTCACCACTTCCTCCCATTCAGCTTCACAAAACAAGATAGTGTCATCCGCGAACTATAAATGGGAAATTGTAACACTATTTAAACCCACCACCACCCCTTTTATCAAACCCAACTCCTTGGCTCTACTCAACAGTATATTTAGTCCCTCTGCTACAATATTAAATAGAAATGGTGACAATGGGTCACCTTGCCTCAGACCCCTTTGTGGACTAAATTCAGACGTTGGTGACCCATTAACCAAGACAGAAATCTTAGCAGAAGACACACAAGTTCTCATCCAACTCACCCATTTCTCTCCAAAACCAAAGTTTGAAAGCATAGAAAATAGGAACTCCCAATTCACTGAGTCATACGCCTTTTCAAAATCCAGTTTGATTACCAAACCTTTTCTATTAGAGGTTTTCCATCCATCAATTACCTCATTGGCTATCAAAACCCCATCTAAAATGTTCCTTCCTCCCAAAAAAGCTGACTGAACCTCACTAATTATCTTAGGCATCACCTATTTCATCCTGTTTTCTAGCACTTTCATAAGAATCTTATATAGTGAACCAATTAAGCTAATTGGCCTATACTCATTCAAACAAGATAGACTATTAGATTTTGGAATTAGGGCAAGAAAGGAGCTATTAATCCCTTTGACCAAGCTTGCATTCTGGTGAAATTCTCTCATGAATTACAGTATATCATATTTAACAATTCTCCAACACTTCTTGAAAAATGACATGTTGAACCCATCAAGCCTCGGGGCCTTATTACCCTCACAACTCTTAATCACCTTTCTAATTTCCTTCTCTGTAAAATCAGCATCCATTTGTTCCACCACTTGAGCACCTCCAATGTTTTTTTAAAAGGGCCCAATAGTTTAGGTTTGATACTCCAAGATTCAGAGAAGTGCCTCATGAAATGAGTTTTAACTTCTTCCTTGACTCCCATAGGCTCCTCAATCACTGATCCATTCACAAAAATTGAACACAAGGAATTTCTACTATTTCTACTACAAGCCAGTATGTGGAAATATCTTGTATTTCTATCACCTTTAGATGTCCAGTTACTTTTGGATTTCTGAAACCAAATCCATTCCAACATTATACTTAATCTCCAAACTTCACTCCTTACTTCTTTTCTTCTAGCTTGTTCTGTACCCAGAAGAGATCTCTCTTCAGCTAATAAATCAAGAGCATGAGCTTCTTGTTCTACACTTTTAAGCTTACCTTCAATCTTGCCAAACGCCTCCATGTTCCACTGCTTTAATGCTTGCTTCAATGCTTTAAACTTCATTAGACACTTATACCCTGCCCACTCTTCCACCATAAACTCTGCCCAATTTTGTGTCACAAAAGGTATAAAATTGGGATGCAATAACCAGGCATTTATAAACCTAAACGGCCTAGGGCCCCAATCCCTATCATCCCCCATTAAAAGAATAGGACAGTGGTCAAACAGCAACCTAGGAAGACCCCATGGTTTGAAATTGAAGTTTTGCACCCATTCATGATTAAGTAAAAATCTATCAATTCTACTTCATTTCTTTCTATCTTGGGAATTACACCAAGTGAACTTCCTCCCAAGCATAGGCATATCCATCAATTCCATTTGTTCAATCATATAATTTAGGTCCCTCATCCCTCTATCTCGTCTAGAGCACCCAATCCTTTCTGAGATATTTCTTATTTCATTAAAATCTCCTCCCATACACCACAGCCCCAAAAAAGTAGTTTTTAGCCTTATTAAACACTCCCAAACTTCTTTTCTTTTTACCACCTCATTAGGACCATATACATTAACGATAACACATTCAAAACTATGGAAAATTGTACCTTATAGCAGCAAGAAGTTATGGTTGCAACAGCAAGCCTTCAATTGGAAGACCTCCAGGTTCCAAATGTATAGCAGCCCTCCAGCTCTTCCAATAGCATCAACAGTCATGAAATCAAAGTGATCACCCGGCCATATATTCTTTACTAACTCAGCATTGACTTCTGATTTCTTTGTTTCTTAAAGTAACACAATATCCACTCTTCTTTCAACAAGACTTTTCTTAATCTTTCTCCTTTTCTCTGGTCTCCCAATTCCTCTCACATTCCAAGATTGTATCTTCATTAAACATTGCTAAATACTCTATATCTCCTTATTTTGCTAAATTAATTAGCATCTCCATCCCTTTTCCGTGCTCTTTCCAGATCCTGAGCTTCCAATTCTTTCAATTTACTGATCACTTCATCTTCTTACCCTTCATAATCAATACCCAGAGCTTTACCAATTTCAAGTGATGCTTCCGCCTCCGACAACACTAACCTTCCTCTGTTGGATTCTCTTGCTATTGAGAGTGAAATAGCCGCTACAGCAGACCTGAAAATAACTCATTTCCTCAAATTTAGATTTGATTCTCCCGAATTTCTGTCACCAACCATCTTGCTTTTCTTCTTCCATTGCTTACCTCGCAATACTTTCCCTTTCCCCTTCCCCTTCGAATTAGATTTTCTGTTTGGAGTTGGGTTTACCACTCTCAACGCCCCTTTCTCCTTGATGTTATGATTAGCCAGCTCCCTTTGGTTTTGGGTTTCATCTACCGTAGAACTCTATGGATTGCTATTCTCCTTAGAACCCAGCCCATTACTTTTTATATAATTTTGGCTAAGCTGATCAGTACCATCTAACAAATGGGTCCAATGCTAATCCTCTTCTAAATGAGTCCCAGGTCTAATACAATTTGGGCCACCAGTCAAGTGGGCCAAATTCAAATCCACCTCTAATTGAATCCTATGTCTAATACCTTCTAAGCCACTGATACTTTTCATAAAACCAGGCGTGAAAACATCACCATCAAGCCTTTGACTTTCATTATCATCATTTGTTTTGGAACTCACCACCTTCCTTACAGAGCCACCTTCGCGTGTGTCGCCTTCCTCTGACACATCCTGAATCATCTCTGTTTCAGCCACCACAGAGACGTCCCGCAGCATATCCTCCCCTTCCAAGACATCAACCTTGACGCGTGAGACCTCTTTCCTATCTCCTTCCACCTCAGCCCTTCAGTCCATCTCCTAGCCCACATGGACCTCCACGTATTCATCTTTATCTTCATTCCTACTACCTGTTTCTGTAATCTGCTCATCATCCGTCTGTGGGTTGTAGTTCTCGCCATTACTCCCTTTATGTGATTTACACAAGCATTGCATATTCACTTTTTGCTCCTCAAAGACCCTAATTGGATGAAGTTTACCTTTGCATTCTAAATTGATGATCTAATTAATGGGCTCCATATAACTCATGGCTATCCTCACTTTCCCACAACGAAAGGAATTCAGATTGCGGGTATCATCATCTATCCCGATCACAGCTCCCCACACCTTGCCAATATTGCTGAATGTGTTACAGTTCCATAGGTTCAATGGGACACCATAACAGCTAAGCCAAACATACCTTTCTTGATCAATGACCATCCCTTGTTTCCATTCTAGAACTGATTCACACCACTCCTGGAGCCAGTCCTTCATTCTCTTGAGATTTTCCTTCATGACCTCCACTGATTGAAAAGATAAGATCACATCTTTGCCACTTCCAACTCTCACTTTGACATTCCCAAATCCTCTCCGTACTATTTCCACCCGAAAGTCATCAACTGAATAGGACGGTTTTAGTCTTGCTATAGCACTTTCATCTAACCATCCATTGCCTACCTCATATGCTTTAATGATTCAGATTGTGTTTGTTGATACACCTCTTCCTTTGACTATCTCAGCAAATGTCTTCTTCCCTTGGTAGCAGGCTGTAGACACCCCTTTTTTCACCGTCCTCAAGACTTGGACATCATCATTTGAACACTCAATGATCATCCATGCTCATGTTCGTTTTGAGTTCCCGGAGGTCTCGGCCGCGCGCCTTGCCTCAAGATCTCTCAACTTGTCTGTTTTCTGCTTGGTTGTGGACCAAACACTTGTGTTTTTGCTTCTAAGGGAAGAGGGTGGCTTGTTTGCCATACCCTCAACCCACCGACCAAGGCTTGAAGCCATTGGCCCTGTTTTCTTTCCATCGGCCAAAAGTATTGGTCGATCGGCACTATATTTGGTTGGCCGGCACTTATGTTGGTCGATCGGCCATTTTTGGTGGTCGAACCCTGTTCATTTACTTTATGCAGATATTTTGTGCTAGCTGGTGCAGCTGGCATCCACAATTAACCCCCTCCATACATGTGTATGGAAGGATTTGAGCCTTGCTTAGCTTCTCCAAGAAGCTTTGCAAAATTGTATTTCTATAAAAGAAGAGCCTCCTCTCCCTTCTCAGGGGTTCTAAAATTAGGGTTAGAAAAAGTCGTATCTCTCTATCTCTATATCTCCCTATCTCTATCATTTGTGTGTGTATTTGTGACCTAAAGGGTGTTCTGTTCTCACTATTGCACACAAACACCTAGCATTACACCATCCTTGGTTGCTGAGGCATTAGGGAGTTGGTGTTAGGGTTCTTGAGCTATTTTTGATCAAAGAAAGGTGCTGATGTTGTGTTCTTGAAGGTGTTCTTCAAGGGTGAGCATACTTGCTTTAGATACCCCTTTCTTGCTTAAGCTTTTAGCCCTTCTTGCTTATTGTTTTAAGCTTAGCTATTAACTGATAAAAGTTTTGTTTTTACTTTCTTTTGAACTTTGTTTAAGGTCATTTTGAGGTTTGGGGTTGTTTACCCCCTCCAAGGCCTTGTTAGGCCTTGTTTTAGGCCATCCCTTTAGGCCTTGTTTTAGGCCATCCCTTTTGGCCCTTGCTTTGAACTTTGCATGGCCTCTCTACCACTGAAATCCAGAGGATTTTCAGTGGTGGAGAGGTGGTTTTGGTGTCCTAAATAGGAGAGGGTGATCCCCTCTCCTTGTTGTCTTGAATACTAGCATAAATGGCTTATGTTGGTGGCTTGTATACCTAGCTTGTTTTAGCTTCATTTCAGCAAGTATTTGGTGTTTTTTCTTTCCATGATTTACCTCTATTTAAAGTTGGTTTAGTGGTCTCTTGCATGCACCATGTACTTGCCTTGCAATCCCCTCATTTGCCTTAACATGTATCTACCATTTAGACTACCATGCTTGCATGTTTTGGCTAAACTCCATGAAACTTTTAGCCTTGTTTTATCATGCTAGAGCTCTGTTTTGCCTTGTCTTGGTTATGCTTACATTGTTTTGTATAGCTACCATGCAACCTAACTTATTAGCTTTGGGTGTTTAAGTCACTAGCATACTCTATTTGGATCATTTCAGTGGTTTGGCATCACTTGTAATGTTATTTCAGTCCATATAGTATGCTCATGTACTTGCATTTGTCACTCCTTTAATGTTTTAAAGAGTTTGAGTTTTATGCCTCATGAATATGTCATTGTGTATGCCATCATGTTTAAGCCTCTAGGATGCCATTTCAATGTGTTTTTGGTCTTATTCTAACATGCCATAACTCTAATTTTGGTTGCTTAAGTCATGCCATGCTTGGTTGTAATAGGTGTAGTGCAATTGCCCCTTTTGGCCTTGTATGCGTCTTGTTTTGTGCTCACCTTTCTAGCATGTTTTGGCCTCATCCCATGCATGTTCTAACCTTGTTTTGGCCTGCCTTGGGACTGTTTTGGGTCACCTTGGTCATTTGGGACTTGGTTGGTATGGCCATGGTTCAAGTATCTTGGCTAGCTTTGAACTTGAAGTCCATTAGTATGCCTTGCTTGTGTTATGTGTTTGATTTGGCATCACTCTTGACATAATTTCAGAGCTTTTGGTGTCACCATACTACCATGATTGTCACCCCCTTGCTCATGTTTGGGTGTTGTGACTTTATGCCTTAACTCTTGGACCATTGCATGTGCATGCTCATTGTGCATTTCATTCTATCACTTCATCATTTTGGCCACTGTTTTTGGTGTGGCTGAGACCTATCCATTTTCAATGTAAGTCCATGGATCATGCGGTTTGTGTGTCGTTGCATGCTTATCGCATTGCATGTTGTCACATCCTCGTTTTGGTATTGTTGTCGCATGCCTATTACATTGCATGTTTGTACGTTTAGGTTGCATTTTGCATGCTTGCTAGCTTGCATTTTGTCACATGCTTACTTAGGTTGCATTGAATTTGGCATGCTTGTTACCTTAGCCTTGTGTGCACGCTCGAGTCCTATTGCATTTGGCATGCTTAGGTTGCATAGCATTGTATTTCTATGTTGCATTGTATTTGGCATACTCGCTTGCATTACATTGTGTTTGGTTTGGGGTGTCAAACCAAAATGAGGAGCGAGGAACGTTCGTACTTGAAGTGACGAAACGTACCTCAATCCTTAGTCGCCGACGCTCTTGATCCAACATGATAGAGTGTGAGGCCTTCATGTGTTTTGTGCATTCATTCCATATTGATTTGCACACTTGGCTCCTTTGGCCATCATGCATTGAAATGCATGATTGATGGCCCGAGGGTCGAGAACCATACCCCCTTGAGTTCATGACATGATAGGGAGGATGTTTGTGCACACATTGCCTTAAAAATGCATTGCCATGCTCTGTTTGTCCTCTACTGCAGCAACAGGAGCATTCTGCAGGAAGAGATGGCCGGCCGGCCATCTTCAGTGCTGATCGGCTAAAAATTGTTGGTCGAGAGCCTTACAAATGGTCGATGACCAATTACACATGGCCGGTGTTCCTATACCTTGGCCGATGACATCCCACAACACCTAGAAGGTGATTTAGAAGCAACCTTGAGACTTGCACAGTTTTCAAAGGTGCAGAGTAGTGTAAACAGAGGCAGCGTGAGCATGGCGATAGATTTTCGAGCGGAGCCGAGCATGCATGCATTCATCCCTCTTTCCGAGGCCTCTTTACCGCTCTAGTAGTTTAATTAATTTGTTTACTTCGTTAAGTGTTGTGTAATAATTAATTAGCTAGTTAGTTAGTTAATTATTCGGTTTGTATTATTTATTCAGACCCTCCGTCGAGAGGGCAAATTTTGTAATAAGTGTGCGTAAGTGTGTGAATGTCTTCCAACCCCACGTCTTTCTCCCTTTTACTTACCTGCTTTCAGTGGTTAGTTTTAGGTCATGTTTCAATTAGCATTCCTATGCTCGCATGTTTGCATCCATTCATCTGTATTGCATGCACCAGGCTCGGCGCATCATACTAACTGCATTGTATTTCAATTCCTACTTGAATACATGATTATCAAGTTGCATCTCATATGCCACCTAAGAATAGCCAAGCCTATTTCTAATTGCATTTTGCATGTGTTGCATTAGCCATCTAAACATAGCTAGGATCATGCATTGATTTCTAACTAGTTATTGTTTTGGCTCGGAGTACTAGGTAAGCTTTTATGCTTTAGCATCTTGCATGAATGTGAGTGTTGCCATGAAAGCATGCTTGCCATGAGGCTATTTGCTTATGTGATATAACTGCCTGAATGCCTGTGGGTGAAGGTTAGATTACTTGAATTGGAACAATTCATCGAAATGCGAGTTTTAAGCCCACTTGAGGTGGCAAAATCATGTTTTCTAAGCCCACTTGAGGGTGGCAAATCCACGTCTTAGCCTACTTCAAACAAATAGATATGCGATGCTTTGTTCCAAATTAGGCGATCTAGTCTATACTTGTGTGTTGTACGCATCACATAGTAATTCTAGCTAATAACCGGAATAAGAACGCATGTGTTTTCAAAAACAAGATATCATGTTTAGTACAGGCCGATCTTTGATCGGGCGAGCGGGGGTGCTCATAGATGACCTTCCCCAATCGTACCCAAGTTCCCGAGCTGAGGCAACTTTGGTGATGACGAACACGTGGCCTTAGGCAACAAGTCAGGGTGTCCTAAATTCCCCCAAAATAAAATATTTAGGTGGCGACTCTGTATCTGGCAAAGCAGTCCATGTTTGGCACTTCTTTCTTAAAAATCAGTTATCCAAAACGATTTGCCGGATTTGGACTCTTTGGTGATTTATCGGTCTCGCATTGCACTTTGCGAGATTAGATTCAGAACCGTGACATTTGAGTCCGAACTGTAGCATGAGGCCCTCGGGGCGCATCTACACAGGTAGTGACATGAAGATTATCTTCCTGCGTCTTTCTAAACATTGGTGATTGAGCTACTTTGTACTTTGTGGCATAATCCTTCCCAAACTCTGCCAATTTCACTTTCAGTGCTCTATCATCACACCAGATTCCATTTGCTTTTTGTATTGCCATATCCGCTGCTACAGAACAATTGTACCTCACGAACCCAAATCGGGATCGCGTCATTTTTCTCCTCTTGTTTGGGATATATGCATCCATGACTACGCCATAGTTTGAGCAGATTTTGTACAACCCTTTTGCCCCCATAGATTCTGGTATATTATCGACAAAAACAGAGTGGATAGATACATCCTCCCTAAAATTCCATATTCCTCTACCTCCATGCTTCCGCACCACCGGTTGCCATCCTCCATTTCTTCTCTCCATCCTTCTTCACCACTAGTTCTCCATGTTACTATACTTGTTAATTGAATAATCATTTTTGTTACCATTGAATAATTGAAATAATTGATTTTCACTTTTTTCAATTTTGTTTTATATTTTCACGTTACAGTGTAAATGTTTACATTGGTGTAAGTGATTTTTTTAAGACTTGTTGTATGTTAATTATAAACTGTGAATATTCACATTGTATTTTGATATGAATTTTTTTTTTCGAAGGTTAGTTGTATATTTGTTATTTATTGTGAACATTCACATTGTACTTTAGTATGTGTTTTGTTTTTTCAAAAGTTAGTTGTATGTTTGGTATTTACTGTGAACATTCACATTGTATTTTGATTTTCATTCAGATTTTTTGTTGTCTTATTTTTAAAATTTTCAAATTATAAAAATGTTCACAATTCATAATTTGAGATTTTCTCCATTGAATACGAGAGAGATTTTCTGCTTAGAATAAGGCAGAGATTTTCTCTATGGAATAAGGGAAAGATTTTCTCTTTAGAATGAGGGAGAGATTTTCTCCATAAAATGAGGGACTATTGTTATGTATTAGTTTCAAAATAGAAACATGTGCAAAAAATTAAAAGGATGATTTGGTCATATTACATTAAACATGACTCAATGGAATAATCAAAAATAATATAAGTTAAATGGAATAAAATACTTAGAAAAAAAATTTATCAAAAAAATGACCCTTTATATAAACATAGGTAAATTAAATTGGTGGTCTTTTTAATTTAAATAAAATTTGACTTTAGTTCTTATAATTTTAATTTGTACAATTTATATTCGATATTTTTAACTTTATTGTAGTGTGATTCTTCTGTTACTTATGGTTAGAACTGTGAACAAAAACAAATCACGTGCAAAATTAGAATAACCAAAGTAAAATTCAAAAAATTATGAGATTGACTTAATGGATGAGATACGATCTCATCAAATTAATGTAATATTTGGATTTAAATCTTACAGTTACTACTGCAATTTCTCTTTCATTTTTCTCTTCTTTCCAATTGTTATTAAAACAAAAAAGAACTAATCCACTAAGGAGAATATTTGTTGAGGTTTATCCAATAAAAAATGCATGGGTGCAGTTGAAGAATTGACTTAGGTAAATCTAACATAGAAGACTTCTCTGCGTGGTATTCATGAAAAACACTAGTCGAATTAACTTCTATTTATATATTGGGACGAATTCAATAACTTTTATTAATATATTGGTGCAGGCATTATGCATCGCATGATTAGCGCGGCAAAAATAAAAATAAAAATATTTTGAGGTGTCTTATATTTATTATACCTTCAGTCCGGGGGCGGGACAGGCCTCCTACGATGCATCAAAGGTGCGTTGCAATCCAAACAGGTTTGAATTGTGCCGAAATTGATATTTATGGGCTTATAATGTTAGTTTTGGTCCATTAGACTTTACCCTATATATTATATCAGTTTATATGTTTTAGGGTTAAGAGAGAAAAAGGAGTTGCGGAGTGTTTTTGTAATCCTTATTGTATATAGTCGATTTGATCGTTTCTCCACCATAGACGTAGGCATCTCGCCAAACCATGTATATCTTGTGTTTGTGTGTGTACTTGTTCTTCTTATTATTGTTTATTGTGAATTGAAATAAGGTTCTTGGATAACAAAAATAAAAAATAAAAACAAATAAACTAAAGCTTAAATTATCATTTTTTTTATCAGCTAAATTACTAAAGTTATACAGCTCTTAGATATAATATGTGTGTAATTTAATGTGCATTTGTTGCATGAAGCATTAAGATGACAACAATACAAAATTCTAAAACATACTAGTAAATAGGTGTACGCACTACAGGACAAGTTAGATATTGCAACGTTTCTTTTAGGGCGTTTATGAAAACGCCATTATAGATTAGTTAAATACAACGTTTTCAAAACATTGTCTCTGATCTCAGTAAAACGGCATCGTTTTGGGTCAATTTGTTGACACCGTTCAAAACTCCGTCTCTTTCGAAATGTCTCTCACTCTCACTTTCACTCTTCCACAACTCAGACTCTCTCTCTTCCAAAACTCAGAAATCCTCAATTTGAAGCTCTCAATCTCACTCTCAATTTCAAACAAACTCACTCGATTTTAGATATGTCAATTTCAGAACTTGTTGCAGATTTTGAAGGCCACCAGATTTGCGTTTCTCTTCTGATTTTGGTTCTCCTCTCTTTCGATTTTGTGAGTTTCGATTTTGGTCCTCGATTTCAAACACTCTCTCTCCCTTTTTTTTTTTTGTTGAAGAATGTATACATTGGAACTGACATCTTGCATGTCTATTATGCTGCTCTATTTTTATTAGATCTCGCTCAATCGGTCGCTTCTTTTTGTCTTGCCAAACTACTCGAACTCAGATCTGTAAGTTTTTATTATATATGCATTTGTTTTCTATGAACTCAGATCTCTGATTTTTCAAATCTATTTGATATATATATACATGTATGTGTTGTATTCCCTTTCTTTGATAGAAATCTATATATGTGTGTGTGTGTATAAGTATGTATTCTATAATAGAAACTTAATGTATCACATTTGTAAGGGCAATAATATCAATAAAAAGTATAAAATATGGAATTTAGGATTTGGTGGATTAAATCTCCCAAATAATAAGATTTATTGTTGAGATACAAAAATATGCATAAAACCAATTAGGATACAAGTATGTAAAAATGTATTTACTGTTAATTCCCTTTAAAAGAAAAAAAAATCAAAGCTTACTGCTAATACATTGGAGAAGTTGTTCTTTAACTCCCATGAAGAAGGCTTTGATTGGATGAATGTTTTGATGGGATATCCTTATCTCTTTTTTCTTTTTTGTCTTTTTACTTTTTGTAGCTTTTTTTTTTTTTTTTGGTGGTGGCAAAATAAGACAAACTCATAGTCAGTAGCACACTTGGCTGAAATTGAAGAACAATTAAGTTATTGTTAAAGAACATTCTTTTAGTAGGATTTAGGAGCTTAGTAGGTGGATGCAACTAATCATTTTTTAACTGTAGGACTTGAATCATTTCATGGAATGTGGATTGTTGTGGTGTTTAGAGTGAGAACAGGATTTGGTGTTTTCCCACCACCTCCCTGATGTTCCCTTCTTTCATGTTCTTCTAGCACTGCCCATTAAAACTCTTCTTGGACGGTTTCAGTAGGCTTCTCAACCACTTCTCCACTGCCAAATTCTTGCTCTCCTGTTTCTTCTCCCTGTATGATTTCAAATGATGCTATGCTCATAGAAGATTGGTTTTGATGGAAAGAAATTGGATATAGTGATGAAATTTTACAATTTGTGTAACCTATTTATCACTATAAGATGTGGGAATATAAGACATGAAAGTGAACTGCAACTGAAATTATCATGTGACCATAACATTACTAGCAGTGTCATTAAAAAAAAATGCATAGAAAAGAAGTATACAGAATGATATAATGTGGCAGAGTTGGAGCTATAACTATCAAACACAAAACCTATCAGAATACTTGTTAATGCACATTATTTTGATGAATGAGTCTATATAATTTTTTTGTGGAGAATCACATAATTTGATTAATGATATGATAATATAACAAATCACTTTATACCCAAATTTGATACCCAAAATTGTTGAGTTTTAAATACCATAATATGACCAAATTCAAATCTTGTTGCTTCCAAATAGAGGATTATCAACAAGGTCTGTGCAACTAATAAGAAAAAGTAAATCTAAACAATACATTTGGGTGATTAAACATGGAACTCCCTAGTTTGCGCCTAGTGACTAGTAAGAAAATGAGAGAGAAATGTTGTGTACCATTTTTGTATAATAATAACCCATAGTACTTAAATCAGCAAAACTCAGCATAGAGTGACTTACCTTCCCTCCATACCCTATAGCACTCTTGTCGGTTTCCACCACTACATCTTTGGCCGCCACGGCCTTCTCTCCTGCATAACTCCCAACTTTCTTAGCAATATCCACCTTGACATCTTTCGCCTTCTCCCATGAAGAAGGTTTTTATTAGATGAATGTTTTGATTGGGTATCCTTATCTCTTTTTTCTTTTTTGTCTCTTTTCTTTTTGTAGCTTTTTTTTTTTCGTGGTGGCAAAATAAGACAAACTCATAGTCAGTAGCACACTTGACTGAAATTGAAGAACAATTAAGTTATTGTTAAAGAACATTCTTTTAGTAGGATTTAGGAGCTTAGTAGGTGAATGCAACTAATCATTTTTTAACTATAGGACTTGAATCATTTCATGGAATGTGGATTGCTGTGGTGTTTAGAGTGAGAACAGGATTTGGTGTTATGTGTATTCAGGAAATGTATGGTGGATTATATGCTCATTTCAATCACTCAGTTGGAGTGTAGTAATTAATTTTGAATAAATTTTCCAAATTAATTGGTTTTAAATTTTGTTGACTAAACTATTGGAATTTGGTGATGTTAATGCTTGCAAATTAATCTAGTTATTCTTGTAGAATAGTTATTGGAGATACCTATTCATCTTTGATGAAGCTCTATATCCTAATCTATCGAGAGCATTGTAGAAACTTTTAGTTTCTTCATTAATATGCTTTATACTAGAAATGCTTCTAGTATGCTTGATAGTTCTGATTCAGATTGCACCACCGGGATATAAAAATCATGACAGTTGTTAATTTAGCAAGTAATTATCCATGCATGCATAAATAGCTTTAGACCCGTCCAAGAATCTTCATTAGAGATACCTAGTCATCTTTGATGAAGTTCTTCTTGGATTGTCCAATTTGAACTGTTCAGGAGCACAAGTCTATGTTGTAATTAGTAGTTCTACCGCTTAAATGGTATCATATCACATGCATTATAAGGTACTTAATTGAGGTTAAGAATAATTAAAATGAAATGATAATTTTGAACTTTGTAAATTTGGCAATGACATTCGTAGTGTAAGACAAAGTCAGACGGATAAAAGTTGAATAAATCAGCATAGGTTGCACCCAAAATATATAGAAGGGGTTAAGGAATTTGTTAAACTTGCATGCCAAAATAATCCTCTATCAAATGAAGTCACATGCCCATGTAAACAGTGTCGGAATGTCAACCTAGTAAAGAAAGACCTTTTGGAGGAACATTTAATGGTCAATGGGTTTCTTCCAAGCTACACCAGATGGATTTTTTACGGGGAAGATTTACCGGCGTCGATGCCATTGAATGAGAATATCGGTGATTCGCATGATGGTGATAAAGTCAATGAAATGATATATGAGGGGTTCGGACTTCCTCCACCAAGCTTGGTTTATCTTGCTAGTAAGGAGATAGGAAGTTCTAACATCAAACTAGGCCCGGATAAGAAACTGAAAGATTTTTTAGTTTGTGTGAAGAAGGCCGAAAGAGAGTTGTATTTAGAGTGTCACAAGTTTTCAACGCTCTCATTTGTTGTTCGATTATTGCATATCAAGTGCCTTAGTGGATAGGAGCACAAGTCTTCAAGTTTTCACGGTGTTTGCTTAAACTTTTGAAGGATACATTCCCAAAAGGTGAAACTTTGCCAAATCGGTCTATGCAACGAGAGCACTCCTTAGGGGAATTGGGCCTTGATTATCATAAGGTACATGCATGCCCAGAGATTGCTCACTGTATTGGACGGAGACGAGCTAGTAGGGATGATTGCATAGTGTGTCAAACGCCTAGATACAAACAGTTTGAGGGTAAGAAGAATGATTATAAAAAAAAGCAACAAAGAATTCCCCAGAAGATTGTGAGATACTTTCCTTTGATTCCAAGGCTTCAAAGATTGTTCATGTCATCCAAATCTACTTCATTAATGAGATGGCATGTAGAGGGCCGAATTGATGACGGCAAAATGAGACATCTTGCTGCTTCATTACTTAGTCACTTAAACAGGCACCATTTGTGGAAGCAATTGTGGTTAGTAGGAGTCAGTTGAGGGACTACCAAATTTTACAGTAGTTAAATTGGCATCCTACTGTGTGTATGCTCATTTATTGGTCTACTGTTGTATGTATGCTGTTGTTGAGTACTTAATAGTTAAAGTTGCCAATTATTTGCAGGTGAATACAAATGCTGATGAGTCGATGAAGAGTTTAGTTGACATCTATTGGAAAAAAAAGAAGGTGGAAGGCTAGAGTTAAAAGAAATGAGGTATATGCCATTCAACAATGATGTTGATAGGTTAACTCATCGACCCGAAAGAGTACATGAGCATCAATGGCGGAGCTTGGTCTATTATTGGGGCACTCGGAAGCACATGTATCATTTAATGTTGCTAGTTCAATGAATTGTTTGTATTAAATGTTTTTGAACTCTATTGTATCTCATAAGATTGAGTTTGTTAATTAAGAATTATCTTGTGTTTGGTTCATATGTAAATAGAAAAAAAAATGAAAAACAAAGAATTCAGAAGAAAAAGACATTAAATCACATAACGGCAGAAAACCATTCTCATGTGTTCAAGTAGAGGTATATAGTTTCTTTATATTTCAATTGAAATTGTAATTTTGATTTTGTTATTACTTAATAATGTAATTATAGGAAACAAATAAGAAGAATGGAGTTCCTACACTCGCTTGGAGGTGTGGATGGTTGGGTACTCAAAGGATAACAAACCAAGTATTGATAAAGTTGCTGAGGTCATGTATGTAGCAGCAAACTAAGAATTTGGTGGAAGGAAAAGAAAAGAAAGAAAATTTGTTGTTGAATCAAGAACCTTGAAAGTAAACTCCCCGGGATAGATTGTTAGGTCATAGTTATATTTTGGCTTTCATGGGATGGGATACTTATAAACAATACAAGATTTTCCAAATCTCGAACTTCCAATTGTTTCTGATCTTGCACTTTCATTGTAGCTAAATGGATCACTGAGTTTTTTTAATATTGGCCAGTATACAATTATGTTATGTAAAATTTTCTTATTCTTCATCTTCTCTTTGGCCAAACAGATTTGCTATTTTTTTTCTTTTTTCTTTTTCATTTTCCCCCTCAATGTAGCGATTAATATGTTAAGAGTTAGATTACAACACAAACCAGTGTCTCCCCCATCGACTCGAACCTAAAACATCAAAGATGTATGTATATTTGTAAAAGTATATATGCAATACATATAATTGTTACACAAAAAATGCTATATGTCACTGAACCTGCACCTCTTCTTTCTAGTTTGATTGATTTGAATATGCTTATAATGCACCTTGCTGGCTGATTTTTTTTTATTTGTGTCCAACTGGAGACATGGTTATTTTTTTCTCCATTCTTTCTACTAATATGATTATTTATGTTTGTTACTAAGCTTCATTTGTCCCTTTTCTTTTTTCTTCTTTGTAGTTTTCAGCCCGTTTATTTTCTTTGACGCTTTTTGTTCCCTTGTTAGATAATTTTATAAAAATATAATTTTTTAATGTGCCCCAAGCGTATTGTATCTTGCATTTTTTCTAAATTGTCATGTCTGTATGTCCGTGTCGTGTGACGTGTCTCATGCCTGTACTACTTAGTTTATGTTTATCACTAAAGTTGAGAATGCAGAGTTCTAACCAATGTAGACCCTTACTTTTGTGTGTTCTGTACAAGTTTTTTATTAGAAAGAAGGCAATATATATATTATCATTTTGTTACTTGGTTTGATTAGCTTAGGTTAATATGTTTCTTTGATCCGATTAATTAGCTACAATATTGGTTGTCCCAAGCATCTTTCTGGATGGATTGTAGGGTCCTTGATCTAATTTTTCTACTCCTAGCCATTATACTAATGGGTATTGTATTCATTACCTTGAAATCGTTTGATGGAATCACTGCAATCAATGCTTATGGGATTTTAACATCATATTTATTTTTTTGGTTATATGCTCTACTTGTGATAAGTCTGACATACTTGCATTGTTGGATTTGATTCTCTGTCTCTTAGGAATTAGTGTTCTTGCGTTGAAGAAACAATGAGGAAGGACAAACACAAACAAGATGAACATCATGATAGTGACAGAGGGCTTTTCTCACATCTTGCTCATGGCGCCGATGTATATCCTCCTGGACAACACCCTCTACCTGGGGGATACCCTCCATAGGGCTATCCACCATATTAACTAAGACCTAACAATCTATCCATTTGGCTGTGTTTGCTGCTAGTGCTTCAGCTGTGGCTATAGCTGTGATTGTTTTCATGATTCTCTTATCAGTTCTGTTAATATAAATTTTGTTAGTGGCTAATTAACTAATCAACAATTGCAGACACAAATGAAAGAGCTTGGGGCGCAATCCAATGCTACAAGTGAAGAGATTATCACACAGGTTCTAGGGCCTGAGCGACCTGGTTGTGTTCGAACATATGGATTGGGTCCTTCTTCTACAGATATCTTTGGAGGTGGATATAGGCAATCACAAGAACAAATTCATATCATCCAGACACAAGTCCAAGAGCAACTTAACCAATATAAAGCACAAATGGAGATGCAAATAAAGGAGATGATGGATGCTATGCTTAACCAACAGAAGTAGAAATGGAGACGCAAAGCACAATCCAGGCTCAATAAGCACGAATAGAGCAGTTGGACCGTGTTGCACCAGCTGCTGGCACATGTGCATTCACAACAACAACACCCATGCATACACCTCACACCTCCTCGTTTAATTGCCATCATTTGTCCAGGAAGTGAGTAAATAGTTAATTATGAAATTTTTAATATATACATTTTCATTCATGCTATTTGTTCTTGTCAAATGCAGGTTCACATATCAAAGAAAGGAAAGAAAAAGAGGAAGTAGATATGACAAACTCAATAAAAGAAGGCCGCTGGAGTCCACTGAATTCAAAGGTTAGAACTGTTCTTAATTTTAGTTTATTTGCGAATTTTAATTTATCCTATTTAGGTGGTGCTGCCATCATGCCATGTGATGCCTATTTACTGTTGCATCAACTAAATGACTAGATACAGTTACCACTACTAGCATTATATTATTGGGATTTACCTACAATAGAGACTATATGTATATATGTATATATATATATATTACAACTCTGTTTCAAGATTGAATAGCAACAAATAAATTGGAGGCAAGTAAGAAGTTATTTGTCACAAACCTTTATAAAACACCTCTTTCAAAGTTCAACTTGAACCCCACTCTCCTCAAATAAATTATTGAGTTCTTTTGATATTTCTCAATTGGAGATTTCAGATGATGCATGGATATAGTGACATGATTAGCCGCATATCTGTTGACAAGAATCCAGGCAATGTCATGACCCGAACCCGCCCCTATGGGTTAAGGACATAACCGCCCCAGTAATCGAGGGATTACCTACGGCCTCAAACCAAACCAAACATAAGTCATCAGAGTAAAGGGGCCAAACGGAAGCAAAATTTAAAACTTTGTCCATAGCTGTACTTACATAGCACATCATAACAAACCATGCGTACACGTATTAATAACTCACATCAAAAATATGTACTAATACAAAGGTTCTGTACATATAGGATCTAAGTCTAGTTCCATCCAAATCGAAACTACATATATACAACATACAAACAAAGTCCTCGCCAACATGACAAAATAAAACAAGATAGCAAAAGGCGAAGGCTGGTCTCATGCGTGAGACGCAGGGCTAACTCTTCAAAACCTTGGTTGTTCCATACAAACTTCACTGAGGCTGGTTTGGACCCTCCCTCGGCTCACCTACAAACACATGAATGAGCATGAGCGAAAGCCCAGTGAATAATATTAAATAAAGGAGATACATTGGAACAATATACATCGACGGCCTTAGGCCCAATTCATATTTCTATCTAATACAATACATATATTCATACGTAGGTCAAAAAAACTACGGTTCGGTTCCAACACATCGAACGGCCTCGTACTAATCTTCATGTCAAACTGGCCTTTGGCCCATTCATACTTTCATTCAAACTGGCCTTTGGCCCATTCATTCTATCATTCAATCAACTGGCCTCTGGCCCATTCATTCATTTATGTCAAACTCATACTGGCCTCTGGCCCATTCGTTCTATCATTCGATCATACTGGCCTCTGGCCCATTCATTCATTCATGTCAAACTCATACTGGCCTCTGGCCCATTCGTTCTATCATTCAGATCATACTGGCCTCTGGCCCATTCATATTTTCGTTCATATCAGACTGGCTGGCCTTTGGCCCATCATTCTTTCATGTCAAGCATTTGTCCACTATTCAAATTAACAAACTTATAAGACTTATATGGAAGTAAGCAATTGGACAAACAGCATACATCTTTATTAAATATTACTCACAGTGATCGGTTGTTGATTTGCCCTGGAGCTTGACCCTACATCACATAACACATATGGGTCACAAACGATTTAATCCGTTCCTTAATTCTCCTATTCCTCTTTAGGCTTCTTTCTACTCTTTTAACTCATTTACAATGCTCAATGCATGCCTAAGAGTACTTAGAAGTGAAAGAGAACGGAAAACGAGACACAGAATGTCATTACAAAATTTCAGAAAACAAGGTCCCTGCTCGAGCATGGACTTCCCCGCTCGAGCGGACCCATGAGGCCTGCAAAAGTACTGGTTATGTCATTTTTACGCTCGATCGTGAATTCTAGTGCTCGAGCGGAAGGCCACTACATGGCTCCCCGCTCGAGCGTGACTTCTTCCCCGCTCGAGCGGACACCATGTCTGCAAAATAACTGGAAGCCCGAATTTTACGCTCGAGCGGCGGTTCTCCCCCGCTCAAGCGACATCAAATTTTCTGGATTTCCATAACATGTTCTTGTTCTTGAGCTTCAACTTGATATTCAAAGGCTCTAAATGCTGATTTTGGCTCAAACTTCACATATACATATACTAACATGGTATAAAACAAACAATTACATTACACATTATGAAGCTCAATTCCAAGAATTACTTACATGCATGACTCAAATTAACCCAAACTCATCACCAACACATTAAATTCAAACATTCAACACTACACCCTCCATGATTTGCACATGCATGTGGGAGATACCCATTATTCTTAACTTAGTTGGTGAAGAGATGATTAAATACATGGACTTTTAATCAAAATTCAACATGAGCATGTAATTCAAGCTCAAATATGCAAACTCAAAGCAATTTCTTACATGCATGTACATATTGGCTTCCAATTCAACAAAACAACTTAGTTCATGTTCTTTATCATCATTCACTTGGAATCTACAAATTACAAACTAAAATCCATGAGTCAAGGGTTGATTACTCACCTAGGAGCCTTAAAAACACCCAAGCTCTAGCCAATTCTTGAGCTTAATCTTCAAGATTTTCAAGCTTCAATGATCAAACTCCAATTATCCCTCTCCTCTCTCTCTCTCTCTCGCCCTAGCCGCCCTCCCTCTTTTCTTGAGTTAGGAATCAGCCAAAAAGAATGCCAAAGAGGAGATTTTAGTACATAGTGCCCCCTTGTATAATTTCCCTCAATATACGTTATTAATATTAAATAATTGAGCACTACACAGCACAATTAAATTAATCTAATTAATTTGATCTGAATCAATTTTCAATTAAATTTCACCGTAGGCTCTAAAAATTACGCTAATCGCAATGGCGCAGTCAATTTTAGTTTCTGTGGCCGATAGGGCCTTCAATTAAAATTCCGAAGCAGATAATCAAATAGATATTCCTACGGTGAACAGATAGAAATTCAAAACCACATATTTTCACATAATGGCACACAAAATCATATCAAACACATAATCACATTCATAATAAGGATCAATTAGCATAATAAGGAACAGGGTTTATCACAGTCTTCCCCTCTTTAGGAAGTTTGGTCCTCCAAACTTAATTTACCTTCGTCGAGAAACAAATGTGGATAGCGTAGTCGCATTTCATCATCTTTTTCCCATGTAGCATCCGTCCCATAGTGTTCTTTCCATTCCACTTTCACCATTGGGATGGACTTGCTTCTCAGCTGTTTCACTTGCCGTCAATGATTCGTTCCGCCATTCGACGTACTCCATATTTTCATCAATAGCTACCCGGTGATAATCAATACATGAAACGGGTCCGGAGATAACCCTCAACATCGACACATGAAATACATTATGGATTTGCTCAAATCCTGGTGGCAAAGCAACTCTATAGGCAACTGACAAGTCTTTCCAAAATTTGGAACGGCCCAATGTAACAAGGCAACAGTTTGCCCTTCTTTCCAAACCTGACTTGGCCTTTCATCAGAGATACACGAATAAACACATGGTCACCAACCTCATACTCAAGAGGTCTTCTCCGAACATCTGCATAATTCTTTTGTCGGTCCTGAGCTGTTTTGAGCCTTTGCCGAATAGTTTTGATCTTTTCAGAAATGTCTTGCACAATTTCAGGCCCTAGTAAAGCTCTATCCCCGACCTCTGTCCAACAAATTGGTGATCTACACCTTCTACCATACAAGGCCTCGTATGGTGCCATACCGATGCTGGAGTGAAAGCTGTTATTGTATGCAAATTCTGCAAGTGGCAAATAGTCTTCCCAACTCCCCTGAAAATCTAAAGCACACATCCGAAGCATACTTCCAAATTTGTATTGTTCGTTCTGATTGCCCATCTGTCTGTGGGTGGAATGCAATACTGAACCTTAGTTCTGTCCCCATAGCTTCCTGCAAAAACCTTCCACAATCTTGAAACAAATTCAGATCTCTATCCGACACAATAGATACCGGAACTCCATGTAAACGAACAATCTCATCAACATATATTGTAGCCAATCTATAAGCATTAAATGTAGTTCTAACTGGTAGAAAATGTGCAGATTTAGTCAGTCTATCAATTATAACCCAAATAGAATCCATACCTCGAGAAGTCCGAGGTAGGCCAACAACAAAATCCATAGTCACATGTTCTCACTTCCATTCAGGAATATGGAGAGGTTGAAGTAGACCGCCTGGTTTCTGATGTTCAGCTTTAACTTGCTGACATTGAAGACACTTGGACACATATTCTGCAATTTCCTTCTTCATTTTAGGCCACCAATAGCTTTGTTTCAAATCTCGATACATTTTATTGTTACCCGGATACATAGCAAATATTGATTTGTGGGGTTCATCTAAAACCCTTTTCTTTAGTTCCGGAATATCTGGGATACACATTCAGTTTCGAAATCTCAACACTTCATTTTCAATGCTAAACTCTACTTTAGGACTTGTCTCAAATTCATCAATCACTTTCTTGAGGAATTCATCATCTTTCTGTTTTCGTTTGATTTCAGCAATGATTGTCGGCTCGGCTGTAATAGCGGCTATCAATCCGCCCTGTTCACACATTACTACTTCAATTCCAGACTTCTCAAAATCTTGCAAGATCTCTCTTTGTTCAGTAAGCAAACAAGCCATACTCCCCGTTGATTTTCTGCTCAAGGCATCAGCAACTGTATTAGCTTTCCCGGGGTGATACTGAATCTCAAGATCATAGTCTTTTATTAGTTCCAGCCATCTCCTCTGACGCATATTCAACTCCTTCTGCGTAAAGAAGTATTTCAGACTTTTGTGATCCATGTAGACTTCACACTTTGCCCCATACAAATAATGCCGCCAGATTTTCAAAGCAAACACAACTGCGGCCAATTCCAAATCGTGTGTTGGGTAGTTTTTCTCGTGTGGTCTCCACTGTCAGGAGGCATAAGCAATAACCTTTCCGTTCTGCATTAACACACAACCCAAACCTTTATAAGACGCATCACTGAAAATTACAAAGTTTTCCGTACCTGTGGGCAATGTCAATACTGGTGCAGTGATCAGTCTCGTTTTCAGTTCATGAAAGGCAGATTCTCTTTCGTCATTCCATTCAAATGATTGTCCCTTGCATGTCAACTGGGTAAGAGGCACAGCTATTTTTGAGAAATCTTTCACAAACCTCCTGTAATACCCAGCCAAGCCCATAAAACTGCGGACCTCTGTTACATTCGTCGGTGTAGGCCAATTCACAATTGCCTCTATGTTCTGCGGGTCCACTGAAATCCCTTCCTTGTTGATAACATGCCCTAAGAAAACAACTTCATCCAACCAAAACTCACATTTCTTTAGTTTAGCAAATAATTTCCTTTCCCTAAGTATTTGCAGGACAGTTCTCAAATGATGTTCATGTTCAAGTCTAGTCTTGGAGTATATCAAAATGTCATCAATAAAAACCACAACAAATTCATCAAGGTAGGTTTTAAAAATTCGGTTCATTAAGTCCATAAATGCTGCCGGAGCATTAGTCACTCCAAATGGCATGACAAGAAATTCAAAATAACCGTACCTCGTTCTGAACGCAGTTTTCTCAACATCTTCTGCCTTTACTTTCAACTGATGATACCCGGATCTCAAATCAATCTTGGAAAACACTTGCGAGCCCTGCAACTGGTCAAACAGGTCATCAATACGGGGAAGGGGATATTTATTCTTTATGGTTACCTTGTTCAGTTCTCGATAGTCAATACACAAACGTAGGGTTCCGTCTTTCTTTTTGACAAACAATACAGGTGCACCCCATGGCGAAGTGCTAGGTCGGATAAATCCTTTGTTAAGCAGGTTTTGCAACTGTTCTTTCAATTCTTTCATTTCAGTAGCAGCCATTCTGTAGGGAGTTTTGGAAATAGGCTGGGTGCCTGGTATAGTTTCAATTGTAAACTCTATCTCTCTGTCCACCAATTCCCCTGGTAGTTCATTTGGAAACATATCTGGAAATTCTCTAACAATGGGGATATCATTTAATTCAACATTTATAGATTGTTCAGATAACACATAACACAAATAACCCTGGCACCCTTTCCTGATCAGTTTGCATGCCTTCATTGCAGATATTAAATAAGGTGGAGGTACTACCCCGTTACCCACAAACACAATTTCTGTATGTTCTGGTGGTTTAAATAGAACTCGTTTTGTCACACAATCGATGGTGGCACAATATTTGGTTAACCAATCCATGCCCAAAATTACATCAAAATGCCTAAAGTTCAAGGGCAACAAATCTACATATAGGATAGCATCCTTAATACGCATGTCACAAAACCGGTATATAGATTCACACAATACAGATTCCCCAGATAGAGCAGACACACATAGCAGATATGGCAATAATTCTAGAGGTCTACCCAATCTAAATGCAAATGCACATGTCACAAAAGAGTGTGTGGATCCGGAGTCAATTAACACAAAAGCATCCTGATTATATATAGAAATAGTACCTGAGACAACTGCGTTGGCATTCCGTGTATCGCCCGGAACAAGCGCAAAAACTCTCCCTTGTCTCACGGTATCCCCGGTAGTAGCAAATCTCATAGTATTTCCCAGCTTCGGGATCGATGCAGTCTAGCTTCCCACTGTTTTGATTACAATCTCGGGCCATGTGCTCTTGTTTACCACATTTGAAACAGGCTCCTGACACACGATAACAAACCCCATGGTGCCTTTTGCTACAAATGTTGCACATAGGAGATGTGTCTCAGGAAGAATTCGAAGTACTTGAGGAGCCCGTGTTTTGCTTTTTCAAAAATTTCTTCTTTCGAAAAGAAGCCTTGCCTTTTATTGCCTTTCCATTCTGTTGTTGGCTTAGCCTGCCTAGCTATGTTAGCTTCTGATATTATGGCCCGGTCTAGCACCCCAATATAGGTTTCTAGCTTCAAGACATTCACCCTTTCTAATATGTCACTTCGAAGCCCACCTTCAAAATGCCTCGCTTTCTTATAGTCAGTATCAATCACATGTGGAGCAAACCTGGCCAATTCAGCGAATTTGGCCTCATACTCAGCCACTGTCATGCTGTCTTGTTTAAGTTCCATGAATTCTGACACTTTCCTGTCCCGAACACATTGTGGGAAGTACTTGTCATAGAAAATTTCCAGAAATTTCACCCAGTCAACATCTTTATGATTTTCTCGCATTAACATCCACCATCTCCTTGCTTCATCCTCTAGCATAAAAGTGACTAAAAGCACTTTCTGTGTCTCCGAACACGGAAATACTTCAAACAATTTTTCGATGCCGAGAACCCATGCTTCGACTTTCAACGGATCTAATCTACCATGGAACTGTGGTGTTTTCATTTTCTTGAATTCTTTGGTAAGAGCTATTATCCGATCATCATTCTGATTATCGGGCACAGGTGGTGCCGGAGGCGGAGGTGGAGGATGTGGTTGCTGCCACTGTTGTTGCCACTCTTGTTGTTGCCTCAATGTTTCTGCCATTTCCTGAATCAATCTCTCCATTCTATCCATTCTGGCAGTAGAGGACTCCTCTATCTCATCACCTCTTGTTTTCACCATCTGATTAAACTTGCATTATACTTCATACAAAAGATTCACAAGTATGCATATAACAAGAAGCCTACATATTCAAATAATTTGCAATGCAAGCAAATCACAAACTTATAACACATAATCGTTCACATGGAAACATTTAAGCGTATTCTAGATGCTTTCAGATTCATACTTATCACATGAATGCATCCTAGATCTTTTCTAGGCACTTATTGCTTTTTTTGGACAAGTGTGTGAGTTATTAACTCGTGCTCTGATACCACTCTGTCATGACCCGAACCCGCCCCTATGGGTTAAGGACATAACCGGCCAGTAATCGAGGGATTACCTGCGGCCTCAAACCAAACCAGACATAAGTCATTAGAGTAAAGGGGCCAAACATAAGCAAAATTTAAAACTTTGTCCATAGAGCTGTGCTTACATGGCACATCATAACAAACCATACGTACACGTATTAATAACTCACATCAAAATATGTACTAATACAAAGCTCTGTACATACAGGATCTATCAAGTCTAGGTCAGCCAATCAAAACTACATATATACTACATAAACCAAAGTCCTCGCCAACATGACAAAATAAAACAAGATAGCAAAAGGCGAAGGTTGGTCTCATGCGTGAGACGCAAGGGCTGACTCTTCAAAACCTTGGTTGTTCCACACAAACTTCACTAAGGCTGGGTTTGGACCTCCCTCGGCTCACCTACAGACACATGAATGAGCGTGAGCGAAAGCCCAGTGAATAATATTAAATAAAGGAGATACATTGGAACAATATACATCGAATGGCCTTAGGCCCAATTCATATTTCTATCTAATACATACATATATTCATACGTAGGTTCCAAACACATAACTGCGGTTCCAACACATCGATGGCCTCGGGCCCAATCTATTTATGTCAAACTGGCCTTTGGCCCATTCATACTTTCATGTCAAACTGGCCTGGCCCATTCATTCTATCATTCATGTCATACTGGCCTCTGGCCCATTCATTCATTCAGATCATACTGGCCTCTGGCCCATTCATTCATTCATGTCAAACTCATACTGGCCTCTAGCCCATTCATTCATTCATGTCAAAACTCATACTGGCCTCTGGCCCATTCGTTCTATCATTCAGATCATACTGCCCTCTGGCCCATTTATATTTTCGTTCATGTCAGACTGGCCTTTGGCCCAATCATTCTTTCATGTCAAGCATTTGTCCACTATTCAAATTAACAAACTTATAAGACATACATAGAAGTA
Organism: Camellia japonica; assembly: GCA_030407325.1. Classification (NCBI taxonomy): domain Eukaryota; kingdom Viridiplantae; phylum Streptophyta; class Magnoliopsida; order Ericales; family Theaceae; genus Camellia; species Camellia japonica. The sequence continues at coordinate 65,843,308 of JAPPVO010000002.1, forward strand.
AGCAATTGGACAAACAGCATACATCTTTATTAAAATATTACTCACAGTGATCGGTTGGTTGATTTGCCCTGGAGCTTGACCCTACACATCACATAACACATATGGGTCACAAACGATTTAATCCGTTCCTTAATTCACCTATTCCTCTTTAGGCTTCTTTCTTACTCTTTTAACTCATTTACAATGCTCAATGCATGCCTAAGAGTATTTAGAAGTGAAAGAGAACGGAAAACGAGACACAGAACATCATTACAAAATTTCAGAAAACAAGGTCCCCGCTCGAGCGTAGACTTCCCCGCTCGAGCGGACCCATGAGGCTTGCAAAAGTACTAGTTATGTCATTTTTACGCTCGATCGTGAATTCTGGCGCTCGAGCGGAAGGCCTCACTACATGGCTCCCCGCTCGAGCGTGAACTTCCCCGCTCAAGCGGACACCATGTTTGCAAAAATACTGGAAGCCCGAATTTTACACTCGAGCGGCGATTCTCCCGCTCGAGCGGACATCAAATTTTTTGGATTTTCTAGAACATGTTCTTGAGCTTCAACTTGATATTCAAAGGCTCTAAATGCATGATTTTGGCTCAAACTTCACATATACATATACTAACATGGTATAAACACCAAATTACAATATTATGAAGCTCAATTCCAAGAATTACTTACATGCATGACTCAAATTAACCCAAACTTATCACCAACACATTAAATTCAAACATTCAACACTCACACCTCCATGATTTGCACATGCATGTGGGAGATACCTATTATTCTCAACTTAGTTGGTGAAGAGATGATTAAATACGTGGACTTTAATCAAAATTCAACATGAGTCATGTAATTCAAGCTTAAATATGCAAACTCAAAGCAATTTCTTACATGTTGGCTTCCAATTCAACAAAACCAACTTAGTTCATGTTCTTTATCATCATTCAACTTGGAATCTACAAATTACAAACTAAAATCCATGAGTCAAGGGTTGATTACTCACCTAGGAGCCTCAAACACCTAAGCTCTAGCCAATTCTTGAGCTTAATCTTCAAGATTTTCAAGCTTCAATGATCAAACTCCAATTATTCCCTCTGTCTCTCTCTAGCCGGCCCTCCCTCTTTTCTTGAGTTAGAATCAGCTAAAAAGAATGTTAAAGAGGAGATTTTAGTACATAGTGCCCCACTTGTATAATTTCCCTCAATTATACTTATTAATTTTAAATAATTTGAGCACTACACCATTAAATTAATCTAATTAATTTGATCTGAATCAATTTTCAATTAAATTTCACCGTAGGCTCTAAAAATTACGCCAATCACAATGGCGTAGTCAATTTCAGTTTATGTGGCCGATAGGGCCTTCAATTAAAATTCCGAAGCAGATAATCAAATAGATATTCCTACGGTGAACAGATAGAAATTCAAAACCACATATTTTCACATAATGGCACACAAAATCATATTAAACACATAATCACATTCATAATAAGGACCAATTAGCATAATAAGGAATAGGGTTATCACAGGCAGCATATTCACTTCCCTGAAGATACATAAATCAAACCATAACAGTTGTAGAATGAATGATGTCATAATTAATCCTGCTAGTATAGAGTTCCAAACTAAATATGCTGAAAACAAAAGATCACTTGAAAGGAGAAAAGGGATTGCATCACAACAATTAGGTAACAAAAATGAAAACAAACCACAGAGGTTGGAATGAGCTGAAGCTGATTGAGATTATTTATACAAATTTTGCCCTATTTCAAATGTTAATGCAGCAGCAGTCTTATATGCTATTTTTTATTATTATGTTTATGAGATCCAAGGACAAATTTGTGATGATAGACTCTGAATTTTCATGGTTTGTGTGTGTGTGTGTGTGTGTGTGTGTGTGTGTGTGTGTGTGTGTATGTCTGTGGAAATTTCAAGATTTGGAGATATAAGTTTTGTGCTAGTGTATTAAGACTTTAGATATGGCATCAAAACCCTTAATGGCAAGCAGATCATCTCCATTGAAAAATTCAGATGGGCCAGAGTCGCAACATGTCTCTCTTGTTTCAGGCATTTGAGCTCTGTGAGAAGTTGGTGAATTTTTTTTTTAATTTTTAATTTTTAGATTGAAGAGTACATATATTTTGTGTAGGAAAAATCTCATGAAATGTGCAAATGCAGGCAATGAATTTAAGTGAGTTTGAGTATCTTATAAACATACATGCTCATGTACATATATTACAGTGACAGATAAAGCAACCTGTATTTTCTCTTTTGGAGCAACAATTTAAGCATAGAGGTTGGAGTTTTTGAGTTGTTTGGGAAAAGATTGAAAGCTGGGGGAGGGGGTAGGATGGAAAACTTATGTTTGGGTCCCATATTACAGTGACTTCTTGATCTAGTTGCATCTCTATTGATGGCTAATAAGAGGGAGCCCTGCCAAGCACATAACCATATTGACTGTGTCCACTCTCTCTCTGTGCAGATTATTGGAAAAGCTGCTTCATATATGTGTGCGTATTTGATGCACACTACTCTTACATGTAACAAGACATTTTTTATTTTTCTACATGATGAAATTTAGAAAACAGAAATGTAGCCTTCAGTTTTCTGTTCTTTGATTGGAAGATGACATTCAAATAATAGAAATTCTTTAGGGGGCCAAATTGCTATTCATTTATGTGCCTCATGGTATTCTGGTTTTGTGAGAAGAAAAAGAAAGAAAGAAAGGGGGGGGGGGACAAAAAAACAGTGGCATTTTTTAAAAAAAACACCACTAAATGACGTCATACGTTAGTTTGTGACGGAAGTTGTAACAGATGTGAAAGATTTTGCGGTGTTTTAAGAAACGTCGTCTAATATTTTTAGCAACGTTTTCTAAACATTGTAAAGCTATTGCAGCGGCCGTATCAACAACGAAAATATTAAACGTCGCTGTAACTTTTTACTGCATTTTTCAAGCTTTTAGCGGCATTTTAAAAACGCCGCTAAAACTCCAATTTCTTGTATTCACGTACATTGATCCCAAAAAAAAAGTGTACGTCTAGAGACCATGTTTAATGAGCATAATAAAAACATTTATGCAAAGTTTCTATTAAAAAGATGCAGTTGCTCTCTCGGTCACACTTTTAGGGAGGGAAACAGAGTTGCAGATAAGTTAGCAAATATAGAAATGGCCCAAGATGAACATTTGGTAATATTGGAGGATCCATCAGATGAAGTTAGAACTGTGGCCATTGATGATATGACTGGAATGAGTATTGTAAAGGACTAATCCTCTAGTGTTGTAATGCTACTTTAACAGTTTATGCTTTCTATTTCAGCTGAATCAAAAAAAAAATACTAATAATAATGAAGTCATTTGAAAATTTGGTGAATAAATTCATAAATCACGAAAGCTACCCCCCCCCCCCCAAAAAAAAAAAAATAGAAGCGAATTAAAATTGAAGTTGTTGACTTTTTAGCCTCTTTAACGAATTCAAATTTAAGATTTTCATGTAATTCCACTTCTTGAGATAAATAAAAATAAAAAAAGAAAAAGAAAAATAATTATATAATTAAATAGTAGATGAGCATGCAAATTAACACTGAAACTGAATAATAAAGTTTATATTATTCATAAGAAATAGTAGATGAGCATGTAAATTAACATGGAAACTTATTAATAAAGTTCATATTAAAAGGCATTTGTTATCAGCATACAACATTTAAGAGTTTTAGGAATAAAAGTTTTTGATCCCTAAAAGTGCAAATTTTGTTGCAAAAAATATTTGAGAATCAATTTTTATCATTGCGAGAATAGTTGATAAAAGGTAATCGCGAAAAGTAAAAATAAAAAATAAAAATAAAGAATGCTTTTAGAGATAAATTTTTTAAAAGGTCACTAATAAATGTATTTTTAGAAACAAAATAATTTGGTCTCAAAAAAAATTATTTTTTGAGACAAATTTTTGTCGTAAAAGGATATACTAATTCATCATTAAATGTTCAATTTTGTCTCTAAAAATATAATAATAACACTTTTAGCAACGAAAATATATCATTATTAAAAAGTGAGTCCATTCCTAAATTTTTTATCTCTAAAATCTTAATTTGTTATAGTGGGTGATTACCTGAAATTTTCTTTTCAATGCTCTCAAGAACTAAAATCATCTGGTTTAGTGGGCTAGTAGTAACTGTATTAATCAAGCAGAAACAACAATTACTTTAATAATAATAATAATAATAATAATAATAATAATCAACACAATTATATAAAATAATAATAAGGGTAAATTACACTTGGCATCTACACTTTATGTCAAATCTCATTTTGATCCCTTCTTATTTTTCAATTGTAATTTATAACAGTCAATTCCTTATACTTTCAGTTAAGTTAATGTGACCCTTCTATTAGTTTAGCGTTTAATTGTCTAACACAAGTTGTTATGTGACTCTCACATTAAGCATTTTTTTGGGGGCAAAACGTTATTTTTTCATTTTCTTCTTCTATATTTTCTCATAACTCTTTTCCTTTCTATTTTATTTTCTTTATAAAATACAATAGAGAGAAAATGTTATGTAAAAAATATAACAGAAGTAAAACAAATAATTAAAAATTAAAAAAAGAAAAAGAAATATTTGTTATGGTGCTTCTATGTACGCCTACTAATTTTCTCATTACACCCACCTCTCTCAAGGAAATTGTGCTCTCACATAAGAGGTGTAGTGAGAAAATTCATGAAAGTTAATAGAAGTACGAACCAGCACTCTAGTTCAGTTGTTAAAGGATTGAGATTCTCTCCATTACATGTAATGGAGGTCATTCAATAATTGTAAAGTAGTTTTTATGAACTTAGCTTTATTTTGAATTGGGACTCTAAACTCTCAACATGACGAAAAAAAACACAGAAAGTTTATTCATAAAAATTTATATTAGATGATAGGATGAGACAATTAAAATTGTCTTTAATAAAAAAATAATAGTAAATAATTAAAATATATAATAAAAAAAATCAATAGAATGATGCAAGCAATCAAAAAAATAAACTAGAAATGGTTGCAGTTGTTGAAGAACCGTTCATGTTTTTTTTTTTTTTTAAAAAAAAGATGATTGCTGAAAACAATTAGCCACTTGGTAAGTCTTTTCTGATTGGTATTGGAAATTATATAATAACAAATTCAACTACTCTTGTCTATCTATAAATGGACACTTTTGCCATACTAAATCACTACCACCCTCCTTTCAAGCGCAATTAGGCATAGAAATTCCAATTTTCTTCGATTAAAATGGGCACTCACTTTATCCTTGTAAGCATAGCCATCATGACCTTAGCTTCTGCACTTGTCTCTGCTTCTGACTTAAGTCCTCTATAAGACTTCTATGTTTCTATTAATGACTCTAAATCTGTAGGTAATTCAACTCTATCTCCTAAATTTATACCTTCCCAACTCAAGTCCCATGTTTTGAAATATGATTTTAGTAACAACTTATTTAATGCAATCGCATTTTGATTATAAGATTTTCATTTTGAAGTCATTTATTGAATGGTTAGTTATATAATTTGGTTGTCAAAATATGCAGTTTATATGATTTTGATTTTTTAATTTGTGTTATTTTCATTTCCAAACTATTAAATGCGTATTACAGTGGTATCCACAATTACTACCTCCAATATTGGGGAGCGGGGTCACTGTTGTGCCCCCTCCCTGCTGTGTTCATGTTGTGCTGTGAAACGGCACAGTTTCACATCTTCTTCTTCTTCTTCGTCTTCTTCTGTTTTCATGTTCTCGCAGTGTTTCATCTTCTTCTTTTTTTCCTTTTTTTTTTCTTAAAATTTATTTTTTTTTTTCTTTTAGAGTTTAGAGTTTTCTTAAAATTTATTTTTTTATTTTAGAGTTTAGGGATATTTTTTTTTTAATTTTAGGGTTTAGGGTTTAATTCTTAAACTTTTTTATTTTTTTTATTTTATGGTTTAGGGTTTAATTCTTAAAATTTGTTTTTTTTTATTTTAGGATTTAGGGTTTAATTTTTTAAATTTTTTATTTTATTTTAGGGTTTAGGTTTAATTCTTAAAATTTATTTTTTTATTTTACGGTTTAGGGTTTAATTCTTAAATTTTGTTTTTTTTTTTATTTTAGGGTTTAGGGTTTAGAATTTAGGGTTTAAGATTTAGGGTTTAATTTTTAAAACTTATTTTTTTTATTTTAGGGTTTAGGGTTTAATTCTTAATTTTTTTATTTTATTTTAGGGTTTAGGGTTTAATTCTTAAATTTTATTTTTTTTAATTTTAGGATTTAGGGTTTAATTTTTAAAAAAAAAAAAATTTTTAGGGTTTAGGATTTAGGGTTTAATTCTTAAAACTTTTTTTTTTTATTTTAGGGTTTAGGGTTTAGATTTAATTCATAGTGAGAACATAAAAAATAAAAAATAAAAAGAGGGTAAAACTGTGCCGTTTCACGGCACAGCATGAAGGGGGCACAGCAGTGACCCCGCTCCCCCAATATTCACTGTCAAAATCATAAGCATTTTTGGGACAAAAAATTACACCACAGCAAAAATTAAAAAAGGATTAATTACAAATTTTGTTTTCTAAAATATGCATTTGGTTCATTTTTTATCCTTAACAATTTTTTTTTTTTTTTTTTGGGGTCAATTTGTAAATGGATGTGTTTTTTTAGGTGTATTGTTTTTGTTCAAAAAATACTCCTGATTCTAATGATGAATATTGATGGTGTTAGCCATGTCAACCACTTTAAAACTCTTAAATACTTTCGGTTGAAATTGACACAATTAAATTGTTGGTGGGCTATAAATGAAACGAGACAAGACAAGTATTAGGTTGTTTAAGTTCAAATTAAAAACTCAAGAAGTTTCAAAATACGTTCAAGTTTTGTTTGTTTACCTTTTCAGTGAATTTTAAATGAGTTTTAATTAAACTGATAACAAGTCGAGTTTGACTAGTTTTTATAACATATATATAAGTTTATTTAATCAAGTATTAGGATGTTTAAGGTTAACTTAAAAATTTAATGATTTTTAAAATGTATTTAAATTTGATTTGTTTACATAACAAATTAATATCGAATGAGTTTTCAACGAGTCAAACTCGAGTAACTTAGTTTGTTTTATAACTCTAAATGTTGGAAATTAAAATAACACAAAAGGTAGACTTTGAAGATGAAAATTGTAGTCAGCCTAATATTGTGATGATATTCTTTAACCTAATATTGTGATGATATTCTTTCACCTAATATTATTTCTTTGCATGCAGTGTTCGTAAATGGGAAATTCTGCAATGACCCTAAGCTCGCCACAGCTAATGACTTTTTCTTCTCCAGCCTCCTCACTCCACGAAACACATCCAATCTAGTCGGATCAACGGTCACTCCTGTAAACGTCATGCAAATACCTGGTCTCAATACTCTTGGCATCTCCTTAGCACGCATCAACTTCACACCTTATGGCCTCAACCAACCCATACGCACCCTCGTGCAACTGAGATCCTCATGGTCTTAGAGGGTACTCTCTACGTTGGTTTTGTAATATCCAACCTTGGCAACAATCTCTTCACAAAGGTATTGTATACAGGAGATGCTTTTGTGTTCCCAGAGAGTCTCATTCACTTCCAGTTTAATGAGGGAAAATCTAATGCAGTAGCTCTTTCTGGCCTGCGTAGCCAAAACCACGGTGTTATTATCGTTGCTAATGCGATGTTTGGGTGAAATCCAAAGATTTATGATGATGTTCTTGCCAAGGCATTCCAAGTGGACAAGAAGGTGGTGGACAATCTTCAAGCTCAATTTTGGTGGCCTGACAACTAGAGAATAAAGAGAAAACTCGTGAATCCACTCTTTGTTAAACTTTAATGTAGCATAAATAAGTGGATTGGCTATGAATGATTTCCTTACGAGTATTGATTAAATGGTAGTCAAAGCATGCATATTGCCCTTTAGTTCTTAATTTATTTTTTTTTAATTTTGTCAATTTGATTTCCCAAACTACAAAATGGAAGTTTAAATGGTCCTTAGTTTTCACACTGTTTAAATATTAAAGGGTAAATTATTAATAGGTCCTAATAGTTGGACTTAAGTCCCATCAAATCTTATTGAAAACAAGTCTTAATAAAATTGTTGCTAAAAATATTTTTTTGTGACGATTTTTTTTGCATGTCACTAAAAATTGATAATTAGCTACTTTTTTGTCACAATTTTTATAAATTGTCGTTAAAACTAACAATTAGTGACATTTTCTATGACAAATTTTTCAAATTATCGCTAAAAGTTAAAAATCAAGGACTTTTTTTAGATATTTTTTGGGTAAATTACAAATACACCCCCTGAGATTTCCTTAAAGTACAAATTGCCTTCGATGGTTTGAAAAATTACAAATACTTCTTGTTAAAATTTTTTATTTAACATAATTAACTAAAAAAATGAAAATCATACTAGAGGTTTGCAGTTTTCGGCAGAGGATATAGTCAATAATCTTGATAGGATCAAAGCCTAATAGTGGTGGTGGTGTTTGGTGTTCTGGTGCCTTTGGTTTCTGTATCAGTGGGGTGTGGGTGTTGTTTATCTTCTTTTTTGTTCTTTGTTTTGCTTGGGTTGGTCTCTCATCAACTTGGGTTTGCTTGCATCTGTTTGTGCTTCTTAAGTGATGCCAACCTTGTTAGGATCATTTTTGTAGCTATGATGTATGCAGCCTTCCCCTCGCTTTATTGCTAAATGTATGAGTTGTCTCTTCTTTTCATCAATAAAGCTTCTCTTTGCTTATCATAAAAAAAAATAATTCTTCTCCTATACAATAATAAAATTAACTAAATTATTAATTAAAACATAATTCTAACATCATTAAAAATTGTTAACTGACTTGATAATTTATTAATAAAAGAAGCAATTTGTTATGAAATTAGAAACCTCAAGGAGTGAAATGTAATTTTCAGAACCACATGGGGCAATTCATATTTTAATCAAACTTCAGGAGATGAATTTATAATTTACCCAATTAACAATTAGTGACGTTTTTAATAGTATTTGATGAAAAACGTCATTGATTATTGGACAATAAGTCTACCTATTAAGACCTATACATAAGTCCCCCTTAAATTAATTAACAGAAGTTAGCATATATTTGAAATTTTACATGAAACCTCAACAAAATTAAAAGGACTATATACACTCATGATCTCTAAAATATGCACCGTGTTACATTTTAGACCCTAAAATATGTGTATTTTTTTTTTTTTTTAAGATTGATAAATATGTGTTTTTAATCTCAAACATTTTAATTTTCCTGCAATTTATTTTGTGAAATTTCAAAAATACCCCAACTCATGATAATCAATTTAGACGACATAAGAGTTGGGACCATTTAAGGCCTGGAGGCCAAATTACAAAAGAGAATAAGCCTCCATCAAAACCAATGAGCAAATAGATGAAAAACATCTCTTTCATTCAAATCCTTGGATAAGGCCATTCTAGCCAAACAATGAGTAACATTATGATTCCCTTCCTTCAGAATTAGGAGCAAAATCAGAAATTTTATTTAAGAGGTCACGGTGTGTACATAAAAAATAAGTTATTTTGATATATGACTAATTAAATATGATTCTTACATAAGCGTTGTAAAAGTAATAATTCATAAGGAAAATAATTAAATATATGTAATGAGTCTTTTTTTTTTTTTTTTTTTTTTTTTTTTTTGTTCTTTTTCAAAATTTTGAACTGCCAACTGGGACTCAATAGCTAATTGATTAGATAATAATTTTAAGTCATTTTATTAAAATATGCATACTTCTTTGATTTTTAAAATAAAATGAAAGAAAAAGTGATATGAAACAATTGATTTTTAAGATGAAACAGTTGGAAATCATCTCACTATATATTATGAAATGCTAATGAAATAGAGAATGAATAAGGTAGCATTTAGTTTTATTTTGGAATCAAGATTCCAATGGAAAATTTTCAAAACTCATAACCAAACACTTAATTTAAAACCCTTTTGAACAAAAAAAATTTTCAAAACTCATAACTAAACTTTTTTCAAAACTCTATTTTTAAAACAAAATATATATATATTTCAAAAAACAAATATTTTTTATTTTTTAAAAAATATTTTTTTGAAGAAGAAGAAAAATTATTATTTTTTTATTTTTTCAAAAAAAAAAATTTTTTTTTTTAAGTACCGGTCAAATAATTTGTTATGATATAGATATATATGGGCTAAATTGATCTACATTGAGCAATCGAATATATGGGCAATTCAAAAAAATTTTAAATTTAAAAAATAAAATAAAATATTTAAAATAAGAAAAATTGGAAAATATTTGAAATAAAAAAAATTAAATATTTTATAAAAAAATACAGTGTACAAATGTAGTACAAATGTAGTAAATACAATGCATATTAAAAAAATAAATATTTACAATAAAAAATATTTACCCTACAAAAATAAAATTATTAAATATCTAAAAAAAATAAATCCAAAACAATTTCAAAATACAATTCAAAACTCTTTTCAAAACTCATAACCAAACAAGTTTTCTTTTTGGGAATTTTTTTTAGGGTCCATGGTATTAAGATTTTATAGTATAAAGGACATTCAATATTTTCATAATGTCTAAGGTCCCTCAATATCGATCCAGAGAAAATTCGATCCAGAGAAATTCTCTCCAAGCTTTCCAGAAAAATCCTCTCCAAAGAAATTATGAGAGATCTTTCATACAACAACCAATCCAACTTCTCAAAGGAATTCTCTCCAGAGAAATTAGGGGAAAAATTTCTCTAAACTTCACTGAAAAAGTTTGGGAGATCTTTCATACAACAACCAATCCAATATTGAGTGGTTCACAAGAATTTCTCTAAACTTCACAAAGAAATTCTAGGAGATCTTTCATACAATAACCAATCCAATATTATTGAGTGGTTCACTTTTCAGAAAAATTCTCTCCAGAGAAGAATTTCTCTAGACTTCACAGAAAAATTCTGGGAGATCTTTCATACAACAACCAATCTAATATTGAGTGATTCCTTGAGTTGAAAAGTAATCAAACAACAAATAATTGAATTAAAATACAAAAATGGATACCTGACGTTGTTTTTTGTATTTGTTGAAGTAGAAAGATGCAGAGTAGTGTTTTATATTTCTAATCAAACTACTAACACTCTCTCTCCTAACACACAAACTCATTTTTTAGATAGAGAATAGCTAACAATCTTGATGCAGATTTTAAAAGCACTTTCTCTAGTCTGGAGAGATAGAACACAACACATCTATTGCCCCTTAAATTGAAGAGAGAGAAAGCAAAGCAAATACACACAAAAAAAAAAAATCCCACAGCTACACTTTCTCTCACTATATTTACACATGTTTCTGTGTATCGCTTATTCGAAACCCTAGAGATTGTGTGTGTCTCGAGAAGGTTTTGGTGTTTGATGTGAGATATTGTGGTAGATTCGAGATGGAGGAAGTTTCTGGCAACGGCCGGCGACGGCGGATGGATGGAGACCTGTTACAACGGTGGAACGAACAAGCCTTCAGCAACCGTGATTGTTTGGATGGTGGTGATGGCGAGAAGTGGAAGAGGCGACAGAGCAAGTTTCGGCAAAGAGATCGATGGAGGCGAGGCATTGTCGTCCTCTGATAGCAATGGTAGAGAGAGAGAGAGAGAGAGTAAAGAGAGAAGAGAGAGACCAAGTTATGGACATTATGGGATGAGACAATCGAGATCGCCTGGGGATGTAAGGAAGACTTCGGAGAAGGAGTTTGAAGAGAGAGAGAGAGAAATGAGTTTTGATTTGAGAGAATTAAATTTCTCTGTGATAAATGTGTGTGGAGTTAAGGGATTTTAAACATTATAAAATAATATTGTGGATCTCTTCCACTACTTAAAATAAAAGAGAGATCTTTGACTAATTTTTTCATTTTTCATTTCAAAAACTTATCTTTAAAAATCTAATTTTTTTTATCTAATTTAAAAATACAACTATACACTTAAATTATGATTCTAAAACTAAATCAAACGGAGAAGTGATTTTATTAAAATTGGGGATCATCCCATTACATATTTTACAACTACTAATAAATATCGTTATAATAATCAAATTTTCAAAACAATCAACCATTCTTAGATTATATATATATATATATATATGGCAGGATACTCCTAACCAAAACAAAACAATTCTTAGAAATTGAAAAAGTAACCAAAAAAATGCTTTTGCAAATTACTAAAAAATTATCAAAATAAAATATCACTTTGTCAATCATCTTAGTATCTTGATCAAATAAATAAATAAATAAAATAAAAAATAAAAAAACCAAAACATTTCTCATTGAATACAAAAAGCTTATCAATATTACATTTATATATCTTTCATTCTATTTGTCAAGACAAAAATGTCTCTTTATATTTCTCTAAATTATAACAAAAATAAAATCCTCATTATATTTCTTATCACTCTCTCAGTTATGTCAAAGGACAAAATCTATTATAACTCTCTTTTTTTATTTATTTATGTTATACCTTCAAATTAAAGTCTATCTTTAAATAAAATTCATCATAATTCATTTTTACTCTCTTGATCATATCAAAATAAAATTGTAATTATATAGAATTCTCTTTATTTCTCTTTCTTACCAAATAAAAGCAATAGAGGTTTGCCTGGTCGTTAATTTCAGAGTCCTCAGGATTAATCCTGACTTCCCTTAAAATCAACGGGTTGGAAATACCTGAGTTATCAAAAAAAAAAAGCAATGGAAACGCGTACTTCAAACCTTTATGATATTTGAAGGTGAATTGGTACGCTTCTCTCTTGTCAAGCACATGACAATAACATATCTCATATCTTTATATCTTCCTTTTTCTTTTTTTTAATTGCGCTACTTTCTTTGTATTATTAAAAATAAATAAAAATTATAACATAAAAATTATAAGGATTGCAATTAAAATTTTTACTATACTTCAATCATAAATTACACGTCTTTTTTAGGAAAAATAAATGTTTATTTTTTTAAAATAAATATGTTGGTTTTAAGTTTTTTTTTTTTTTTTTTCAAACTAGTGTTGGTTTTAACATTTTCACTAAGCTTTTGTTCAAGAACAAATTTTGTGTTCAATATAATTTGTGATTTTTATCAAATGTTTTATTTAAAAAAATTCTACATTAAAAGCCTTAAAAAAACTTAAAAATTGAACCAAATTTTAAAAAGTTGACTAATGGAAAAAAAAAAAAAAAAGAACCAAGAGAATGGACATTTTTTCTTTTTTTGAATCAAAATTTTGCAAAATTAACAAAATTTTAAAAAAAATTATTAAAAATAAAATGAGCCACTATTCCCACTCCATTTTATACCATATACACTCCTTTTTATATTCTTTCTATACATAGTTACTATTCTCACTCCATTTTACTCCAAATATACTCTCCTCTCCTCTATGTATAATATGAAGAAAAAAGTGTATTTAGAACAAAATAGAGTGAAAACAACGATTCCCAAAATAAAAATTATTTGTTTATCCTTCTTTTATTTTTGTTATGTAGGTATCTTGGTTAATTTGTACACACCAACACCCTACTAAATTTTTACTATCCGAACAATTCTTTGAAAATAGAATTTAAATCCTAAAAATTTTTGCTGTCAAAAGGAGGGGGAATGACTCTCTTCCATACTTTTATTTTTCATACTTCTATATACTTTATTTTTTGGATTCCATTATAGACCCACATTGATAATTTAAACCATTCATCTCGTAATCCCAACAATTTAAATGAGTTATGCAAAAAATAGTTTCGTTGAATATCACTAGATATATGAATAAATTACATTTTATTTTTTAAAATGGACAGTAATTATGAGTTTAAACTTCAACCTTATATTCAATAAAATAAAAAGTGTTTTGTTTATGTATTCATCATTATCTAATGAAATTATTTTTGGATGAAACATCAATAAATTTCAAAATGTGATCTTGTGAATTGTTTAGCCCTTTCTTTTTTTCTTATGAACCAGAAAGTCCCATTAAAATGAAAATTACATAAAAAAATTGTAGTCATTTACATATTTAGGTTTAATTTTTTAGAGATAAAAGTGAGTTTCTCCAAATATAAAATTACACATTTGGGTAATCGACACTATAGAAAATTTGAATTTTCTCTCCTTCTAGAACAAATCTTACATTACGAATAAAAACGTAACACTCTAATGTAATACTCTAATAACGTAATACTCTGATGTAATACTCTAATAACGTAACACTCTAATGTAATATATTAAACAATTCATTAGTGTATTTTTCCCAAACGTAACACCGTAATACTAAAAAAAAAAAAAATCCTTAATGTATTTTTCTCAAATGTAATACTCCAATCAATGTAATCTTAAACATAATACTCCAATATAACGTACTCCAATGTAACACACAAAAGTATTAAAAAACTCTTTGGTGTACTTTTTCAAACATAACATTCATAGTTTGAAATTATACATTTGTCCAAAACTTAAAAAAAAATTATACTCCTTTTAAAATGATTTGAAGAATTCTTAATCTTTTTTTTTTTTAGTGTTATGTTTGGAAAAAGTATAGTAAGGAGTTTTTTTTTTTTTTTTTTTTTTTTTTTTTTTTTTTTTTTTGTGATCCATACCTGTCACACCAACATTTTCGACCCCATTACAATGCCAACATATACGAAAAATACAAAACAACAAATGACATTTGACATTATAATCATAAAATCAACTGTGCGTGTGTGAAGTTAACAGCGCACAACACACTCACACACAAGGCAAGAGGTTGAAGGGTCAGGGGGGTCCTGACCCCTCTAACCTTCTGCAAAATCTCCATTATATATGTATGCTTTTGCCAAAAAAAAATTATATATTACATAATGGCCCCTCCCCAACTTCTATCTAACACTCAAAAAAATTGTAAAAGCCCTAATGTAGTAGAATTACCTTTCAAAGAAAATATTTACAATAATGTTATGGTGATCATATTTTCTTATTATGTATTACTCTTATGTGTCAGTGCTATATTAGTATCAAATATGAGTGGTTGAGGTAATAAACAAATTATGGTAAAAAAGATTATAATTCTAACATTATTGTAGTTCAAAAAAAAATTATAACATTATTGAAAAAAATTAATTTGGTCCATATTAAAAATAATATTGTTTATTTGTGAGTTTCTATAATGTATTTAATGGAATCACTTGTAAAAATTTATGTACCTAAGGATATTGTATAATAGATAAATTATATTAATATTTTTTTAACTATTACTAAATATTACCTTAACGTTTATCTATAAATTCTTACATTTTGACATCCTTAACCAAAAATTCATACAAATAATATTTAATTAAGACAAGTCTCTTATAATTTTGTTAGTCCAATTGACCTCTATTGAGTTATATTTAATAATGATTTAATCAAATAAAACTCTAACGGATCCATCGACAACTCAGTAGATATATCATATGTGTAGACACCCCATTTTTGACCGACCTTAAGACTCAGACGTCATCGATTGAGCGCTCAGTGATTGCGCATGTTGTGCTCGTTTCGAGGTTTCGGAGTTTTTGACTGAGTGCCTTGCCTCCGGGCCTCTGAACTCTTTGTGTTTTGGCTCGGTTTGTGGACCAAACCTTGTTTTCTCTTCCCTGGGAGGAGTGGGAGGTCTATGGACCACCTTTTTGTGGTCGTAGACCACTTTTCTCGTTTGGAGACCAGTTTCCTGTTTTCAGAGCCTTCGGCCGCACGCCTTGTCTCGGGACCGCTTAACGTTCTCCGTTTGGCGTGGTTTTTGAACCACACCTTGTTGCCTCTGCCTAGAGGGACACTGTGGTCTTGGAGACCACTTTTGTGGTTGTAGACCACTTTTGATGCCCGTAGACTAGTTTTCGAGGCTCCCAGCTGCGCGCCTTGCCTCCCGGACTTTCGTCTTGCATCCTTTTTGGTTTGTTTTTGGTACAAACCTTGTTTTCCTTGTTTGGAAGGTGATACAAGGGTGGGAGACCAGTTCTTCCCCTTGGAGACCACTTTCCTTCTTGCTAGCTAGTTTTCTGGTCGGGAAACTGGTTTTCTTGGTCTTTAGGCCACCTTTTCTGGTCGGCCACCACACCATTGCCTTGCTTTCAGTGTGCAGACCACCTCTCCCCTGTGGCCGACCACTTTTTGCCCTGGCCGACCACTTCCACTGGTTGGCCGACCAGTAGAAGTAGCTGGCCGACCACTTCAAGTGGTCGGTAGCTTTCCAGCTCATTCCTGGAGATATTTTCTTTATAGCTGTGCCAGCTGGAAGGCACAAAAGCCATCCTCCATACGTGTATGGAGGGATGGCTTTAGGCCAAAAGGTTGTCCAACAAGCTTGTTGCTTGTTCTCTATAAGAGAGAACCTCCCCCCTCCTCTTCTAGGTTCAAATTTTCTTGCTTGAGCTATGGATACACATATATCTCTATATCTCTCTTTTGGTCTCATATTTGTGCCTTAAAGTGTAATTTCTTCATACTTTAACACACAAACACACACTCAAACACCATCCTTTTGTTGCTGAGGCTCTTAGAAGCTGGTTTTGGTGTTTTTGGTTTGGTTTGAGCTCAAAAAAGTTGCTGGAGTTGCAGCTTTGAAGGTGTTCTTCAAGGGTGAGCTTCTAACCCTTAAAATCCTTGTTTTGGCTTAAGCTTTTGGACCTATTTTCATGCTGATTTAAGCTTAACTTTCTACTACATAACTTTCTACTACAAAAAGTTCTAATTTTGCATGCTTAACATGTTTGTTTGGGGTCACTTTTGTGTTGGGGGTAGTCTACCCGTCCTTAGGCCTTGTTTGGCCTTGTTTTTGTGCCTTCCCTTTAAGCTATTGGGACCACCTTGTTTTGGCCTTCACACCACTGAAACTCAGAGGAATTTCAGTGGTGGAAATGGTGTTTTGAGGCCCCAAATAGGAGAGGGCCCTCTCCTTGTGTTTTGAATACTTGCTTTATTTGCCTCATGTTTGTTAAGCTTATGTTGGCCATATATTAGCATATATTTGGGGTTATTTTGACATGGCATACCATTGTTTTGGTTTGGTTTTGTCACCTCTTGCATGCCTTATACACTTGTAGTGTATTTCTCACAAACTAGTCTTGTATGCTTCCTGAAGTAGCATGTCTTGTATGCTTCCTGAAGTAACATGTCTTTCTAGCTTGTTTTGAGTCCATTTCAGCATGTTCTTGGTGTTGTTTTGCCATGGTATACCTCTGTTAAGATTTGGTTTGATAGCTCCTTGCATGCTCCATGCACTTGTAGTGCAATTCCATGAACTAGCCTAATGTGTATCATGCTTTAGACCATCATTCTAACATGATTTTGGCTTAACTCTAAGAAGCTTTTGTCCATGTTTTAGCATGCTCTAGCTCTGATTTGTGTTGTTTTGGTCATGCATGCCATGCTTTGTATAGCTATAATGCATTCTAGCTTGTTAGCTTTGTGTATCAAGTCCACTAGCATGCATTACTTGGACTATTTTCATGATTTGGCATCATTTGAAATCTGATTTCAGTCCATGTAGTGTGGTCATACACTTGCATCTTTCACTTATTCAATGTGTTGAAGGGTTTGCCCTTTATGCCTTAAACATGAACCATTGTGTATGCCTTCATGCCTAAGCTTACGAGCTATCATTTCAATGTGTTTTTGGGGTTATTTTGCCATGATATAACTCTGATTTTTGTTGGCGAAGCCATCTCATGCTTGGTCTTGATAGGTGTAGTGTAATCCACCTTATTTATCTTGCATACATCATGCCTTATGCCCTTCATGCTAGCTTATTTTGGCTTCCTTCCATACATGTTTTAGACTCATTTTGACATGTTCTATGACTGTTTTGGGTTGCCTTGACCATATGCTTCATGTTTTGTATAGTTGTAGTACAAGTGCCTATGCTAGTTTCCAGCTTTGGGTACCATAGCATGCTTCATTTGTGTTGTGTACATGATTTGGCATCATTTAACATGACATTTCAGAGCATGTAGCATTGCCATGTTCCCACTTCATTCACTCTTTAAGTGCCTTTGAATGTTATGCATTGTTGCCTTGTTTGTGGCCTAGCATGTATGCCATCTTGCCTAGGTCCTTGAGCCTCCATCTTAGCATGTTTTGGTCTTTGTTTAGACCTATTTAAGCTCTGTCCATGGTTGGTTCATGCATTTGTGCCATGTATTGCATGCCCCATTTGTAGTCATCTTTACTAACTTCATGCTTTAAGGACCCTAGCATGTCATGCTTGTGTTGTTTGAATGATTTGGCATCATTTCTTACTTAATTTCAGTGCATATAGTGTTGTTATACTTCCACATTTGTCACTCTTTGAGCACTCTTGAGAGTTGTGCTCTTAGGCCTAGTTGATGAGCCATTACATGAGTATGCATGTCTTGCATTTCTTGCCTTCCTTTTTTAGCATTATGGCCACTGATTTGGGCATGACTGAGGTCTGTCCATTTTGGTTTAAGTCCATCGAGCATGTTATGTTAATGTTATTACATTGCATCATGTTGTTGCATGCTTATGTTGCCTTGCATTGTGTATGCCTGCATTAGTATTGTTTGCATGTCATTAGCTTTGTTAAGTTGATCATGTCACATTGCATTGAATATGCCATGTTGTTACATTGCATTGCGTATGCCATGTCATTCATTGCATTGAGTATGCCATTTTGTTGCTATGCATTGTGTATGCATGCCATAGTATTGGTAGTCCATTGAGCATATTTGTTTGCATGCTAGTCCCTTGCATGATTGTTTGCATGCTAATGTTGCATTACATTGAGTTGCATGCATTACATTGTATTTGGCATACTCGTGTTGCATTGTGTTTGGATTAGGTGTTAGTCCAAACACGAGAAACGAGGGACGTTTCATACTTGAAGTGATGAAACGTGCCTCAATTCTCGGTCGCCGACGCTCTTGATCATACATGATAGAGTTCTAGGCTTTATGTGTTTATGTGTGCATTCATTTCATATTGAATTGTGCAATTTGGCTTCTCGGCCATCATGCATCGAGATGCGTGATTGGTGGCCCGAGGGTCGAGAACCACACTCCCTTGAGCTTATGAAATGATAGGGAGGGTGGTTGTGCACACATATCTTGCAAATACATTGCCATGCCCTTTCTTGCTCTCTGTTGCAGCAAACTGGAGAAGTGCAGCAACAAGTGGTCGGCCGACTAGAAAAACTAGCTGGCCGACCACTTTTTCTGGTCTGCAGCAATAGAAAGTGGTCGGCCAGTGGCTGGAAACACCCCTAGGTGGTCGGCAGCCCTCCCACAGGTCCCCAAGGTGAGTTGGAAGCTTTCTGGAGCTTGGTGCAAGGTTCTGAGGACAGTTGCAAACAGAGGCAAGTTGGGGCATCGCGACGGATTTCCGAACGAGGCGACCGAGCATGCATATACTTTCCGCCTTGAGGCTCCTGATTTATCGCTTTACTTAGCTGATTTGATTAGCTAGTTAGCTATTTGGTTTGTACTTAAGTAGTTAATGCGTTTAACTATTCAATTTGTGTTGTAATAGCTTAATTAGTTAGCTTGTTAGTTAGCTAGTTTTGTGATGTAATAATTAGTTTAATTAGCTTAGATTAGCTAGTTAGCTTCTTATTGGGACCCTCCGTCGAGAGGGCCAACTGTTGTAATAAGCGTGCGTGTGTGTGATGCATGTCTTCCAACCCCCATTTCTTTCTCCCTTTTACTTAACCGCTTACGATGGTTAGTTTTAGGGCATATTTCGATTAGCATACCTTATGCTTGCATGCGTGCATCCATTCATCTGTTTGCATGCACCGGGCTCGGCGCATCATACAAACTGCATTGTATTTCAATACTTATTTGAATACATGTATCAATGGTTGCATTTCATATGCCATTCTAGAAAAATCGAGCCTATCTTAGTTGCATTTTGCATGTGTTACATTAGCCATCTTAACATGAACTAGGATCATGCATGATTTCTAACTAGTTCTCTGTTTTGGCTCGGAGTACACTGTGAGTGTTTACGCTTTAGCATACTGCATGTGTGTAAGTGCTGTCATGTTAGCATGCTTGCCATGAGGCTAATTGCTTAAGTGATTAACTGCTTGAATGCCTGTGGGTGAAGGTTGGATTGCTTGAATTGGAACAATTCATCAAATCCCCGATTTAGCCTACTTGCGAGTAGCAAACTTCAAATCATTTTCACAAACGAACATGCAATGTTTTGTTCCAAATTAGGCGATCTAGTCTATACTTGTATGCTGTGTGCATCACATAGTAATTCTAGGTTAATAACCGGAATAAGAACACATGTGTTTTCAAAAACAAAATATCATGTTAGTAAAGGCCGATCTTTGATCGGGCGAGCGGGAGTGCTCATTGCATGACCTTCCCCTCTCGTATCCAAGTTCCCGAGCCAAGGAAACTTTGGTGATGACGGACACGTGGCCTTAGACACGAGTCAGGGTTTCCTAAATTCCCCCAAAATAAAATATTTAGGTGGCGACTCTGTATCTGGCAAAGCAGTCCATGTTTGGCACTTCTTTATAAAAATCAGTTTTCCAAAACGATTTGCCGGATTTGGACTCTTTGGTGATTTATCGGTCTCGCATTGCGCTTTGTGAGATTAGATTCAGAACCGTGACACGAGTCCGAACTGTAGTAGCTAAAAAACAAAACGAATTCATGCTCTTGTGCGCGGAGTCGGGAGTTCTCGAGGTGGTCTACAGTTTTTGGCGACTCTGCTAGGGATTTAGAGAACTTGACTCGAACTCATGATATCTTGTTTTTACTACACTTATGTGTCTCTTTGCATTGCATTTGCATTGGTGCGCCTAGGACATCGTGTTTGCCGTCTGCTATTCTTGAATGGTTTGCCTGAGGCCGCATGCCATAAGGTTGACCAGTTACGGGCTCTACTACGATGGGAACACAAACCCCGGTTGTTACCGGGGCACCCTTTTTGACCATCCGACCTAGTGCATATCGGAATCCATAGTGACCATTCCAAGCTAAGACAGGTTGCTTACCCGATTGTAGGTTGTTTTGAAACCGCTACGTGCGTAGTTGTAACGCCCTCAAAAATAAACCCATAATAAATAATATCAACATGCATTATTATATTAAAACAATAATATAAATCCATCCATCAGAGTATTATAAAATAAAACATCAGAATAAATGCCCTACGGGCTTACATCTTGCCAAGCCAACACTTGGACACAATTCACTGAGTTCTAACTCAAAAACAGATAAAGCCCTAGGCTTGAAAAATTACATTGTTCAAATAAAACAAATAAAATAAGACACGTCTTCAAATTCAATTCCTCACAAGCTAAGTCCTTGGAGGGAGTGAACCACCTGAACCTGAAAAATAAAGTTCCCATATAGGGTGAGCCACAGCCCAGTAGAGAAATACTAAACCAAGCATAAGAATTAACTAAAGTATTAGCATCTGATACATGGTTAACACACTATAATCAAGTTACAATATTCATGACACGAATGTCTACACTGCCTATGACACATTGTCTATGGCACATTTTACTTTCCACTTATGGCTCAGAACCTGGCCAAATAACTCAACGGGGTTTCATCTTTTATTAACAATACTTCCAATTCAACAGGAATAACAATTTAAGTTAGACCTAACCATAACAAATACACAAGTTGGTATTGTATCAATCATAACCAATTCACTTCCATACTTCCCAACTGATACACATTTTAGTGATGTATCATATCAACAATAAATAGAAATATATCTATTAATCAATAAGCACACATAAGAGTGATGCTACTGGAGTCCATCCCCTATCTCCTCCCAATAAATCCGGTTTAGAGGTCCATCCCCTATCTTCCCCTAAACCGTGGAGTTCATCCCCTATCTCCTCCAAAACCAATGCATATGCAATGAAACACACAATTGCCATATACAACACATAATTAATACACAAATGTTCTGTATTAACTCAACAGTCAAACAATTGACTCAATTCCAGTTATACCTAAGCCGCATGCAAGGTCTACAACAATCAATGGCTATCCTCCACCGATAGCCCAAAACAGTTATTTCTAAACAAGAAATAAATACATCAATGAATGTAAATTTAACATTCCCAATTCCAAGAATTAAACCAAATTCCCCATTATTCCTTTAAATTAATTATACAAATTAATCTAAACCAAAACCCTAAGGTTTCTTCCAAAATTACCAAACTACCCCCACATACCAAAATTACCAAACTACCCCCACATACCAAAATACCAACACTTAGGATTAAAGCGTATAAATGGAGTAGGAAATCCCTACCTCGAAGAAAGAACCAGAAAAGATGATGATGAAGAAGATGCTCGAAACTCCAAAGTGCTCCAAACTGACAACTGCTCAGATTAAAGGAAGCCCTCACTCTCCTCTATCTTATTTGTAAAAGAACTAGGGCAAAAACCCACCCTAACTAGATCAAATCAAGAGAGAAGATGAGTTGGGAGAGAGAAAACTCGTAACCTAGGGTTTTATAAACTGAAAGGGGCTGAAAAACTGTTTTAAAACACGAAATCACGATTTTATACTCGGCAGTTCCGCTCGAGCGGACAAAACCCGCTCGAGCGTACACTCACAGACTCCCGCTCGAGCGGACAATCCCACGCTCGAGCGGCGGATGCACACTCCCAGCATCTCGACAAACCAGGTCCCCGCTCGAGCGTCCAAGTCCCCGCTCGAGCGTCCAAGTCCCCGCTCGAGCGTCACTCACACACTCCCGCTCGAGCGGTCCAACTCCCGCTCGAGCGTCCAACCTTGCACAAGAAAATACTGGATGGGTTTTTCCCGCTCGAGCGCCAAAACCCCCGCTCGAGCGGACAAGCCAAAAATCTGGGCAACTAGTTTTGGTTCCTAAGCTCAACCAACCTGTTCCAAACCCGCCCAATACATCCTATAACTCCAAATAAGAAAATATAAGACGACAACAACCATTACACAAAGATAGACTCTACGGAACTAAGTCCGGATACAATAATCAAAGGGAAAAGACCGGGGTCGCTATAACCTCCCCCCCTTAAAAGAATTTCGTCCCCGAAATTAAGCATAAGTTTGTAAAAACAAGTTTTTCTCAATTCCCAATGATATCATAAAGCAATAAACAACAACTTGACCCAATACCGGTCACTTCATCTCTAATCAAGAGGCATCTCACAATATGTATAAATCAACATATATTTCAACTTGCATCAATATTATGCATTAATCTTTCAATGTTAACAATTTCCATATCATATTCAATCTCATGATATAAATAACACATTCAATATATAAATGTTATACTCCACTTCCATAAAAAGGCAAGTTCAAAATGTTAACATTAAACCAAAACATTCTCAATGTTTTCCAACTTAAGACATATATATATAAAGCTCTTAAGTTCAACAATATTACATAATCTAAATACAAGATTACAAATCAGTAAACAAGTCCGGATATTTCTCACGGACTTCCAACTCACGTTCCCAAGTGGCTTCCTCCACTCCGTGATGCTTCCACAAAACTTTCACCAAAGGGATGGTCTTGCCACGCAACTTGATCCCGCCTATCCAAGACTCGAACCGGTCTCTCCTCATACGAGACATCCTCATCAACAACTAAATCAGTCCAATCCAGTACATGTGACGGATCTGGCTCATACTTCCGAAGCATACTCACATGAAACACGTCATGAACTCCGGATAACTGCGGTGGCAAAGCTAAACGATAAGCAGCCTCGCCAATCCTCTCAAGGATCTCAAAAGGCCCAATAAACCGAGGGGACAACTTCCCGCTCTTCCCAAACCTCATCAAACCCCGCTTAGGTGATATCTTCAGAAAGACATGATCACCCACCTCAAATACCAAAGGTCTCCTCCTACGGTCGGCATAAGATTTCTGACGACTCTGGCTGTAACAAGCCTCTTACGGATAAGCTCAACTTTCTCCGTCGTTTCCCTCACCAACTCCGGACCCAACAAAGGTGCATCACCCACCTCGGCCCAACAAACTGGAGATCTACACGGTCGGCCATACAAGGCCTCAAACGGTGCCATACCGATACTAGACTGAAAACTGTTGTTGTAGGCAAACTCCACTAATGGTAAGTGCCTCTCCCACGACCCACTAAAGTCGAGAACACAACCCCGAAGCATATCCTCAAGGATCTGAATAGTACGCTCGGACTGCCCGTCAGTCTGAGGATGATAAGCCGTGCTAAGGGTCAACTTAGTGCCTAAAGCACTCTGCAAACTCTGCCACAACCTGGCAGTAAAACGAGGATCTCTATCTGAGACGATCGTCACTAGGACCCCGTGCAACCTCACTATGTCCCGAATATACAAGTCGGCAAGATGATCTACCGAATCTCTAACACGCATAGGAATGAAGTGCGCTGACTTCGTCAACCGGTCTACAACCACCCAAATAGCATCACTACCCCGCTGAGTCCTCGGAAGACCCACAACGAAGTCCATAGTGACATGCTCCCACTTCCACTCGGCAATAGGCAAGGGTTGCAACAAACCCGCTGGCCTCTGATGCTCGGCCTTCACTTGCTGACAAGTAAGGCACCTAGATACGAAAGCTGCCACATCTCTCTTCATACCCCGCCACCAAAACTGGCGACCCAAATCCCGATACATCTTAGTACCTCCCGGATGCACCGCAAGGCGCGAATGATGAAACTCTCGGAGTACCTCCTCTCGGCAAGACTCCGGCACAAACAGACGGTCTCGGTATCTCACACTCAGGTCGGGATACACCGTCAAACCCTTCTCAACCTTCCCATTGGAAATCTTCTCTCGGAGAGATTCTACCTCAAGATCACCCCTCTGAGCCTCTAACACTCGAGTCACAAGTGTAGGCTGTGCAACAACAGAAAACAAGGCCGCAGCCTCTACGGATTCGCCCAGATGCAAATCAAACTCCCCAACTGCACCCAACATCTCCCACTCCCGGATGGCTATACTAGCTAAGTCACCAACAGATTTCCTACTAAGGGCATCGGCCACAACATTGGCCTTCCCCGGATGATAGTGCAACTCGAAGTCATAATCCTCAATGAACTCCATCCACCTCCTCTGCCTCAAATTCAAGTCTTTCTGTGTAAACAGATATTTCAGACTCTTATGATCCGAGAATACCTCGAACCTCTCACCATAAAGATAATGCCTCCAAATCTTCAAGGCAAATATCACAGCTGCTAACTCTAAATCATGCGTAGGGTAATTCTTCTCATGAATTTTCAACTGACGTGAACCATAGGCAACCACTTTCCCCTCTTGCATCAACACACAACCCAGACCCTCTCGTGAGGCATCACAATAGACTGCATAACCCAACCCTCTCTCCGGAATAATCAAGACTGGAGCGGTGGTCAGTCTAACCTTCAACTCCTGAAACGACTTTTCACAAGTCTCACTCCATACAAATTTGACTCCCTTCCGAGTCAATCTAGTCAACGGTGAAGCTAACCTGGAGAAATCTTTCACAAACCGACGGTAATACCCAGCTAATCCCAGAAAACTGCGGATCTCAAACACACTCTTAGGCTGTGCCCAATCTTGCACTGCCTCAGTCTTGGATGTATCAACAGACACCCCTTCCCCAGAAACTACATGGCCTAAGAACTTCACCTCTTCTAGCCAGAACTCACACTTCCCGAACTTAGCATAAAGCTTATGGGCTCTAAGTAACTCAAGCACCACTCTCAAGTGTTCCTCGTGCTCCTCCTCGAAGGTGAATAAATCAGAATGTCGTCCACGAAGACGACCACAAAACGATCCAAGAATTCCCGGAAGATCCGGTTCATCAAATCCATAAACACTGCCGGTGCATTGGTGAGCCCAAATGGCATCACCAGAAACTCATAGTGGCCATACCGCGTACGGAATGCCGTCTTCGGAATATCCTCCTCCCTGACTCTCAACTGATGTAACCCGATCTCAAATCTATCTTAGAGAAACAACGGGAACCCTTCAACTGGTCAAACAAATCATCAATACGGGCATAGGATACTTATTCTTAACCGTAGCCCGATTCAATTTCCGGTAATCTATACACAGTCTCAAAGCACCACCTTTCTTTTTAGCAAAGAGGGCCGGTGCTCCCCACGGCGAAACACTAGGACGGATATAGCCCTTATCTAGCAACTCCTGGAGCTGAATCTTCAACTCAACTAACTCGGCTGGGGCAAAACGGTAAGGTGCCATAGAAATCGGCGCCGTGCCGGGCACTAAATCAATAGAGAACTCAATCTCTCGCTGAGGTGGCAAACTAACAAGATCCTCGGGAAAAACGTCCGAATACTCTCAAACCACCCTCGGCAACACAATCTGGGTCTCATCACCCTCACTAATCGAAAGACTAGCAAGTAGACCACTAAGCTCACTCCGCCCTCGCGGATCATACCCCGGTGGCAAAACACTACCAACCCGGTCCCCCAGAAAACGAAAACACTCCCCGTTCACGGTACAACAAGTGACCCTCTAACGGTAGCAATCAATAACTGCTCGGTATGACGATAACCAGTCCATACCTAAAATAACATCAAAGCCCTTCATGGGCATAACCACAAAACAAAAAGGGATTCTCTGATCATCGACCTCTATATCACAACCCCTAACACCTTGTTTCAAAATCAACTCACCCCCAAGAGGTGACACTACACAAATAGGAGATGCTAACTGTGCTAACTCCAACCCCAAAATAGATGCAAATGCAGCAGACACAAAGGAATGAGATGCACCCGTATCAATCAAAACACTAGCAACTGAATTGCAAAACAAGAAGGTACCTCTCACAATTGACAGAGCCGGTACAAGATCCTGCGCGGTAACAGCATACACGCGCCCAGACGACCTCTGATCAACCTGCTCACCCCTCGGAGCAGTAGACTGCTGCACAGACTGGGACGAAGAAGCCCCCTGATTGGCCCTCGAGGCCTGACCCGACTGAGCTGGCTGCTGACCCTGAGTCTGCCTCAAACCAGATGCACCAGATGTGCCACCCAACTGCGGGCAAAACCTCTTCATGTGCCCTGGCTGACCACACTGAAAACAAGAGAGCGGCTGCCTCTACTCTGACTCTGGCTCTGAGATCGAGCCGAAGAAGATGCTGCTCTCTGAACTCCTCCCCTCTGAGGACAAACTGGAGACTTGTGACCCAGCTGGCCACACTTGAAGCAAGTGATGTCTCCCTGACTGCCTTTCCCAGAACTAGCACTCGGCACAGGAAAAGTAGATCTAGAAAAGCTACTCTGAGGCTGCTGAGGAGTGAAACCTCTCTGCCTCCTGCCATCGCCCTGACCATCCTGACTCCTCTTGGAGCCTTTCTGCCCTTCTTCCTCCTCCCGCATCGCGATCTCAGTATGGGCTGCTGCATCAACCAAACGCCCAAAATCCCTAATCATAGTCGGCACAACTCTCAATTTGAGGCCGCGCCTCAACTTCTTCTCGAACTCTATACACCGACGTTCCTCGGACGCCACTAACTCAGGTGCGAACCTGGACAAACTAGTAAATAAGGCCTCAAACTCAGCCACTGATGAACTATTCTGCTTCAGCTGGCAGAACTGATCTCTCAACGTCTCCTGAACAGCTGGAGACAGGTACTTCTCCTGAAAAGCATTCACAAACGCCTCCCATGTACCTCCAACACGAGCCTTAATGAATTTCCACCACTGACCCGCATCCCCTTTCAGCTGGAAAGATGCCAAGGTCACCTTCAACCCCTCGTCTTCGATGCCAAGCATCTCAAACGTTTTCGTTGTCTGTTCGAGCCATTCGTCTGCCTTAAGCGGCTCGCTAGGATCACCTACAAACACGTCCGGTTGAGACCGGAAAAACTCCCTCTTCAGAAAAGAAGGCCCTGCATCTGCAGCAACTACCGGGGCTGGAACTACCTGGGCTGGATTCGCAGCCCTCAGAATGTCAACTGACGCCTGAAATGCCCCTGCTATCTCTTGGGCCAAAGCGCCCATAAACGGCTGTCCTACTGGCTCGGCCACATTGGCCTGGCCAACACCCTCCTGAACTGCCGGAATCTCCTCCGGTATAGGCACTTCCTGCCTAGCCTGCCTACCGCGCCTACCGCGACCTCGTCCTCGTCCTGACATCCTATTAAAGGAAACAAAGACGTTAGCACATTAATAAATGTGCCGAAGCTAAACACTCACGTCCTAATGCATTGGACAACAATAAATCACACCACGTAAGCACATAATCACATAAGCACCTACGAATTTCATTCCTGGATAATGATAGTCCCAAAGGGTTACTATAGTTCCGGTTGGAAGCAGCATTGATCAAGTGCCTTTCCAACAAGACTACTAGAAACTCAAGGATCCAATCAATATCTAGAAACTACATTCCATACCCACATAATCACATAAACATGTTATCACATAAGCATGTAATCATTACCCTAAGTCTCTATCAAACGAGACGAACCCATTGTGATACTAATCACTTCCCACGTACCCAAAGTATTCAAACCCGGTACGCTCTGATACCAAGTTGTAACGCCCTCAAAAATAAACCCATAATAAATAATATCAGCATGCATTATTATATTAAAACAATAATATAAATCCATCCATCAGAGTATTATAAAATAAAACATCAGAATAAATGCCCTACGGGCTTACATCTTGCCAAGCCAACACTTGGACACAACTCACTGAGTTCTAACTCAAAAACAGATAAAGCCCTAGGCTTGAAAATTACATTGTTCAAATAAAACAAATAAAATAAGACAAGTCTTCAAATTCAATTCCTCACAAGCTAAGTCCTTGGAGGGAGTGAACC
Organism: Camellia japonica; assembly: GCA_030407325.1. Lineage (NCBI taxonomy): Eukaryota > Viridiplantae > Streptophyta > Magnoliopsida > Ericales > Theaceae > Camellia > Camellia japonica. Next base: position 65,872,101 of record JAPPVO010000002.1, read on the forward strand.
ACCTGAACCTGAAAAATAAAGTTCCCATATAGGGTGAGCCACAGCCCAGTAGAGAAATACTAAACCAAGCATAAGAATTAACTAAAGTATTAGCATCTGATACATGGTTAACACACTATAATCAAGTTACAATATTCACGACACGAATGTCTACACTGCCTATGACACATTGTCTATGGCACATTCTACTTTCCACTTATGGCTCAGAACCTGGCCAAATAACTCAACGGGGTTTCATCTTTTATTAACAATACTTCCAATTCAACAGGAATAACAATTTAAGTTAGACCTAACCATAACAAATACACACGTTGGTATTGTATCAATCATAACCAATTCACTTCCATACTTCCCAACCGATACACATTGTAGTGATGTATCATGTCAACAATAAATAGAAATATATCTATTAATCAATAAGCACACATAAGAGTGATGCTACTGGAGTCCATCCCCTATCTCCTCCCAATAAATCCGGTTTAGAGGTCCATCCCCTATCTTCCCCTAAACCGTGGAGTTCATCCCCTATCTCCTCCAAACCAATGCATATGCAATGAAACACACAATTGCCATATACAACACATAATTAATACACAAATGTTCTGTATTAACTCAACAGTCAAACAATTGACTCAATTCCAGTTATACCTAAGCCGCATGCAAGGTCTACAACAATCAATGGCTATCCTCCACCGATAGCCCAAAACAGTTATTTCTAAACAAGAAATAAATACATCAATGAATGTAAATTTAACATTCCCAATTCCAAGAATTAAACCAAATTCCCCATTATTCCTTTAAATTAATTATACAAATTAATCTAAGTCAAAACCCTAAGGTTTCTTCCAAAATTACCAAACTACCCCCACATACCAAAATTACCAAACTACCCCCACATACCAAAATACCAACACTTAGGATTAAAGCGTATAAATGGAGTAGAAAATCCCTACCTTAAAGAAAGAACCAGAAAAGATGATGATGAAGAAGATGCTCGAAACTCCAAAGTGCTCCAAACTGACAACTGCTCAGATTAAAAGGAAGCCCTCACTCTCCTCTATCTTATTTGTAAAAGAACTAGGGCAAAAACCCACCCTAACTAGATCAAATCAAGAAGAGAAGATGAGTTGGGAGAGAGAAAACTCGTAACCTAGGGTTTTATAAACTGAAAGGGGCTGAAAAACTGTTTTAAAACACGAAATCACGATTTTATACTCGGCAGTTCCGCTCGAGCGGACAAAACCCCGCTCGAGCGTACACTCACAGACTCCCGCTCGAGCGGACAATCCCACGCTCGAGCGGCGGATGCACACTCCCAGCATCTCGACAAACCAGGTCCCCGCTCGAGCGTCCAAGTCCCCGCTCGAGCGTCACTCACACACTCCCGCTCGAGCGGTCCAACTCCCGCTCGAGCGTCCAACCTTGCACAAGAAAATACTGGATGGGTGTTTTTCCCGCTCGAGCGCCAAAACCCCCGCTCGAGCGGACAAGCCAAAAATCTGGGCAACTAGTTTTGGTTCCTAAGCTCAACCAACCTGTTCCAAACCCGCCCAATACATCCTATAACTCCAAATAAGAAAATATAAGACGACAACAACCATTACACAAAGATAGACTCTACGGAACCTAAGTCCGGATACAATAATCAAAAGGGAAAAGACCGGGGTCGTTATAGAGGGCCACAATATCCCCCGGGTACATTGGACTTGTGCTGATAGACTTTGTCAGGTTAGAGATTCAGTTCAGAGTAGCCAGTGTTTTCCTTCGCTGAGGCAAAGTAGAGAAAGGCCAGTTAAGGCTCACCGGTTCATCTGATCCGTTAGTCACCAGTCACATCACCTCTGTTCAATTCAGTAGACTCATAATGACGCAGAGTTCAAAAGAAATTATGGTCATGACAACAGCATTAAACCAGGAAATCGCCATGCAGGGTGAGACCAATGCTGAAGTGCAATGCCCATTTGGGGCACCTACCACACATCCAGTCTTGGAACCCCAATCATCTCAAACCCGTGAGCCCACTACTTTTGAGCTGATAGGAATGATCGGTGATCTTCAGAGAACTGTGGCTAATCTAGCCTTTGGACTATCGGCTCCGCCATCAACCACATCACATGCTGGAAATTTCACACCAAAAGACTCCCCACTCCTGGGGCGAATTGTAATCGAAATTGGCCAACCTGAAGCCACTCCAAGTTTAGGCAATGACATATCAACAACAACCGGACTTCACACTGATATAGCGACCTAAACCTTCGACCAAGCTGAGGCAAGTGGAAAGAACAAGGTAGGGGCGGACATTGATCCCTATGAACACCTTATGTGGGTTGTTGAGGCTTTGAAAGCCGAAGGACTGAACAAACAGTAAGTGCTCGCAGTTGTTGCAAAAACTGTAGATGACACTTTCGTCGCTCAGAATGAGAGCAGTTCGAATCAAAGGGAAAACAGAGAGAAGGGTCGTCGTACCAGAAACGATCTTGTTAGCTCTAATCCTGCACTTCGAAGAGATCAGAAAACCAAGTCAGCACCTGCCTTTGCTGGTGCGCCCAGCAAAAATCCACAAACCTCAAAGTATCCACCCCGAGGTCGCAGGGTCTTCCATGCCCTCTATATGCCTTTGTCCAAGGCTCTTCAAATCCTCGTTGAAAAAGGCCATCTCAAACCTCTTGAGCCTCGGCCTCTTCCTGGTCGTCTTCCACCCGGTCATGATACTACCCAGTATTGTGCTTTTCATCAACAAACCGGTCATAGCATCGACAATTGCTTTCGTCTTCGCCACGAAGTACAGGATTTATTTGACAACGAGGTCATCATCCCACCAAGCTTAGCAAAGTCTATCGTCATTGGATCAGTGAACCTGGGGGATAATGTGATGTGATCAGGGGGGGGATGAGCCACCTGCGGATGGCACCCAGTTTACTCCGGATATGGCGGATGGCCCATACTATTTTGAGCATTATGCAAATGCTAGTTTTTTGTACTTTCTGACTTGGGTATTGAGTCAGTTTTGTTATGTTGTTTAGAGTCTATCTTGTTGTTTTGAGTCAGTCTTTTCTTACTGAGTCAGTTGGGTTTGTCTTGTTGTATCGAGTCAGTCCTGTTTTGTTGGAGTCAGGTGATTTCGGAGGTGTTACCTCGGATATCACTTGCTTGTTTTGTGTTTGTCTTTTACACTCTTTTGAGTCTGTTTCTGCCGTGGAGCCAGTTACACCAGAAGATCTGAATGAAACAGTAGTGGTTTTCACGCTTTTGTGTTTGTTGCTATCTTGAGCCAGTTATGCCAGAAAGTTTGAATGAAGCGGCAGTGCTTTTCACCTACTTTTCTGTGCCTTGAAATCATTGCATTGACTTAAGTTTTTCAAAACTTTTTAAACAATGTGTTGAAAACAAAGAGGAAGGAATTCCTCGGGATTTGAAAAAATTTGATCAATTGAGAGAAAAAGAGGCATGCAAAGCCCTTAATGAATGAGATCATGTCTATTAATGTGAGTACTGGGAAGGATCCTAGCTTGATCCAGATTGGTTCTACACTGTCTTCAGCGAGAGCGATTTGTCGCTTTCTTAAAAGATTTCAAAAAAATGTTTTCCGTGGTCCTGCGAGGACCTGTGTGGAATTGCTCTTGAGATTGTGCAGCTTAGGATTGCTCTCAGCCTCAGACTCAACGCCTTTGCTTTCAAACCTTGAACTTGGATTCAGAATGTTCAACAGTCAACCACAATGTAAGGCCTGTGTGGCCAGATTTGAAGCAGCCCACGAACTAGGGGCAAAAAGGTCAAATATGATCAAAAGAAAGCTTGCAAAACTGGATGAGAAGCAGCCCTTGAACTAGGGGCAAAAATGTCAGATGTGCTCGAAGAGTCAAAGATGAGTCTTTTCTGTAAACCATGGAAGACTGGCAAGAATGCCAAATCCCAGAAGGGAGGAAAGAAGAAAGTTTTGTTGAAGAACAACCAAGTTCTTATCCGTAACACTAGGGGCAAATTCAGCCCCTATTGGATGCACTTTTACATCATCAGCGAACATCAGCCATTCTCCTGGATTCAGATGGCTTCAAGATCTCAAAACCATTCAACATGAACCAAGCTACACTTTTACCCTTGAGAGGCTCGCTGGGCCGAAAACCCGGAAGGGCAACCCAGGCAAAAGTTAGAGCAAGAAAAAGAACAAAAAAGAAAAAATGCAAAGAATGGAAAAGAATGAAAAGAAAAAAGAAAAGAAGAAAAAGAAAAGAAATGAAAAGAAAAGAGAAACAGAGCTCGCAAGGTTGAAAACCCAGAAGAGCGGCCTTGGCAAAAGTTAGAGCGCAAAAGGAGAGGTTAATACCCGAGGGTACCTTAACCCCGAACTACGTAAGACTTGATTCCCATGTTAGGGATACGTAGGCAACTTCATTCTGAAGTCCAGCCATAAACACTTCCAAATCGATTGTGTCCATGTAATGGTTCTGATCATCTTTGTCTTCTCTGTATCCGAGAGTTCGGTTGTGATTGTCACTTTGACGACTGATTATAGTGTGCTGCGGTGCCATTCAAACAAGGGGCAACTTTCCGTTGCCGTGCAGTGCCATTTAGACAAGGGGCAATTTTCCATTGTTTCCGATTTAAGGTTGTGCATCTCAAGAGTAAATTCCGTGTTGGTCGAGCAGTGGCCATTTGCAAAAACAGTTTTTGAGAATTTTTACTGAGGTTGACTAATTCTCTTGAAAATTATTCCATTTTTCCAAAACTGGACCATATCTTGGACCCAAAAAGGGGAAATTTTTAGTGCTCATAACCTAACTTTTATGATTTCAAATCAGAAAATCGAACAAGTATGCTAATCTAACTCTCATAGTGATCAAAATTGTTTTAGAAAGCCAAAACAAAAAATGGTCAAAATGATGAACTAGGGGCACAGTTGAGTCAGGCTTCCTGTCTTTTCCCCATTGTCATTGCATTTGCCGGAAAGCGCACCATATTTTCCAGAAAAGGGCACAACTGAAGCTAACAGCAAAGGGCCGAAAGCTCTCTCATCCTCCAAGCAGCGAGGTATCAAGCCAAGTGCGAAGCACGAAATGGAATGGATCAGGATATTCCACTCCCTCATCTAGACAGGTCTGATCACATCCATACTGGCCAAGGGCGTCGTCAACCGCTGTCAGTTGTGGATCTGCTGCACATCCTGTCGCAACCCCTCTGTAGGAAAGCTCACTGTTGTGAGCGGAAGAAGAAGAATCTAGCGGAATGCTAGGGGCAAGAGCCCGCAACTTCCTGTTTATCCATCAACCACCCAGGAGAGGGATAAAAAATGAGAGATTGAAGAATAGAGAGGTGTGCGCTGAGAGAAAAAGTGAGAAAAGGGCTTTTTCAGAAAAACAAAGCCTGAGGGCCGAGTGATGTGAGAATCACAAATAAGAAAGGGTGGGAAACAATACCCGAAGAAGCTGGCTCCTCGTGCACTGAGAGGTCTCTTGCCATTGCAACACATCTGAATGTTGTGTGTGTGTTTTGTTTGTCTCTATTCTTGTTTTGAGTCGTTTCGAGTGTTTCTCGATATGTTTAGGTTGTTTTACCTTTGTTTTCTGTTGTTGAGTCGTGGTGTGCTGTGTTCAGTCGTAGGCTCAATACCCGGTCGAGAACTCATTTCAAAAATGAATCGTTTTGTGCTCGGAGTGCTGTGCCATTCTCCACTTTGTGCAAAACAAGATTTGTTCTTTCATAAAACTGCAGGGTTTAACCCAGGTCATGCGAGAGCAGTAAAACCAGGACCTATCTGAAGCTATGTAAGTTCCGGGCTGCAAAGCAAAAGAAAAGAGGGAAAATTTGGAGCGCCTAAGTTTGTTTCAACTTCTGCAAGTTCCGTCACTACATCCCGTATGTTCAGAATGAGCTGTGTGTTCAAAGTAAATCGAGTACTATATTATGAGCTGTGTGTTCAGAGTGAGCAGTGTGTTGTACGAGCTGTGTGCCAAATAAACTGAGTACTGTGTTATAAACTGTGTGTTCAGAATGAGCAGTGTACTATATGAGTTGTGTGTTCAAAGTAAACCGAGTATTGTGTTATGAGCTATGTGTTCAGAGTGAGCAATGTGCTGTATGAGCTGTGTGCCAAATAAACTGAGTACTGTGTTATGAATTGTGTGTTCAGAATGAGCAATGTGCTATATGAGCTGTGTGTTCAAAGTAAACCGAGTACTGTGTTATGAGCTGTGTGTTCAGAGTGAGCAGTGTGATGTACGAGCTGTGTACCAAATAAATCGAGTACTATGTTATAAGCTGTGTGTTCAGAATGAGCAGTGTGTTGTACGAGCTGTGCATTCAAAGTGAATCGAATACTGTGTTGACTATTTCGATGCCAGAATGGCAATCAGAAGTGCTCTCCCTGAGTACCATTCCCCGCCAGAGTTATCTTAGCTGTATTTGCAATGAGTTCCTAAGAGACCAACCGCGACGGTGGAAACTAGAGTTCGAATGGCTAATGCCTAGAACACAAAGGTTTGGGATTTTCGAGACTAAAGTCTGGTTTGAATACCCAAGGGTGTATCCCCGGCTTGAAATCTGTATGGCAGCCCCATAGATTGAAATAGCGTGTGCTCGCCTCAAATCAGGATACTGAACCAGCCTAGTCTGTTACCCCGTTGGAGAATAGGGAAAGTTGTTAATGTGATCAGAAAGAAAAACAACATCCGTAGCTCCTACATACAGATGTCGCTCCTTGTCAATATTTCAGGACCTTTGTACTGCGAGTTGAAGGTAAGTGTGCGAAGAACACAATGGGAGATCCCCATCGGAGTAGAGCGGTTCATCGCCACTTACCCCATGAGGTGCTTTTTAAACCACCGTTTTGTTTGTTTATTGCATTCCTTAAGCATCATGCACTGCATTGCTTATATCATATCATCACACTTATTGCATTTATTTGCATCTTGTGTTATCTTCTAATCGTTTATCCATTCACGCTGCGCGGCGTTTAGGATCGTTGTCCTCCGGGGCTTTCTCAGGATGCGTGAAGCGCAGCCCTGGGCGCGTTTATCTTAGGTTGCGTCGTGCACGCGCCTGAGCAGTTTGTCTTCGTACCTCTTCTCACGATTTCAGCGTGGTTTGAGTGTCCCTTTCCTCACACGGTTTTCGGTGTGTTTGGAATTTGTCTCAGGTTGCGTTGAGCATGCTCCTGATTGGTTGTTTCGGACCTCTTCTCACGATTTCAGCGTGGTTAGAGTTTGTTCCTTCCTCACACGATTTCAGCGTGTTTGGAATTTGTTAACCTCTTCTCACGATTTCAGCGTGGTTAGAGTTTGTTCCTTCCCCACACGATTTCAGCGTATTTGGAATTTGTTTACCTCTTCTCACGATTTTAGCGTGGTTAGAGTTTGTTCCTTCCTCTCACGATTTCAGCGTGTTTGGAATTTGTTTACCTCTTCTCACAATTTTAGCGTGGTTAGAGTTTGTTCCTTCCTCACACGATTTTCAGCGTGTTTGGAATTTGTTTACCTCTTCTCACGATTTTAGTGTGGTTAGAGTTTGTTCCTTCCTCACACGATTTCAACGTGTTTGGAATTTGTTTACCTCTTCTCATGATTTCAGCGTGGTTAGAGTTTGTTCCTTCCTCACACGATTTCAGCGTGTTTGGAATTTGTTTACCTATTCTCACGATTGCAGCGTGGTTAGAGTTTGTTCCTTCCTCACACGATTTTAGCGTGTTTGGAATTTGTTTACCTCTTCTCACGATTTCAGCGTGGTTAGAGTTTGCCCTTCCTCACACGATTTCAGCGTGTTTGGAATTTATCTCAGGACGCGTGATGCGCGAGCCTAGGCGTGTTTTATCTCAGGTTGCGTCGTGTACGCACCTGGGCGGTTGTTTTTCGGACCTCCTTTCACGATTTTAGCGTGGTTTGATTGTCCCTTTCCTCACACGTTTTCAGCGTGTTTGGAATTTGTCTCAGGTTGCGTTGAGCACGCTCCTAATTGGTTGTTTCGAACCTCTTCTCACGATTCTAGCGTGGTTTGAGTGTCCCCTTTCCTCACACAATTTTCAGCGTGTTTGGAATTTATCTCAGGTTGCGTTGTGAACACACCTGAGCGGTTTGTTTTTGGACCTCCTCTCACGATTTCAACGTGGTTTGAGTGTCCCTTTCCTCACACGATTTTCAGAGTGTTTAGAATTTGTCTCAGGTTGCGTTGAGCATGCTCCTGATTGGTTGTTTCGGACCTCTTCTCACGATTCCAGCGTGGTTTGAGTGTCCCCTTTCCTCACACGATTTTCAGCGTGTTTGGAATTTATCTCAGGTTGCGTTGTGTACACGCCTAAGCGGTTCGTTTTCGGACCCCCTCTCACGATTTCAGCGTGGTTTGAGTGTCCATTTCCTCACATGATTTCAGCGTGTTTGGAATTTGTCTCAGGCTGCGTTGAGCACGCTCCTGATTGGTTGTTTTGGGATTTGTTTTTCCTCCTCTCTTGATTCCAGCATGGTTAGAATGTGTCCCCCTTTGCATCTACTGTACAATTTATCACTCGTACTATTTTGCACACCCTACTTGCATTGTGCATGCATTTTATTGCGCTATTTTGCGCATCGCACTATTTTTGTGCACCTTACTTGCATTGTGCATGCATTTTATCGCGTTGTTTAGCACATCGCACTGTTTTGTGCAGTTTTCATTCGCGCTATCCTGCGCACCTTATCTGCACTTGTTAGTGCATTGCATCATTCGCGCTATCTTGCGCACCTTATCTGCACTTGTTAGTGCATTGCATCATTCGCGCTATCCTACGCACCTTATCTGCACTTGTTAGTGCATTGTATCATTCGCGCTACCTTGCGCACCTTATTTGCACTTGTTAGTGCATTGCATTGTTCACGCTATCTTGCGCACCTTATTCGCACTTTTCACTTGCATTGCTATGCATGTTTCCATCGGCATTATATGTGTACGCGTTTGTCTTGTATTGATATTGTACCTTGATATAGTGTTGAACATATGCTTCTATTATATTATACCTGTTAAGTTTCTTTCTTTTGCAGGTACGATATTGTATATACGGTTCATTTGGGGCTGGTGCGACCAGACGGTATTGTATGTGCAGTTCATTTGAACTTCTCTTCCTTCTCCGCGTGAGACGCAGTGAGAATTGTATAATTTTCTTACATCATTTCTGCATGAGATGTAGTTTGGTTCGTATTCATCCGCTCGCTTAAACTGTTGCATTTATTTTGCATAAATTGCTTCGTTACAGCTTTCTTTGTATGATCATAAGTTGTGTTCAGGTTTATGCATATCATGTGCATTTTGCCCCTGCCTGCGGGCGCATCTCTTTGTTATCTTGCCTGTTTGTCTAAGTCTTCGGCCTTGTCAAAAGTGGGTCGTCTCTGGGCTTTGACATTCACTCCCGTCACTTCTTGACTTCCGAGTTCTGTCAACGAGGGGCAACTATAGACACCCCATTTTTTACCGACCTTAAGAATCAGACGTCATCGATTGAGCGCTCGATGATTGCGCATGTTATGCTCATTTCGAGGTTTCAGAGTTTTTGGCCAAGTGCCTTGCCTCCGGGCCTCTGAACTCTTTGTGTTTTGGCTCGGTTTGTGGACCGAACCTTGTTTTCTCTTCCCTGGGAAGAGTGGGAGGTCTGTGGACCACCTTTTTGTGGTCGTAGACCACTTTTGATGCCCGTAGACTAGTTTTCGAGGCTCCCGACTGCACGCCTTGCCTCCCGGACTTTCGTCTTACATCCTTTTGGGTTTGTTTTTTGTACAAACCTTGTTTTCCTTGTTTGGAAGGTGATATAAGGGTGGGAGACCAGTTCTTCCCCTTGGAGACCACTTTCCTTCCTGCCAGCTAGCTTTCTGGTCGGGAAACTGGTTTTCTTGGTCTTTGGGCCACCTTTTCTGGTCGGCTACCACACCATTGCCTTGCTTTCAGTGTGCAGACCACCTCTCCCCTGTGGCCGCCAACTTTTTGCCCTGGCCGACCACTTCAAGTGGTCGGCAGCTTTCCAGCTCATTCTTGGAGATATTTTCTTTACAGTTGTGCCAGCTGGAAGACACAGAAGCCATCCTCCAGAGGGATGGCTTTAGGCCAAAAGCTTGTCCAACAAGCTTGTTGCTTGTTCTCTACAAGAGAGAACCTTCCCCCTCCTCCTCCAGGTTTAGATTTTCTTGCTTGAGCTATAGATACACATATATCTCTATATCTCTCTTTTGGTCTCATATTTGTGCCTTAAAGTGTAATTTTTTCATACTTTAACACACAAACACACACTCAAACACCATCCTTTTGTTGCTGAGGCTCTTGAAAGCTAGTTTTGGTGTTTTTGGTTTGGTTTGAGCTCAAAAAAGTTGCTGGAGTTGCAGCTTTGAAGGTGTTCTTCAAGGGTGAGCTTCTAACCCTTAAAATCCTTGTTTTGCCTTAAGCTTTTGGACCTATTTGCATGCTGATTTAAGCTTAACTTTCTACTACAAAAAGTTCTGATTTTGCATGCTTAACATGTTTGTTTAAGGTCACTTTTGTGTTAGGGGTAGTCTACCCCCCCCCCCCCTTAGGCCTTGTTTCGCCTTGTTTTTGTGCCTTCCCTTTAAGCTATTGGGACCACCTTGTTTTGGCCTTCACACCACTAAAACTCAGAAGAATTTCAGTGGTGGAAATTGTGTTTTGAAGTCCCAAATAGGAGAGGGTCATCCCCTCTCCTTGTGTTTTGAATACTTGCTTTATTTGCCTCATATTTGAGCATGTTTGTTAAGCTTATGTTGGCCATATATTAGCATGTATTTGGGGTTATTTTGACATGGCATGCCACTATTTTGGTTTGGTTTTGTCACCTCTTGCATGCCTTATACACTTGTAGTGTATTTCTCACAAACTAGTCTTGTATGCTTCCTGAAGTAGCATGTCTTTCTAGCTTGTTTTGAGTCCATTTTAGCATGTTCTTGGTGTTGTTTTGCCATGGTATACCTCTGTTAAGGTTTGGTTTGATAGCTCCTTGCATGCTCCATGCACTTGTAGTGCAATTCCATGAACTAGCCTAATGTGTATCATGCTTTAGACCATCATTCTAACATGATTTTGGCTTAACTCTAAGAAGCTTTTGTCCATGTTTTAGCATGCTCTAGCTCTGATTTGTGTTGTTTTGGTCATGCATGCCATGCTTTGTATAGCTATAATGCATTCTAGCTTGTTAGCTTTGTGTATCAAGTCCACTAGCATGCATTACTTGGACTATTTTCATGATTTGGCATCATTTGAAATCTGATTTAGTCCATGTAGTGTGGTCAAACACTTGCCTCTTTCACTTATTCAATGCGTTGGAGGGTTTGCCCTTTATGCCTTAAACATGAACCATTGTGTATGCCTTCATGCCTAAGCTTACGAGCTATCATTTCAATGTGTTTTTGGGATTATTTTGCCATGATATAACTCTGATTTTTGTTGGCGAAGCCATCTCATGCTTGGTCTTGATAGGTGTAGTGTAATCCACCTTATTTGTCTTGCATACATCATGCCTTATGCCCTTCATGCTAGCTTATTTTGGCTTCCTTCCATACATATTTTAGACTCATTTTGACATGTTCTATGACTATTTTGGGTTGCCTTGACCATATGCTTCATGTTTTGTATAGTTGTAGTACAAGTGCCTATGCTAGTTTCCAGCTTTGGGTACCATAGCATGCTTCATTTGTGTTATGTACATGATTTGGCATCATTTAACATGACATTTCAGAGCATGTAGCATCGCCATGTTCCCACTTCATTCACTCTTTAAGTGCCTTTGAATGTTATGCATTGTTGCCTTGTTTGTGGCCTAGCATGTATGCCATCTTGCCTAGGTCCTTGAGCCTCCATCTTAGCATGTTTTGGTCTTTGTTTAGACCTATTTAAGCTCTGTCCATGGTTGGTTCATGCATTTGTGCCATGTATTGCATGCCCCCTTTGTAGTCATCTTTACTAGCTTCATGCTTTAAGGACCCTAGCATGCCATGCTTGTGTTGTTTGAGTGATTTGGCATCATTTCTTACTTAATTTTAGTGCATATAGTGTTGTTACACTTCCACATTTGTCACTCTTTGAGCACTCTTGAGAGTTGTGCTCTTAGGCCTAGTTGATGAGCCATTGCATGAGTATGCTTGTCTTGCATTTCTTGCCTTCCTTTTTTAGCATTATGGCCACTGATTTTGGGCATGACTGAGGTCTGTCAATTTTGGTTTAAGTCCATCGAGCATGTTATGTTAATGTTGTTACATTGCATCATGTTGTTGCATGCTTATGTTGCCTTGCATTGTGTATGCCTGCATTAGTATTGTTTGCATGTCATTAGCTTTGTTAAGTTGATCATGTCACATTGCATTGAGTATGCCATGTTGTTACATTGCATTGCATATGCCATGTCATTCATTGCATTGAGTATGCCATTTTGTTGCTTTGCATTGTGTATGCATGCCATAGCATTGGTAGTCCATTGAGCATGTTTGTTTGCATGCTTGTCCCTTGCATGATTGTTTGCATGCTAATGTTGCATTACATTGAGTTGCATGCATTACATTGTATTTGGCATACTCGTGTTGCATTGTGTTTGGATTAGGTGTTAGTCCAAACACGAGAAATGAGGGACATTTCATACTTGAAGTGATGAAACGTGTCTCAAATCTCAATCGCCGACGCTCTTGATCATACATGATAGAGTTCTAGGCTTTATGTGTTTATGTGAATTGTGCAATTTGCCTTCTCGGCAATCACGCATCGAGATGCGTGATTGGTGGCCCGAGGGTCAAGAACCACACTCCCTTGAGCTTATGAAATGATAGGGAGGGTGGTTGTGCACACATATCTTGCAAATACATTGCCATGCCCTTTCTTGCTCTCTGTTGCAGCAAACTGGAGAAGTGCAGCAACAAGTGGTCGGCCGACCAGAAAAACTAGCTGGCTGACCACTTTTTCTGGTCTGCAGCAATAAAAAGTGGTCGGCCAGTGGCTGGAAACACCCCTAGGTGGTCGACAGCCCTCCCACAGGTCCCCAAGGTGAGTTGGAAGCTTTCTGAAGCTTGGTGCAAGGTTTTGAGGACAGTTGCAAGCAGAGGCAAGTTGGGGCATCACGACGGATTTCCGAACGAGGCGACCGAGCATGCATATACTTCCCGCCTTGAGGCTCCTGATTTATCGCTTTACTTAGTTGATTTGATTAGCTAGTTCGCTATTTGGTTTGTACTTAAGTAGTTAATGCGTTTAACTATTCAATTTGTGTTGTAATAGCTTAATTAGTTAGCTTGTTAGTTAGCTAGTTTTGTGATGTAATAATTAGTTTAATTAGCTTAGATTAGCTAGTTAGCTTCTTATTTGGACCCTCCGTCGAGAGGGCCAACTGTTGTAATAAACGTGCGTGTGTGTGATGCATGTCTTCCAACCCCCATTTCTTTCTCCCTTTTACTTAACCGCTTACGATGGTTAGTTTTAGGGCATATTTCGATTAGCATACCTTATGCTTGCATGTGTGCATCCATTCATCTGTTTTGCATGCACCGGGCTCGGCGCATCATACAAACTGCATTGTATTTCAATACTTATTTGAATACATGTATCAATGGTTGCATTTCATATGCCATTCTAGAAAAATCGAGCCTATCTTAGTTGCATTTTGCATGTGTTGCATTAGCCATCTTAACATGAACTAGGATCATGCATGATTTCTAACTAGTTCTCTATTTTGGCTCGGAGTACACTGTGAGTGTTTACGCTTTAGCATACTGCATGTGTGTAAGTGCTGCCATGTTAGCATGCTTGCCATGAGGCTAATTGCTTAAGTGATTAACTGCTTGAATGCCTGTAGGTGAAGGTTGAATTGCTTGAATTAGAACAATTCATCAAATCTCCGATTTAGCCTACTTGCGAGTAGCAAACTTCAAATCATTTTCACAAACGAACATGCAATGTTTTGTTCCAAATTAGGTGATCTAGTCTATACTTGTATGCTGTGCGCATCACATAGTAATTCTAGGTTAATAACCGGAATAAGGACACATGTGTTTTCAAAAACAAAATATCATGTTAGTAAAGGCCGATCTTTGATCGGGCGAGTAGGGGTGCTCATTGCATGACCTTCCCCTCTCGTACCCAAGTTCCCGAGCCGAGGAAACTTTGGTAATGACGGACACGTGGCCTTAGGCACGAGTCAGGGTTTCCTAAATTCCCCCAAAATAAAATATTTAGGTGGCGACTTTGTATCTGGAAAAGCAGTCCATGTTTAGCACTTCTTTATAAAAATCAGTTTTCCAAAACGATTTGCCGGATTTGGACTCTTTGGTGATTTATCGGTCTCACATTGCGCTTTGTGAGATTAGATTCAGAACCGTGACACGAGTCCGAACTGTAGTAGCTAAAAAACAAAACGAATTCGCGCCCTCGCGCGCAGAGCCAGAAGTTCTCGGGGCGGTCTACAATATGCCTTCTGTTTGGCGAAATGGCCCCCTCACCAGAGAAATCCTGGTTCCGCCCCTGCACACACACCACACCACACTAACGGCTAACACCCAAAAAAATCATCACAACAACAACCAAAATCAACGATACACCACCAACACCACGTACCAAATAAATGTACAAATGTAAAATACACCAAACAATCGAAATATCCACTTGTTACTATATGATGGGTGTGCAAGCAATACTAGAGCAAACCCAGTAAAGATCGAAAAAATGAAACATAGCACACTCAATAACCCCCACACTCTCTCTCTCCAAAACGATGAAATCAATGTTAAACAATCAAAACTTCGTTCCACACATTAACATTATCTCATCCAAAACCGAATCACTCATTTAGGGAAAAAAAATCATACGGGATATTTATGTAAAATTAAATGAAACCAAAACACCCTAAACAATAGGGGTGTGCAGCGAATGGCCCGACCCGCCACACCCGCCCGACCCGACCCGACCCGCTGAGTTTTGGGTGGATGCGTGACATGTGGCGGACGGATACGGGTCCATATTTTCCATTTTCTCGGGTTCAGGTCGGGTCGCGGGTAATCCGCCAATTTAATCTGTTCACCCGACCCGCCCGCACCCTCACTTATTTTCCCCATTTTCCCCCCTGTGTTGCCTCTTTTTTTTTTTCATTTCACGTTTTATAGCCCTAAGTTCTTCAACATGTCTCTGTCTCTCTCAACTCTCTCTCTCTCTGTCTCTCTCTCTCTCTCTCTCTCTCTCTCTCTCTCTCTCTCTACTACCCTACCCATCATCGGATGATCTACATACACGGCGTCGGCGATCGATCTACACGGCGTCGTCGGCGATCGATCTAGATTCTATACTACTGACTGAGGTATCTCTCTCTCTCTCTCTCTCTCTACTTTCCTCTTCTTCTCATCTTCTTCTGCTTTCCTCTTCTTCTCTTTTCTTCTCTTCTTCTGATGATCTGAGTCTAATCTGTTTTTTTTTTTTTTGTTCCAGTTCTAAAACAAAATAGATGGTTACATTGATCGATCGATCTATAGTCTACTAGTCTACATTGACTGTAACTGAACTGAGGTACCTCTCTCTCCTTCTTCTTCTTCTTCTTCTTAACTGGTTTTTTTTTTTTTTTTTTGGTTGCAGTTCTAAACTTCTAAATCTAATCTTTTAGAGTCTAATCTATTATTATTATTTGTTTTGTTTCAGTTCTAAACACAAAGAAATGTTCTTCTGTGTTATATGTTTGATGTGCATGTATTTTTTACACAGGTTGAGCCTGCAAAAAAGACACAAAATGGCAAGCAACAGTCAATAGGGAAGATTATCCACAAAGGTATGAAATGGCAGTAATGAGTTTCTTCTTTATGGCCCTTTATGGGAGCTAATTTGCAATGTGTCTTATAGGCACTAATAGTGGTAATAAAAGAGCTTCTGGCTCCGCCAATGTTAATCTGCCGTTGAACTTAGAGACCTCCAAATGTGGTTCTTGTATATTTGGATTTCACATTTGTTAATGAGTAATGGTTGATGTTGATTTTTTAAATAGGTTGCAGACAAAATTCGTCGTGATGAACATGTGAGTGTTGTAGAACGGACAAATTTGAGATATCTTCCTGGACTTCCACGGAAAGTTGACTTGGTGACATTGGACCTTTCATTCATTTCTATACTTTTGGTGAGCTTTTAGATAGTGCTGAAATGATCTTAACTTGCATCTGTATATTTTTCCAAGCTGTTATTTATGACCATTCTTTGGTCTTCATTTATAGATAGAGCCTCAGATTTTCTGCATGCCTTCTAAAAGGCAGTCCATTTCTTTCTTTAGTAGAGCAGTGAAATTTCAACATTCTCCATTATTATTACCATGATTTTATTAATCATTATCTAGATTTTTAGTCCTATTAAAGCTATGCTTGGATCATGGATTTGGAAAGAGAATGGAAAAGGTGAGGGAGATAAAGAAAAAATTTAGCTTATATTTCGTTCACATTTCTGAAATCTATGATCCAAACACAGCCTAAAGGTTTTGTTTCATTTTGTTCCTCTGTTCCTAATTTAACCCTAAATGCAGGTCATGCCTGCTGTGGTCAATGTAATGAAGGAAGAAGCTACATTGGTTACTCTGATTAAACCCCAATTTGAGGCTCCCAGATCTCAAGTAAGAATTCATGCATTTTTTCAATTTTATTTTTTTTAGTGAAATTGCCCTAGGTCTAGGCTGGTTTTCTGTTCTCTGCACTTACTTATATCAAGCTAAATCAGATTATATTTAAATAGGATTACTCTTGAGCTGGGGTTGAGGTTTACCATTTGAAATGGCTTTGTCAAGATCTAATAAAAGGGATCTTTCTTTTGTTCAAAGCCTCTGATAAAGATAGGAACTCATAAATTAGATTTCCAAGAGGTCCTGCTCAAGCATGGTTTGATACAAATAATAATAAGGCCAATGGGCAGGTCATCATGGAAAACAACAAAAAAATGAATAAAGAATAAGCACATGTTTGCATGTGTGCTCTTCTACAAAAGAAATAGACCAGGAAGGGCAAGAAGAATTTGTGGTTCACCACAAAAAGAAGTGTAGATCCTGGTGTGAAGTGTAAACATAGAACAGAGTGCCCTGTGTAAACTAATTCATTATAGACCAGTCATATATATTGTTTGATGGACTAATAAAATTATTTTTGTACCGCTTTCTGTATACCTAGTTTATGGCATTTTTCGGGTTCGGGTGGGGTGGCAGTTTTTTTGTTTTTTGTTTTTTGTTGAAAATTTGTAAAATTTCAAACCGCCAAACCGATTCGTATCAATCCGCCAATCTGCCAAATCCGCATCCGCCGGATTGGCGGACGGATGCGGATTGATTTTCTTCAATCCGCCAATCTGGCGGACTGATGGCGGATTGGAGGTTTCGTGGCCGCAACCAATCCGCGCCCACCCCTACTAAACAAAGCTTACCCAAAAAATAGAATTAATTGGTTTATAAAAAACACTCTCAAAATTAAATAGTTTAACTTTCCTCTATATAGAACTTATAAGTAATTTTTTTATTATTTTTTTGTACAAACTATTTTTATTATAAAATTTATAACATAAATGGTTTAAATGATTATTATCAACCTAAAATGGAGATAGAAAAATAAAATATGAAGAATAAGGGTACGGATGGAGAATTCAGATCCCCTCTTTAATTTCTCTTCTTAACTTCTTACTTGTTAGGTCATTGGGCCCAATTTTGATAATCCGAACCGTTCACATTTTAAGATTTGTTGAGTATATCATACTTGTAAAAAATCAAGTTGATCGGATATCAAAAACTACGTGTTCGGATCATCGAACTACAAACTATTTTTTAAAAAGATTTAATAAACAGTTTTCCGAACACATGCTTTCTAATATCTGATCAACTTGAGTTTTTACAGGTATGATGTACTCAATGAGTCTTAAAATATAAACAGTTCGAATTATCAAAATTAGGCCTAAAAGTGAGTCCAATAACCTAACAAGTAAGAAGTTAAGGAGGATGATACGAACAAGAATCTTTTCCTTACTTTCTCTACTTAGCCCTCCTTGTAACGATCAAGATTCATCTTAAAAAAATCTAATAGTTCAAATCATCTCAAAAAAAATTACTTTTTAATTTTTGATTTTTTAAAAAAATGATCTGATCCGTTAAATTCTTGGAGTGAATCTTAACCGGAGGGGCAAGTAGAGAAGGCAAGCAAGAATCTTGCTCGAGCCATACCGCTAGTATTTGTGTAACCCAACGCAGCGATCGCGCTCTTTGTCTCTCTGTCTCTAGGGTTTTGTATCGTCGTCCACCACCATAGTTACTCTCATTTGTATATACAGAGGGAAGAAGAACAAGAAGAATGTTGAAAAGGGGAAAGAAGAAGGACGAGGAAGAGTACGCATCCGACGGCGACGCTCCCCCTAAGAAAATCTCAAAGGACTCCGCCGATGATGATTCCGACGACGGCGACGACGTCGTTGTCTGCGAGGTCTCTGTCAATTCACTTGTCTATTTACATACACATACACTGTATATATGTTTATCGAATGGGGAATTTGTTTATAGATTTCGAAGAATCGGAGAGTTTCTGTGAGGAACTGGCAAGGAAAAATTGTGGTCGATATTCGGGAATTCTATGTCAAAGATGGCAAGCAAATGCCTGGCAAAAAAGGTTCATTTTTTTTTTTATCAATTTTTGTCTACTCTTCTATGTATGATTTCGATTTGATATACTATCACTATGTGCTTCTTCTGTATGTACCACTGTTGCAGTGATTTGTCGTATTTGGTAGTTTCATTTTGGTTTTGTTTGGAATTTGGAATTTTGGAATTTGAAAGGAAAGGAAAGGAAATTGACAAGGAAACCCCCAATGATATGAAACCCTAATTCATATCTACAACTAAAAATTTGTCAAAAACTTGATTTTGTGTCGTAACGTAACCGATATACCATGAATACTGATTTCTTTAACATTTTCTCTTCGTCTCAATAAATCCACAAACCAAACAGGGAATCTGGATTTTGCTTTCTTGATAATTTCTAAGATTGATTGGAGTGTGATGAGCGTACTGACCTAGTTCACTCACTCACTCACTCACTCAGCAGTTATAATTTAGGTTTTCGTATTCTTAGACTCTTCATAGTTATGATGAATGGAACTGTTAAATTCCCTCTAAGTTATAAAGGTAGAATCATTACAATTTTGATGAGAGAAAAAATGATTGAAGCCATTGAGTATTTGATTGTCTTGAATGGTTATTATTTCTTATTATGAAGATTGCATCTTTAGAAATCATATAAATAAATCTAGTTTCTCTGCAAAACCTGCAACCCAACACTTTACAAATCAACTCAATTTCACCCTCTCCATTCTTACAAACACACAAACTTTGTGTGTAGGGCTAAGTTGAGATACTAAGAAGAAGAATTTCAAAACAACCCTTTCAACCCTAGCAGCCATTGGCAATTGGATCAAAGTGGGAAAACTTAGCTAATTTTAGGACCAAAGTGAGATAATCTTTTTTTGAAGGAGCAAAGTGATAAAAGGGTCATACATAGGGGTGCAACTTGGACGGATTCAACCCAAGCAACCTGAACTCAGCCCGAATTTTTTTAGGGTTTAGACAATATATTTTTAAATTTAGTACGGACTTGGGCAAAAATTCAAAAGCTCGCCCGAATTTTTTTAGGGCTTAGATAAGATATTTTTAAATTTAGTACGAGTTTGGACAAAAATTCAGAAACCGAATTAAATTTAGGCGGGTTTGGGACAAAGACGCCAAACAACCCAAGCAACCCGAAACCCGAATTATACATATATAAATATATAAAAATATTAAATATACATATAAATTGTTAGCCATTATATGATATTAAAGTAATTTATATTATTAAATCATATTGAATATATATTATATATACAAATAATATAAAATCTTACTTTTTTTATTTTCACTCATAAATTGTAAATGCTACTATAGCGACATCTCTCTTATATTAAATAAATTATTTATTTTGATGGTATTAATGATTTTCTATAAATAAAAAAAATGTAAATAGAGTCAAATTTTAATAATTTAATAATGTAGCTGAAAAAAAAAGTTTTTAAAAAAAAAATATTGAAATTCATTTACAATTCGGGCTTAACTCGGGTCGGGTTTGGGCAGGTAACCTCGGGTTACAATTCGGGCCTGAGCAAGTCTCAACACAACTTGGGCTGGGTTTGAACAACCTCCCAATCCGACCGAACCTGCCCAAGTTGCACCCCTAGTCATACATACTTTAAAGGGTGAAAGTGAGAGTGTAATTTATCTTTTAATTAATTACAAACTAAGAATTATGGACACGGACACGCCTACACGCTAATTTTCAAAAAATGCAAGACACGACACGTGAGAACATACATAAAATATATAATTTTATATTTTTATTATATGTTATATATATGAATATATCATTCAAAAATAATAAAAAAATGTAATATGACACTAATCCCTATAAATTTATATGGTTTTAGTTTTATTATTGTATTCTAAGTTGTTTTGTTTAAAATTATAATTAGTTTCACATGTGTCTAATCGATAGACACGTGTGTTTAAGAGATACACGTTTGTCTTCCAAGTGTTCAAAGAGTGTCCAGGTTTTTAAAATATAGGACATGTTTTGAAGAATGTTAGACACGTGTCGGGGAAGTGTCCAAAGAGTGTCGGTGTCCAACACAGATATGACACGGATACGTTACCTTCTTAGAAGTGTCCGTACTTCTTAGACTGCAAATGAATGATGCATTAGCTATTTGCAGTTGCACATTACTTATTTAAAATGGGAAAAGTTAGATAATTTAAGGACGAAGGGACATTTTTTAGCCAGTGGTACTGGTTAAATTAAAGGTGAATGGTGTTTCAAATGTATCTTCCTATCCTTTTTGTTATAGCGTATTTGAAATGAATATGGAAAGGACATGGAATGTGGAAGCTATGAAACTCCTTGTAAAAGTACATGGGATTTGTCATTTGTCATTTGTGTAAATCAGATGGAATTTAATTGGCACCTAACTATAATATCATTGGACATAGAATTTGTTAGAACGTGCTAGATCACATGAGAAAGTAGATATGTTAGAGAAAGTGTTGAAGAAACTTGTGCATTGTGAACAGACTTTATACAATTGTTATTGAAAATACTGACAAATTGTACAGTTTTCTTATGGAGTGCTTAATAAAGCTATGTTAAAGTGTTTCTTATTATGAATTACACATTTATATATGACAATGATTGTCTTGCATATTAATTTTTTAAACAATTATAATAAAAGATTGCATCTAAAATGAAAATCATTGGGCTTGTTTGGTTTGTTTTTGGGAAAAATTTTTGGGAAAAATTCTCTACAAACAAATTTTCAAGAGTAATCACACCAAACAAATTTTTTCAAAAAAAATATCAAAATTTTGTTTGGTTTGTTTCTTTCCAAAATCACTCTCTTTCTCATACACATCAAATCAATTACTTTTTTTAAAACTCTCTCCCCAAAATAATTTTCCAAAACCATTTCTGAAAAAGGCAAACCAAACAAGTTTTTGTACTTTTTATCTCAAAAACTACTCTACAAACACAAACTAAACAAGCCCATTATCTTTACAAAAATAAGGGCATTATTTTGGACTAAACTAAGGGCAACATATATATATGTATGCTCTTGGTATTGTATATATCTGCGTATTGTTGGTTAGCATGTTATATATTTTAGGTGTTGTGTTGTGTGTATCTAATTTACCATTTGGAATATTATAACTTTCAATGTAAAAGTTAAGCTCTACTTATTTTTTTTCATCTTTATATTGCCTTTTTGAAGTGAAAATTGCTTCTTCTTTTTTTAACTTCATCTGCAAATCGGCAATAATTTCCTTAGGCTTTTCTTCATTCTAATATTGTGCAAACCTTACAGTATTTTCCTGTTTGAGTCTGTAGAGAGTTGCTACATGTTCCCTGCCTGCTTATTCAATTTGAAACTAGCTTTTGTGCTCTACTCCAATCCCTTACATTTTTTTTTTTATTATAAATACTCCAATCCCTTACATTGACTTCTGCTGGCAGGTTTCAAGTTGAACTTTTTATTGGGAAAACTATATATACTGTATAGAATGTCAGTGCTTTAGCTTGACTAGTTTATTGAAATATTTTCGTTATTTTTTTGAGTATTCGGTTTATGTAAATTATCATGACTCTTTTTTTTTTCTAGAAAAACTTAGGGCTATGATTGTAATTGCCTCTCATGAAAGAACTCGAGGATTTTTGTTTAAATGTGTCATGTATAGATGTTGAGTTTGTACATTAGATGAGATCAAATAATAATAGTCTCATTGTACTGTTTCAGGTATTTCACTACCCATGGATCAGGTATGTTTTGGATGTCCCTTTTTTGTTTTTCTTTTATCTTATTGAAGGAATTATATTTAATTTACCTTCGTTTGTAGTGGAATGTACTTCGAGACCATGTTGATGAAATTGACCAGGCAGTTGCTGAGAATGGTTAGAAAGCTGGAGGATATGAGTACCTGTTTGATGTCACTGAAGGAAGTGTTGTCAATGGAACTGAAATTGCTGTATTTTGTCTACCTTCTAGGGAACTAGGATGGAATGGTGAATGAAACTGTTGATTTTGTATCTATTTGAGGAGTAACTTTTAGCTAACTTGCTATTAAATGTTATCAAATTGCAATATTTTGTCTATCTTGTAGGGACTAGGATGGAATGGTGAATGAAACTGTTGATTTTGTGTATCTATTTGAGGATGGAAACTGGGTAGCTTTTGGCTAACTTGCTATTAAATCTACTATGCATGTGTTTCTTGGTGTTAATTTAGAAAGTCTTGAGGACTGGAATCATTTCAAGATTTCCAACCATTTGAACAGCCAGTGAGTATTGCCCTAGCCAGCTCCCAGATTTGCTATACTCCTGATATGATTTGGGGTAGGCCCCGTTGCCATTATCACTATAGGACTATAGGATTCATTGATTGTGCAATGAGTTTAGATATCTTGTATTGGTGGATTCATGGAAAATTTGAAAAATGATCAGTATAGGATTCACGATAATTACTATAGGTTTCATTAATTGTACAATGAGTTTAGATATCTTGTATTGGTGGATGCATGACAAATTTGAAAAATGATTGTTCAAGGTGACCTCACAAAGACAATTCATGTTAATTGGATGCCAAAACAACCAATTTGTTGTATCAATATAATTTAATAGTGATAATCATGAACGACAATGTTAAAACACAATTTATCCATATTGGAACTGTCATTTAGGACTTTGGTCATATCCGTGCTCATAGGTTCTCTTTCTGGATCATTTGGACACTATTTAGGGCTGCAAACTAACTTTGTTAAGTTGAGCTTTACAGGGATTGAGCTTGGCTCAATAACTAATCCAGCTCAAGCTGGACTCAAAACTCAATAATAAAATTTTTTTTACTATTATTTACATTATTTAAATATATAAATAATATATTTATCTTATTATTTGTACATATTTTTATTTTATTATTTAAATAAAGATAAATAAATTCAGTTTATTCGAGCTTAACTTGTTTACTAATAGTCTGACTTGAGTTCATTTATTTACTTAACAAACCGAACTCAGTTCACAAACAACTCAATTCAATTGTAGAACTAGTATTATCCTTTTTGTTACAACCTACATACTTTTAAATCAGTATCCAAAGAATTGTCACTTTAGGATGAGTAAAACATTACTCCCCTCTAATGTTTTCGGTCTATTTTTAAAATAGACTTGTCTCTACTTGCAAGTTGCAAGGTCTATTTTGCAAATAACTTCTATAAAAAGTTCATACATTTGCAAGTGAAAGTTAATACCTTGTAATGTACTTTTGATGGTGGTGAATTTGTTGCTTTTGTGTACATCTCATAATGAATTTATGCATTT
Organism: Camellia japonica; assembly: GCA_030407325.1. NCBI lineage: Eukaryota > Viridiplantae > Streptophyta > Magnoliopsida > Ericales > Theaceae > Camellia > Camellia japonica. The sequence goes on from JAPPVO010000002.1 coordinate 65,895,980, forward strand.
GATTGTGAGTTTTTGCTTATTTTTTGCTTCGACAAGAGAAGCCAATGAAACACTCACACTAAGCCATTTTTGTCTAATAAGTGAACGAGCTGACTTTCCTTCCTTCCAAACATATCATCATTATTTGACGGGAATGAAATTATATAAACATGTACAAGCTAAGCTATACACCAAAATAAAAAATAAAATAAAAAATTCAATATTCATACAATGTTTAACACAACATACAAGATAAAATGGATCATCCACAAAAAAATTAAGCCGATGATGGACCTTGAATCAGGCAACAACAAATATTCAAGCAATGCTGTCTTTTAAAAGAGTCAAGCTCTATATTGTATCAAATCTATTTTCTTGTACCATCACTAGAGAGCAGGAATGCTGAGGGAACCAAAATCAAGCAATCTTGGCAACATCTGCACCAACAAACAAAGCGATTTTATGATCAGATAAGCTATCACACCAGTTGCGAAGAACTTGCTGCTAAAGTAATTCCAAGGAACCAGACCTCTCCGAGTCGAGCATTGATTTTTAAGGGCACAAAATCATCAGCCCGGGTCACACCTACATTTACAATTGCAGTAGCAGCACCTGCCTCATGAGCAGCTCTGTAAAATCAATTTGAAAAGCCATATCAACCAGAGATTATCAATAATTTGGAGGAAAATACAGTATACATTACTCTCTTAAATTTTCCTCAGATTAGATATGATATTCAATTTTTCCAAGGTAAATACGAATCCAAATTTTTTTCATACATAAAGCTTATCTGGTAACAGACCCATTAGAGGAAAAGAAAAGCAACAACATTTTGTACCTAACAAGTCTGAAAGCAGACATGGTCATGAGAGCTGATCCAAGAACAAGGAAAGCATCACATTCTTTTGCAGATTCCATTGCTTTATCAGCTCTATCCTTGGGGACATTATCGCCGAAGAAGACAACCTTCAAAATTATCAAATACATACAAGCATCTAAGGGATTACCTCGGGATATATATTTTTTATGTAGTTCAAGGAAGTGTGTGCGCAGAGAAGCTAAATGCAATGATATAAAACCAAGAGAAACTACAAAGAAATCGTACTGACCATACAATTCAATAAAAAATAATAGATCCTCTTTGTCAGTGGAGCAAAAATAATTTGAATCAATGACAAATTATGACAATGAGACCATAACCAAAGGAAGTTCTACTCCACATTTCTTTCTTTGGTATCACAACTCAACATAATATCGACATCGAAACATATGCAACTTCGCTACACAGGAAGGTTAAGAGATCAGTATGTGTATGTTGTCCTCTAAAAATGCATCTGCGGTAACAGTTCCCTTTTCTTTTTTACAAAGAACAATGGGGGGGGCACATTAATTATCATTTAGTGTCTAAGGTTTTAATATGTAAAGCAATAGACAGATATAAGGGTTTGATCAGCAGGTATTGGCTATTCAGTGTGCATATCTTTTCAACATCACCTACAATCATACCAAATGATATTCTTCTTTCAGGGTGAGAATTATAAGCACCCTCCAAGAAAGCAAACTGAAACACTGCAAATACATATATTAAAAGTCAAATGTATTACGTCAGGTTTGAGCACTCCATTGCATTTCTGGCAAGTTGGGATTTGAAGACCTTCCTCCCAAAATTTCTCATCAATCTCAATGTCACCATCAGGCCTTTGCTTCATGCCAAAGCTCTTATCTGACCGGCTGTCATAGTCCAAACTTTCAATTGCCGCAGCCCACTGCAAGGAAACAATATATTCTTCAATTGCCACCTCAAATAAAGGGCGAGTAAATTGAACTATGACTATGAGGCTACGACTAAATTCAATTTCTACCATTCTAAGGCATACAATAGGACAAAGTATTCAAAAAGACAACTGCAACGGAACCTACAGAAAAGATTCATATGTATTGTTCCTGCTGTCATAGAAATGGGACTACATTGCATGATACGGGACTCAAAGCCGATTCTTTTAGATCTGAACTGATTACTAATAAAAGATGTTTCCAAAGGGTAAATAGTAAAAGTCATTCTTATGCATGCCATGAGGTCATACAGCTTTTAGTTTTGAAGGATGATTTATGCATCTGGAAGTTTATGAACAGCCGGTAATGCCAAACACCTTGCAAGCAATGCTATGTATAAACAAATTTGGCTTCAATTTAAAGTGATCATTATCTGGTTACAAAAAAAAAAAGACATCACACAATTTCATTCTTCTACATAATTCTGTACGCCTGAGCACTATATCATCGTAGTTGGGTTCTAAATCTTCACTACATGAAGAAGCAAAATTGTACTGCTTAAAATTTGAAAAGCACTTGAAAATGGGAATAAGCATTGTTTTTCCAGCATTGTTAATCATTCCCTTGCAAAAAAGCATGATGTAACAACAGCAAATTTAAGTATAAAAGTTTCCATGAAGATATTTAACTTTAAAATCATTGTTTTTGGAATCCCAAGTTAAATAAGATATTCAAGAAATTACAGGATTTGAAAACAGAGGATTCAAAACTCCATGACAAATCCTATACATTTAAATAATGAGACAAAATCACAAACTTTTAGTAATTTAGCATCCAATAGACCAATAATGGTTTTAAGTGATGGGCTCACGTCTTGAGCTCTGATAGATAAATACTGTAATGTAACATATGGTATCAGGGAAATACATTATACAGTCATTATTCTGAATCAATAAGTTGTACATCAGGAGACTAACCTTTGGATTAAGGGCCTTCAATTGATCTTGAAACAATTGACGGCAGCAAGAAAAACCGCAATCTATACAAACAACATTATAGACAGTTCCATGTAATTCGAGTGGGTTGCTACCAGCAGAATGGTGCAGCCTGTACAAGATGTTGATGAATTGGGTCCATCAGTTTTGCTCAGGGTACTGCAGAGCCTTGAAATTCAATATGAAAAAAAAGTCGGTTACCTGTCAACATTTTGTGTAATCATGAAATTTATCCGGCTGGCTTTTTCAAGAGATGACAAACCAATATGAGCTGGACCAGGCTGTGCTGCAGTGAAGCGTCTCCATCCAGCATAGCTCCTCGCCCAATACCGCCGTCTGGCCCGGGTTGAATGGAGAAACTCCTGTCCACAGAAGATCCCAAGAGGGCATAAATTAATCATGGAGTTTCAGCCAGTCAATGTAAACAAGGACAATTACAGTGGACTATTTCAAGTAACTGATCAATTGTGCCAAATTTTTGAACACCAAGAGGAAATGTTAACCATTAAATTTCATGCAGTTCTAAGGAAGACTGGAAGGATCAGATGAATAAAACCTCACTTTACATCAGATCAGTATCAGAAAGATTAATGTCCATGGTTCCATCAGTTAAATTCAGAATAAAATCAAGAAAACAAAGAACACTGATGAAATTAAGGAATGAGGCAATGTCACTATGATGTGCATGGGTTGAACCGAATCTTTTTTAATGAATAGGAAGCATTTGTGCCACAAATGACTTCACATAAATAAGTACAAGAAATTTTATTTATTTTCACAATATTTTCAGCAAAATATTAAAGTGCTTTGTTTCAAATAGAAGAATGGCAGTCTCAAGCCATTTCACAGATCCTTTTTTCAAGCTCCAAATGTGGGATACCTAAGTCATTTTTGTTCCATACTAGTTTCAGCTTGTGTAAGACTGATTAATGTTACGATCACTAAAGTGAGCTACAAAAATTCAACTTAATGGAGCATAATTTTCATTTTTCAGTGAGTATGCAATCCTATAACACAGTTACAGGTCGTTGATGTAATGGAGCTGATACCAACTGTCAAAAACTTATTTGTTGCACAAGAAGCACAAAACATAGAAAATTTATTAATCCAAGTTATTCGTTATTACAAATAAATTAATACACAAAAAATGAAATTTGCAAAATTTGCAATGCGTGCATGATATCTATTCTCAAACCTTGATGTATCTATATGATCCAAAATATTTCATTTTTTATTAATTTCCGAGTTTTTTCAAGAATGACATCAATATCTTTGATTCATCAATATATCCATGTTCTTTTAGGTTGCAATATATCTTCGTTGTATTGATATTTTATTCCTTGTTGAGCCTTTGGATTAAATAGATGATGTAGACAGTAGCTTTTTTGTTGGATAATAATTAATAAATGTCAGGCTATCTTCATCTCTTTCACAGTTGTTCTCTAATGTTTTGACTCCATAAGGAGCTGCTCCCAATTGTTTCATTCTTTTTATTATTACTCCTCGCTTTAGTTTCCTTCTGATCAAGGTAACTCCTAAAACCAAATAGAAACAGTTACCCCTTCCACAAAGAAACATGATAACAGATCAAGATAATAGAGCACATGCCTTCAGATCACCTGGTGAGTAATTGGTCTGAAGCCAGAACTGTAAGCTCCATTTGGGCTGCATTGAAACAAAACAATCCAGCATATTCATAAGAATAAATAAATAAATGAAAACAAAATAACAAAAAATTCCTGTAAGCATTGAATTTAGAGTAGCAATGATAATGTCTATAAATTAAAAGATTATGTAGCAAACTCTAAATTTAACAGTGCATTGTACGGGAGGAACCTTATGACAAACTAAAGCCTTGCATTTCTTCCCAAGAAATGAACAAGCATCAAAGGCCATTAAAAGCCATGGTACTGAGACCCACCGCTCACCCAACTCATAGTGCGTGGTCGAATTCCTAGGGCGGGCCACACTATAGAATGGTCTGAATAGATGGCTAAAGTAGATGTATTGCCTCTCGTTGTTATGCCCCTGGTTTGGGAGGGAAATGATGAGTCAGAAGGTGGAGTTGTAACCCGAGTCATCCCGAGTAGCTGAAGGAATGAATACAAGTTCTAGAAGTAGGGTGTGTTGGTTGGTTGGTTCAATCTTGAGAATTCAGTGGCTATGTTAGAAAGTACTCCGAATATCAAATCATGAAGGCTCTTTTAGATTTAAATACCCCAAAAACCAGATAAGCAGCAGAAATTCTATTATATTCTTTTTAGATAATGATGGTAATCAACAAGAAGACCCATACACAATTGATTCAGAAGGAAAACAAATAAATTCGATTACAAGACATGGTGAAAGAAAATCTTTGATGGTGAAGAAGGCCCACATGCTACACATTAAGATAGAAGGCAAAGGTAAACCTAGTCAACTACTGCCAACCAAAATGCGGCATTCTGAAATATATACAAAACCAGTAAGGAATAAAAACAGAACAAAAGTTATTGCAAATGATTTACAAATTTTGCTTTTGCGACAACCTGCAAGTACTTTTTGGTTGCCACATTGGCAAAATATACAAGATCCAATAAAATTCAAACTAACATTCAGAATTACAATTCATATCTAGAAAATAATCAGAATGCCCATTATTAATTAGTAAAATTACAAAAAGCTTACAGTTGCGAAATTCATGCTTCCCTGAGACATACTTTTACAAGTAAATTATGATTGAAGGTTGCAATCAAAATTTTGAGGGACTAATATGCTCCACATAAACTTTAAAAAATTGGAAATAGAACCTTCTATAATCAGGAATTCCACATTCTGTGCTTATTCCAGCTCCAGTCAAAACAACAAGCTTGGTACTGCACAACAAGTACATAATCAATACAACAGAACCTAAGAAGAAACATACACATAGTTCTGAACCGCATTTATTATTAAGAGAATGTCAAATTTGGAAACCTCTGATCAAAGAATTGGTACAAAAGCTCAACATCTTTGATGCTTGGGGGATCTGAATCAGGAACCAATTTCTTGTCCCTCAAAAAGTTTGATGACACATTTTCTTTAGTTATTGATGAAGTCCCAGGAACAGATAGTCGACATGTAGTTTGTACAAATTTTACAGAGCCCTGAAAAGGAACGATTCTTTTCACTTTGCTTGAAGACCGCAGATTTTTACTACTTGACTGAAGCAAATCTGTAAAGACAGAAAACAGAATAACAAACAATTATACCAAAAGTATAGAACATCACAGGACAGGAGCTGAAGAGATGGTAATAAAAATAAATAAATAAGCACTAGCCTTTCATTGTAGTCCCAAGCATTTCGTTCACACCTTTGACAGTCTGTATGTTCAGATAGCAGGGAGGGATGTTAATAAATTCAAAACTGGGACTAGAGAAAACTAAAGGATAAACATTGTATTCACTAGTATACTTTTTTCCATTTGTTTCTCTTGCTAATAAACAATGTATTTGCTAAATCTGTATGTATGGTCACAAACATCTTCTATTCAGAATGTAACTAGGTCGTAGCACTGCCCACACACAAGTTATCGTCTCAGTCTTGCACTAGTTTGAATGTATTTAGTGTGCCAAAGATATCAACTCCTAGGTTGCATTTGCATTCATGGATTCAAACTAAAAATTAATAAATAAAAAAGTAAGGATGTGCAATGCTAAGAAGCACAGACACACAAATTTTCAAAAAATGCATGACATGTTGGAAACATATGCAAAACATATAATTTATAATATTCATTATATGTCTTAGGTATGTTATTTTAGTAAAAATAATTAAATTTTATTTTTTTCTTTTTGAAAGTGGTCTTCAGCGTGTCTCTAGCATATCCCAACGAGTCCACAACGTGTTCGACTCTCTCTAGCATGTCAAACACCTGTATGCCACCTCCGGAGAGGTGTCAGTGCATCATAGTTGCAATGTATATGTCTTTTTAGTGTTCTTTCCTGGTGTAATGGTTGTGTTCATTAAAAAGGACTTATTGTCCCCTTCTTGTTTTTCATAAAATTACTTTTGTTGTTGATCCAAAAAAAGGATTTGAGTGCCTTGTTATGAGTAGATTTCAAATGAACTGAAAAACTTACAATTTAGATAAAAACCAATGAATGCAAGGATTTGAGTGCCTTGGTATAAGTGGATTTCAAATGAGAAGGTGAAAACAGTTGTTTTTCATCCATTACAACAAAGATTCTACATAAAATAAAACATCATCTCAACTTGAACAGAGTCCTATTAATGCCCTGTTAATTCAATTAAACATTTGGTTTCTGTTAGAAATTCTTCATGAGAAAATGATAAAAATAAATAAATAAAAATTATAAGCCCAATTACTTTTATGATTCCTATGAGAAAGTAGTGGAATCAGATTCCACTTAGTAGAGAAATTTGATTCTGGAATTGGTACCAGAAATTACACTCCCATTACTTGAATATTCTTATTATCCAAACATACATAGCCTTAACTGTAATTCGTTCGTATCAGAATTCACGAGAGAGAGAGAGAGAGAGAGAGAGAGAGAGAGAGGACTTACAGACAGGAAGGATCGGGAAGGCATTAGCATCGCCATGACCTTTTTTTATTTTGATTTTTCTCACCCTTTTCTCGCAAACCAAACGCTGAGAAGAGACGGGTCAGCCTCTCAAGTCTGTGGATGTTTTTGTGGATTGTAAAATTTGTAGGTCTCCCCTCTCTCTCTCTCTCTCTCTCTCTCTCTGTCTCTGTGTCGGAACATTGAACACATCGTTTTATTTCGTTTTTGTCTTCATATTTTTGCATATTATCATGCAAAATATTTGAGACCGTAATAAAATTCCTACAAGTTGACCGATGTGAAATCAGAATCGTAAAATGAGTTAATATTTTATAGGTCAATATGAAAATGTGCATTTTGATAATATTTATAATTTTTTTATTTTTTATTTATAAAAACAGTAAACATGTGTGTATTTTAAGTATTTAATTTTTTTAAAAATAATTAAGTGAAAGGGATTATCTCATAAAAGGTCATTGTTGATGATCGCATATGGTAATCACCAGATGCAATTGACAGTAGCTAAAAGTGATTATAAATAGTCTAAAGCCTCGTTTGGGAAGTGGTTAAAATAGTCAAAAAGTCAAAAAATCAACTAAAACACATCATATCACCTCTCTACTTTTCTGCACATCTTTTTGTAAAAAGTTAAAAAATTACTAAAATAACATGTTCCCAAACCAAGCCTAAGATGATAGTTAGCTGTCAAAAGTAATGGCAAAATTTGTTTTCAAAGAGAGGTGCTAGTTGGAGAGGTTGGTAGGAGGGAGTTCGGATCCTCTCCGTGCCTCTCCAATCTTCCCTCCGAGTAACGATCCTGATCACTCTACTAAACATTTGTGGTTGAGATTAGTTTAAAAAAAATTAATAAAGTCACTTACACACGTCCCACAACACTCTCTCTCTCTCTTCTAATAAAAAATTAAAAAAACTGTTTTAATTTAAAAAAATAACCAAACGAGTTTAATTTTAATGACTTTTAATTTAATTTTATTAACCAAACGAGTTTAATAAAATTAAATTAGAAAATAATGACTCTTAATTTTATTTTATTAACCAAACAAGTTTATAATTTTTTTTAAAGAAAATAAAAAACATATTGTATTTGGTTTGCACCTATGCACAAATTGAATTTGTGTTTTAAAGAAAATAAAAAATATTTTATTTGTACCTATGCACAAATTGAATTTGTATTTTAAAGAAAATAAAAACATATGATTTTTTTTTTTTTGGGAATGAAAATTGTTTTTGAAAATTTCAAAAATATATAATTTTTGTGTGTTTATTTTCATCAAAATAATTTTTATATTTAAAAAATAATAATTTGAAAACATAACTAAACATAGTATTTACTTTTTATTTATTTTAATTTTTTATTAAATATATTTAATGTTAGTCTCATTTAAAAGGTATATTTTCGAAAATATTAATTTTATAAAATTAAAATTTTATATTAAAAATTATATATATATCATGTGAAAATAAAATGAAAAATATTAAAACAGTTTCTTTAATTTTTGATTAGAAGAGAGAGAGAGAGGAGGGAGTGAGTGAGTGTGGTAGGACGTGTGTCAGTGGCTTCACTTTTTTTTTTTTTTTTTTTTTAATCTAATCTCAACCATAGATGTTCAGTGGAGTGATCTGAGCCGTCACCCAAAGGAAAGGTTAGAGAGGACCCGAAGGAAAGGTTGGAGAGGATCCGAACTCGATAGGAGGTGGGGTGCCCGATGATGAGATTGGTGGTAATTGAAGGGGGTGAAAGGAGGAAAGAATAAAATGAATTTTTTTTTTTTTAAAAAAAAAAAAAACCAATTATTTAAATTGAAGAATAAAGACTTTATCCATTAACTTTTAGGTATAAAGCGATTTCAATAATTTTTATGTTCGGTGTACACCATTACTGGGGGGTCAATGTTAGTGCCAACTATTACGGCCTTAGGTAAGGTTTTTTTTTTTTTTTTTTAAATAAATAAATCAAAGATCCTGACTAAAATATTAAACTATTCAAATTCAATATTTTAGCTCTTGATGTATTAGTTACGAGATGAATGGAACTAGCTAGCTAACTGGACTCGTTTTGGTTAATTGTATAGAAGATAAAGTCAATTTGATAAAATTAACTTGACTTATTTTGGTTGGTAAATAGGCAATAAGGCTGATCTCATTCATTATCTTACCACTATGGAATGGTTGAATGTGATTAATTTTCTTAATATTTATAAATAATAAATAATTCCATTAAAAATAAAAATAAAAAAAACAAGTCAGACGCTAAGAAACTGACAACAACCAATGCTATGACATATATTAGGATCAATGTGAAAAGATGAATATTACATTCCAACACTTCCCAATTCCCAGTTCAACTGAGATTATATCGAACACAATCATATATCAATTAATATTAAACAATATCAATCGATATATCAATAATTCAGTATTGGAACTTCATTTGAGATTTTTGCATCTAAAAATCTCTACTCCAAAAAGTAAAGAACAAAAGGCACAATAGTAACTAATACCAAAGAACTGCAAAAGTTGAATCATAAGAAATTTCTTAAGCAAAATAATGTCCATATGCCATTTAAAAAGACCAATCTTCAGAAAACAATCCTTATTGCATAATGCTGAACTATCATGATGGCAATGAGTGCAAAAAGATAACCATAACTAGAAATATTCATTGTTTGAGTGAGGGCAATGAAAATCAGCGCAGCCTTCGAGCTTCCCTTTCAGACTCGAGCAGGGTGAGAACATCCCCAACCCTGACCGGTCCCTTGACATTCCTCATAAGAGTACGCTTCGACTCATCCATAAACATCACTCTTACCTGAGTCACCTGCCCTCTTGACCCTGTCCTCCCAATGACTTGAATCACCTGTGCATTCTTCACCTGAGACTCCATTTTGCTCTGCTAAATCAAAATAACAAAACAACAGTTTAATACATGTTCTTTTTATGTATGAAAAGACACACACTCACATACAAAAGGAATACAATAGTAAGTTCAAGGCAACAAGGAGCAAATCAGCATATGCAAATTTCAGAGGACTTTGCATTATAATGCAGAAAAAATATTATTTTTTTTTCTTTTTTTTTCTTTTTTTTTGTCTTGTTTGTCCTGTAATAGTCTCACAAAGAGACCAAGACAGAAGAAACTCTGCCTCTAAGCAGCATGGACAGGGACACAGAAACGCAATGCGATATGGCCCTGCCAACACAATAATTATAAAAAATAAAATAAATAAATTCACTATTAGATATGTGTGAGACATTCAGAAAATATATAAATTAATTTGTTTATTATATCATTCAAAGATAATAACAAATGCAATCTAATATTAATTTTTATAAATCAACATCATTTTTCTTTTGTGATTGTATTATCTTAAGTTATTTTGTCAAAATTTATAATTAGTTTGATTGATGACATAGACTTACAAAAATTTAAATTGTCGGACACGTTTGAATAAGTGACTGATTTGTATCAATATTTATTCTCTAAAACCAGTATATTAAAGTACATAATACTGCAAACACCATTCTCAAAAATTGTTCGATTTGATTAAAATATGGGGGAAAATTCACTAAAACAAACAAAAACCGTCTACAAACAGTTTTTGAAAATCAAACTAAACTGAGTCAAAAAATTTATCTAGAAAATTACCCATACTTCAATTCTAGACAAAAATCTGGGCAATAATTCTAGGTTCCCCTAGTTCCTAGGGTACTAAAATTTGCATGAACCACCAAGAATATCAACAATGAGATGGCATAGACCATTGCAGATAAATTTTTTTTACAAAAGGCCATGTTCCAATCGATGATATAATTTTTTTTTTTCATGACTGGGTGTTTGGACCCGTTTACGCATATCTCGACTAATTTCGGAACTCATGCAAAATGCTCCTCTAGGCAAATATCTGGCAGAGTCCACAGACATGATAGATCAAATAAAAAGGTGAAGAAAAAAAAGGAAAAGGAAAAAAAAAATTAAATAAAGAAAAAAAACCTAGAGTTCACCACACGCATTGAACATGGACATGGTAACGTATACAAAATTAACAAAAACATGTAGGCATTCATAGCATCTCAATTTTTGAAAATCTCAGATGCATTAACACAAACAAAGTCTATCATAAAATTTACATGAAACACCGAGATTGAGATTGTCATAGAGTTGATACAAAATACGAATAATAACAAATCAATCATAAGGAAAAAAAAAAAAAACACAAAGGAAAAGAAAGAGACGAGCCTTCTCTTGCTAGGTTAAATATGAGAGATCAAACAATGGCAGAAACTATAGGAAGAACAAAATTATGGGTTGTGGTGTGTGGGTATTTATAACCGCTGGTAGTAGGGTTTCGGGGTTTTTTGTTTTTGTAAATTGTTTTTCCAAAAAGATTAGGATGAGTTTGTGAAAGGGCAAAATTAGCCTTTCTTGAATCTTGGGAGGTGGTTAAAGTAGTTAGGCCACTCTGAAAAATAGTAAATCATAAATTTTAACACACAAAAAAAATAAAAATAAATAACAAGAAATTCAATTAATGTTCATAAAAAAACAAGGGGTCCGTTTTTGGGCCCTTTAACAATTATATTTTATTTGAACTTATTTAAAAAAGTTAGGAGTTTTTTTCCACTTTATTCTCAAATTTACTAAATAATGTTTTTTTTAAAACGTATTGTTTTTTTTTAAAACATATTTAATAATTGCACCTTCAAATCTTAAAAAAATAAAAAATAAAAAATAATAATTATTATTGCGCTTTTAAATTTTTTTCATTTTAAAATTATATTTGGAATAGAAGTTTGATAATAGTTGAAGTGTTGGGAATTTGCTTTTTATTATGGGTTTGGGTAATGACTGCGTTGAAAAGGGTATTGGTTAACATTGTTTTATGGATAAATTATAAATATATCTTATGAGCTTTACTTAAAAAATAAAGGGAAATGAATGGTAGCTCGAAAACCGTGGCCCGAAATCGGCTCGAATGGCAAAACGACGTCGTTTTGCCATTCGATTTTTTTTTTTTTTTTTCTTTTTCTTTCTTGCTTTTCTTTCTTCATTTTCTTCTTCTTCTTCTTCGTTGAAACCAAAAGAAGAACAGAGGGGAAGAGGAGAGAGGGAGCTCGTCGCCTCCGCCCGTCGCCTCCGCCGCCAGCACCAGTCCGTCGTTGCCTTCCGCCGCCTCCGCCGCCGTCCTCGTCGCAGCTCCTCCGTCGCCTCGCTGCCACCGATCGTCGCAGCACCAGCGATCGCCGGCCTGCCTCGCCTCCGCCGCTGCTCCTCCCCCTCCTCCTCCTCCCTCCCCCCTCCCTCCCTCCTCCTCCAGCCATTTTTATGGCCCCCTCCCTTCCCTCCTCCTCCCTCCTCCCTCCTCCCTCCTCCTCCTCCTCCTCCTCCTCCTCCTGTTGAAAACAAAAATCGAGCCACTCTCGAGCCACAGTGATTCGAGCTACGAATCACTGCCGAAAAATAAATTATTTTTGTTATTTTAAAAATTATATTTTGCTTTTTGAAATTTTTAATTTTATAATAAATGATCCATTTTATTAATAAATTATTAAGTCAATTAACAATTTTTAATTATATCATAAATTTATTTCAATTAATAATTCAGATAATTTTATTATTATATAGGAGAACAGTTAAAAATTTTATTTTTTCAGTTAATTTTGTTAAATAAAAAATTTCTGATAAAGAGATATTTGTAATTTTTCAAAAAATATAGGGCAATTTGTATTTTAAGCAAATCTCAGAAAATATAGTATATAATTTGCCCTTGTTTTAATTGTTTGTATAAGAACTCTCATACATTATGTACAAACAATTTAAATATTTTAGGATTTGGTTTCTTTTATGTTGGGATCTCAACATGAAAAAACTTAAAGAGCCTGTAAGGCCCACCACGAGTCTTATTTTGATAATCCAAAGCGTTCATTTCGTAGAACTCTTAATGTTTATTATTCATGAAAAAATTTAGTGTGATCCAATAATCGTAATCTTTTTATTTTATCGCATTTGTTCTTAAAAAATTGAATAGTCAATTTTAAAAATATATTTGTCATTCATTTTTTTGGAAATAAATGCAATAAAATGAAAAAAGTTATGATAATTAGATAGAAGTAATTTTTGGGGAAATTTTTTTTTAAGGTCCCTCATATTAAGATTTCATAGCATAAAGGATATGAAATATTTTTATAGTAATTGGAGTCCCTCAAATTTCAATCCAGAGAAATTTTGAAGTAGAGAAATTTCAATCTAGAGAAATTTAGAAGCAGAGAAATTTTAATTCAGAGAAATTTTTGAAACATAGATAAATTTATCTGGTTTGCTCTCAAATTTCTCTGTGCTTTGACCAATTTTGTCTAATTTGCTCATAATTTTCTCTGTATTTTGAAAAAATTAGAGAAAATTGAGCTACCCACAAACCAAAATTTATTTATTTTTATATAATTTTACAAGAAACACCATGCTAAGTTCATCAAAGAACTTAAAATACAAAATCTAAGTACAATTTAAAAAACAGCAAACACTACATATCCCAAAAGATCATAAATAAAATTCGAAGTTAGAAATCCAATGAAAATCAAACAAGCAACATAAATTAGTGGGAGCTTAATGTGGATAGGAAAAATTCAAATGTCAGAGAAAATTCGAGAAAAAATCAAAGAGACAACTAGCCAGAAAAAATCAAGCAAGGCATAAAGAGAAAGAGAGTCCAATGTGTTCAGAGAAAATTAATCTAAAGGGAATATCTTAGTGCTAGAGAAAATGCATCTCAAAGGGAAAATTACACATAAGAAGATAACTAATTAGTGAAAATTAAACAAGTAACCTAAATTAGTGAGAGTTTAATGTTTTTAGGAAAAATTCAAATGCCAAGCTCAAGGAACAACTAACCAGTGAAAATCAAACAAACAACACAAATTAGTGAGAGTTTAATGTGGTTAGGGAAAATTAAAATGCCAGAGAAATTAGAGAGAAAATCAAAGAGACAACTAGCCATAGAAAATCAAGTAAGGCACATAAAGTAAAGTGAATCCAATGTGTTTAGAGAAAATTGTGATGGCAGAGAAAATTAGACATAAGGAGACAACTAATGAGTGAAAATCAAACAAGCAACAAAATTTAATAAGTTAGGAAAAATTTAGATGTCAAAGAAAATCAATTTAAATTTTGGCCCAAACTTATAAGAAATTTCAACCCAACTCAGAGAAATTCAAAGAAATTTCTTTAATTTTCTTTGTGTTTTAGAAATTTCTTTAGTTTGAAGAAATTTCTCTGTATTATACAGAAAAGAGAGAGAAGAAAAAAATGGAATAGTTTTTTGTCAACCCTTTAATTCTTCTCTCTATAAGGGAAGTAATTCAACAAGTGATGCAAATATGTATCTTACAAATATATATATATACATATCGTCTATACAGAAAACAGGGACGTGATCACCAATATATTTGTCATTTAACTCTATATTCATTTTTAAATATAGTAGAGTCAAGAAAGAATACACCCAGACAGTTATGGAAGCTTAAGGATGTCGAATTGTAGAAAGAGAGGCAAATACCAAAGATATCATCCACTACCATACCTAGTTTCTTACATTTTTAAGCACAAACTGTGTGTTGGAATAATTTTTTAGCCGATTCTTCTCGAAACACCACCACAAACATTAATCCTTCTTATATATATATATATAGAGAGAGAGAGAGAAAGAGAGAGTGTAGCGATCCCGATTTTACCCCAACCTTTATTGTGTTCCGGACTCGGGTTTCGTGATTGTATATTGTTGTCTACATCTTGTTTCTTTCCTTTAATTCTTTGAATTTGAGTTTTGGGACTTGTTGGGCGAGTTTGGAACAGGTTGGTTGTTAGTTGGTTCAAATGGTTGTTGCCCAGACTTTGGCCTCTTCGTTCGAGCGAAGCTTCTTACGCTCGAGCGAGCCTTGTGTAACTTGCCCCTTTGCTCAAACGAGGTTTCTTGTGCTCGATTAAGGACTAAGGGTCTTCAGGTTTCTTTCCTAGACGCAACTTTTCTAGGAAGATGTAAGTTCTTCGCTCGAGCGAGGCTTCTTGCGCTCGAGTGAGACTTCTTGCGCTCAAACGTGCGTCTGCGTCTATGGCAGACCTGAAGCTTTGCATTCTGCGCTCGAGCGAGGTCAATTGTCGTGTCTGGTCGCTCAAGCGACAACTCTTTTGCTCGAGCGAAGGTCGCTGTAGACACCCCATTTTTGACCGTCCTCAAGACTTGGACGTCATCGTTTGAACACTCGATGATCATCCATCTTAGTGTTCGTTTTGAGTTCTCGGAGGTCTCGGCTACGCGCCTTGCCTCAAGATCTCTCAACTTGTCTATTTTGTGCTTGGTTGTGGACTAAACACTTGTGGTTTTGCTTCTGAGAGAAGAGGGTGGCTTGTTGGCCATCCCCACACCCCATCGGCTATGGCATGAATCCATCAGTCCCTTGTTCTTGCCATCAGCCAAGAGTATTGGCCGATCGGCACTATATTTGGTCGATCGGCCCCTCATGTTGGTCGATCGGCCATATTTTCTGGCCGAGCCCTGTTCATCTGCTTTATGTAGATATTTTCTGCCAGCTGGCACAGCTGGCACGCACAATTCCCTCCCTCCATACACGTGTATGGAGGGATTTGAGCCTTGCTTAACTTCTCCAAGAAGCTTTGCAAAATTGGATTTCTATAAGAGGTGGGCCTCCCCTCCCTTTCCAGAGGTTCATCAAAATAGATATAGAGTTCATATATCTCTCTCTCTCTATATCTCCCTCTCTCTATATTTGTGTGTATGTTTGTGACCTAAAGTGTGTTTTTGTTCATACTTTTGCACTAGAGCACCTAGTAGAATACCTTCATTTGGTTGCTGAGGCACTAGGAAGCTTGTTTCAGAGTTCTTGGGCTGATTTTGATCCAAGGGAGTGGCTAGAGTTGTGTTCTTGAAGGTGTTCTTCAAGGGTGAGTAACTAATCTTTTGTTTCCCCATTTTAGCTTAAGCTTTTAGACCTATTTGCATAGTATTTCAAGCTTAACTATAAACTGAAAAAAGTTTTGTTTTTATATGCTTAAGATGATTGTTTAAAGTCTCTTTTGGGTTGGGGGTTGTCTACCCCCTCTTAGGCCTTGTTTGGCCTTATTTCGAGCCACCTCTTTTGGCCTTTGTTCTTGCCTTTGCATGACCTTTCTACCACTGAAATCCAGAGGATTTTCAGTGGTGGAAAGTTAGTTTTAGAGTCTTGTATAGGAGAGGGACACCCCTCTCTCCTTGTGTCTCATATGCTTGTGTTATTGGCTCACATTGGTAACATGTTTGCATAGCATGTTTTGGCCCCATTTCAGCAAGTATTCGGTGTTATCTTGGCATGATATACCTCTGTTTTGAGTTGGTTTGTTGGTCTCTTACATGCACTACACACTTGTCTTGCAATCCTCTTATTTGCTTTGACATGCACCATGCATTTGGACCATCATGCTTGCCTATTTTGATTCAACCCAAATGAACTTTTAGTCATGTTTTACTATGTTTGAGCTCTGTTTGGTGTTGTTTGGATCATATGTGCAATGCTTTGTATAGCCACCATGCATTTTAGCTTGTTAGCTTTGAGAATCCAAGTCACTAGCATGATTTACTTGGGCCATTTCAGTGATTTGGCATCACTTGTTATGTTATTTCAGTCCATATTTCATGTTTGTACACTTGCACTTATCGCTCCTTTAATGCTTTAAAGAGTTGATGTTGTATGCCTCATGAATGTGTCATTGTGTATGCCATCATACTTAGGCCTTTGGGATGCCATCTAAGTGGGTTTTTGGGCTCATTCTAACATGCCATAACTCTGATTTTATTGGCCTAAGACATGCCATGTTTGGTTGTAATAGGTGTAGTGCAATTGCCACTTTTGGCCTTGTATGCGTCTTGTTTTGTGCTCACCTTTCTAGCATGTTTCGGCCTTATTCCATACATGTTTTAGCTTCATTTTCGTTTGCCTTGGGACTGTTTTGGGTCACCTTGGCCCTTTGGGGCTTGGTTGATATGGCCACAGTGTGAGTCCCTTGGTAAACCTTAAGCTTTGAGCCTTCTTGCATGCTTTACCCAACTTGTTTGAGTGGTTTGGCACCACTCCTTGCATGATTTCAGAGCTTATTGCATTGTCACATTCTCATGTTTATCACATCTCTCTCATGTTTGAGGATTGTGCATTGTTGCATAGTTTATGGATCAATGTGTGTACATGTGTGTTTTGCCCTTTCGGTGCCTTAATTCATCACTTTGGTCACTGCTTTTGGTATGGCTGAGGCCTATCTATTTTCAGTATAAGTCCATAGATCATGTGGTTTGTGTGTTGATTGCATGCTTATCGCATTACATGTTGTTGCATGCTTGTTGTTGGTATAGTTGTTGCATGCCTATCGCATCATATGCTTAAGTTGCATTTTGCATGCTTGCTAACTCGCATCATGTCACATTGTATGTTTAGGTTGCATTACATTTGGCATGCTTGTTACCTTAGCCTTGTGTGCATATTTGAGCCCTATTGCATTTGGCATGCTTAGGTCGCATAGCACTGCATTTCCATGTTGCATTGTATTTGGCGTACATGCACTGCATTGTATTTGGTTTGGGGTGTCAAACCAAACACGAGGACCAAGGGACGTTTTGTACTTAAAATGACGAAACGTGACTCAATCCTCAGTCGCCGACGCTCTTGATCAAGCATGATAGAGTTCTAGGCATTCATATGTTTTTTGTTGTATTTATTCCACATTGATTTGCACACTTGGCTCCTTTGGCCATTATGCATTGAAATGCGCGGTTGATGGTCCGAGAGTCGAGAACCATACTCCCTTGAGTTCATAACATGATAGGGAGAGTGGTCGTGCAAACATTGTCTTGCAAATGTATTGCCATGCTCTGTTTGTCCTCTGCTGCAGCAACACAGCATTCTGCAAGAAGATATGGCCGGTCGGCCATCTTCAGTGCCGATCGGCTAAACATTGTTGGCCAAGAGCCTTACAAATGGTCGATGACCAATTCCACATGGCCGGTGTTCCTATACCTTGGCCGGTGACATCCCACAGTGCTTAGGGAGTGGTTCGGAAGCATCCTTGGGACTTGTGCAGTTTTCAGAGGTGTAAAACAGTGCAAAAAGAGGCAACATGTGGCATGGCAATGGGTTTCCAAGCGAAGTCGATCGAGCATGCATATGCTCCTCTTCTCGAGGCCGTTTTAACTACTTTGTATAGTTAGTTAATTTGTAATTAATTAGTTAATGTGTTAGCTAATTTAATCCATCATTGTAAATTCTTAATTAGCTTAGCTTAGCTAGTATTCAATTTGATTATGTAATAATTAGTCTAATTAGATTATTAGATTAGTTAGAATAGCTTAGCGTAGCTAGCTTGTATTATTCATTCGGACCCTCCGTCGAGAGGGCGAATTTTGTAATAAGTGTGCGTGAGTGTGTGAATGTCTTCCAACCCCATGTCTTTCTCCCTTTTACTTACCTGCTTTCAGTAGTTAGTTTTAGGTCATGTTTCAATTAGCATTCATATGCTCGCATGTTTGCATCCATTCATCTGTATTGCATGCACCGGGCTCGGCGCATCATATAAACTGTATTGTATTTCAATTCTTATTTGAATACATGTATCAAGTGTTGCATTTCACATGACATTTTAGAATAGCCGAGCCTATCTCTAGTTGCATTTTGCATACATTGCATTAGCCATCTTAACATAACTAGGATCATGCATTGATTACTAACTAGCTATTATTTTGACTCGGAGTACTAGGTAAGCTTTTATGCTTTAGCATCTTGCATGAGTATGAGTGTTGCCATGATAGCATGCTTGCCATGAGGCTAACTGCTTATGTGTATAACTGCCTGACTGCCTGTAGGTGAAGGTTGGATTACTCGAATTTGAACAATTCATCGAAATGCGAGTTTTTAAGCCCACTTTGCGGAGTGGCAAAATCATGTTTTCTTAACCCCACCTGAGGGTGGCAAATCCGTGTCTTAGCCTACTTGCGAGTAGCACCTTCAAACCATTTTCATACAAACACGAGATGATTTATTCCAACTTAGGCGATCTAGTCTATACTTGTGTGTTGTGCGCATCACATAGTAAATTCTAGCTAAGAATCAGAATAAGAACGCATATGTTTTCAAAAACAAGATATCATGTTTAGTAGTGGCCGATCTTTGATCGGGCGAGTGGGGGTGCTCATTGCATGACCTTCCCCAATTGTACCCAAGTTCCCGAGCCGAGGCAACTTTGGTGATGACGGACATGTGGCCTTAGGCAACGAGTCAGGGTTTCCTAAATTCCCCAAAATAAAACATTTAGGTGGCGACTCTGTATCTGGCAAAGCAGTCCATGTTTGGCACTTCTTTCTTAAAAATCAGTTTTCCAAAACGAGTTGCCGGATTTGGACTCTTTGGTGATTTATCGATTTCACATTACACTTTGCGGGATTAGATTCAGAACCGTGACATTTGAGTCCGAACTGTAGCACAGCATAAAGCCCTCGGGGCGCGTCTACAGTCGCATATATCAATTCCCAGTAGAGTGATTTTACTTCACTTTTTTATTTCTTTTCTCTTAAAAACCCTAGATCGGCTGTCTCTCTCTCTAAAACACCCTCTCTCTCTCTCTACAAATAACCCTAGATCTAAGTATCTCTCAACCCTAGTCCCTTTGTTAAAGTGTTGGAGCATCTCAAGGGCTTTCCTTTAATTCAAGCAAAACCAAATTTGGGGCATTCTTGAAGCTCTTCATCATCTCCTTTGGTCTCCTAGCTTTGAGGTACGGATGTTCTACACCTTGTTATGTTGTTTAACCTAGGTATTTGTCATTTTGAATATATTGAGGGGTTTGGGAGTGATTTGGGTAAAGTTAAGGCTTGGGCTCTAAAACTGAAAGAGGGGTTTTCATGTTGATTTACAAAATAACTTTGGGGGTTTGTGTATAAGGTTCTTTGGTGTTGAAATGATGAAATTTAGACCGATAGGTTGATATCTTGGAATATGGGGAAATTTGCCCTAGCTTGGGTTGAATTATTGTTTAGAATAAATAATGAAATTGTTATGGGGGATATAAAATTGGGAGGTTATGTAAATAAATGGTGTAGTTGGATTCGATAAATCACTCACCTATGGAAAATTTGATAAATTATCTGTTGATGGATTTTATATCTGTTTAGAAATATCTGTTTTGGGCTATCGGTGGAAGATAGCTGTGATTGTTGTAGAAACTGTATGAGGATTAGGTGAACAGAAACTAATTATGTGAATTATGTCATTGAACATGACGGTTTGATTAAAACATTAAATATGTGATATGATTAGTCATTGTATATGACGAAGTCTTTAAATACATTGTACATATATCCTTATTTGGGAGGAGATATGGGATGTACTCCATTGTTTGGGAGGAGATAGGGGATGGGCTCCATTTAAAATTAAGTTGGTCGGAGTGTCCAGGGTGAAAGTCCCGAAATCTTGTGTATATGGGTGTTGGTTCTCTCGGATAAGAATTCCGTAAAATGGAAAAGATAGAAGTGTTGAAGTGACGAATGAATGTAAATGATGAATCATTGAGTTGTAGTCTCAATTTGAATTGATTTGATAAAAATGATTTATACTCATGAATTGATTGGAAGCGAATGAATGGAAACAAATTGAAATGTCAATATCAATACCGTATGATCAAGGAAAGTATATGAATTATTCGTAAAGGTTGAATATTTAATTGATGCATATATCTTAGTTAAACTTCATATGTTGTGTTAGCATATCTCTACTGGGCTTTGGCTCACCTTACTTGGGAAACCATTTTCAGGTACAAGTGATATACCGCCTCCAAGGACATAGCTTGGGAAGACGGGGCTGAAGGCTCTACTCTCGTTTATCCTTATGTTTATGTGTTTTCTTTCAAGCCGAAGGCTTTAATTGTAAAGAGCTTATGACTCTCTTTTGTTGTTACCGAGTTATCTCTTGGAAAGATATAAGCCCGTAGGGCATTTATTTTGTTGTTATCAATTAAAGTTACATGCTATAGTTTCAGGAATGAATATTTATGAAAGTATAATACATGTAATATCTTTTGTAATGTGGACTTTGATTAATGAAAATATGGCCTTTCTACTACATTCATGGATCTTGTGCATGGTTGGTTTATCACATATTTTGAGGGCGTAACAGAGAGAGAAAAAGAAAGAAAGAGAGAGAGAGAGTACAAAAATGGAAGAGAAAGAAGAGACGAAAGAAAGAAAAGAATAGAGATTTGGTATATGTATATATATATATATAGAGAGAGAGAGAGAGAGGGTGTGATATGTCGGTGTGGGTGAGGGACCTTAGGCCATATAAAAAAATATTGTGGACCTCTCCTATTACTAAAAGTTGAAAAGAGATGTTAGACTAATTTTTCTTAATTTTTTTTGTGGATAACATACATTAAGGGCTTTAAAAAATAAACTGTTCGAATTATTGATATGGAACTCATGATGGCCCATATATGCCCCTTAAATTCTCTCATGTTGAGATATCAATATGAAAAAAGCTCCACTCATCCTGAAACACCCATTTTCAAAAGAGGTAGTTAGTAATAATTACGAAGCATTTTTATTAAACTAGTTGTTTTTGTTATTTTTAAATTTTTTTCATTATTTTTTTTAGTTAAAATAATGAGTAAATCGCTCAATTTCAATTCTATCAATCTAATTATCAAATTTAGTTTTGGTGGTTTTTACAAAAATGTTTGGGAGCTCTAAATATGGAGTTCTAGGGGGAGCTCTAATGAGCTGGCCCCCGATAATGTAATGGTTGTGTCTGCCTTTTTTTAAATAAATTTTTTTTTCCTAGTGCTCTATTTTTAGAGGGATGTATTAT
The DNA here is from genome assembly GCA_030407325.1 of Camellia japonica. NCBI lineage: Eukaryota > Viridiplantae > Streptophyta > Magnoliopsida > Ericales > Theaceae > Camellia > Camellia japonica. The sequence continues at coordinate 65,918,185 of JAPPVO010000002.1, forward strand.
GACTGGTGGTTTTTACCCAACAAATAGCTATTTGACTAGTCAAACATCAAAGATATATTCAGCTTATTTGGTTTTAGTTTTCAGAAAACACTTTTTAAAAAATTTTACTTTTTTATTTTTTATAATTTTTTTGTTTTCAATGTTTTTTTAATATTTTAAGCAACTTTTTTAATTTTTAAACACACCAACATAAATACACTTAAAAAGTATAATATTTGTGAAAAAAATCGTTAAAAAATTCACTAAATACCAAAAATACAAAAAAAAATATGAAAATTCAATACATTTTTCTTATTTTTGTGTATTTATTAATTTTTAAAATATTTTTCACAAATATTTTACTATTTAGATACATCTAAGTAAGGTGAATCTAAAAAAGTAAAAAATTGCTCAAAGTTTTTAAAATATTCACTAAAAATAAAAAAACACGAAAAATAAAAAATTTAATTTTCAGAAAATTGAAACCAAACACACTGATTATTATTATTTTTTTTTGGGTTACTTGTGTTAAGCGTATAAAAGATAATTTTCAATAAAAAAATATTTAAATAATATAAGGAAAAAAAAAAGAGTTTATAATCTTGAGTTTTTAATTTTGTTAATTGAAATTTTCAATTTTTTTATTTATTTTTAATCTAAATTATTTTTCTATTTTCATTAAGTAAAATAAATAAAAAAATATTTATTTTAGTTATTAAACTCAATAAAAATAGGTTTTTAGACATTATATATATATACATATTGAGTTTAAGGTCTAAAATACGATTTTTTTTCGTCGATTTTAATTAATGAAAATAGAAAAATAATTTAAATTAAAAAATCAAAAAATTAATATTTAAATTAATAAAATTAAAAATTAAAAATTTATTTTATTGTAAAAGTCAAACTATAAATTATATATATATATATATATAATTGTCTAAAAAAATTTAAAAAAAAAAAAAAAATGGGCATATGATTTAGGATTAGGAATAGCCTCCTCTGGTGTTATCATCAAATTCAGCAATAATGGCTGTGTCGGGTGTTCGCTTTTTCCCCTTAGCCACACCAACAACAACACAGAGGCCTCGCCCAAGTCTCCTCTTCTTCTCTGCATACACATCCTCTTCTTATTCCCACAAACTCACTAGAGAATCGAAAGACACTCCTAAAGATTACCCCTCAATCTGTTTGGGGAAGAGAATGCTCAACCTCTCCATTGTAGCACTTGTCTTTGCTTCATCACCAATACCCACCAGCATTTCTATAGCCATAACTGAAGATCTTCAGCTTCAAAGATACACTGATCCGAAAGAGGGTTTCACTCTCCTCACACCGCCTTCTTGGATTAAGGTCTTTCTCCCTCTGATCTATCTCTCTGCGTGTGTGTATGTGTACAAATATTTATGTAATTACATTAACATGGGATGCCACTATAAATTTATTTAATTTATCTCAGCATACAACTATTGTCAAAAATGATTCATCTTGATTGGGACACAAGGTTTAGTTTAGTTTGGTTTGATTTGGTTTATATGTATGTGTATCTTTTGAAAATTGTTTAATATGGGTATTAAGGTTGATATCCTGTTTGTTTCTTATTTTACTGAAGGTAAATGTGTTAGCCTTTTGGATGATTAATTAGGTTGATAAAGCAGGGGCAACTGTTCTGTTTGAGGAGCCAAACAAAGGAGCTAACAATGTTGGTGTTGTGGTTAACCCTGTTCGTCTTACCAAACTTGAAGAATTTGGGAGTCCTCAGTTTGTTGCAGATAAGCTTGTTCAAGCCGAAAGGCGCAAGGTAACCCGGTTGCTTCGCTTCTGTTTGCTCTGCCAACTATCCTGAATAAAACTGATTAAATAAAGAAACAATTTGAATTATGTGCTAAAGGGAAAAAGCAAACAATTTAGGGGGATTCATGAAAATCACATATAGATGTACATATATGATTTCATTATTTTGTGTAATATGGATGTGATGTATGAAGAGTCCCATGTATATGTTCTTTACTGATCTTGGTCAGTGTAAACTGATTTAGAGCCGTGAAGACACTTTAGAGTTTCGCCCTCTTAGCAAGACCAAAATAAATTATGTCGAATCAAGTTTTACTGTTGTAAGTTATGAGGGAGGGGTTTGAAATTGAAGGAACAGTAAAGACTTGAACATTTGTCTTTGGGCTTTTCAAAAAATCTTTAAGGGGTGTTGCGTCGACATTCAGGTGCAATGTGAAGTAGGCAACGTTCCCTTCGCTTTCCTGGACGAGTGCAGATAAAGAAGCTAGTCCAAGATTGTAGGTCTAGTTAGCAACTTGAAATATAGCAACATTAATATGTAAAACAATGGAATTAGTAGATACTAGCTACTATGATTAAAAGATAATGTCATTAGAAGCATAGTAAATATAGCATGCTTACAAGTAACTAAGTGGTGGGTGAGAAAACAAGATTAATAGAATAAAGAATTTGCTATACTGATAAGATGGACATAATATATGGTCTAGAAGTAATTGTAGATAAACCATCTTAAAGATAATTGAGTAACCATTGTGAGAATATGAGACAAAATAAAGCTAATTAGACTTAGCGAAAATATGATTAACTTGATTAGTGCCTGCGCACCCTAAATATTGTTAGATGAACATACTAAAAGGCAATTTTGGGATCAAATAGATGAGCTAATGCAAGAGGTACTCTTTTCCCCCATCCTCTCCCTCACTACAACTGGACCACCCATAGAAACAAACCCAGATTCCCCCACCTCCAACCCCATCAAATCCATTCCACCTTCTTGAACCAACAAAGAGTTGTCCGTCTGATCCAAGACCAAACACTATCACCCCTAAACCTTGCGTTAGCTCCGTGAGCCCCTCTCATTCTTTATAAACCCTATAGTTGCCCAGTATATGCATTCTTAGCTCAATACCCTTTCACCGCCTTCTCACACTAATGTAAGCCCTTACACCTTACCACAATGGCAAAAGCCTTATCCTTCCCTTCCCCATCATATTCCAACCCTGCATCCCCTTTGGAAGTCCTATATATAAGATCAAGAATGCTGAGAAACCATATTGTAATTTTATAATGCAAAATGCTAACTTTTAAGAATTATGTATTAATTTAAGCCAATAGTTAGTTTACTTTTTAAATTTTCAATACGTTTTACAAATATTTATTTTCAATATCAATTCTAAAGTGTTTCTATTACAATAACAAAACGATTCACAACTTGTCTATGTTTTTCCCTTTTACACTAGTCAAAAATGTTATATGTAAATTTACTTGTTTATTTATTTATTGATATTTAATTATACTATTGTTATCTTCTCTCGTTAGTCCTTATTTTCCATGTATTTATAGAGGACATGCATGATACAATGAGGATACATCAATTTTACAAATTCTAATACTTCTACTCACTATATTCTTTTTATCAAAGAACTAAGCAAAGTATTGAAAAAATATTCTTATATGTATACTCACAATTATATTGTATCATTGTGTTGTGCAAGAAATGCTATAATTCTAATGCGTAAAAATAAATATCCAATACGTATCCATGAGTATCCAAGGAGTATCGATATCCAATATGGATACGATATGGATATGTCTCCCTTTTAGAAGTATATGTGCTTCATATTGTATGATATTGGATTCAGCAATCTGCAGCTGTTCTTTCTTCTTTTTTTTTAATTAAGAATAATAATAATAACAAAAAGCCATATATAAATTTTGTGTGTGCAAGTTCTAAGTTGTTTTCTGTATTCATGAGTTTCACTTTGTACAGGAAAGTACAAAGGATGCTGAGGTAATTGCAGTTTCAGAGAGATCAGGCAAGGGAGGCCTACAAGTGTATGAGTTTGAGTACAAAGTTGATAGCACCAGAGGAGGGCTAAAAAGGATATTTTCAGCTGCATTTGTGGCCTCTAAGAAGCTCTACATCCTTAATATTGCCCACTCTGACAAACCAGAGAATCCTCTGGACATGAATAGAAGAAAAATACTGGAACAAGTTCTTCATTCCTTTGATGCTGTGCCTTCAACATGAATGAACATCACGATTCATTCTTTTGTCATGATGATTTCATTCTTTACACTTCTGCTCTAGTATTCAAAGCCAAAGGTACCACTCACTTATCCTATTTCTAATTTATCTTGATGGGCAGGGTATCAAATGGCTACCCTTTGTGCCTAGGTTAGGCTTCCCTTTGGAATATAGATGAATCCATTGTGTGTTTCCGTGTCATTGATTTCATAAGTTTATCGGTTGGGATGGATTTGTAAGACATGATTATGATTATGAACTATTCTTAGAAAGAAATATTCTACTTCCATTTATGGGATTTGCCTATAGGGTCAATGATCTTGTGATGCTGGACTGCTGACAAAATGTAAAAGAAAAGAAAGGCCACACCAAAAGAAAATAAGAGAAACCCTTTCTGATTTCAATATCCAAAACTCAGTAATCATAGTCTGAGTTATCCTGCTGCATAATTGCCTATTTATAGGCATCCAAGAGAATCCTAATTAAAAGTTATCAAAGATGGAACAATACAATATTTAAATCCTAATTGATATCCTAATCTTCAATTCTTTCCTCATCCAACGCTTTGTCTATCATCATCTTTTTCTTGTCAACCATGATAGCAATTTATATGTATATTTTTATTTTTATTTTTATTTTGTAAGTAGCCATGATAACATTGGATCTTAGCTTTGTGTGCCTGTGCAGGGCATGTGTGACCACACTATACATTGTGAGCAAATGGATAGAGACAACATAAGATTTATACTTTGCAGAACTTATGTGTAGATCATGAGTTGTCATCCATAGAAGAATTATTATTTTTAGCATCTGATCTTACTGAATCATCTTCTTTCCAGGTGCTAATGCTCAAGCATGGTAAATGACATCGGTGTCTTTGCATGTTAAATAATGAATGAATGTTTGTATTCTTGTCAATGTTGGTTTCATTAGTATGATGAGGATCCTACCTATGATTCTCTAAATTGATGCATTCTTTTGTTCAATATTGAAATGGGAAATACCCAAATCAGTAGAGAGGATTTGTATATGCAATGAAATTGTATTGGACAAGTCAATTTGTTTTTTCTTTTTTTCTTTCCCCATCCAAAATACAGTTTTCGACTGCTATTTATGTGTGTGCTTGATTTCCATCTATATGCTTGAAATAGTCAGTTTAATCATTTTTTTGTCTGCTTTACCCTTTTCTTGGTGATTTTCTATTGAAAGACACTTCTCATTTTATATTTCTTATGGGCGCTTGCAAGACATATTGCATGGTTTTTTTTTTTTTTTTTTTTTTTTTTTTTTTTTTTTTTTTTTTTTTTTAATGGAAACTAAACTAATGGAAACTAAACTATAGACCTTTTTATTTGGATCTTTCAAGAGTTTGGTGGTGTTTAGAATTTCCTGTGTTTTATATTTAAGCCATGATTGTGAGCGGCATGATGTCCCTAATTGGTCAAATTTAATATCATATCATATATATAGGAGTGTTTTTTTCATGCTTAGGTGACACATTATAAGGGTTTTTTTTTTTTTCTAAGAGAACCACATCAACATGTATTTTCTTAATTACATATGGAATTTTACACGAACTCAAATCTAATTTAAATTATATTAACTTTATCTATTTTATATGGATTCTATTTGACAAATATTTCTTTTTAATATATTTTTCATGATAAATTGAGATAATTCACAAACTCAATATCAATTTTGTTTTTGTCTTAATTTTTTCAAGGGTATTAGGATTTTTTTTAATGTTAAATTGCTTTTTTTTTCTTATTTTTTTCGTACATTATTTTATACTTAATATTAATTCTATATTATGGATTTATCGTTTAAATTTTATAGTGATTTTATATGCGAAATTATACTTCATATTCTACATTATTTTATATAATCATAACTTACAGGAGGAAAAACCTTTACAACAATGATACTCTTGACGAACATCTAAAGTTTGGATTTACTGTTTGAGATAGTTTTTCAATTGTTAAACGGTAAGTTCTTTTATATTTTGATATCATATTTACAGATTATTAATCACTTCACACACTGAGATGTATCTATCTTTTGGAGTTTTCATTATTTTTTCTTTTTGAATTTAGATGTTATGTGATTCTTTTTTGGTTAGTCGTTGTTAAATTTCTTTTATATAGGCCTATTTTGGGAAGTTGGTAATAATCAGCTTTTTGGTAAAAAGTTGCTTATAAGCAGCTTTTTTGTGAGAGAGGAAGTTGGTAATAATCTGAAAAGCAGATTATTACCAACTTCCCAAAATAGGCCATAGTTGATATTTTAATTTAATTAAGATTGTTTATTTTACAATCTTATAATTTAATACATATATATATCATATAAAATCATTATATGATAACCTAATATTTAATTTTTTTCATAAATGATATATAATTTCTATTTCTATATATTTTTATTTTCCAAATGAATATAAAAGAAAATTAAATAGTTATAATTAATTTTAATTTTATGTTGCTAATTTTTTTTCTAATGTAACTATTACTTTTAATATTAAAAATGAGTATTTATTTTACTATTTTATAATTTAATATATATCATACAAACTTACTATATGATAATCATACTTTTATAATACGTTATAATTAAAATTATCAAAATATATAAATAATTTAACTAAAATTAATATATGTAAGTATTCAATTAATAATTTTATAGAACAATAGCGTGAATAATATCAAAATAAATAATTAAAATTATACTTTAATTTTAATTTTAATTTTAAATTAAAATTATTCTTTCATAATATAAATTGTACTATTAAATATTTCTTTAAAAAAAAAACACGTGTTATTTTAAATTTATTTTATTATTTAGGAGTGGATATGATTGATTATTATTTATTTATTTATGTGTAATTCTTGGGCATAAATAAATATATGGCGGTGGCACTTATTAGTCGAAAGTCAAAGTCAATATGTTGGAAGAGTCAAAATACAGTTATGTGTTTGATTAGTTAACGTGTAGATACAACTCCCTCCAACTTGTATTTGCATAAATATCTCTAATTTCAATCAACATGGACCAAATGAGTATAGGACAATGTACTTTTTAAAAATAATTACATACTTATATATATATAAAATAATATGGCCTTAATAATTAAAATTTTATCATTAATTTAAATTTTTTTATTTCTTCATGAATATAAAGCATTGGTGTTGGTAGGTTGCAGTAGCGGAGGGAGTGAAGGCTCGAGGTCACATGCCCTTAGATTTTGAGATTTTTTAAAAAGAAAAAAAAACTTTGCAAATATAAAAAAAATATTTTAAATAAAAAAATTACAAAAATATTATTAGAGTGAAATATCAATAACATTTTAAAAATTATGAGAACAATAATGGTTGTTTTAATTGAAAATAAAGAGACTACTATAAACTATATTATCCATGAAAAATTTTAAACGTAACAGTGATATCATTATTATTGGTATGCAAGTATAAGTAATTTCACTATGAAGATATGAAATTTATTAGATTGTTAGTTACATTTGACATGCGAGGTTCATTCTCTATGTATTTATGTACTATTAGTTTGTGATATCACATATCAATGATGACGTGATATTATCATTATATTGAATTTTTAATCAAATTTTGTATAAATTTTTTTATCATTATATAATTTATTTTAAGACTTATATCCATATTTTTTGTATTGTTTATGATACACTAGTTACAAATAACATTATTTTTTTGATATTTCTCGAAATTAATCGTAAAAACTTGCGTGAAATATTTTTATAAAAATTTTAGATATTGTAATTAATAAGTACCTCATCTAATTTAATTTTCTGACTCCGCTCGTGATGTACTGGATCATCTCTACTTATTATTGAAGCCTTTGACTTCTCTTCGAGCATTTCTAAACCCTTCATTAATTTTTTCATTAGTTTGGCTTCAACTTTTTAGCTAAAAAAGCACAAAATACAAAATAATAAGTCAATAAGACAAAGTCACATCCAAATCATAATCATTTTATTTTTTCTTTTACAAAAGTCAAAAAAGTCAAAAAAGTCAAACCAAACAAACTTTTAGTCCTAAGCTAAAATAGCCAAAAAATCAAAAAGTCAACTAATAAAGCCTATTGTCAAACGGCAACTTAATTTGATTCTAGTTTAAATAAATAAATAAATAAAATTTGTTTTGATATTGTTTCAATTCTTCCATAGATTTTTTTTATTTCAAATTTCACTTTTATTCCAAATTTCACTTTTCGTCAAATTTGATGAAAAAAAACCATCTTCAATGCTTCATCTTTTTTAATTTTTATCAAATTCAAATTTTATAAAAAAAATTACTCTTGATTTGATGAACATTTGATAAAAGAATTGAAAATATTTTTTTGAGTACTATTTATAGTAATTGTTTGGCTTTTAAAGAAAAGATGTGTAGACAAATAGAGAGAGTGATGTAATAATTTGTAGTAATTTTTTAATTTTATTGGCTAAAATTAAAAATTACGAAACGAAGCCTTAAATTTAATAAAAGAAAAGATGAAATATTAGAGCTGATTTTAAGAAGCAACCATTTAATATATATATATATATATATATATATTTACAACTATAAATTTTACAAGAACTCTTGTAAAATGTTGTGTTGATGGTATTTTTAAAATGATTATCTTTAATAGTGAATGTTTTAATTTGAAATATAATATATATATATATATATATATCATAAACAACCAAATCATTGTTCTGTATGAAAATTATGTGTAAAAATTTTCATTGGAAGAAATTACATCAAATTAATATTTGCCCTAGTTTGTTTTTCAAATTTAACTTTATGTATATGTGAAATTTTTTAACAGTCGTGCATCACAAATATATGTATTTGGGTGTTCCCATCCACAATTTCCAAACTTGCATTTGAATGAAATAATGTATATAAGTTGCAAGACTACAAATGTGAAAGGGGAAATTACTATTTAGGATAGATTTTGAAAAATTATTACACATTAATAAAAAAAAATTATGATTTTAATTATTAATATTAATAATGTTTACCACCATCTTGTAATTTTCCAATGTGAAATTGGCGATGATAATTTTCCAACGTGAAATTGGACATGATTCAAAGTAGCCGTTTTCACATATTTGGTTGGAGGAGACTTGTTAACGAAAATTCAAACTTGGGCTAATGATGCAAAATAATACACATATCACCTAGTTCGTTTTTTTCAACACAAATCTCCACTTTTAAGACACAAACCAATTATATATCTGTATGAACACATGAAGAGTCAACTCCTTCTTTCCACCTCTCTCTCTCTCTCTCTCTCAAAACCCATTTCCATATGAGTAGTTGAATTCCATTTTGAGTTGGGTTTTCATTTTGAAATCTTGATTTCTTTGGGTTGGGGAAATCAAGAACAACAAGAAGGACAAGAAACAAAAACCCATCAGAAATCATGTCCATCCAAGTTGATGAAATGGATTCAGGGGAGAAACGGCTCAATGAACTTGGATACAAGCAAGAACTCAGAAGAGAGATGGTGAAAAAAGACTTCCCAAAAATCCTCACTTTGTTAAACTTTTCTTCATGATTTCAATCAGTGATCTTGTTTCCTCTTCTTTTTCTAGTTCCCCTTTATGCTTTTTTGATTGGTTTACAATAGTTTTTGCTTCTTTGTATAATTGTATGGTCTTAATTTCATTGATTCATTGATTTGTTTGTGCAGACTCTGTTCAAGACCCTGGCAATATCATTTTCAACAATGACACTTTTCACTGGAATCACACCTCTGTATGGTTCAAGCCTGCAATATGCAGGACCAGCAACTCTTGTTTGGGGATGGGTTGTGGTTTCTTTTTTCACTTGGTTTGTTGGTATTGCTATGGCTGAAATCTGCTCTTCTTTCCCTGTAAGTCCATTCATCATTAGCATTGATGTACGTGTAAAATATGTATCAAATTGTGTGAAAAAAATGCATAGAAATGTGTAAAAGTACATTGGAAATACGTAAACAATTTTGGCACTATTTCCGTCTTAGAGTAAACTCATTAAACTGTTATTAGCATGACCCTTCTCTATTTATTTAGTTCCTTCAATTGTGGTTTGATCACATATCACTTTAGTTCACATGGAATGGATTAATTGAAAGTGCAACAAGCAAGCAATCAACTTTTTATTGCATCTCTTGTAAAAACTGTGCAATGAAGTAAGAATACTTGGAGAAATAGGCTTTTAGCAGCAGTTAAAACCATGAATGTTTTCTAAAAATTGAGTAGCTTGCTATGTTATTTTTTCAAGAAGGATGAATAACCACTAAAAGAGTCCGAATACTGGTCATTCATCGTTTTTTTCTAAAGAAAATTTATGGTGAACTAATCCAAATTAATTTTTATTTATTTTATTTATTTATTTTTTATAAATGAAATTGTCAGAAAAAGCAACATAGTTCGCTTTTGTGTTGCTGTGGTGCATTACAGTGAAATCGTTGGCTACTATCCCAAGTTTTGCACATGCATGGACATGTTTGCCACTGTCAACAAACATTTAAAATGCCAATTTTCAGTGTGAAAAATCATTCTATATTTTGTATTGTAAAAAGTTCTTGAGAAAGCCTAGTTATCATGCTTTGTTCTGAAAATTTTGTCTAACTTCCAAAATCTACAGACAACCGGTTCTCTTTACTTCTGGGCTGCCCATTTAGCAGGCCCCAAATGGGGACCATTCGCATCGTGGTGCTGTGCTTGGCTTGAGACAATTGGCCTGATTGCAGGCATAGGAACACAGGTACTTCCTCTACTCTCAAGGTATAACACGAGTCTATGAACACAGAAACCAAATACAAAATCAAACACAGAAAACACAGGGATGAACATAATTTTACATGAGTTGTTGGTTTCTGTGTTTCTAACCCTTTTACTATTGAATGGTTTTGTAGGCATATGCAGGGTCTCAGACTTTGCAAAGTATCATTCTATTATGCACTGGGACTAATAAAGATGGAGGGTACTTAGCTCCAAAATGGCTGTTCTTATGTATGTATGTGGGTCTTACTGTCATTTGGGCATTCCTCAACACATTTGCATTAGAAGTCATTGCTTTTATTGATATCATTTCAATATGGTGGCAGGTATGTTGTTTTTGGCTCTCTACCTTGCTTTCAAGTTTCAACTGTTTTCTTTTCAATTGCTTACCAACAAACACCACCCCCCCACACCCCCCCCCCCCCTGCGCCCCATGCTGTAGAATCACTTTGGTTGAGTTTGGCTACAATGGAAGTGGTGGAAGATGCAAGAAGGATAAAATTTTGAAAAATTTCCCACATTTGTTTAGCATGAGAATGATGGAAAAATACAAGAAAGATAAATTTCTTGTACAACCCCATATCAACATGGTAACTTCATTTTAGAAAAGTAAGTTTCAGAATACTTGGAGGCTAGATCGGACTTGGATTCTAAATTTCCAAGAAATAGAAACACACATTAGTTTCAAATTAGCAGCTATAACAAAACATGGATTTAAGCCAAACTAACTCCAACTTTGGCTGTGACTTTTGCTTCCAAATCTGTGAAACAAAACACTTAATTGACTTGAGTTTTTGGCAGGTTATTGGAGGAACGGTCATAGTTATTATGCTTCCACTAGTGGCAACGACAAGACAATCTGCTTCCTATGTTTTCACTTCTTTCGAACTGGCAACAGAATCAACCGGAATATCAAACAAAGTTTATGCAGCAATTCTGGCTCTGCTTGTCAGTCAGTATTCGCTATACGGATATGATGCTGCAGCACATCTAACTGAAGAAACAAAAGGCGCAGACAAAAATGGCCCGATTGCAATTCTTTCTAGCATCGGGATCATTTCCATATTCGGATGGGCTTATATTTTGGCCCTCACTTTCAGCATTCAGGTAACCATTTAAGATTAATCATCTTTCCTTTTCTTTGGATATTTGGAAGCATCTTGAGGTGGAGTTTGGCAATTGGTTTTTTAGGTTTTTTAGGTTTTTTTTTTTTTTTTTTTTTTTTTACTTATTTGCTGTTTTAGAATCAAAAAAAGCTGATGCGTCTGGTAATTGCTAAAAAAGTTGCTTTTTATGTTAATGGAAAACTTTATTTATTTATTTTTTAAAGCTTTTTTAGCTCAGGACAAATAGGCTTTTCCTTTTTGAATTATTTAGCTAAAAAGCAGATGTTTTTTAGCCATGCCAAAGAGGAAGAAAAATAAATTGTATTTGATACAAAGTAACTTTCGCAGGTAAGAGTTGCTTTTAACCAATTTTGTATCCACGAAAACTAGGACTAAGGACACCACTCATATCCCTATCTCTTAAAGCCCTAGCAAACTTCTGATCCATCACTTGTTTGCCAATTGAAGTAAGCCTTTTATGATCTCAAACAAGCAAGAAAATCCCTATATATGTCATCAGTAAAAGCCTAAAGACCCTGCAATCTTTCTAAAGCACTAACGCGTCCCTTATTGACTAAAATTTTCACGCAACACCTTGAAGTCAGATAGCATGTTTATCGTGAGGTCCAACAATTAGATAGAAATTAGAATGCTAGTGGCTATTAGTGCAACTCACTATTGAAATGCATTCCAAACACTTAATTTGACGTGAACTAGTTAAATTTTGGTTTATGTGATTACAAATTTACAATTCCTCATTCAGGATCCGAGCTACCTGTATGATACATCAAATGAAACTGCCGGGACATTTGTACCAGCTCAAATACTCTATGATGCATTCTATGGGAGATATCATAGTTCTACCGGAGCAATCATTTTACTCTTTGTCATCTGGGGCTCGTTCTTCTTTGGTGGGCTTTCAATCACAACTAGTGCAGCCAGAGTGGTAAGCAAAGTATCATATCTTTTTCTTTTTAATTTAGCATTTTGGGTAGCATATGCTTTTGAATCACATTTGAAACCATTTTGAAACATGAAAAAGTCTATGGGCACAAAAAGAACCAGACACATAATGTACAGATGTGAATCAAAATGTGAAATTCTTTGTCCTATTTTGTGAAATTCTTTCTGTGCATGTAGCGCAACTGTTGAAGCGTTGCACAATTTAAAAACTATGCACGAGTTCGTGTCTCTTTACGTGCCATTGGTGATTAAGTGTTTGTGTGTGATCATTGGCATGATTCAGGTGTATGCTCTATCAAGAGATAATGGAATTCCATTTTCATCTATATGGCGAAAAGTGCACCCAAAACACAAAGTTCCCTCAAATGCAGTGTGGCTTTGCGCAGCCATCTGCATTCTGCTCGGGCTCCCCATCTTGAAAGTCAATGTAGTCTTCACTGCCATAACTTCCATATGCACGATCGGTTGGGTTGGTGGTTACGCTGTTCCAATCTTCGCAAGATTGATAATGGCAGAGAAGAACTTCAAAGCCGGACCATTTTATTTGGGCAAAGCGAGAAGGCCTATTTGCTTGATAGCCTTCTTATGGATTTGTTATACTTGTTCAGTTTTCCTTCTTCCAACATTCTATCCGATTACATGGAACACTTTCAATTATGCACCTGTCGCAGTAGGTGTTGGCCTAGGCCTCATAATGCTTTGGTGGGTGATAGATGCCCGAAAATGGTTTAAGGGTCCAGTTAGGAACATTGATGCTCAAAATGGGAAAGTCTAACTTTCACAGCTCATATATTATTTTTGTTGTTGATTTTATATTGGCAAACATTATTTGCCTGAAGATTTAGTAGAATGATACAACATTGTCAATCATCACTTGTTGCTCCATAATATTGATTTTATTTATTTATTTATTCTTACATACATAACTCCTAGTCAATCAGTAAGATCACATTGCGAAGCACTTTTTTTTTTTTCCTTCCTGTTAAACAATTGGTAAAATGGAAATATGGGAAAGAGAAGTTGCATAGCGCAACAAGAAGACTTGAAACCAGGCATCTTGTCTAGTAAAGGAGTGCCTCTGCCTGCCTGTGCCTTGCTTATCAATCATAGAATATAAACTATGGAACGACATTCCCTTCAAAAAAACCTGGGAACTGGGGGGGGAATTGCTGCAGCTGTGATTTTAGTTCTCCCCATTCCTTCACCCACAAATGGTAGCTTGAATTTTCTGCCAAGACATCTGTCGACACCTCCTTTCTTTCAACAATTCCACTTGCATACTGTTCAAACTTATCAATATTCTCGAGTAACATAGAGAGCTTCCTCATATCCCTCTCACTCCTTATGTTCTCTATCCACTCCCTCGCTTCCTCCACTCTCGCCCAGAAACATGAGTCTTGTGTCAAGCCAGCAAATTTGCTCCTTTTGTTATTTTCTTCATTGCCAACCTTCCTATTCCTCCACCATCTATCAAAAATCTCATACCTTCTCTCTCTCCCATGCTTCACATAATGGCCTTTGACTCGATGCATTCCCATTCGATAATACTCTGCAATATCCAACGGCTCAACTAGGAGTTTATAGGAATGGGAAGCGTTTACGAATTTCGCTCGCTTCTGAAAATCATGGGGTAGTTGATTGGTGTCCAACATATGGATTAGGTCATCCCAAAACCGGGCAAGCTTTATACGGTTCATGTTGACTTTAGCATCCCTTTTTGACGCTCCCCTTAACTTGAAAGTGTCATAGTACCCCATTCGATTCTCATCAGACTCATCACAAGTCTTTTTATACCACTCTACTTGCGCTCTTAATGGTGTGATTTTAGACAGTGCTATAGCAAGATTAGCACTATTGAGGTTTGGCGTACGTCCCATTCGTTTGGCTGTCTTTAGGCATTGTATCACTGGTTCAAAAACTGGTTCCTGCAAAAAAATAATAATAAATAAAGAAAGAAAGAAAGAAAATGATCAGAAAAATAGGAATACTATATTGGAATGAATCTTAAATGGGTATTTTTCGGTTTACATGACTAGAAATTTCTGAGGACTGCAATGCCAGTCTAACCCCGGCTTCATAGCTTGAATAATCCAAAAACTCCCCTTCCAAGAGGCCTCCAGTTTTCAAGAATTGCCAAGAAAGGAACTTCCCAACATACTGTTCATATTTGAGATGATCTTCAACACTAGAGCTCGCAGAAGCGGTTGAAAACAACAAATGCAACAACTTAACAACCGCGATTTCATTGTCCACACAAATCGCTCCCTTATTAGTACAAAACACGTAACTTCCGAATGGCCAAAAGGACTCTCTACCAGGCCTTTGTCCCCCTTCTAGCTTTGCTGATGACTCAGCATAGGCCAACACAGAGAGAAATATTTCATTTTTCATTTCATTGGGTAATAATTGAATGTTTTGAACCGCGAGGTCTTTCATAGAGAAGTGATAATATTGGAGGAGGGAATGGAGGTGAGGAGTGAGAGGAGATAGGGGGGCTAAGAGAAGTCTTGGCACAATGTCATGTTTTGAGACTACATGGCAAAAGTTGGATCCCCATCGTTCTTGGAGGATGGCTCGAGAGAGAGATTCGTTGCCAAGGAGAGGAGAGCCAAATGTGAAACAGAGGACAGAGGTGAGGGGAGAGGAAATGGATTGGAGGTAGGAGAGGAGATAGAGAGTTGAGAGTGAAGCTATTGTTCCTCCAATTGAGTGGCCTGTGAAGACTATTGATTTGCTTTGCTTCATTAGTTCAAATATCTGCATTGTTGGATATGTAAATGAATCATTTAGTGGGGAAAAAAAATCTCAGTTTTTGTGAATTGGAAATTAAGAGTTCTGTAATGAGAAGCAATTGTAAATTTGAGACAACAAAAAAAGATTATCAGTTGCAATGTTTGTTTTGCCAAGTTCCAGGCTTAATCATGAAATAGGCTAACCCAAAAATAAAAAATAAAAAATATTTCACAACAAACTACATGTATAAATGTACGACTTACTATATATTTAAACATAAGGAGATTCACCATGACGCATGAAAAATTACATAGGTTGCAAGAATTTCGAAGAAATATTTCACTGATATATAACAGCTTAGTTGATATTTTTATTGCAAAATAAGTAAAATTTATTCTTTTAACAACTTAACTTGAGATTATTTGTTCCCAACTTATTTTTTAGATGGGTCTGTCTTGAACTTATCTCGTCAAATTTTTATTCCAATTCTACTACAAAACAAATACATAAGATGATCATAAAAATATACACAAAATATATAATAAAAAATTCTATAAAATTTGTTCGAGAAATCTATTTTTAAATTTTTTATCTGGTCACATACATTGTGTGAGTCGCGTTCAATAACACTACAAACTCAAACTTATGAACCCAGAATTTACCCAAAAAATTGAATCAATTGTTTAAATTTATTTTACTCATAGACTCCGCCAATTTAATCTCCACCACACTTTATCAATTTAATTTTTACCGCACAGGTAAATTATGAATTGATAGGGTTCATTGCATTTTGGGATCACGCTCGTTATATGACTTTATGGGTTAGTAGTAGATTTTATATTCATGTAATTCAGAAATCAAACATTTGATTGCTTAAAGCAATGATGAACAACGAAAATAGAAGAAGCTATGGTGGTGACCAATTGGTTATTGACTCAGAAAAGTATTTATGTGAATAAATAAATTTGATGGAGGACTGGGTCGACCATAATGGCTTGACCCCATTTCCATTAAGCCGTGGGTGCATTCTAAGTGTGAAAATGATACAGACACATCCATGATCATCATCATCTCTATCCCAGTGATCCTTGAAATTTGTGCACTTAATTGTATATTTTTTTACCACTAATGATACATGACCTAATTTAATACCTAACTTTAAAATTTTATTCGATACATCATCAATGCATTAAGTATAAAGAAAAAAAAATGAAACTCTTTAAAATTGCACATTATTAATACAATAATATTATGGATTCGGACTTAATTATTTAAAAATTATTTAGAATTATCATATTATAATATAGATTTATTTTACATATAGATCTCACACTACATAAATTTAATTTTCACTAGACTTATTACTATTAGGCTATTAAGATGGTTTGCATAAGGTATGGTGAAAATTAGTAGAGAGAGAGAGAGAGAGAGAGAGAGAGAGAATGTTATGTGCAGTGAATAGCAGTTATTGATATAATGAAATTACTTTTTCAACTTTGTAGTAATTGCTAGGCAATAAAAATACAGTGGGAAAAATATAATTGAGGGTTTTTTGAAAATTAAAACTATACGACAAAAAATAATTATACAAAGTGAGTTCTATGATTTATATAATAGTATAAATAATATGTTTGTGATTGCTAACATAATTTAACACTAGACATAAATTGAAAAGAAATTCAATAAGTCTTACTTTTTTTCATTAAATTTTCATTAAGTTCTATTAACTTATTGACCAGTCCTCTTAACGTGGTGTCAAAAATACCAAATGAAAAGTTTTTGTAAAAAGTATGACTTGATATTTTCCATATAAAATTCCAAATCAAACTTTTTGTTTCTTTTTTTTCCCTTTGGTTATAAGTAGCAAAGATTTTTTTTTTTTTTTTTTTTTTTGACCCCCTTACAGGAAAGAAATTATCTATGGATTTGGAGTACCACATCAACGGTATACCTAACCAATAGAGGTGTACGAAAATTGGTAAAGTAATTCTCTAAGTCATCCCATCCACATACATAAGGCTTACTTGTTCTATCAATAATGATAGGTGCCCTGAAAAATTATGACTTGAAATATCCAAAACGACGTCGTTTTAACATATTCGAGTTATAAAAATTTGAGCCACCAAACATTTTCCGTTGTTCTATTTTTATACACTTTTATTGATCAAGCACACTGCAAATCTGAAGTAGTGAACCATCTTTGGCGAGACATAGTCCTGAGTCGGCACTTTTTTTGTAACAATAATTCAGATGATTATTTTTAAGAATTTGATCCTGTGCATGGTTCTTAAATTGTTTGTTTGTTTATTTTAATTTTTTTATAGCAAAAATAATAAAATTAATCTGTGTCCAGTTTTTCCAAATTTCTAAATATCTGGGCAAATATAATAATCTAAGGCCCCGTTTGTTTGGAGAGTTAAAAGGGAGATTGAAATTGGTAGTAAGATGAGACCCACTAATATTGTGTTTGTTTTAAGAGATGGGGAGAGGATTGATAGTGAGCTCCGGATTAGGATAGGCCTCCCCAATGGGATTTGGATGGGCCTCCAGGACTTGGTATTAGAAAAATAGTCCGGTGGACTAGAAATTTTTTATTTTTATTTATTTTTTATTTTATTTTTTACATGTCGGGCATTTTTTTTTGAACATTAATGTTTAATTTTTTATTTTTTTTGTTAAGTAAAAATCATTATTTTATTTATTTTATTTTTTTCTGAAAATTTTTTATTTTATTTTTATTTTTTTAAAATTTTTTACATGTTGGGCTTTTTTTTTAAAACATTAATGTTTAATTTTTTTGTATTTTTTTATTTATTTTATTATTTTATATTTATTTTATATAAAAATAATTTAACAATCCCTACACTAATAACTATCATCAAAACAAATACAATTTTATTTAATTCTTTCACTATCAATCCCCTCACTAATAATCCCCTTACTATTAATCTTCTCACTATCAATCTCCGTCATTCTCACTCTGAAAACAAATTTACTCAATTATAATAATCTAACCGAATTCTATGACAGTGGTGGGGGCGTTGGTAAATCTCTTACTTAGGCTGCTTTTGGGAAGAGAGGAAAACGCTGCGTTTGCGTTTTTCAACAAAACGCTGCGTTTGCTTTTTTGTTCATTTGGCAAGAGTCAAAAAGTTGGCTGCAAAATTACGTAATTACCCTTAGTATTTATATTTTGTGAGTTTGGGTTAAATGTAATTTTTTTAAGTTGGGTGAGGCTATTTTAGTCATTTTAGTGTGATAAAAAATAACTTTTTACCAACTTTTCAAATCACTCTAAAAAATCTTGATTAAAAGTAAAAAAGCTGATTTTTACCATCTTCCCAAAATAGGCCTAAGGGTTGATTTTTTTTTGCCAAAATCATCACAACTTACGTTATTAGGGTTGGGAGATGTTTTTCAAGGTAGAAAATATTTTTTTGCCAAAATCATCACAACTTACGTTAATTACGAAAAATATCACATCTAAATTATAATTATTATTTTTTTTTTCCTAACTATCAAATTAACTTTAAAAAAAAAATTAGCTAACTTTTCAAAGCCTCCGTTTGGGAAGCAGGTTGACTTTTTGACTTTTTTAGCTATTTTAGTCTGGGCTAAAAAATTTGGTTTGAAAAGGACTTTTTGACTTTTTTGATTTTTTTTTAAGAGAATAGTGTAATGATTATGGGTTGAAAATAGTCTATTTTGTCTTTTGTAACTAAAATAACCCCAAATCTCCTTGCCAAACGAAACCTTTGACAACTTTTTTTAGTTAGACATTGTTTTTTTTATTTATCAAAGTTAGAATGTAGTATATTTGTAAAGTTAGGTTATAATTTAAAGGGGTCGGCGCTGATTCATCAGGTTGAACCCCACACCTTCCACTCACCGCACCCTACGGCGCAGCAACATGCCACTTGGCCACGAGAGATGAACTTTTTAGTCCGATTAAAATAACTAAAAAATTAAAAGGCCAACTAAAATAGACAAACTCTTAAATAAGACCATAATAGTAAAGTGTTTTGAATTCAATTACCCCAAAAGCTAATCAACCTTCGCGCTCCATTCTCGTCGGTTGTTCAAGGTATTTTATTGAGATTATCTAATTTTTTAAAAAAAGAATTATGTCAAAATATTTGGTAGGAACTTAAAAAAGAACTAAAAAAACTACACATAATCAACAATCAAAATTCAAGATTTGCACAATAACAAGTTTAAATATACACTATCAACTTAAATTTTCTTGGTCATTTTTTGATTTATTTATACATCAAGAAATATTATATATATATATATATATATATAATAGTAAATAAACTAACACTTATGAGGACTAGTGTTTAAATTTTGGGATTTTTTTTTTAAGGTCCCTGATATTAAGATTTTATAGCATAAATGATACTTAATATTTTTATAATATTTAAGGTCCCTCAACATCGATCTAGAGAAAATTCGATCCAGAGAATTTCTCTAGACGAATTTTCTCTAGACTTTACAGAGAAATTTTGGTTCACAGAGAATTTCTCTTGACAAATTTTCTCTGGACTTCACAAAGAAATTCTGGTTCACAAGGCTTCATTATTATTGAGAATTTCTCTACACTATAAATTTAAATTGTTGAGAATTTCTCTGGGCTATAAATCTGCAATCTATTGCAAGGTGCATTCACAAGGCTTCATTATTATTCAGAAGCAAAAGAGAAACAATAATTATAAGCAAACCAGAGAATTTGGAAAATATGAGAAAAGTTGGAAAAGAAGAGAGAATTGTAATTTTCTCTGGTTTGATCAATTTTCTCTAGTTGAGTCAAAAAATAATTTTCTCTAGCATGTTTAATTTTCTCTGTAATGTTCAATTCTCTCTGGATTTCTCTGGTTTAGAATTTCTCTAGAAGAGAAGAAAGAAACACAAAACACACACAATTTTGAAACTAAAATCAGAAGAGAAATTCTCTGGACAGAGAAATTCAAAATTTCTTTGCTTTGTTCTTACCTGATCTAGAGAAAATTCAAAACACTCTAGAGAAATTCAAAATTTCTTTGCTTTGTTTTTACCTGATCCAGAGAAAATTCAAAGCACTCTAGAGAAATTCAAAATTTCTCTGTTTTGTTCTTACCTGATCCAGAGAAAATTCAATCAAAGCACTCTAGAGAAATTCAAAATTTCTTTGCTTTGTTCTTACTTGATCCAGAGAAAATTCAAACCACTCCAGAGAAATTCAAAATTTCTCTACTTTGTTCTTACCTGATCTAGAGAAAATTTAAACCACTCCAGAGAAATTCTTTGATAGCCTTCATTATCATCATTATCTTCTTTCAACATCAAATAAGCAGTTGTAATAGCACCATGAAAGCCATAAAAGCAACATCACTTTAATAGCATCAACATAAATGCACAACATGACAAATGGCGACAATCTCAAACCCTAACCCTAACTCAGGCCCAAAGCCATCAACGTACTTGTAGAACAAGGAAGAGTTAAAGAAGGTGTTCAATCGCTTCGATGCCAACGGCGACGACAAGATCTCGATGATGGAGCTCGTATCAATCATGAAAGCTCTCCAATCTAACACATCGAAGGACGAAATGAAACGGATGATGGAGGAGGTCAACACCAACCTCGACGACTTCATCAGTCTTAAAGAGTTCGCCAGCTTCTGCAAAGGCGGCGGCGACACCGCTGGAGACGATAGTGGTATGGCAAGGCTGAAGGATGCCTTCGAGTTGTATGATTAGGACAAGAACAGAATGATCTCGTCTTTGAGATCGAAGAGAGAGAGAGAGAGAGAGAGAGAGAGAGAGAGGAGCAGCGAGCGTGAAATAAAGAGCGTGAGATATATCAAATTTCTCTGTGATAGATGGGTGTGAGTTTAAGGACCTTAGACATCAAAAAATAATATTATGGATCTCTTCCATTACTAAAAATAGGAAAGAGACCTTAGACTAATTTTTCCTTAAATTTTTCTTGTAACTTTTATATTATTATTTTTACAGATTCTCTTATGGTGTGCACCCTTTTAGGGATGCATACCATATGCATCCCTATCACAAAATATATAACTCGTAATAAATAAATAAATAATTGCATAATCTTGTTACAAATTGGCATAATTAAAAATGTCATAACCAAGCCGTAAGCTTTTGCAAAATCAACCACAAAATTGTGGATATTTTATTATTCTAATTTGTGGCGAGGTTACGCATTTTATGATTAATGTTGCAAAATTTTGTGATAAAATTACACATTTTATGGTGGTGCCAAAGCATTTTCCTATTTTTACACACAAAACTAATTAGCAAATATGTTACGATTAAATTATAACCAAAATTTTAGAATTATGAATCGGACAATTTAAATGGGTCAACTATTTTCAAAATTGGAACCAAAATCGAAGCTGATAAAAATAAAATCAAATTGGCAATTTGAATCGAATAAAATTTGTTTAGCAATTTCATTGATTTTTTTTAACACCCTGGTAAAAAACTTAATCAAATTGTGGTAAGTTGAAAAAAGTTTTGAGTTAATTTTCTACCTAAGATGTGAGTGTATGTGTAAATTATTAGAGAGAAATACTTTTTTTTTTTAAATAATTAATTAATTAATTTATATATATATATATATATTTGCAATAAATTGGACCAAATAAATGAAGTCAAATAACGTGAAAATCCCGGCTGAGATTTTAATCACAAATCGGTACTCTGTGGGCTCCTCCCCAGAGTGGCCTTTCTTTGACCCAAAAGACTCAACCAAGAAACAAAAGTGTCCCTTCGAAGGGCCGAAATTGTGCTCTTCCGACAAACAAGTCACACTCATTTAATTTGCAAAAAAAACTAATGTTCCAGAATTTGGGACTCCAAATTTAGTTAAAAATGGATATGTTTAATAGAGATTGAATTAATTAAATGTGAAATTTATATATGAAATGAATCTGAGACATTAATGTAAAATTCTAATTAATTTTTAGATTTTTATGTCTTAATTTATAACATTATTGTTTAATTTGACCTTATACTAAATGTGTTGGGAATTTGTTTTGGTTAATTATTATCTCTCTCTCATTTTCCCTTATTGACGATGAAATCCTTCATGGATGTTTTCTTTACTCATTTTCTCTAGAAACAAACAAAGTTAGGCCTCTTCTTTTTGATTGGTAGTAGCCCTAAGTTGTTCTGGTGATCTATGCGTATTACTGTTGATTTGTTATGTCTTGTTTTTTTATAATTTTTTATTCATGGGTCAAATGTGTCCCTTATGTAGATTTTCTTTAGTCATGACATTTGATTAATGAAAGTTCAAATGGTCTCTTACGGCCTAATTGCTAGAGTTGTCTATTATTTTTATGTGTTGGTTGGTCTTTGTGGACGCATAATGGAACTCAAATTGATGGTCTAATTTTCAAATTATTTAATTGCGTTGATTGGATAAAAATAATTACTTGATCAAATCATATTTGTGTAAAAAATTTATTTTAAAAAAAAATTAGTCAAAACCCCTCCATTGGATCCTTATTTAGTGAAAATGATAGCCCAATTTATTTTGCTTCATAAACTCCCTAAAGAGGATGCGCCTAATTAAGTAAGGATAAAGTAAAATATCCTCTTTTTTTTTGACAATATTGTTAGAATAACATGTTATTGTGAGACAAAGTAACATGTAACATGTTACTGTCAAATAGAGTACCATATTACTGTTTACATCAATTTCGAATGTAATATTTTTTTTATTATAAAGAATTTTATAATCAATATAGATCTTATTTGATAGATCTTGATGAGAAAATTCTAAAAATATTTTTTTTAATTAAAAACCGACATGTAAATCAAAATTTATATTATTTAAAAAGTTTAATATTTTTGTAATAGTGGTATGTGTCAACGTTTTGAAAACCGGACCGGACCAGCCAGTTCGACCGGTTGAACTTTCGATCGGTCGGGGTTTCAGTCCGGACATACCCTCTGAACCGGCCAAAATAGAAAATCGGCATATTTAGTGAGAACTGGGAAAACCGACGGTTGAACCGGTGAACCGGTCGACCCAGAGCCGGTTTGCGGGGTTGTCCGGCTCGATTTTTTTTTTTTTTTTTTCAGTTTTTCTTTTCTTTCTTTCTTATTATATATATATATATATATAATATATAATATAATATAAGAATATAAGAAAATTTTAATTTGAAACTCTTTTTTAAGGGTCTCCTCTTATGAGGAATCTCATTAAGAGCTTGATGAAATTATTGTGAAAGTCTTCACCTATTTATAAGAAAAAAATTATTTCAAAAAGACTTAAGAAATCCATGTGGGATTCAATCAAATGTATTGGAGGAAATATTGAAATTTTGATATCCCTCCAAAATTTTTGCTCTCATTTCAATCAAATTATTTGAATTAAAATCATATGGTGGGAATATTAAATATTTGATTTCATCTTCCAAAATTCAAATTAATAATATTTTAAAATATATTATTATATTTTTCAGTAAAAAAAATATTAGGACAAATATTTAAGATAATTTAATATTTTTAATTTATAATTTTATTACTTATATTTTATTTAAATATAATTTTAATATATTTATTACATCACGGTTCGATTCCGGTTCAACCCGACGGTTGAACCGGTGACCCGTCCACCCGATCCCTTTTCCGGTTTGCTCATTCGTCCGGTTTTTAAAACATTGGTATGTGTTGAACTTTTCAAGCAAAACTTTTTGTACTTGTCTTTAATGCATTAAAATTTTATTACAAGGAAGCTTTGACTAAATCCTCATTTTTTAAAATCATACTTATTGTTAATACAAATTTGATCTAATCAATTGGCTATCAATATCCGATCAATGTGATTTTTTATAGGAATGAAATACTTGATGAGCCCTATATATCGAACCGTTCGAATCATTGATGTGGGCTCCATACCACGGAGTCTAACATCACGTTCCAGTCCAATTTTTAGACTGAAGAGAAGTCTAAGCCATTTTTATATGAAAAATGATCCGACTTTCTAAACCCAATGATGTGTAAGTGATATTATTAGTTGATGATTAGAAAAAAATATATGAGAAAAGATATTGTCTTTAATATTCTAATTGATTGTCACGTCACTGAACTTGAAAATTGAGTCTAATTTTTTGTTTTGAATAATAATACTATTTTTATATATATGCATAAGACAAAGATTAGGATTTGAGCCAATTGTCTATAATGCAACGAATGCCAACATGTTGTGTTTTTAAAATAATAAATAAATAACCCATAAATAATAACAATAATAAATTCGTAAACCATAATTGTTTTTGTATCTTTCTTTCTTTCTTATTTTTCTATATCAAATTGTTTATTAGATGTATAGTCAAGACAAATTTGGTGTATAAGTTCATTTTTTAAAGGCATATTCGGTTGTGTTTTTGTTTTATGTTTTCTGTTCATTTTTGGGAAAACACAAAAAATTGTTTGTGATTTTTTTGAAAACAGCTTACCTTTTAAAAACCAAAAAGTTGTTTTCTAATTTCAAAAATTATTTTTACACAAAAGTAAAAACAATATGAAGATGATGGATATTTTAAAAAATTTATAATTTTTTCCTCTAGAGCACAAAAAATAAAAATAAAAATGACATTGACAATAAAAAAAGACACAAACACAACTACCCTTATTACTTATTTGGTCAAACTAAAAATAAAAATAAATTTTACTCAAAAAAATAAAAATAAAAATAAAAAGTAAAGCCTAATAAGTGGCAACTACTCTCGTGTTTGATCAAATTAATAAAGAGTCATGATTTGAGAAATTCTATTATTCACATTTGAAGAAAAATACATGTTATACGCATTTCAATTTTAATTATTGAATTAAAAAATAAATTCAAATTATTGATCATAGTCATTAAGTCGTAACCAATCTATAATTTAATAGATGAAATGAACTCCTAACAAACCTATTTTTAAATCGTCGTTTGGCAAAAACAATTTTAATTGATTTTTTGGAGTTAGGACTTTTTATTTTGGGATTAAAAAATTTTTTTACTTTTATAAGAGAAAAAGTGAAATGATTATGATTTGAATATAACTTTTTAATCTATTTTATCTTTTAGTGACTAATTTAGTCCCACCCCACCCAACCCAACCCAACCCAACCCAACCGAAAGGAAGCCAAATACCATGCCAATATTTTCTTACTAGTATTCACAAAGTTGCTAATAATTTAGTGAAATATTTCTCTAAACTCCAAACAAAATGAAAATAAAATTACTTTTTTTTAATTATTTATGACCAGGTGTTCGAGCCAACTTACGCGCACCTTGACTAATCCCGGGATTCATGCAAAGCGCCCCCTCCTTGTGGATCGAGCAAATCTCAAGCAGAGCCTACGAGTGTGGCCCTAAGAAGCGAATTGCTCCTAATGAGAGTTGAACTTGAGATCTAAAAAGAGCACACTCTTAGACCCCAAGTTGCACCTACTAGGCCAACCTTAGGGGTGTAAATCTGGCCTAACCCGGACCCGGCCCATGTCAGGTCTTGTGGGCTACCGCCAAATTCGGGCAGGGCCGGGTTGACCCACGAGCCAAAAAATTAAGCTCAGGGGTATTCGGGTCTTGGACGGGCCGGTGGGCCGGGCTTGGGCAGGCCTGACCATTTCTTTTTTGTTTTTTAAAATTTTTTCTATCAAAATTTTATATTTTCCATTAAAAAAGACACTGGGCTTCGGGTCGGGCCTTGAGTGGGCCGATGGGTTGGGCCAGGCGGGCCGAACCCATAGGCCAGGTCGGGTTTCAAAATGATGGCCCAAACCCAAGCCCTGGGCTCCAGCTAAGCTCGGGCTCGGGCCCAAACGGGTAGGGGCCAACCCAGGCCGCGGGTCATTTTTACACTCCTAGCCAACCCCTTGGGGTTGAAAATAAAATTACTTTAAAAAACTCTTTTTGATACTATAAGGGTTGGTATTAACAATTATGTGAATCCCGCATAATTCATGTCTATTTTCCAAAAGAGACGTCACAAATAATTTCATGAATGTGTTAATCTTCCAAAATGAAAGGATTAGAAATACGAGGAAGGATGTTATCCTCCCTAGGATGAAACAATTTTATTCTTGCTATGTATAAATGACAAAACCTAATTTATTACAACAAACTAGAACAAAATAAACATGAACAATTGTTATTTATGTAATAATTATGTGGTAAACAATAATGAGCAATTGATATTACATTTTTCACTTGGTAATATCATTGTCATCACTTATATCTTCTACATTTCTCAGTTGATATCGCATCTCTTACTTAATCTCACTTGCACTAGTAATTCCATCGTTTAATTCCATAAAATTCATAATCCTACACAATTTGTACAATCGAAAACCTAAGAGATTAATGAATGTATAGTGATTCCAAATCACAACAAAATCATGATTATATGGAATTATTTGTATGAATATATCAGCTATGATATGATAGCACTAAAATGGCATTGTTTGTATATAATATAACAGCCAAATGCACTGAATTTAGACCACCGTCACCCTACAAGCTTTGGCATATTAACTATGGAAGGGCCACATGCTACCACTTCCAAAAAATATACAGTATATATATATATATATCATTTGAAAAATGGTCACAAAATAAAATTTATGAAATAAATTTATTTTAAATGTAAGTCACATCATATTAAGTGGCTACATTGATAATTAATATGGATATATCTTGTGGTTTTTAAGAATATTTTCACCTCATGGATTGGGTGTCAAATTAAATATTAAATAAATGAATCTAAATTAAGAAAAAGGTGTAGAAAAAAATAAACAACTTAAGGAAGAATAATTATTTGTTTTTCTTTGACAAAGATTAATCCCAAATTTCTCGATTACAATATGTGAAAGTGACCAACTAAATTAACTCAATTAATTATAACTTGTACACTTGCATGTTGCTTCTAAACATTTGATGGTGTTCATTGAATTTTTAACATGTGATATACCATTTTTCTTTTTCACCACCATAGATTAATGTCTCTATTTTTATTTATTTTTTTAGAAATATAAGCAAATTAATAACTTAATTGCAAAAAAAGCCTACTCATAATTTCTTTCATATTCAGTTCCAACTCCAGCTCCAGCTCCAGCTCCAGCTCGGACTCGTAATAAAAAATATAATGTATCAATCTTTTTTTGCTTACTTTTACGATTTCACATCACCTAACAATAGACTTAGTCACATAAATATACATTCCTTAAATACCCTCCCTTTGCAAGCCGAGTTTCATGCGTGAATTCTGCCTAATAGTTTATATCATTTGGTATAGTAAGTCACCATGTTGACTAGAATCAGAGGCAATCTAAATGAATATGGCATTGCATGAACTGCTGACTTTAATCAACATATTTGCTAAAGTACCCTCGCCTTATAAGTCGGGTTTCAAAAATAAATTCTACCTAATAATTTATATAATGCATGAACTGCCGATTAAATCAACAAAATTGCCAAAGTACCCTCGCCGCATCTTATAAGTCCGGTTTCAAAAATAAATTCTACCTAATAATTTATATCATTTACCCAGAAAACACAAAAAATATATGTTAAATTTTTTTTAAAACAACATTGTCACCTTCATGAAATTTGTTCAGTTCAAATTTGTCCGAGACTTTTCCGATTAAAGTTTTATTTAGTCCAACTTTATATTTGTCTGAGACTCTTTCCAGTAAAAGTTTCTCGTTTTAAAAACTCATGAAAGACTCTTTTGATAAAAGTCTCATTCCGACTGATCAAATTCGGTGAATAAAATATTAATCAATTTTAAAAAAACTGGACTTCAAAGCATAGAAACTAACCTGGAATTGAAAGTTTGTGTACTTGAACATAGAGAGGAAGAGATTTAACATGCCAGCATGAACCATGACAGGTTCCTCCTCCGCCTCGCCGCCGCGGCATCGCAGCTCAGAGAAAAGTCCGGCAGCGGCGTCGCAATCCAATGCCACCAAGTTCCGGCATCCAGTAAGGTCGGAATCCAATCCGGCAACGGTCTGGACACCGGAAAACGCCACGTAAGCGACGCCGGCGATTCGGTTGACGACGAAACCGTGAGGAGCGGCGGAGTTGGCGTGGCGGCAGAGATTCCATGAATCCGATAACAATGGGGTGGAGCCTAGAAATGTTGCCAAAATTTCACTGGTCTCGAACCTGCAGAGAGCAAAAGCAACAGATGGGGTTCAGAACAATTTCCATGAAATATGTATGTTGAGAATTGGAATTTCTAGGTCAAATTAGGCGTGGAAGGAATTGGAATTACGATGAAGCTTCGGCTTCCATTGATTTTCTCTCCAAGTGTGTGTTGTTTGTTTGTTGGTAATTTCGCCCTGTGAGAGTTTTAGTGGAAGATATTTGATATTTTTTTTTTTTTTTTTGAACCAGAATATATTTGATATTGGTACACTCGAATTTGGAAGTGGGGGAGAGGATTGTGAATTGAAATACTATAAGGAGCATATGGTAAGTGGGCCCCTTTTATTTTTTTGCAATAATTTAATTTGTTTTATAAATGCTATGACCCTCCCTTAATTACTTTAATTTATTATGAATAGTAGTTGTATGGTTGAGATTGAATTTGTATAGTGTAAAAATGTTTGAGGTTGGTTTGAGTCAAAAAAATTAAAAAAAAACAAATAAATACTCATAAAAAATAGTTGTTTGGGGTGTTCTTAATAAGTGTACTTTTTGTCTTTTTGGACTAAAAAATTAAGGAAGAAAATATTGATGTTTGGGTTAACTTTTTGACTTTGTATGAAAAAATGTGTAATAAAAAATTGTAAAAATTGATTTGTAAGGAAAAATTAAGATTGGGAGTTGTGCAGCTGTAATTGTTGACTTTTGATGAATAATTTTAACTTTTTAAGTAACTTTTTGACTTTTTAACTTTTCTGTAATATGTCAAATTTGACCTAAATTTGAAGGGAATGGGATTTTCTTCGATTGGCAACTTGAAAAGTATTCTTGGGTTTTAATAGGCTCATGATACTTACTTTAATGATTTGAATAGTTATTAATTTATTAGGCTTTTTTGAATGAATTATTTATAAAAATATTAGATTAATTGGATAATTGTAGTGAAATTATCATATTAGATTTTTTATAATAAAAAAAAATTAGCCTATTAACCCGTGCAATGCATGGGCTAAATAAATAATTAAAAATAATTTTAAAATTAAATAATAACATAAAATTTATTTTAAACATATAGAAAAATAATATAGATAAATTGAATTTTAATCATTTTATTAGAATTTATTATGTCATTAATTGTATATTTTAAGTTCAAAATAAGAAATAGATGTCATTATTTAATTGGTAAAGATAAAAAATAAATAAAAAAGATTGAAAAAATTTACATTTATGGTAAAATAAAATAAAAATTCATTTTATAAATTTTTTAGTTTTAGTTTATTCTATGTTAAAATTTTTGTCATAAAACTTAAACAAACCTTTTAGAAATAAAACAATATATATATTGATAAAATTGTTAAAATCAATCAAAAGACCAACCAGCTTACATAAAAATTAATTAGTTAAAACTTTTTAATTTTATTTTATTTTAAAATTTAAACGGTTTTCAACTGAAACATTCACAACACTACAATATTAAATGCGAACATATGTTTAATTTATATAACTGAAACAACTCACTTTTCTATATTTATCGATGTGGGATTGTGTAAAATAAAAATTAACAATTTTTCGATGCAGAAAGTTTATTTCGAATCAAACAATATCAGTCATTTAATCTTTAATTAGGTCAATCTTTAGTTTATTTTGAATTAAACAAATCTAACAAATATATTTTGATAAAACCGCTAAGATCACGATTAAATCAGCAAATCAGTCAAACTAAAAACGGTTTTTAATTAGGTCAATCTTTAGTTATTTCGAATCAAACAAATCTAATTAATATATTTTGATAAAACCACTAAAATCGCGGTTAAATTAGCGAATCAGTCAAACTGAAAACAGTTCAACCTAATCGGCTAGGTTAAAAGACCAACCAACTTATACAAAAATTAATTAATTAAAATTTTTAAATGATTTAAAATGTCTTGAATTGAAATATACACAACACTACAATATTAAGATTTATTTTATATAAGTAAAACAACTCACTTTTTCCTTCCTTTCCTGATGTGAGACTGTAAAATAAAAGTTAACAATTGTTTGGGCAGGAAGTTTATTTCTAATCAAGCAATCAATCGTTTAATCTTTAATCACGTTAATCTTTAGTTTATTTCGAATCAAAGAAATCTAACTAATATATTTTAATAAAACTGTTAAAATCACGGTTAAACCAACGAATCAGTCAAACCGAGAATGATTCAGCCTAATCGGCTATATCAAAAGACCAACCAACTTACACAAAAAATTAAATAATTAAAACTTTCAAATTTTATTTTAAAATTTAAATTGTGTTGAACTAAAATATTAAATGAGCATAATAATAATATTAAATGAGTATGATATTCACTTTATATAAGTGAAACAATTCACTTTCTCATTCTTCTCCCAATGTAGAATTATAAAAATAAACCATATCGTAGACTAATTAGAGTTTTTTATTTTAAAATTTAAACTGCTTTGAATTAAACTATGCACAACACTACAATATTAAATGAGAGTAGAAGATTTACTTTATATAAGTTAAACAACTTACTTTTTTCTTCTTCTAAAATAAATCATAAACTAATTAGAGTTTTTATTTTTATATGCTTAAATGAAAGTTAGCTAATAGAAATTTTTTTAATTATTTAAAATTAAGAAAATCAATATGAGAAATCGCGAATAAACCAACAACTCTGTCTAACAGAAAATGGTTCAGTCTAATCGATTAGATCAAATGGCAACTAACTTATACAAAATTAATTAATAAATTAAAACCTTTTAAATGTTATTTTAATTTTAAATTTTAAATTGTCTTGAATTGAAACGTGAACAACACTACAATATTAAGGTTAAACGGAAAGTTCATTTCTAATTAAGCAATTTTAGTCGTTTAATCTTTAATTTATTTCAAATTAAACAAATTTAATCAATTTATTTTGATAAAATCACTAAAATAGCTGTTAAACCAACGAATCAGTCAAATAAAAAATGATTTAGCTTAATTGGCTAGGTCAAAAGACCAACCAAGTTACACAAAAATTAATTAATTAACACTTTTACATTTTATTTTAAAATTTAAACTATATTGAATTGAAATATGCACAATATTACAATATTAAATAAGAGTATAATTCACTTTATATGAGTAAAATAACTCACTTTTTTCATCTTCTCCCGACGTGGAATTATCAAATAAATCATAGATTAATTAGAATTTTATTTTTATATAGTTAAATAGAAATTAATCAATGGAGATTTTCTTAATTGTTTAAAATTAAGAAAATTAAAAAAATTAGTATGAGATATTGAAACTCGAGGTTCCTCACTAAAAATCCCATTTTTTACTTATACAACTAGTAGTTGACCGGTGCAATGCATATGCTATTTTTTTTTTCCAAAAAATATTTGATGGTATAATGTGTGTTACAAAAGAAATAATTTAAAATTAAAATTAAAGTATGATTTTAATTATTTATTTTGATAATATCGGCACAATCGTTTTATAAAATTGTTACTTGAATACTTATATATATTATTTTAGTTAAATTATTTGTGTATTTTGATAATTTTAGTTCTGTCATATTATAAACGTGTAATTATCTTATAATAATTTTGTATGATATATGTTAAATTATAAAATAGTAAAATAAATACTTATTTTGATATTAAAAATAATAGTTAAATTAGAAGAACAATTAGTAATATAAAATTAAAAGTAATTCTACCTATTTAATTTTCTTTTATAGTCATTTGGAAAATAAAAATATGTAGAAATAGAAATTATATAAAATTTATTAAGAATTAAATATAAATATGTTGTGGTTTGATTATCATATAATGATTTTATATGATATATATATATATATATTAAATTATAAAATTATAAAATAAACACTCTTAATTAAATTAAAATATCAACTATATAAAAGAAATTCAACAA
The DNA here is from genome assembly GCA_030407325.1 of Camellia japonica. Lineage (NCBI taxonomy): Eukaryota > Viridiplantae > Streptophyta > Magnoliopsida > Ericales > Theaceae > Camellia > Camellia japonica. The sequence goes on from JAPPVO010000002.1 coordinate 65,950,864, forward strand.
CGATTAACTAAGAAAGAATCATATAACAACATCTAAACCCAAAAAGAAAAAATAATGAAAACATCCAAACAATAAATATATCTCTGTGTGTAAAGTGATTAATTATCTGTAATATGATGTCAAAACATAAAAAAACATATTTTTCAACAATTGAAAAAGTAACTTAAGCAATAAGTCCAAATTTTAGAGATTCCTCGAGAATATCATTGTCGTATAGATTTTTCTTCCTATGAGTTGTGATTATATAAAATAGGGCAAATTACAAATACCCCCTCGAGGTTTGGTGAAAATACAAATTCCCCCCTGAGGTTTGAGAAATTACAAATTGCCCCCTGAGGGTCAAATTTTCATAACAAAATAGGGGAAATTAGGGGGGAATCTATATGAAAATAAAAACCTCAGGGGGTAATTTGTTATGGAAATATAAACCTCGGGGGGCGGGATGTAATTTCTCAAACCTCAGGAGGGAATCTGTATTTTCACCAAACCTCAAGGGGGGTGTTTGTAATTTTCCCTATAAAATAATATAGGAAATAAAGTATAATTTCATATATAGAATCACTATAAAATTTAAACGATAAATTCATAATATAGAATTTGTATTGCTTATAGAATAATGCATGGGAAAATAAGAAGGGAAAAAAAATGCAATTTAGGAGTTGTTTGGGATGTTCTAAATAAGTACACTTTTTGACTTTTTTGTTTTGGGAAGTTGGTAAAAAGCTGGCTTTTGGCTTTTTACCAAGCTTTTTGGCTTTTTTGGAAGTGATTTCGGAAGTTGGTAAAAAGCTGACTTTTTGTTTTTTAGTTTAATATTTATTTATGGTGTCAAATCAAATTAAAATGATCAAAATACCCTTATCCAACATAAGAGATTTATTTTTTTATTTTTTTTTCATAGGCCCTAATTTGTAATTTTACAGCTGCGTTTTTGGCACTTGCCAAATGGCTTTTTCTGGCGTTTTTAGCAGCCACGTTTTTAGACATTTTGTCCAAAAACGTGGCTTTTTACCATGTTCCCAAAATGGCACGAAATATGGATTGGAGTTTGGAGTGATGTGGTAGAGAAGTCATGTGACTTAAATAAGATGATGTGACTTAAATAGAATAGTGATTTTTTGACTTTTTTAATATATGCCCAACAAGGCTTTAGCATTAAAAAAAATTCTAACTTTTCTGGTTTTTTGATTTTTTTTGGGTTACATTACATTTCTATTTTTTTACATATTTTTTTTAAAAAAATAAATGATAGCTTTTAACCTACTTTCCAAAATATGCCTAAGTCTTTCATTTGAAGCAGAACAATAAAGCTAATGGTTGATAATTTATATTTAAAATTTTATGAGAAAGATTATTTGAGGTTTCAACTTAACTATTGTCTAATAAAATCTACATTTAAAATGAATCTAAACAATATAATAATTATAAAAATGCAACAGTCATGAATAATTTGGTTCAAACTTATACATTGCCAAGGTAAATATTGACCAACTTCAGAACAAAAATACATTCTAAGAGAACAAAATTTAAGAATTGTAGTAAGTACAAATTGTAAACCTAGAGATCTTCGAGGAGTGCCTCTGACACTCAGGGCCGGCCCTGAGTTTCCGGGGGCCTAAGGTGAAATAATTTTTTGGGGCCTTTTTAGATATTTATAAAAAGTAAACATAAAAATCACTCTGCTTGGTTTAGAATTTTCAAAAATAATTGTCTGAGTTTGCAATTCGTATTTTTTTATATTTTTTGTATTTGGTAACATTTTTTTAAAAATATATATATAAATATTATAGTTTTTAAACGTATCTAAATTAGATGTATCTACAAAATAAATAAATAAAAATTGTGTAAAATATTTTTTAAAAAAATAGTAAAAAACACATAATTGGGCCATAAAGAGAAAAAAAAAATAGGCTACACAAAATTAGGCTAACGACTAATACATGTACATATATTTTATATTTTATTTTTTAAATTGGACTTTTTATCAATTGAGCCAAATAGATTTTTTGAGGCCCCCTTTAAAATGGCCTAAATTAATTAAACAGAATTAGGCCATTTTGCAAGACTAAATTTGGGAGTCTTTTTTTGGGCCTAATTTTTGGGGCCCTAGGCACTGGCCTCACCAGCCTTAGCCCAGGGCCGGCCCTGCTAGGACTGCAAACGTGTAACAGCCAGAGACAAACTTTCTGGAAAAGGTTTAATATGATCATAAATTCCAAGTTGCATGGATTATCTCAATTTACCATGAAAAATATATGAAAAAGTAATATTTATCAAATAGAGTCCAAATAAAATAGGTAAAATTAATATAATTTAAATTAAAATTGAGTTTGTGTAGAATTTTATATGTAAATGGAAAAGACATACTAATGTGACTTTTTGAGAAGGAAAAAAAAAAAGTAAACATTTAGAATGTGCCACATAAATAAAGGAAAAATATTACTTTTAATAATATATATATATATATATATATGATAGACGATAAATATGATTTTAAGAATAGATCATGATCAGATTACATTTGTTATAATAAAAATAAAAAAACGATAAATATGATTTTAAAAATAAATCATTTATTGTTTTGGACACAAGTATAATCTAATCATATTTTTATGATGAATAGTACTATTCTAGCCTAAAAGTTGTACTTACTTTACAATTCAATGATATGACAGTGTAGTAAAATATTTAAAACAATTCTCTCTCTCATGTATTATATAATTATTAGTCAATCATCTCTTTTTCCATATCATTTTCCATCTATAGTTTGGATTATATAATTATTAGTCAATCATCTCTTTTTCCATATCATTTTGCATCTATAGTTGTTTAATTAATTTAATTTCTTAGATGAGTGATTTACTTGAATGGTCCTAAGATAAGTGGTCCAATAATGTATGCTTTAGTTGGCTCAAAATGTCAAGTTAATAGTAAAGTAAATATTTAATTCGACAACCTGTGTGTGAGATCATTCTTACCTCGCAATCACATATTGGAATTTTTGAAATCAAAATTGCATAGATGGTTTTGTCATTATATTTTTGTTTGTAAAATTAGTTAAGTGTTGTTTCACCTAAATCGTATAAGATTTTAGTGGACCAATTTGTTGCTCCATGTCCTTAATACACTTCTAATTACATAATCATATTTTCAAATTCTGATTATGTCTTGATATTCACAATGATGTACAAGCTAACACGGTTAAATTTTTAATTACTATTTGATGTATTTTATGAACAGTTTTTTATTTATTTTAAATCTAAGAGGTTTGGCTTAGTAGGAAGAGCAATAATCGAATGATTGACCATCTAAGAAGTTACAGTATCGAATCTCATAAAAGCCAAACATCCCAAAGCTTCGGGCCACTAGAGTTTGCTTGATCATTAACTTTTTAAATTTTGAAGTTACTGAAAGTTTGTCCAATTATTAACTTGAGGGTCCTAAGTTAGTCCGGACACTCAATTATAAAAAATAAATAAATAAATAAAATAGAAGTTTTCTTTTTATATTTACTTAATCAGAAAATGACCATTTTATTATTATTATTATTATTTTTATAATCAAAGGAATCCCAGTGAGTAGTTTTTTGGCATATTTAATAAGTACAAACCAAAGATAAATGAGTTTATCTATATTATTTTTTTATTTGGCAATTTGTGATTTGTCAATTTGATAGTGCAAAAGAGTGCAAAGAAATGGTAAACATTAACGACCACTAATCGGTACAGTCCACATTTCCAAAGTAGTGTTCAAGTTGGACTTGGCTTGGGATCCCGCGTTCCCACTGATAACTTTACCTTCGTATCCCATCTCTCTATTGTTTTTATATTTGTTTTAATTTAAATTTGTATCGATGATTTGAATTGTCTATTTTATAAATTTTATAATAAAAATTATTTATAAAAAAAATTAAATTTATTAAAAAATTATAAATATAAAAATAAATCATAATTTATTTTATAAAATAAATGTTAAATATAATTAAATCTAAATAATTTATTTTATAAAATAAAATACTATTTATTTTTTATTTATAATTTTCTAATAATATTAATTTTTTATATAAATAATCTTTATTGTGAGACTTATGAGATAGACGATTCAAATCATCTATATCGATTTTAATTGAAACCTATAAGAAAAATATGAAAAAATATAAAGAGATGAGATGTAGAAAAATACTTATCCCTTAAAAATTACATGATTAATCAAAGCAAAGCCTCTCGAACATTGAACATTCTTAAAATATACATAGATAAAATTAAAGATTAAATAAGATACAAGTTTTTTTTCTTTTTTTAAAAAATAAAATACAAGTTACTAGTGTATGTTGAATTCCCGACCACTATTGTAACGTTCTCACGTTTGATATGTGTGTATGTAATAATTTATACTATTATATATGTAAGTATTTAGATTAATTTTTTTAAAATTTTATCTCTCTCCATGCCAAGTGTGTGATGATCTATCAAAAAAAAAAAAGTTATAGAAGAGAATGGGTTAAGACTTGAATTCAAGATCATAAATTTAATAAAGAAGACTTTTATTACTTGAGATTACAACCGATATATATTAAATATTTTTTTTATTTTTATTTATTTAATTTAAACACCTAACACATTTGCCAACCACCAATAACAACAAAATATAAACGCGTTTGCGTCTTAAACGGTGGTGGTGAGGTATTTGATAATAGTGAATTCATCAACGTCACACTGCAACTTGTACGCGCAGATCCACTACTTGGACTTTGTACATCCCACTACTCGGACTTTGTACGGGCTAATTAAAGAGTTGTTTGGGGTGTTCTAAATAAATGTACTTTTTAACTTTTTATGAAATATGAGTTGGATATAGATTGAGTTTGAAGTGATGTAACAGAGAGATGATAATGACTTAAATAGGATAGTGATTTTTTAATTTTTTAACTTTTTTTAATTATGCCAAACCAAACCTAAGTTTTTAAATTTAGGATAAAATAAATACATCTTCTAGATTTTGTTGAAAAAACAGATATTTTATTATTACAAATTTTCCTATAACTAACCTAACCAAAAATAAAATAAAATTAATTATTCAAATAACCAATACTAAAATAAAATTATTGTTTTACCTTTATTTTTATTTACCCACCGTCTCTCTACACCATTACAATATTTTCTAATCTTTTTTTGACCACACATTAAATCTTTATAGATGATAATTGTAATGGTGTTGATCGAGAGTAGGAGAGGGTGGTGTGATTAGTGTTGTATAAAATACCGTTAAATCAGTTAAAACCACCCAATTCACACCGATTTGTTTGCTAATCACGGGTTAGTTTGATCCGCAATTTGAAATTTATAATTCGTCTTTAAAAACGCTCCTTTCTGCTATAATTAATGCATATTTTTTTTAACCTCTAATGAAATATCAAATTAAAAAACGATGTGAGATAGATTTAAAATTTGTTGCAAATTAGTGTTATATATTTTTATTATTATGTAAAACTAGTTTGTGTTATATATATGAACAATATTATACAAATTAGTATTATATATTATATAGATACGTAATAATTGTTTAATATTATTCTTCAATTAATTAGCAAATTAAAACTGCCACAAACTATCCAAACTGCTCTTGATTATTTGATAATCCACCATTCATGGATTGGTTTATAATTTTACTTTCAAATTATCTGAATCATACTGCGCACACCTCTAAGTTTGATGATTGGATAACGTAGTATACTTATTGAAAAAAATAGAGAATAAAGAAGGTGAGTTAAGAAAAAAGAAAAGAAAAGAAAATGAAGTGTTTAAGTTTATAAAGATTAATTTAAGTATTTCTAGAAAATATATATATATATATATATTGTTTACGTCACACACGCCCTATTAGTTTTACTTAATGATTGATTAATCGAGGGACATTTGTTATCAAGGCGGAGCTACCTGCTGTTTAGTGGGTTCAATCAACTTTGAACCTTTTTTTAGAATTATATAATATTTTGTAAAATTTTTGAGAGATTTTTGTAAATTGACACCACTAAAATTGTTACAAAAATATTATAATGGTGTCAAAATAATTTACAAAAGGAAAATCTATAAAGAAAATATATTCATAATGTTGTGCCAATAATTTTTTTGAAATTATGAGAATAATGGTGAGTGTTTTATAAAACTAACAAAAATAAAAATTATCATTCTATATAAATATTTTTGTTATATATTGTGGGGATATATTTTTTGAGTACCAACACGTGGCAAGGTGACGCCGACGTGTCAGCCGAGGTGCCACGTGTCCGCCGAGGTGATCTCGGCAAGGCCGAGGTTATCTCCGAAGATATCGGAATCCGAGATAAGTGGATAAGGGACAAGAGTCCTAGAATGAATAGGGAACTCAACCTGGATATTGGACAAGAGTCCTAGATTGTGAGAAGACTTCAGTTTGGGTAAAGATAAGACTCTTAGAGAGTTTATCCTGATCCCACTGGAAGTCCCAGATTAGTAGTAATCCTAAATCCCACTGGAAGTCCCAGATTAGTAGTAATCCTAAGTCCATTAGGGCAGTAATCCTAAGTCCATTAGGGCCAGGCTCCTATTGGGACTAGGATTGTATTGGCTATAAAAGAGAGGCACCCCATGGGTCTAAGGTATGCTTTTTGATACTCAAGCTTGTGAGTTGAATAGTTGATTTATCTTTTAGAGATATTGAGTACTGACTTGATCGTCGGAGTACCCCTGGGTGGCGAACCACCGTGGGATTCTTCTCTTTCTGTTGCAGGTTATCTAAAAGCCATCTATTCTGCCGGTGCTCACCAGCTGAATCACTAAGGAGGGCAGTGTGATCAGAAAATCACTCACACATATATCATTATCTTTTTAAAATATGTATAACTTGGCTAAGAGTTTATTCCAACAAGCACATTTGGCCTAATAATTATGTAGCACCATTTTGTGGTGTGAGATTGTGGATTCTAACTCTTCTGGAGACAAGTTTGATATTATTTGTGGTGTTTATTTTTACCCTTGGACTTGTAGATTGTTGATTTTTTTTGGGCTTGGTGTATTGTTGGACGAGTTATGATTATTGAGCTTAGTATATTGTTAGACTTTAATTATCTACTTTGATATAATATTTAGGGGGATGCACCAATAAATCTCAAATTAATAACTTATACACTGTTTAGTCCTAAAAGTTTTCTTATAGACTGAAAGGTCCTATTACAATGTTTCAAACATCAGATTAATGTCTCGAACATTAGATTTCGAACATCAGATTAATGTTTCGAACATTAGATTGATGTGCAAATGGGACTAAATGGAGCATAAGAAAACTTATAGGACTAAATGGTTCAACTTTTCAGAAACTAGGACTTATGGGTAAATTTTTCTAATATTTATTATACTAGTAATTAATCTCCCACCGATTTACAAAAAAAAGTTAAAAGTTATCATTTTATTTTATCATGAAATTCTTAAATGTTTACATTTTTTTTCCCTCTCTTTGCTCAATCGATATGAAATAATATCAATCATAACTAATTAAATGATAAATTTCCGAACTACACCAGTGTTTGTTATGTGATTGTAAACTTCAAACTTCGTGATGTAATTTCTCAAACATGAAAAAAAATATATATATTTTTAATAATTGTCAAGGAGTGTATTTAAATTTTACCCTAAATTTTAAGATTTTGACTTTATTTAAGGATCGTTAATGAAGCCTTTGACCTAATGATTGTGTAGTACTACTTTGTAATATAATATGAGATTACGGAATCAACTCCTATAAAGGGGAATTTAATATTTCTGATATTTATTTCTTCTCATTGTAATGGTGCTAGGTTACTTGTTTATTTGTTCTCGAGTTTGAGCTAATGGACACTTCCCATTTATTTGTTAGGTTAGTAGTCAAGTTGATGTAATACTTTTCATATTTATAATTATTTTCCAACCGATTGAAAAAATAAATAAATAAAAATTTAGGGGCATTTACTCTACAAATCAAAGTATTTGACCAAAACTAGTTACAAATATGGAGTGAAAATTTTTATTTGTAGGAAAACACAACAAAAGTTGTATCCCACAAAAATTCTCACATTTTTGTAATTAGTTGTCTTACCTCTCATTGATTTGTTGTTTCCCCTCAATTTTAAGCTCAAATTCATCATCTTAATTTAATTTCATGAAAATTTGGATCAAAACTATTAAATAATCTAGATTGTATTGTTAATATATATAAATAACAAGCCATATTAACAACAAAAGAGTGGATTATATATCAACAAAGGAGAAAAATATCAATATGAAAATAGAATCTCAATCTAATTTTTACAATATTTTTACGTATTTATATATTATTTTTACCCATTTTCACTCAGGCTAATGACAATGCTTTGAAAATTGAAAAAATTACTCATAAATCTCAATTGGAGAAATGTTAGTCCATATATGTTTTCTTATAAATCAATTAATCCTTTTTATTTGTAGTATGTATTATTGATTTGATTTAGTAATATTAGAGTTTACTTGTTTGGGATTTGGGTGTATGTAAGTAAGGTATGGTTTAACATTTCCACTTTTTTAGGGATTTCGTGGAGTGATTGTGGGGACTGTTGATATTACCTACTTGGTGTTAGCCTAAAATAATTACATAAATTTTAATTGATAAAATCTAGTGGGCTTCATATCCACAAAGCGTATTAACCCATTAAAAAGTGTAATACTTCAATATAACATTCAAATGTAACACTCCAATATAACACTAAAAAAAAAAATCTCAGTGTAGTACCTTAATGTAACACATAAAAAAATTTATAACTGTAATTTTCTTAAACGTAACACTCCAAAAAAACTCTTTAGCGTAACACTCTAATATAACATACAAAAAAACTCGTTAGTGTATTTTTCCCAAACGTAACACTCTAATATAACACTCCAAAAAGTCTTCTTAGTGTAGCACTCTAATGTAACACACAAAAAAAATCCTTAGTGTATTTTTTCCAAACATAACACTCTAATATAACACTCCAAAAACCTTCTTAGTGTAACACTCTAATGTAACACAAAAAAAGACAAAAAAAAAAAAAAACTCCTTAGTTACTTTTCCTAAATGTAACACTCTAATATAATATTCTAAAAAAACTCTTTAATGTAACACACAAAAACTTTTTAGTGTAACACTTTAATGTAACACACAAAAAAAACTCTTTGGTATACTTTTTCCAAACGTAACGCTCCAATGTAACCAAAAAAAAAAAAAAAATCTTAGTGTACTATTCCTAAACGTAACACTCCAATATAACATTAAAAAAAATGTGAGATTTTTCAAACTATTCCAAAATAAGTACAAATATTCCTTAGTAAGTTTTAGGCAAATGTATAATTTCAAACTATGAGTATTACGTTTGGAAAAAATACACTAAGAAATTTTTTTGGTATTTTTGTGTGTTATATTGGAGTATGTTACATTGAAGTGTTACGTTTGGGATTACACTGATTAGAGTGTTACGTTTGGGAAAAGTACACTAAGAATTTTTTTTTTTTTTTGTATTACATTGGAGCGTTACATTTGAGAAAAGGACACTATTTTTTTTTTTTTTTGAGTTTTACATTGTTACGTTTGAGGAAAGTACACCAATGAGTTTTTTAGTATGTTACACTGAAGTATTACGTTATTAAAGTGTTACATTAGAATGTTAAATTTTTATTCATAATATGAGATTTGTTCTAGAATGAGGGAAAATCCAAAACTTTTATAGTGGAAATTGCCTGAATGTGTAATTTTACATTTTAAAAAACCCACTTTTATCCCTAAAAAATTAAACCCAAACATCTAAGTGAGTATCCTTTTGTAATTTCCATCTTAATGGGACTTTTGAGTTTATAAGAAAAAAGAAATGAGTAAACAGTTTATAAGATCATATTTAGGGACTTATTGGGGCTTCACCATTGAAAATTTCATAGTATTTTTTATAGATTGTATATAATAAACATGAAATATATATATATATAATATTGATCATTTTCCCTGGTTAGATTAGACCGTACTGCAATGCAATATAATAAAGTTTATTACTTGGTACATGACTTAATCCAAGTTTCTAATTATTTTTCGTATTTTTAATTTTTTAAATATTTTTTTACCATTGATTTAGAATAATTAAATTAATTTTCCTAACCCAAATATGTTAGACCTAACTGATTTTTTTATAGTAAAATTTACACAAGTTGCTTTTTAACTAACTTTTTAACTAGGAGGTGTTTGACAAGTTGCTCTTTTTTTTTTTTTTTTTGGTCTCTTCTTCTTTTTCTTTTTCTTTTTTTTTCTGGTTAGAATAGTCAATAATAGGTTAAAATAATTAATAAGATAAAATGTCACATTTAAACTATAATTATTTCATTTTTTCTATCATAACCACAAATCAACTACCAAAAAAATCAAATAGCTTTTCAAACATAACTTTTTTTTAGTCAAACTAAAATAATTAAAAATTATAAAACCAACTAAAATAATCAACTTTCAAAACGAGTCCTTTGAGAAATAATGCCACTATCCAAAAAAATTAAATAAATAAAGCAAATGAAAACGTCAGCTAAATGTTCCGACAAAACAAGTCCCTTTTACGTAATTTTTATTTTCTTTCTTTTGATTTTACTTATTTTACTGTATTTGAGTTGTGGATCTAAGTAGGCATTTGTGGAGGAAAAAGAAGATGAGAGAAAAATATAAATAAAATATAAGTTAATATTTTTCACATTTTATTCATCTTCTATTTTCTTTACAATTTTTTACTTAAATCCATTATTTAAATACAATTTGAGTTCATCCAAAAGTGCCCTCTATTATTCTTAGACTTTTCTTTCTTTTCATATGTCATATTAGAAATTATAATTCACAGGGGTTATCAACGAGTTGAGTCCGGCCTTACATTCTCGTTAAACACTATAGACCATTGAACTTATATTATTATCGTCTGTGCGTTTTACATTCTCAACATCTAATTTCATAATAATGGACTCAAATGAGCATATACTCAAAATTTAGCAATAAGTAACAGTGTTGAGCTTGTACACAGTAATTATTTTCAGTGAACAATTTAGGTTACGGGCTAATAGGATGGTCGGGTTGGGTTTGCTTGTGCGGTTTTTTATAGGAGGTGAGCATGGTCCGATTGAACCGGATCGGAGTAAAATCAGGACCAATCCGTTATCTACGGTTTCTGAAAAATTAAAACCAATCCAATCCGTTTAAATCGTGGAACCAATCCGAACCAATCCATTTAAACACGGATTGGATCGGTTTAGGATCATGGATTTACATAATTAAATAACAAAAATATATATATATCACACTTAATTTCATAAAAATATAAATATGACACCATATTAGTTTCACAATAATAACATGTCTTTTCATAATAGCGACAAACTGTTTTAGAATTTAAACAACCATAAGAAAACTAGTTCCACCATAAGTATTTAGATCATTACAAATTAACACTAAAAACTAGCAAACAAAAATAATAAAAGAAGATACTATGCGAGTTTAAGTTTGGATTTAAGTTTTATATGAAATAAAAGAAGATACTATGCAGGAGGGTGTATAATAAAAATAAAATATAGACTATTTGTATACGGTCCGGATCGGTTTTAATCCGGAACCGTGGGGTTCAATCCAGAACCAATCCGTGAACTACGGATTTTTAATTTTTCAATCCAGAACCGAACCACGGATTTAAAAAATCAATCCAAACCTACTAGATTGGATCGGATTACAGATTTCACAGATTCCTTACTCAGCCCTAATTTTTTATAGGCCAGGTTTATGGGCGGGCTTGGATTACAAACCCTTGACCAAAGCCCTAACAATTTTTTATGGTTGGGATAAACTGGGTACTGAAGTGGACCGGGTTAAGCCATCAAACGAGTGGTCCAGACTGAATAGTATCATATTTTCTGCTCATGAGGCACTTGACGACTCTTATATGTTCAGTTTGAAAAGTTAAAAGTTCTAATTATTTTCATATTGTTCTTTCTTTACATGATGTTTAATAAAATCACAATTTTGAGAGAAAAAAATTCTATGAAGAAGTATATATTTTTGTGAATTTATTATCATCCAAATATTCATTTTAGTCAACTAAGAGGAGTGAACTAAGAGGAGTGAACACGGTCCCAATCGAAGCATTGAATGAATAGTATATTAAAAAGGTGAAATTAAAGACAATAAATTGACAGGAGATGATTTGCAAATCTTGTTCACATACTTTTTTAGAACAATATATACATTTTGATTGATATAAAATACTAGGACATATTATTTTGGAGGGAGTTATTATAATTTGGAAAGATAATTAAAAGCTAATTTTTAGCTTTTAATTCATTTTGGATCATATTACCTCTCATATTTTTTATACATAAAAGACAAAAAATAAAAAATAAAAAAGTCAAAAATCAATTTTTAACTAACTTCCCAAATCACCCTTATATTTTTTAAATATAAAATTCATATATTTAAATTAATTATAAAATGTTATTCACATACTAGAAAAATATATATAAACAAATTCATTTTCGATGATTTGCCGTGTAAAAGAGGAGAATGAATGACAATATTGAAAATGAGAATGAGTCTCTTTCCTTGACTCCCAAAGTTCACTCGTTATTGAGTTATGGGTGAAGTGCCCCATTTATGGGTGGCATTGACTCACTTTGATATCAAATAATTAAACATTTGATTAACAAGTGTCCTAATGATATTGGTTGATATTGTTTATATTTATTATCCATTGTATATTGCACGCACTCTTATTTATTATGTATAAATATTTTAAATTTCTTATCAAGTGTCCAAAGGCACTCATTTACAAAACTTAATAATTAATAGAGTGGTATAATGTGTCTCAAGGGTTTTGTAAAAATATTTCTTTCTCTAATTGTCTGATCGAGAGAAATGCAACACAATCTCCTTTGGTATTAAGAATGAGACGTTTACCAACACTTCGACAATTTCTTACTCTATCCACCAATTTATATAATCTTAGAATATCTTAAAGTGGCTTTTATTGAGACCATATTAAAATGCCCGAAGGATGATACTCCTCATACTCTCAATTGGGGATCAACCCTCGAGAGAGTCACACTTTAGCTTCCTTGGTACTATACCATATTTTTATGCATCGGATACTATGCTTACTAATTTTATTATTTAAGAAATTTTAAAGTTTCTAAAAGCGTTTTGTTTTACTATGATACTTATATTTCTTTTCGACAATCTTCTTTGACAATTATATCTAGCCATCACCCCCAGCAACGGACAATCATCTTTGGCCACTACCTCTTAGTCAAGAATTATTTCATCCACAACCACTTTCAAACAAGTTTTTGAGATGTGTACACTCATCAAGTTTTTTTTTTTTTTTTTTCATTTTGCCTAAAAACAAACATAAAAAAATCTAATAATTTTATAAACAAAAAAAGGTCTTGTTAACAAGTGCCCATAGAGTACAAGTAAAAGATTTTAAAAAAATTAAAAAATAAAAGATACTTTTGCACTAAATGTACTTTTATTAAAATCAATGCATTTTTTTTTTGTGGACATTTTCACATATTTTTAAGACACTTTTAACACATTTTTTAACATTAAACAATGTTTAAGGGACACTTGTTAGTATTTGCGAACAAAAAATAATGAATTGTAAATATTACCAAACGACCCCTAACCTCTCTTTTCTAGGTTTTTTTGGGCCCATTTTGACGACTATTCCAAACAGTTACTAAAAGCCGTTTCGTACAACTTCCATGCAATGCAATCCGATGAATGCTGGGTTCAAAAAGGCTCACAAATAGAATGGATAAAGGCCTGGGCTTAGCCCAATTAATCAGATCCAATACCACTATGGGCTGTGAAATGATCTTTTATTTATTTATTTATTTTTATCACGTTTACTATTTTTTTTATATTTATTTCTGTCTTCTTTTTTTTTTTCTTTAATAAACAATGAAAATTGTTTTCCAAAAAAAGGGGCAAGTTTTCCAACCATATTTGGGATTGGCTTTTTTTTTTGGGGCTTATTTTCGTCTTTAGTGAACTTTTTTTCTTAAATTTTCAAAAAGTTTTAGGTTTCTAAATTCAGCTCGATGAGACAAACAAGAAAATTATAATTTTTTTTAAAAAAAATCAAAAAAAATCCAGAAAAGATAAAAATAAGCCAAAATAAGTAATATTTTTTAGCTTATTTTCGGCTTTAGTGACTTTTTTTTGGAATTTTTCAAAAAAATATATACTTTTTAGATTCGTCTCAACAAGATAGACCGGGAAAAAAAAAATTTTTTTGACATAATTTTTAAAAACAAAAATCATGAAAAAAACATTTTAAAAAAAATTGAAAAAAGATGTGGTTTTTTTTTTGGTTGCCCAAATGGGCCAAAAATCTCAAAGTTAGTCTATAAAAATTGTAATTAAGCAAAACGATTTTGATTGAGGAGAGACAACATTATTGAATCGAAATCTTATGGAGATTTATTACAACACAACTAAATCAAATTTCATTTGATAAGACAATTGAAAATTAGTGTAATGTCAAAGTTATATGACTATAAGACTTCTTTACTTGCGATAAAACTTTTTTCAGAACCGATTGGGAGCTCGAATTTGAGCTCCCCCGAATGCCCCGAATTCCTTTTTTTTTTTTTTTTTTTTTTTTTCCAGCAGAAGAAGGAAGAAGAAGAAGGAGGATGAGGGAGGAGGGAGGAGGAGGAAGGAGGAGGAGTGGACTGGAGGGGGCCATACCAGCGGGAGGAGGCGGAGGCGGGGTCGGAGGCGACAGCGGTAGTGCTGCGACGATCGGGGCTGGGCAGCGACGACCGGGGCTGGGGCGACGACGACGTGGGCAGACGACCGGCGAACCACCTCTCTGCTCTCTCTCTCTCTCTTTCTCTCTTCTCTTTCTCTCCCTCCCTCTCTGGTTCAGACCGAAAATGGAAGAAGAAGAAGAAAAAAAAAAAAAAAAACTAATGCCCAAAACGACGTCGTTTTGGGCATTAGGGGCATTCGGGGGAAGGAAATTTGAGGCACAAATCATTAATCAACTTTTTTTTCCCCACTAATTTTACATATATATATATATATATTGTTGCATACTTTTTATTTTGAAATAATTTTCTGTAACTTCAATCTTAAATATTTTTAATAATGAAATAAATAAAAAATATTAAAAAAACATTACTTCCATCTGTTTTCCTTCTATCTACAAAATAAATAAATAAATTCTCCAACTACGTTCATAAAACAAAAAATATATATGTATATATATAAAGGTTTAGACGAATGTGTAGCTCATTTCGAGTTAGTACTAAATTCATATGAAACTAATCTTGATTGATGATTTTTAAATCTGTAATAGAATTAATCATTTTTATGGAAATGAATTAAACCAACTCAATGTAACTTGAGTTAGTTTAAATTATAACATCGGTTCTGTCATAAGCACTATGACCGATCAAATCGATTTGATGCAACTTGTGTTGGTTCAAATTAAAATTGCAATTTTTAAAAACATGAAAAAGAACAAAAACATTACTTTAATTTTGAGAGATGAGTAATTCATAATAGATACAGTGGAGGCCTAAAATTAATTAGAAACAAATATGTATTTCTAAATTATAGTTCTATGTATGGAAAATGCATTGTCAAAGTACTTAAACAAGCAAATGAATGTGTGGGGATATATTTTCTGAGTACCAACACGTGCCAAGGTGACGCCGACGTGTCAGCCGAGGTGCCACGTGTCTTGGTCATAACGCCGAGGTGATCTCGGAGAGGCCGATGTTATCTCCGAAGATATCGGAATTCGAGATAAGCGGATAAGGGACAAGAGTCCTGAAAATAAGGAAGGACTTCAGGATGGATAAGGATAACACTCTTAGGGAGTCTATCCTTATCTCTTGAAGAGTCCAAAGTAAGCACTAAACAGGAATCCATTGAAACTAGACTTCTAGTAGGACTAGGACTGAGTTAACTATAAAAGAAAGGCACCCCTGATGGGTCTAAGGTACGCAAATTATATTCTGAACAGTGAAATTAGCACTATTGATTATCTTTGAGAGATATACTGACTTAATCGTCGGAGTGGCCCCGGGTGGACGAACCACCGCCGGAATCTTCTCTTTCTGTTGCAGGTCTGCCAGGTGTCATCTATTATGCCTGTGTTCTCCAGCTGAGTACTGAGTTGGCAGTGTGGTCAGAAAATCACTTACACAGAATGCATAAATACTCTAACAAAAAAACATACATAAAAATATTAATTAAAATAACTCATTCTTACTTCTTTCAATTCATTTACCTGACATGACCTCTAAATGAATTTCAAGGGCTTGACCTCGTGGGTCAAGATTTGAGATTTGGGGGTGTTTCTTCCATAATCTCAAGTTTGAAATTTATTATGGCTATGTTTGGCGTGGGTTATTTGGGTTAAAATAGTCACAAAAAAGATAAAATAGGCTAAAAAGTCAATAACACAAAATGTTACATCCAAACCATAATCATTTCATTTTTTCTTTCAAAAAAGTCAAAAAAATCTATCTCAAACGAGGCTCTTTAGCCCCAAAGTAAAATAGTAAAAAAGTCAAAAAATTAAAAAGCCAACCCATATCCCAAACAAAAACTATGTGTAAATAATATTTTAGAACCAATTTATACAGAAATTTATTAAGACTTTAATTGTATAACGATCCGGGTTTTGGACCCGACCTTCATCGTATTCCGAACTTGGGCTTGCAACGTAATATTGTATCTGTGTCCCGTTTTCCTCCTTTGCCTCTTGAATTTGAGTTTTTATTTGTGTTTGGCATGTTTGGGACTTGTTAGTTGTTTGTTAATTCAAATATTTCCTTCCCAGATCTTGGCTTCTTCGCTCGAGCGAGGCTTCCTGCGCTCAAGCGAGCTTTGTGAAATCTGCTTATTCGCTCGAGCGAGATTTCCTTTGCTTGAGCGAGTTTTTAGGGTCTTCAGGTTTTTCTCAGACGCAGTTTCCGCTCGAGCGAGCCTTTTGGCGCTTGAGCAAGGCTTGTGTATTCTTTTCTTCGCTTGAGCGAGAACTCTTGCGCTCGAGCGTACGTCTGCTTCTGTGGCAGACCTGAAGCTTTGAATTGTGCGCTCGAGCGAAGCTTCTTACGTTCGAACGAGGCACCTTAGTTGTTTCTGGTCGCTCGAGCGATAAGTCCTTCGCTCAAGCGAGGATCGCGATTTCAATTTTTTTAAAGATAACGATTTTAGATCATTTTGAACGCAACACTTTTCTACTCTTCATTCATTTTCTCTCTCTCTCTTTGAAACCCTAACCTTCTACCATCAAATACCTCTCACACACTTGTGATTCACCCAAGAATTGTTTGCTAGGGGCGGAGAGTACTTGAAGAGGGTCATTCTCATCAGATTTGATTGTGGGTTTGTGGTAGATTCGTGAAGGGGCTTGGACATTTGGCTCTAGAGTTGAGGTAGGGATACTTTTACCCTTGTATGTCTTCATTATTGAAGAGATTTATGGTAATCAATGTGATTTGTGAATTATTGTAGGTTTGGTGATATTGAATCAATATATATATATATATATATTTCTTTCTTTTTTTTATTTCTTTTCTTTTATTTATCAAAGGTTAGGAATCTCTCATCTCTTTCTTTAAAAAATGACTAGAAATGTGATTGACAAGTTGGTTTAATGACGCGGAAAGAGAAACCCCAAATTTGGTAAAACCCCAAATTTGGTAAAACCATAAGTGTCTAATTTAACAAAAATTACTTAGTGTAATGAAAGTTTCTCTTGAAATCATAGACATGTATGAGTAAAGGAGAAATGAAATGTGGCATTTGTTGTGATTAGAGAGATGGTAATTTGAATGTTATGATTCATTGAGCCTTTATGTGTTATTTATCTATGACTATGCTTGTTGCTCAAATGTGGAATTGAAATGTGATTTAAATTGTTGACTTGCATGAGTCCTTGTGTGTGTCGATAAAGAGTAGAGGCGGTGTTGTGTTGGTACCCGTGCGGGGAGTTTAAAAAGGTGCCCAATTTCTCTGTCTAGGCTTATCGCTGGACGAATGTGGGAAAAATGTTTTTGGGTGTTCACACAGTCCCGCCATATAGTAGCCGGCAAAAGTGGAAAAACGGATGATTTTCTTAGGGTGCCCACCTCCCACCGTATAGTAGCCGGCGAATGTGGGGGTTGACTTTACAAAGTAAATGATGCTCTTGGTTCAGGTTATACAGAGAGAAGTATAGTCTCTTGTGCATGTTTGTGGATGTTTGACTGTAGTCTATGATTGACTTGAGTTGTATTTATCATTTTGTCACAAAATACTTTCTTATAAACTGTTGATCTTTTCTTGTGAAAATAAATCTTATTAAAGCACTTTATCTCATGAATGCCATTATCTTATTCAAATGACTAGATACATGGGTAAATGTGTTTCTACTGGGCATCTAGCTCAACCCTAATCTAATTTTTCAGGAATTAATGAAAGGCAGCCTCAATGAAGACTGGTCCAAGTATTAGCTTTATCAACTTTGGGGAAATTAATTGAAGACAATGACTCTATTTGTCATGTGCTTATTATGATGCTTTTGTAATAGAACTACTTCTTTTATTTTGTAATCGTAAATGCCATGCGGCCTTAATTTTGTAAGTGGTCTAGTTCTCTGACCAGAGAGAAATTGCTTGAACATCTTGGGAATGTAATGAATGTAATGTAAACCAGGCCCGGCCCTAGCCATAGGCCCACAAGGCCATGGCTTAGGACCCCTCAAAATAGACCCAAAATGGAGGCCCCCTCCTATTATAAGTTAGTATAATATGTTAGGTGTGTTTTGAGTCCAAAAAAAAAAATAAAAAAAGGCCCAAACTAACTTAATTTTTTTGACCCATTAAAAGGCCAACAGTTTAAAGCCTAGCCCAATAATCTAAAAAGCCCATTTTTTTTTCTAATTCCTAACCCTATCTCTTAATCCAACCTTCCCTTTGATAGCACACACCACACCAGCAAGGAGAAGAATCTATGCAGCCCAGCCAGACGAAGCAGCGACCAGCAGCACAGGTAAATTTTTCTTTTTCTTTTTTTTTTATTCAATTAATTAAATATTTATCTTGTCTTTTGCACAATTAATTACTATTATAATATTGGTGTTTACATCATCAAGAAAAAATTATTTAAGTTTAATAGTTTACATCACATAATTTAAAAATTTTGTGTTTTGTTAAGTGGTGGTGCTCTTGTTTTGAATTTTGATTTAAAAAAATATTTTGATCTCAGCACAGTAAGCATAGGTAAATATTTTTTTTTTCCTATTCAATTAATTAAATATTTATCTTGTCTTTTGCACAATTAATTGCTATTATAATATTGGTATTTACATCATCAAGAAAAATTTATTTAAGTATAATAGTTCACATCACATAATTTAAAAGTTTTGTATTTTGTTAAGTGGTGGTGCTTTTGTTTTGAATTTTGATTTAAAAAAATATTTTGATCTCAACACAGTAAGCACAGGTAAATATTTTTTTTTATTCAATTAATTAAATATTTGTCTTGTCTTTTGTCCTTTACCTTAAATTTTTTTTTTTCATTCAATAAAAAAAAATGTGAAGGGTCTCAGAAATTTAGTAGTTAATTATTGGCTTTGGGCCCCGAAAATCTCAGGACCGGGCCTGATGTAAACATTTAACTCTTTGTTCAATGAGAAAGATGATCTGGTGGGCATTTGTGTATATGGTATTGGTAGATGTAATGGTGTGTTTTTTCCAGGGCGTGACAAATTGGGCCCCGCTGTATAGGATAAGATTGGTCCACTGATGTATATACATATTAGATGGGAAAATTACCCGTAGGTCCTATTTGAAATATGTATACACTATTTAATCCAATAACTTTTTGAGTAGACCTAAAAATCCTACACTTTTCCTCTCTCTCTCTCTCTCTCTGTGTGTTTTCTCTCATTCTTTACGTTTTCATCTCTCTCTCTTTTTCTGCGTTTTCCTCTCATTCTTTTTGTCATGTCCGACAACCGGTGATCACACATTCCTTATTCTCTTTCTCTTTTTAATATATAGTCACCGGTGACTAACGACCACCATTGATTAGGGTTCACCAGCAACCACCAACCACCGACATCAACTTGTTACTTCATCTTCACCGACGACGAAGAAGATGAGCAGATCTACATCAGTAGCTCTACTCAGATCTACATTAGATCCGAGTAGATCTATATGAGATCCGACTAGATCTAAACCAAAAATAGTTGCCGAAGTACAATATTCTTTTTACATCTATTCTTTCCTTTGATTTCTCAAATTTTCTACATTTTTCTCTGTTACACACGTCTATTTTTCTATTTTAATGGAGAAAATTTTCAAATTCTGAATAAGTTATTTTTTAAGTTTTAGTTACAGGCGGTGAAAACTGTAAAATTTTACAGTTTCAACTTTTTTGGTGTTGAATGCTTTAAAACTGCAAAATTTTGCAGTTCATAACATTCTTTAGAACTGTAAAATTTTGCATAACATGTTTTCAAGCTTAATAGAATAATATTTTTAAACTGTAACATTTTACAGTTTCAAAACTTACTTTTCAGTTTGATCAATATTACAGATTATTTGCTTAGTTGTTTGTTGTTGTTATGTTTTTTAATTATAATTTCTCTATTTATTCCTTTTTTTTTCGGCAATATTCTGAATATTCCGGTGAATCTCCAATGATATTCTTGACATTTTCCAGTGACGTTCAGAACACTCTGGCGAACTTCTGGTGATGCTCAAAACACTCCGGCAATGCTCTAGTGACTTTCCGATGATGTTGAATATTCTGGCGAGTTTTCGGTGAGTCTGACGAAAGTCGTTGGATGTAGCAGCATTTTTAAAGTGATAAAAAAAAATAAAAAATTTTTTTGGTAATAATTAAAAATATGTAGGACTAATTGGTGCAAGTATTTTGTTTTGGGATTACATGAATTTTGAACTTTGTGTATGAGATTTATTAGTAAGTGCCCCATATTAGATCTCGTGTTGGTTCGAGCTTAACCCAAAAATTGAACTGTTGGTTGGATTCGTTATTTTTAGACTCAGAACTGAAACAATATATCAACAAAATTTAATTAAAGTCTTGGAATTTGAGAGTGTGCTCCCTTTAAAATATAAAGATCGAAATTTTTTAGGTGCAATTGATTTGTTAAGATTAGTCCAAACGGGACTTTTACTTCGACTTTAATTGAGATCCCTGCAAGTAGACGATGACTGTGCTTGGTTACCAGTTTTTCAAAACACTTTTCAGAAAATTCTACTTTCTTATTTTCCGTGTTTTTTTTGTTTTTATTGAATTTTTTTAATATTTTAAGCAATTTTTTTACTTTTTAAACACATCTAACATAAATACACCTAAAAAGTAAAAAAATTGTAAAAAAATCTTTTAAAAATTCACTAAATACCAAAAATACAAAAAAAATACAAGAATTCAGTACATTTTTTGTATTTCTATGTATTTATTAATTTTTTAAAATATTTTTTCACAAATTTTTTACTTTTTAGATACCTCTAACTAAGGTGCATCTAAAAAAGTAAAAAAAATATTTAAAATTTAAAAAATATTCACTAAAAACAAAAGAATACGAAAACCAAAAAACTTAGTTTTCAAAAAACTTAATCCAGAAAACTCAAACCAAACACTCAAAATTAATTGGTCCAATGGCTGCGTTTGGTTTAGTTTTAAAATTAATTTTTTAGTTTTTGAAAAGAGTTTTGAAAATTGAAAATTAAAAACTTATTTGATTATGAGTTTTCAAAACTAGTTTTTTGAGAGTTTTTGGATCTTGTGTTTTTTGTCTTGGAGTCAATTTTTTTTTGCAATATTATAATCAAATTTGTTTATTTCTTTCATATACCTAATCTAAATTTACTTTTTCGATGCATCTAATCTAATTTATAGAGCAAAGTTTTGCTCTATATTTTTTATTTTTTATGAGCATTTTAAAAAATTGAACACTTCAATTTTTATATCCACTCAATCTACATAAATATATCACATTTAAATATAACTTTTTATAAAATTACTGGATAATGAGAAATATACACAAAAAAAGAAAATGACACAGTTTAAAAATTAATACAATTTTAATGTTTTATGTATTTATTAAATTTATTTTTGCATTCTTTATATTTTTGTTTACTTTTTAAGTCTATCTAGATAATATACATCTAAAACATAAAAAAATTATTTGACCAATTTATGAAAATCAAACAAAATTGATTTTGTGAAAATCCTAAACCAAACAAGTTTGGGGTTTTATAATGAGTTTTCATAAACCCTAAACCAAACAAGTTTTGAGTTTTGAGTTTTGGAATTAGTTTTTAAAAATCCTAAATCAAACAAGTTTTAGATTTTGAATTTTGAAAAATTGATTCAAACGGACTATATAAAGCCCTCGTTTGGGAAGACAAAGTTTGGGATTTTTTGGTTAAAATAGTTACAAAAAAATAAAATAGACTAAGTCAATAAGATAAAATGTCACATCTAAATCATAATCATTATATTTTTTCTTTCACAAAGTCAAAAATGCTAAAAAGCCCATCACAAACAAGACTTTTTAACCCTAAGCTAAAAAAAGCCAAAAAGCCAACCCACATCCGAAATCAACCAAAAGTTCAATTCATTTTGATTATCAAATTTTCATCATAACCCTAAGTTGGTTATCAAATTTTGATTGTAAATTATCATTCGTCTTGTAATTACTTAATAAAGGTAAGTTAACACGCCACACCCATAAAAATTTGAAAAAATTACTCATAAATCCCATTTGGGAAAATGTTGGTCCATTTAGTCCTACATGTTTTTTTTAAAACCAATTAGTCTTTTTATTTGTAATATGTATTATTTATTTGATTTAGTAATATTAGAGTTTACTTGTTTGCTCTTTTTTGAGATTTGATTTTAATGTTTTTTTGGGATTTGGGTGTATGTGGGTAAGGTAAAGTATGATTTAACATTTCCATTTTTTTAGAGATTTCGTGAAGTGATTGTGGGGATTGTTGATGCTATCTACTTGGTGTTACATTATTGATGTTATCCTGCTATTAGCCCCCACCAATACTAACATTGCAAGAGATCCAAACAATCATAACAACATTAAATGAAAACAATGTGTTGGTTACATTATATGCATGTACAACATCACATTTGCAATCACTAGTAACCCCCACAGTCGCGAAAATAATAACATTACCCGAGACCCAACTAATCATACAAACATTAACTAAAACATCATGTGTCTGTCTCATTACGTACATGCACAACATCACATTTAGTGGCACTAGTAACCCCCAAAACTGCGATGTTAATGACATCACCTAAAACCCCACATTACGCACCATTTAAACAACATCTCATTTCGAGCATTGACCTTAATGTCATATTGTTCCACAAACAATCAAAGTAACATCAAAGACACTCACACATGTTGTCATCGCACCAATACACAATCAACGTTGCCGCCTACGAATTGATGTGAAATCACTGATGTTACGTCGACAATGTTAATGGCACTCCTAGATGTCCTAGTGCCCATGCCACTTCACCTTTGTAAATTTGCCAGGGGAATAAAGAATACTAGGTACAACGTTGCCAAATCCAGCGTTCAACTCACATAAAATGAGAATCAACATTATAACATCCACAAGAAAACATTGAAGTTTCAATTTTTGAGTTTCCGTTTTGTTCGCAATGGAGAGAAAATGAAAAAATCGCTTTAGTATGCTTTTGGGCATTTTAGTAACTATAACATTACCTAAACACCAAATTTATCCCTCCAAACAACCAAGCCAGGCGTTACATTCGTAGGCTTAAGTGTAAATAACATTGACTTGGGACCTTTCAGTTTACAAAATAAATTGCAAGACTATATGGTTCAAACCGTCTAAACTTGGGATTTATTAGTATTTTTCCCTAAAATTTTTTGTTATACAACATAAATAATATCACATAATTTCTAAAATCATTTAAGAATTGGTCTTTTTTGTGGCATTTTTTTTTATTGTGTTTTTAATATTTTTACAAATAGTTTAAAAAAACCTCTACACTACTATGTTTTACTCGACTAAGCTGCCATTTGGTATGTGACTTTTTAAGTTTGTTTTTTTTTACTGTTTAGCTATTTTAATTTTGGCTAAAAAAGTTCGTTTGGGTTTTTTTTTTTTGGATTTTTATGATTTTTGTAAGAGAAAAAATGAAATGATTATAATTTGAATATGATATTTTATTTTATTGACTTTTTAGTCTATTTTGTCTAGTCTATTTTGTCTTTTTATGACTAATTTAACCTAAAAAGCCAATGCCAAACAAAAATAAACTAGTAAATATAATTTTATTTTTTTAAAAAAAATTATTTTTCATTAGACAGACTTAAAAAGTGTAAAAAATGACATAATATTTTTAAAAAATTAACTAAATTTTAAAAAAAAATTTAAAAAAATACTTTATTGAGTGTGACTAATTTAGCCTAAAACGCCAATGCCAAACGAATATAAACTAGTAAATATAATTTTAATTTAAAAAAAAAAATCTTTTTCATTAGACAGACTTAAAAAGTGTAAAAAATGACATAATTTTTTAAAAAATTAACTATATTTTTTTAAAAAAAGAAAAAGAAAAAGATTTTATTAGAGCATCTCCAACGGTTATTCAAACCTTTCATCAAATTTGAATTTGATGAAAAATTGCGTCTTTTTTTTGCTCAAACAATTTTATCAAATAGGTATCAAATTCAAGATTTTACTTTTTTTTCATCAAATTGAGGAGGAATGTGTTTTCATCAAATCACTGTTCATAGCCGTGTGATTTTCACTATTAAATGTCTCCGTATATCTTTCTGGATAACTACCTCAAGACAAAAATTTATGAAAAAAATTGTATTAACCGATTGACCACCTCAAAGGAAAAAAAAATACACTAGTCGAACATCCGCCTAATTGACCGATATTCTAATAAAGTTTCAAAATCTTAGGTTAAAACACTCGTTATTAAAAAAAAAAAATTACTTAAATTTAATAAAAAGTTTAATACACCGTTCAAGATGGATCAACCTCCTCTCCTGAACTCTTGCCTCCGGCCCTTTCCTGCACTTTACATAAGATTGAGACACTTGACATTTAATAGATTCAACCATTCTACCATAAAAGACGTAGTGCACACCGCCTTGATAGGAAAAAACAATGTCGTTTGGGGTACAGTTTCTCACACCCCTTCACTTTC
Organism: Camellia japonica; assembly: GCA_030407325.1. NCBI lineage: Eukaryota > Viridiplantae > Streptophyta > Magnoliopsida > Ericales > Theaceae > Camellia > Camellia japonica. The sequence continues at coordinate 65,976,145 of JAPPVO010000002.1, forward strand.
AAAAAATAATTTTTATTTTTTTTATTAACTATGCATAAACATGTTCATATATATTATTTTATTATCAAAATACTAAAATATATTTATTTAACAATTTAATAAATAAATGAGTTCAGTGGTTTATGTTTAGGCATAGACTAAAACAATTTTCTAATGATTAGGTCATGGTCAAATTGAGATAAATGTTGAGTCAATTAGATTATGTCACTTTTAGTGTCTAACACAACTATAATTCTTCAAACTGAATGTTATATATTTTATTACAAAAAATACTAACATATATTTATTTATTAATTTAATAAATAAATGAGTTAAGTGGTTCATGTTTAGGTATAGACTAAGACAATTCTCTAATTATTAGGTCATGACCAAGCTGACATAAATGTTGATTTAATTAGATTATGTCACTTTTAGTGTCTAACATAACTATAAATTCTCAATAATTTTAAATATAAATATAAAATTTTATCCAAATTTTAATTTTCTTAATAACTATGCATAAACATGTTCATATTTATTATTTTATTATAAAAATACTAAAATATATTTATTCACCAATTTAATAAATAAATGAGTTAAGTGGTTTATGTTTAGGCATAGACTAAGACAATACTCTAATGATTAGGTGATGGTCAAGTTGAGATAAATGTTGAGTCAATTAGATTATGTAACTTTTAGTGTCTAACACAATATAATTCATTAAGCTGACTCTTATATATTTTATTATAAAAAATACTAACATATATTTAATTATCAATTTAATAAATAAATGAGTTAAGTGGTTCATACTTAGACATAGACTAAGACAATTCTCTAATGATTAGGTCATGGCCAAATTGACATAAATGTTGATTTAATTAGATTATGTCACTTTTAGTGTCTAACGTAACTATAAATTCTCAATAATTTTAAATATAAATATAAAAATTTATCCAAATTTTAATTTTTTTTAATAACTATGCATAAACATGTTCATATTTATTATTTTATTATAAAAATACTAAAATATATTTATTCACCAATTTAATAAATAAGCCTGTGTTTGGCAAGTGGGTTTGCAGGCTTTTTTGGCTATTTTAGCCACAAAAAACAAAATAGGCTATTTTAGCCATAACAAACAAAACATCACATCTAACCTATAATCATTACATTCTTCTCTCACAAAAAAACTCAAAAAAGCTAAAAAGTCAAAAAGCCCTTCCCAAACCAAGCTTTTAAGCCCAGGCTAAAATAGCCAAAAAAGCCAAAAAGCCAAAAAGTCAACCCACTTCCCAAACCAAACCTAAATGAGTTAAGTGGTTTATGTTTAAGCATAAACTAAGACAATTCTCTAATGATTAGGTCATGGTCAAGTTGAGATAAATGTTGAGTCAATTAGATTATGTCACTTTTAGTGTCTAACACAACTATAATTCCTCAAGCTGACTCTTATATATTTTATTATAAAAATACTAACATATATTTATTTATCAATTTAATAAATAAATGAGTTAAGTTGCTTATGTTTAGGCATAGACTAAGACAATTCTCTAATGATTAGGTCATGGCCAAATTGAGATAAATGTTGAGTCAATTAGATTATGTCACTTTTAGTGTCTACTACAACTATAAATGCTTAACCCAACTCTTATATATTTTATTACAAAAAATACGAACGTATATTTATTCACTAATTTAATAAATAAATTAAGTGGTTCATACTTAGGCATAGACTAAGACAATTCTCTAATAATTTGGTCATGACTAAGTTCAAATAAATGTTGAATCAATTAAATTTTGTCATTTTTAATGTCTAGCACAAATAAAAATCCTCAATAATTTTAAATAGGAAAATGTCTCGTAGCTCAAATTTTGTGGCTCAAAAGTGGTTCAAATGGCCAAAACGACGTCGTTTTGGCCATTTTTATGTTGTTCTGTACTCAAAACGATGTCGTTTTGGCGATTTGAGCCACTTTTGAGCCACAAAATTTGAACTACGTAGCATTGTCGTTTTAAATATAAATATAAAATTTTATCGAATTTTAATTTTTTAATAATTATGCATAAACATGTACTTATTTATTATTTTATTATAAAAAATATTAATATATATTTATTAAGTGTCTCCCCAAATGACATTTTTTTTTTCTGTCAAATGAGGTGTGCATTACGTGTTTTAGTTTGGAATAATTGAATTTGTTAAATGCCACGTGTCTCAACCTTATGAAAAGTGCAAGAAAGGGCCGGGGACAAGAGACCAGAGGAGGCTGATCCGTTCAAGATGCTATTAGTTGTCTCCAAACTCACTAGCCTCGGAGAAAAAAGAGTCAATTGTTAGTGACTGATCAACCACTTCAGTAACGTGGTGGTAAAAACGTTTGTACAATTTTCACATGGCCCAAAACTTTCGTAGGCCAAATTTACACAGTGAAACGTGTACCAATCTATAGTAAAAATTATTAACCAGGCAGTACAAAAAACTTGTGGTGGAGAATTTGTGGGGCTGGGCACGGAGGGGTTTGGGTTGACTTTTCCCTTCTCCTTTTTTTTTTTAGATTTTTTTTTTCAATTAATTTTTTTTTTTTTGTACTTTTAAGTTCTACTTAATTATTAAAATTGAAAACATATAAAAATAGAAAAGAAGTTCAAAATGCCAAAAAAAAAAAAAAAAAGTCAATTTTTTTTAATTAGTAAAAAGTCTATACCTACGGTGCCATATGTTATTTGATCCAAAATTTGGACCATGTTTATTTTAATTTTCAGAAATTTGTTTCAATTTTTTCCCCTAAAACTCTAAAAATCAATTTGGTGAAAAAAATAAATAAAATAAAAAAATACTATCATTTTTATATAATTTTATTTTTGAGAGGTCAGAAATAATTTTTAAAAATTTAAAGATATTTTTTAATATGATTTTTACCAAACTAGTTTTCAATTTTTTTTTTTTTAAATTCTGTGTTTTTTTTCTTCTAAAAAATAAACCAAACAAGAGCTTAATCTTTTTCTATGATAAAAAAATATTTAATGAAATTATTTGGTAAATTGACAAATTATTATTTAAAAAAATTATTTTTCAATGTTACCCCACTGTTGATATACTACTGCTAGACTGTCGTTGGCCAATCATCTAAAATTTCATCATTGTTGGAAAAAGTTGTCAAAAATGGTTGGCAGCGATAAGGGGTGGTTGACTAGAACAGTGGTGGTGGTAATATTGGACATAGATAATTAGTTTAGGTAAATAGATACGTAATATATGAGTAAACAAAGATATGACACATGGATAGATTAGAAAGATAAATGACACTTGAATTGATAAGTAATGTAGACAAATAAGTGGTCAATGAATAAATAGGTGTCGTTGACAAATAGGTGATTTTTTGAATATTTTACTTTTTTAAAAATTTGGACATAATTTTAATACACTTGCTAAAATAAATAAAAATTTTTTTAAAAATTATGCCAAACACCACCCCAAGCCATTTCAAGAAGTCGTTTTAAATCAATTGTAAGGAAAAGTGGAGTCCATCCAACAAGCAACCCCATTAATCAATGCCGTCTATCATGCAATTAGACGTACTACATATAGTCCTACCATGTGATGATGTACCCCTCACTCTCTTTTTATTTTTCTTCATGAGGTAGATGAAAACCTTACAACCGTTTTAACCTAACCAATTGTGGTGATTTAATTGATTTTTTTTTTTTAATATATAATTTGAATTGTGAGTTTTGGAGAATCAATCATTGTCGAATTCAAAATTTAATACTATACAGTTTTGAATGTTTAGTAAGGTATTATTTGACATCTCCTATTTTAATACATTTTTTTAGTTATATTATTTTTCTATTTTTTTGTACATTTTTTTTTTTATAAAAAGTTAAAAAATATACTTATTTAGATTATTCCAAACACTCTCTAAGTTTTTTTTTTTTTTTTTTTTTAATTTTAGTTAATTTTTAGATATATTCAATTTAGATACATTTAAAAAGTAGATGTAAAATATTTGTGAAGAAATTTTATAAAAAAAATAATAAATACAAAAAGATATTAAAAAAAGTACTTTTTTTTTTTATCTTTTTGAATTTAATGAATTTAAAAAAAATTACAAATGTTTTACCTTTTTAAGTTATGTGCATTTAAAAAGTAAAAAAAATTATTAAAAAAAGTTTACTAAAGACACAAAATACAGAAAAAAATTTCAAAATCTAAAAGCCTGTATTTGAAAACTTAAAATCAAACAAATTAAATTATTTATATCCCGTTATGAAGATTTTGTTATATTAAATTTATTTTCTCTCACTTTGAATTGTCTTTATTCTCATCATATATAAAAATAATTTCATGTTGGTTTAAAATAAAAAAAAATTAAAAACTTTAATCTATTTATGTGCCTTCTACTAAGCAACTTTAACAATATTTTTTATTTTTACTATAGATTTTATGTAAAAATTGAGTTCTCTACTTTAGAACTAATTCTTTAACAATACTCTCTATTTCTATTATTTTTCAATTATTTTTGAATGTTATTTATTTAAAATTTGATGATCTTATTATTTGGTAAGAAATGGCAATTAAAGGCATTTTTATACTCTTGTTGGTGTCTTAAGTAGCTAGCCATATCAAAAGGGAAATGACTTCCTTCATGCTACTCTCATTCTTATCCCTTCATATTTTATTTTGTGAGATGTGGCTGTTAATAATAATTCTAACTATTCATATCGTAGGCTTAACAGTAAAGATGAGTTGTATAAAAGAATAGTTTCATTCAATATCACTAGACACATGAATAAATTATATTTTATTTTTTAAAATAGACTGCAACTATGAGTTTAAATTTAAATTGTCCATTGTATAAAGTGAAATGCGATTTGTTCATCTATTCATCGGTATTTTATGAATTGATTTTCTTCACAGATCATTTGCATTGTGAGATTTATAAAATGAACAGTTTAGATTATCGTTATGGGTCTAAAGTGAGGCATACAAAATAAAATATGAAAAAATACAAAGAATAATAGAATAGAGATGTGTCATTCCTTATTTGAAGAGCTATTGTAGAAATTTTTTAAAATAGGTTGCCATTTGGGGAAGTTAATGGGGCATGATTTTTGAAGTGAAACTGTCCAAAATAGCAAAATAAATAAATAAATGGGGTTGAGAGAATTGTTGGAAAATCTAAATTTGAAAAGCTAGACAAATTTTATAATATATATTTTTTAAAATGTGTGTACTATTTACAAGTTATAGTCTAGCCTAGTTTTGATCAGTGGGAAAATAAAATAAAAATAAAATAATGTTAGTTATGATTTGAAGGGGTGGTAGAGCTACTATTCAAAATGCTGTTTGATTACTCTCTCCAAATTATTATGGCATTGTTTGGGAAGGGTTAAAGTGGCTATTTTAGTCATAAAAGACAAAATAAGTTATTTTAACCACAAAAAATAAAATATCACATTTAACCCATAATCATTACACTCTTCTCTCACAAAAAAAGTCAAAAAGTCCTTCCCAAACCAAACTTTTTAGCCCAGACTAAAATAGCTAAAAAAGTCAAAAAGCTAATCCACTTCCCAAATGAAGGCTATATTGATTTAAAAACTATAATTTGAATTTTAAATTTATCCATCTTTTCAACAATAACAAATTATAACTAAGATTTTTTTTTTTTTTAGTAAGTCTTACACACAAAAAAGACTTGCACCAAATACAGAAAAAACTTAAGCCTTCAAAAAACCACAGCCTCTCTCTCTGTCTCTCTAAGAAACTCTAGCATCTCTTCCTCTTTCTCTACTTTTAGAAGAAAGAGAGTGGTGTTTCTAGTCGTCCTCTCTCTTTCCATTTATTCTCCCACGTGTTCTTTTTTCTTCCTTATTCATCATCATGTTAATTACTACAACTTGTATCTATCATCAATTTGTCACCAAAAAAAGCTTTTAGATCTAATTCTTGACCTACTATTAAATGCATTTTTATACGTTAAGCAACCATCTCAGATCCATAATGTTTTTTTTGTAATATAGAGGCATGGATTAAAGTATCACAACTACCGGTAGTGATAATTAAAATGGATCGTGAAAGTAATTGATAATATTTGTTTGGTGATAACTGTTTTGCTATTGATTTTTTTTTTTCTTTATTGCAATAATGTCTCTATGTGTATATGTTTTCTCTTTTCTTGGAGGTTTTGCGTGGAGATTTGTTTTTTTCCTATGTGGAGACTAGTATTTTCCCTATGCGGAGATTATCTTTATCTATTTTGGGATCTATTTTGTACTTTGATGTACTTTATTTGATGACTTATTATTAGATGTGCAAAGTATTAAATTTCTTGTTTTTCCATCTAAAATAAAAATTATAACTAGAATCTCTTATCATTTAGTTTGTTTTACTTTAAATTAATCTTTTTGATTAGTTGGTCGTAATAATTTTAGGAATTTTCTCCGGTGTACATTCTTATTGTAGAGATATATTAAAAAAGGAAAAGGTTTTTCTCCAGTCTATTTATTGGATTCAAGAATCTAGCTGAATAGATTGTGGCCTTATTCTAAGCCCACCTCAACGATCTGTATAGTTTATGTTGTAAAATCTATTGAGAGGAAGCAAAACAGTCGAAATGTTTTGTTGGCCGCACGTGCGGAGGTGTTGGCCGCATGTGTAGTCGCTAACACAACAAATTTCATAGTCTAACTTCAAATGATCATATCTTTTTCATTCGGACTTGGTTTTGGGTAATTGTTAAGTCTAAATTCAAAACTTGAAAGTCTAGTTTCTAATAGTGGTAGTCTTACATCCAAATTCCCAATATACAAATAAATATGGTTGAATTAGTGGCGGCTACTCACTCTTCTCTTAATCATTTCAAGTCAAATTATTTCCCAACTCATGTAAAAAATCAAGTTGATCGAAAATTAATAATCACATTATTAGATCACATTTGTTTTAAAGAAAGATGGATGGTCTATTGTTGAAATCATCTTGTTGTCTAATTTTTAAAAATTTAATCCAATCATATAATTTTTAATATAATCTTTTCTCATAAAAAGGTCTACTCGATAAGTACTATAAGATGAACAATTCAGATAATTTTAAATTACAAGTCACTTTTAATTCTTTTAGTCATATTCTAATATTTTTTCTTAGAAAGAAAATTTAGTTCCAATATGATTTTTATTTGATATATATGTTTTTTGAGTAGATTTTTAAAATATAAATTTTATAAATGATGTTATATGTAAAATAAAAATTTTAATATTTAAAAGTTTGAAATCATAAAAATAATATGACAATGGCATAATAGGCTCACCGTTTAAAATAGGAGCAAATCAGTTTAAAAATCATGAGGACCTATATATATAACAAAAGTGTAATGAGGCCTAATTTATACATGATTTGTTGTGAAATATTTGGATAATTATTAAAAGAGATGTGTGGGTGTCGATTTTTGACCACACAACTAAACGGGGAATGCAGCTGGAGAGTATCGGCAGAATAGATTAAGCTCGAACAACCTGTCACAAAAAGATAAGAATTCGACAGTGGTTCGTCCACCCGGGGGCACTCCGATGCCCAAGTCAGTAATCAAATATCTCTCCAAGATAGTAAATTGTGCTTAAACTCACTAGAAAGAACTTACCTCAGACCCACGAAGATGCCTACTTTTATAACCAGCACTGACCTAATCCTTGTAAAGGCCTAACTTCAATAGACACAGGCTTAATACTCATCTTGGACTCTCAGCTAGATAGGGATAAACTCTCTAAGAGCTTTATCTTTATCCAGACTGAAACCCTTCCCTGTTCTAGGACTCTTATCCCTTATCCGCTCATCTCGAATTCTGATATCTCCGCAGATAACCTTGGCCTAGTCGAGATCACCACGGTGCCAGGACCAGGCCACGTGGCACCTCGGTTGACACTCTGGCGTCACCTTGGCCATGTGCTGTCACTCACAAAATATGTCTCCACAATTGCCCCTAGGTTCTATTACCTCGGCAACCTGGGGTGATGGAACCTACATCTCTTATTCATATAATATGTCGGCCAAAATTCATTCCTTCTTCACGACCGAGATCATTACTCGTTGGCTTCAAGTACCCAAGACTCAATTGTTCATCTTTTCCAATGATCAAGAACCAAGAGTCAAGTTCTTTTTATATCTTAACCGAAATCGCTTCTCTAGCCAAGGCTTTTGCTTCATTAATCAAGAACTCCAAGAGTTTTGACTGCACATGAGTTGTCACGCACGGGTTCCTCAACCGTTTCCTCCACGCGTCCCTTTCTCATTGGTTCGTACCTGACACGCACTATCAGGTTGCGTCGCTTCTATACACGCCACCTGACAAGCACGTCGTCCAAGGCATACCATTATGTTTTGCTGCATTTTCGTATATTTGACAAAACTCTTCCTTCTCTCTCTGTCTTTTCACTTTTGTAATTCACAATTTTCCCTTATGTCTCAGACTCACTCTCTCTAACATTTCCAAATCTTCCATTGTTGCGTTCACGAGCTCTCTGCACCCGTTCCGTTCACCACTTTCGGCGAGCTTTTTACTATCTAGTCACAGCCATTATCATCGTCCAACTTCGGCGAACCTTGTTCCAACGTCCGTGTTCTCAGCCCCATTTGGTAAGCTCTTAGTTTCACTCTCTTCTAGTGCAGTCCTCCACTGTTTTGAATATATACTAATATTATATCTATTGCCATTGAATTCATTTTCATAGCTGTACTTTGTTTCTATTTTCATGATTTGGCCATCATTTCTGTTTCTTGAATCTTGAATCTGTGTAGTGCTTCAAAGAATGCCAATCATGTTTTGCTTGAGATACTTGCACACTGTTTTTCATACACTCACTCAGTGATTTAAAGTTTTGGGTGTGCATATCTGTTTTCTGCTTCAATCTTGGTTGCTGAATTTTCTTCTCTCTGATTCCTTTTTAGCTCTAAACTTCGTTCCATTTCTGTTTGCTTTATCTGTTTTTCCAGATTCTTGCTCTTGATTCTTATTTCTGCATTAGACTTAGGTTTGGGATTTGATTTAGAACCTTGTTCTTTAGAAAAATCGAAACGAACTCCCCTTAGATATTCAAAAATCTTTATCCTAGTGCCTTCTAGGGTTTAGTCGAGGTCTTTAGACTCATACCAAATATTCTTTTCTGAAACTTTTCACCAATCTTACTAAACCGACATCGTGGGGATGTTCAAGTAGAGGGTAGACACCCAAGAAAAACTAGAGCACTTTAGGCGGGAGTTCTCTATTCCAGCCGACATCCATTTGAGGTTGGCTGGGGAGGAGGACTCTATCATGCCCGATAGAGACTTCATGCCCTTCTCTGTTGTTGCATTTATTGAGTGCAGACTTCGGTTTCCCCTAAACATTCTTTTCTGAGAAATCCTCTACTATTACAAACTCAACCCCATACAACTTGCCATAAACTTATATAGGGTTATTAACGGCATAATCAAACTAGCACACAGGGAAAAGACTAGAATCACATTAGCCGACATCCAATTCTGCTATACCATATGTGGCCTTAAGTATGAAAAAGGCTACATATACTACCTTAAGCCCAGATCCATTGCTTTCAAACTACTAACCGACCTCCTAGACTCCAACAAGGGTGCTAGAGATGATTACTTCACCATCTCGGGCAACTGGGAGTTTGCACTTGATGACGATCTTCATCTTTATCCTCTGAGCCGAACAGTTTTTAAAGAGGGTGATAGTAAAATTTAGTCATCCTACTGTAATTCCATTTTGGTTAGAGCTTGCCAACTCATTTATCTCTACTAACGTTTGCTTCTTGCTTTTTGCAGCTCTTCCTCAGCCAACCAAAGGATTCCAGCAAACATACGTCCCCAGCCGAGATCTAAAGAAACTCTTGGATCTCCCTGTGCAGAAACGCAAGGCCCCTCTGCTGTTAAATTACATTCCAACATACAAATCGACCCTGCCCGACGTTCCGCGCCTAAGTAAGACTCCTCCTTCTGCCACAACTCCACCAGCCACTTCATCTCCCAGGCCAGACCAGGCCTCTTCCTCAAATCCAACTGATCTGCCATCAACCTCTGCCCCGCAACTTATCCCGATATCCCAGTGCTGATGCTGACGTCGTGCCCCAACAAACGTTCCAGCAGGCAGGACTCGTAGCTATAAACGTCAAGACTCTGAAACGTCGGCTTACGATCCAACAAACCCACCCATTGCACTTCCAGCAATTCACTTGGGGGACCAAAGTCACCCTCGCTGCAACCGTTGACGACATGGGCCGTAGCAAAGCCGTTGTCGAAGACCTTCTGGCTGACTTGCCGGGCGTGGTTACTGTCACCTCTTCTCCATCAGAGTCCCAGCCCAAGCCCAAGGAAAAAAGGGTGAAGCGTGACAAAGCAAAAACTATTATGACTCAAGTTGACACTGAAGACATCGTGCCGATCTCGAGGTTGGCAAAGGTTGAGAAAAATGCCTTCAACGCTAAAAAACGTCCTACCGAGACTGAACCATCCGATGTAGTTTAGTCGAAGAAGCCGAGGTCCAAAACTGTCGATAACCTAACTTTTTTCAAAGCCGATGAGCCTTGGGCCCCTATAATCATGATTGGTGATAAGTCAATGAAGGCTGGAGACAGTGCCATCAATAGCATCAAAGTCGGCACCGCTCTCTTCACAGTCGTGCTCCTTCCAACTGATCTCAATCGTATGGCCAAGATCAATGAATATGAAAAATTTGCTCTGATGATGCAGCATTCCGTCTTGGTAAGTTCTCAACACTCGGAACTTTTCGACTTTTCTTTTGGGTTCTTCATACTAATTTGTTTGTTTGTTTCTTTCTTTCCAGGATATCCAGCATGCCCATTCTTTTGCCACGAAAATCGAGGCATTCAAAGAAGAGTTGGTCCGCAAGACTAAAGAGGCTGCTGGCTTCCTCGCCTCCCTTAACAAGACCGAGGCCAAAATGAAGATGCTACTGGATCAGGCCAAGGCTGCCAAACAAGCTCAGGATCAGGCTAAGGAAAAAGTGGAGGCTGCTAAAGCGGTTACCGATGTACTCAGGGCCGAAGCCAAAAATCTGAGGCCAAGATCGCCAAAGTTGAGGCGGAGTTGCGAGAGGCCTTGGCAACCAAGGTTGCTGAAATCAAGGCAGCTGATAAAAAGGCCTACGCCGAAGGCCAAGCCGACGTGCATGATGCCTACAAGGAGCAAATAAACCAAGTCTACAACCGAGGTTTTTATCTCGGCTGGACGGTTGCTCTGAACAAGCTATCCATTCCAATGGATTCTGATCTTCATGATATCAACAAACTCCAAGTGCCCTTTCCACCGCCTCCAAAAAGATCGGTCGGCGAAGCCGAGGAAGAGGAATCCAAATCCGACGACGCCGAAGAAAAGGAGGATACTGCTAAGGGGGCCAAGTCCCCAACATTAAATGATCAAGTCCTGGACTTGACTCATGATGAAGAGGAAGACCTGGTTTCCAAGGGAGCATCTCCAAAACAAACCACTTCTAAGGCCGAGGTCCAGGTAGCTGAGAAGAGCTTGGACCAAACCTTGCTGGAAATCGACGCCGAGATAACGGCAGAGAAGGAAGCTATATTGCTAACCGAGGCCGACACAACGCTAACAGCTGAGGTTGAGCAATCTGAGACCAGTGCCCATAATTCCAACACTTAGGAATTTTTACTTTGTACTTTTGAATAGTTTTGCAATTTTTGGACAAGTAACCTCTTTTGCCAGGCCGAAGTGCTTTTGTTTCTGAACAAGTTTTTCTTAAATGCATGCTTGCCTTCTTCCTTCTTTCCTAAGTGTTGAATGCTTTGCTTACTGCTTTCCTTCTATGCATTATATGCTTTCATACTTAGAATATTTTTGTATGACTGCAAAGTATACCTTAACTGTATAATAACTTCGGGGTAAAGTACCTCGAATACAAACCTTAGCTATTGTTTCGGCCAACAATTTAAATACATCGGCTAACACTTAAAAATATTTTGAAATATTTTTACAAATGTTGTTTCTCTAGACTTATTCAGTCAAGTATTGCTCTTTAATTCCACTTACTGTCCTCTATCAAGACTTCACCCTTCCAATCTTGGCAACCTGGTTGGTCACCTCGGGTAATATGTATCTCGGATACATCTTTCATAATTATCTCCGCTAACTCCAACTTGTAAATTTCTCTGAAATTTCAACAAGTGTTAAGCTAATTCTAACTTGTAAATTTAGAAAATTTCAACAAGTCCCAAACTCTTAAACTTTTAAGTTTATTCATTATTCTCCAGCTCCCTGCCCCCTAATGTGAACTTAAGTTTTACTTAAGTTCATATTATGCGTTTATAGCCTTTTGCCGAAGTCAGATTCGAACAAAGACTAGCCGAGGTGTTCAACCTTGGTTTCTCTGTTAATCCGACTAAAGCACACTTAGTTCCATTCGGAGTTTAACTCTTTCGACATGGAAAACCTAGATTAATTCAACTTAGTTCAACTCTATTATATGCAAGTATAATTCAACTCTACTATATAATAAGTCTAAGTTACTCGTCATGTTTCATTCAGAAACATCACTAACTTAGTTCAACTTTATTATATGCAAGTGTAATTCAACTCTGCCATATAACAGTCTAAGTCATTCATCATGTTTTATTTAGAAACATCGCCAACTTAGTTCAACTCTATTATATGCAAGTATAATTCAACTCTGCCATATGATAAGTCTAAGTTATTCGTCACATTTCATTCAGAAACATCGCCAACTTAGTTCAACTTTATTATATACAAGTTTAATTCAACTCTGCCATATAAGAAGTCTAAGTTATTGTCATGTTTCGTTCGGAAACATCGTCATAGGACTGGTCAATCCTGTCGCACAAATATCAAAATCATTAAAATCAAACTAGCAGTTTATTATAGCTTTGACTAATAAAATTATGACATAAACTTTTGAAAGACAAAAGACTAATGATAAAAAAAACTTCATGTTGCAAGTGTTCTAGGGTCTTGGCAACTCTTTGCCATCACTGTCTTCAAGCCGGTATACCCCATTGTCGGCGACCGAGATGATTCTATAAGGCCCCTCCCAGTTTGGGCCAACTTTTTCCTCCCTGGGATCCTTCTTGTTGTCGACAACCTTTCTTAGGACAAGGTCCCCAACCTTAAACTCTCTTGGGTTGACCTTCTTGTTGTAAGCCCTAGTAAGCTGTTGCTGGTATACCCCCAGCCGAATTGCTGCTCTCTTTCTTTTTTCCTCTAGTAAGTCTAGATCTCGAGCCAAGAATGCCTCATTAGTCCCATTCTCTACTCCCTAGGTTCTGATCCCTGGGATGCCGACTTCTAGTGGGATAACCACTTTAGTGCCATAAGTCATGGCAAAAGGAGACTCCCCAATTGATCTTCTCGGCGTAGTCCGATATACCCAAAATACATTGGGTAACTCTTCCACCTACTTTCCTTTTGCTGCTTCTAGCCTCTTCTTGATCGTGTCCAAGATAGTTTTATTGGATGCCTCTGCCTGACCATTGCTCTGAGGGAAACTTAGAGTGGAGTAGTAGTTCTTGATTTTGTGTTTTGCACAGAAACTTTTGATTAGCTTACTGTCAAACTGTGTACCATTATCTGCTATTATTTCCCTCGGGATCCCAAACCTGGTGATGATGTTGTTCCATATGAAGTTCTTCACATCAATGTCTCAAATCTTTGCAAGGGGTTCAGCCTCTACCCACTTCGTGAAATAATCAATTGCTACCAACAGAAACTTCATTTGCCTAGTTGCTTGGGACAGTTGTTCAAGAAGATCCATACCCCATTGGGCAAACGGCCAAGGGTTGGATATTGGGTTTAAATCAATTGCTAGTTGATGTATCAAATGTGCAAACCTCTAACACTTCTTGCACTTTCTGACGTAGGCTTCAGTATCCTTCTGTATGTAGGGCCACTAGTACCTTTGAGTAATGGCCCTATGAGCAAGTGATCTGCTTCCAACATGGCTTCCATATACCCCTTCGTGTATTTCATACAAGAAATCTTCAACTTGGGAGAGATGTACACATCTCAAAATGCGACCAGTAAAAGACTTTCTGTAGAGATGGCCTTCTGCTGTTAGGCTAAACCTTGTCGACTTCAGCCTGGTCTTATGCGCCTCTTTGCGATCATCCGGCAGCTTGTCGTCCCTAAGAAACATCACTATTGTATCCATCCAACTTGGACCCATCTCCACACACATTGCTTCATACTCTATGATCAGTGGTTCCATAAATCCAACTTGGACCCATCTCCACACACATTGCTTCATACTCTATGATCAGTGGTTCCACACTTGGGCCTAACAAATAATCAACCATTATTGTCCTTGCCTCCCCTGATTTTATTGCACTAGCTAGGTTAGCCAAGGCATCGGCATGACTGTTATCATCTCGGCAAACCTGCTGTAACCGGCAATCTTGGAATAATACTAGCAGTCTAATAACTTCTTTGACATAGGCCATCATTTTTTCATCTCGGGCTGCGTACTCGCCTGTTGCCTGGTTCATAATAAGTTCGGAGTCAGAGAAGACTACCACTTTATCGGCTTCCATTGCTGCTGCTAACTTTAACCCTGCGATCAGTGTCTCATACTCTGCTTCATTGTTTGAGGCCTTGAACCCCAAACGAATAGACTGATCTAACATTTTCCCATCTGGCGATACTAACACTACTCTGCCCCCGTTCCGTGCTGGTTTGAACTTCCATCAACAAACAGGCAAAATGAGTCGCCGATGTAGATGTCGCAGGGCTTTGGTTTCTCTACCTTTTTCTGCTCTTCTGATGTGAGGTTTTTCACTCCTAGCTGGGTTTCTTCTTGTTCTCTTGGACATCCTAAGTCACGGCTCACAGGAGCCTGACGTGGGACGGCACAACGTGTGAACTCAGCCACAAAGTCGACCAGAACTTGGCCTTTAATTGCCGTTCTAGGCTTAAATTTTAGGTCATATTGGCCTAACACTACTGCCCATCTGGCTACCCTGCCTGTCAGATCTCCTTACTGCAACAGGGACTTTAAAGGATGCTCAGTTAGTACCACAATCTTGTGGGCTTGGAAGTAGTGATTCATTTTTTCGAATCCATCACTAGGGCTAGTGTTAATTTTTCCAAGGGTAAGTACTTGGTCTCTGCACTTGTTAAGGTTTTACTCACATAGTATACTGCCATTTGTTCTTCATTCTCTTCTCTGATTATTACTGCACTCACTGCATGCTCTGAAACGGCCCAGTATAAGAATAGTTCCTCTTCAGGTACTGGATTTGACAGAATTGGAGTTATTGTCAGGTACTTTTTCAAGTCGGCCAAGGCGACTTCGCATTCCTCTGTCCACAAGAAATCTGTGACATTTTTCAACAAAGTGAAAAATGGTTTACACTTATCCAAACTTCTGCTTATAAACCTGTTCAGGGCTGTAGCCCTTCCAATCAACATCTGCACTTGTTTTGCCGATGTCGAGCTTTTCAAGTCCAGGATAGCCTTGATTTGATCTGGGCTTGTCTCAATGCCCCTTCTGGTAACCAAGTATCCCAGGAACTTACCAAACCCAATGCCAAATGCTCATTTCAAAGCATTGAGTCGGAGCCGATATGTTCTAAGGATATCAAAAACTGCATTTAAGTCGGCCAAGTGATTCTCAGGTTCTTTGGTCTTCACGACCATGTCATCAATGTACACTTCCTCTGTTTTGCCAATCAAATGTCTGAACATCTTAGTCACCAACCTCTGGTAGGTTGCTCCTTTATTTTTCAACCCGAAATGCATTACTCTGTAGCAATACAGCCCTTTCGAAGTGATAAATGCAGTCTTCTCCTCATTAGGGAGATACATTGCTATCTGGTGGTATCCCCTGTAAGCATCTAGGAAGCTCATCCTTCCATGCCCTGAAGTGGCATCTACTAATTGATCAATCTTAGGCAGTGGGAAACTATCTTTAATACAAGCCTTATTCAGGTTGGTAAAGTCCACGTAGACCCTCCACTTCTCATTCTTCTTTTTCACAACAACTGTGTTTGACAACCAAGTTGGGTAGTTTACCTCCTGAATGGCTCTGGCCTCTAACAATTTGTCCACTTCCTCCTCTACTACCTCCACATGAACCAACGTCGGCCTCCTTGCTCGCTAAATGACAGGTTTAGTCGACTTGTCTACATTTAGCCTATGGCAAGTGACCTCGGGATCAATGCCAGGCATCTCGTATGGCGTCCAGGCAAACACTTCTATGTTTGCTCGCAAGAATAACTCTAACTCCCTTTCCTCCTCCTCAGCCAAGCCTGAGACGAGAAGGAAGAAGCGCTCTTTTATCCCTTTGTTGGACCAGAATTTTCTTCAAGGCTTCTTTGCTTTTGTCGGTCGGTTCTTTGCCGAAGTCATCCAGGACCTCTATGTCCTCGTCTTTAATTCTACTATTTCTGTCTCTCGCACGTTGCAGTTGGATTTCATAGCTACCATGGAGCAATTCTTTGCTTGCACCTGATCCCCTCTGACCTCATCAATTCCATGCTCCGTTGGGAACCGCAGCAGCTGGTGTAGTGTTGATGGAACAGCTCTCATTGCGTGCAACCATGGCTTTCCCAAGATAACATTGTAAGGAGAGGGGGTGTCAATTACTGTGAACTTTGTGCTTACCTTCTTGGTGTCTGGTTGCACCTTCAAATTTATTGCTCCCAAGGGCCATGTCGGCATTCCATTGAACTCGACCATTTATTGTTCCCAGTTCCTTGTAACATCGGACATACATGATGTTATAAGAGCTGCCTTGGTCGATCAGAATGTGCCTTACCTGGCATTTCCCAATCTTGAAGGTCATTACCAGAGCATCGTTGTATGGATGTTGCACCATGTCAAGGTCTTCCTCAGTAAAGGACACCATTGGTCCCTAGTACTCGTTTGTCCTAGGCCTCTTTTGTTGGATCTGACACATATGCTGTAAGTGTTTTACCTTCTAGGTCTCTCCTCGTATATCATTCTCATTAACCTTTGAGTGGATCACATTGATCACCCGAGGTTTTACTTCATGTGGTTGTGGTAGAGGTGGTGCTGCCAGTGCTTGGGGCAGTCTCGTCTGCTCTTCCCTCATTCTGGCCTCATCTACTAGGTCTCTTAAGTGACCTTTTTGACCAGATCTTCCAAATGCGCCTTTAGGGCTCTACAACCCTACGTCAGGTGTCCATCTTCATTATGGTAAGCACAGTGCTTCCCTAGACTTCTCTTCATAAATTCGCCAGGGATCAGCGCTCTGTAATACGGCTAGTTCCTGATCCTTTCTAAAACTTTATAAACTGGGATCCAGAACACAGTGGTGACTGCCTGTGTAGCCCTCAGTCCTGTTTCTTGTCTATTAAATCCAGTATTACCTCGGTCTCACTTTGGCGAGCCATTTCTCTTTTCCTACTTCAGTGCCTTTGCTCCCAGTGTATCCTCTTCTGCTCTGGCATATTTCTCGATCCTTGCCATGAGCTCTTTCATACTCTTTGGCAGAGTCTTTACCATTGACTTTCGAAGCATGCAGTCATTCTCCAGGCTGTTCTTAAAAGACACGACCACCAACTCCTGGCTACATCCTGCTATTCGGTCGAACACCTCATAATACCTTTTGGCATAAGCCCTGAGGCTTTCACCCTCGCCAATTTTCAGAACCATCATGGAGTCTACCCTCAAGGGCTGCAATTTGTTTGTAACAAACCTGACCATAAACATCTCGGCCAGGCCTTCCCAACTCTTCACATTTTCTTTCGGCAACTTGTGAAACCAATCTGGTGTGATTTCCCCAAAGGATGAGGGGAACACCTTGCAAAGCAATGGTTAGTTCTTGGTATACAGTGCCATTGAACTCAAATATAAGTCGATGTGAAAGTTCGAATCGGACTTACCGTCATATATCTGGAACCTCGGCATATGGTACCTTTTTGGGGCCTCAAACTTATCCAACTCTACTGAGAACAACATTCTCGGCTTGACTTGGGATGTGACCTCGGCATTCTGTCATTTCCTCTAGAGGTAATCCCTCAAATCCTTCTTAGTCCAGCTAGGAGCTTGACTGTCAACGGATTTCAGTCTTTTTGGTGTGCTGCTCCTGGTGTCGTTATAAGTCCTTTTGGACTTCTCTTCATTCACTGTATCAAAACAAAGTTCCTTCCCTTGAACATGTCGATGTTCCTTAACATACGTCCCTTTGGTATGAGGCGTCCTCTAAGACTCTCCTCTCATTGACTCTGCTCACACTAGCGTCCTGTTGTAACAACCCTGACCCATGATTAACGTTAATCTATGATTTCATGTGCCTAATAAGTTATTAAGATTAGATTTTGGATTAATTACATGTGCATTGCATCATATTGTGTTTATATCTGTTTGACGTAGAAAGATCTGTTCATGTTCTAGTTTCGATTTGCGAATCGAAGGCCTTATCGACATCTGATTCTGAAATTGATTTCATTTATGTGTTGTTTGGAATTTTTAAAACCTTATGGTAGGTTTAATTAAAATTCGATTTGGAACGATTAAATTAGATTAAGTTAATGTCCACTTAATTAACCTTAATTAACTATACTTTTATCCAAGCCTATTTAAGGCACCAATTGAGCTCCCACCCATATTTTTTCCTTCATCTCAATACATTTTGAGCCTATTCAAGTACGAAAATGTGAGAGAGGGAGAGTTAGGAGAAATTAAGCTCAAACAAAGGATTTGCTAGGAAATGTTGTGAGATTGAAGAGAATTTGAGAGTTTCAACTTCAACCCTTGTAAATTCAAGTCTCTAGGTAAGGAATCAAACTCTTGGTTGTGTAATTGAGTTAGATTTTACAAGACTTCAAGTGAATTAGATGAATTCATGTAGGAATTGAGTTAGAATTGAAGAGAATTGAACTATACTATGCATGCATGTCCATTTCTTCAAAAAATAAGCATGATTTTAAATAATTCTTTCATGCATGTGTTCATCTCACCTATGTTTTGAAAATTCATCATGTTTTCTATCAATTTGCCTAATTTAATCATGTTTTGAGAGGTTTTGAGTTCAAGGGAATTCATGCATGTTATGTTCATGAACATTCATAAAGTCTAAGTTTGAATTTGTGAACAATTTGCATGCTTTTGGACCTTGATTTCATGAAATGATCTTAAATCATGATGTTTTGTGAGTTTCCAAACGTTTTCCAACGTTTTCCAGAATTTTGGCCAAAGAGGATGAGTTTTGAAGTGTTTAGTTTGAGTTTGAAGTTTGGAGATCAAATTTGGAATTTCAGAATTTACATCTATGCTCGAGCGTGGGAGTTTACGCTCGAGCGAGCACTCTGAGTGCGTGCACTTCTGCTCGAGCAACTTGAGGCCCGTTCGAGCGTGAAATGCATGTAACCAGAAGTTCATATGTTTTGCAGCACGCTCAAGTAACAGAAGTCACGCTCAAGCGAGAGTCTGAGTCTCACGCTCGAACGGAGATCGAGCGTCCGTCGAGCCTGAAAAGTAAGTAACCATTACTTTTTCAAAATTTACAGTACGCTCGAGCGAAACCTTCACATTTTGCATGTGCTCGAGCGAGGAAAGCCACACTCGAGCGTGGACCCTGTTTTCAATAAGTTTTGAAAAATGTTTTCGAGTGCATTGTTGCATCCTCATTCCATCCTAGGCATTCCTAGGCCATGATTAAGACACTATAATGAGAATAAAGGTTAGAAACACACTTAGGACAAAAAAATGTGTCATGTGCAATTCGAGCGTGTGTTTCAATGTATGTCTCTGTCATGTTATGTAGGTCACGCGCCGCGGTGCAATTCGCGCGTGTGTTTCAATGTATGTCTCTGTCATGTTATGTAGGTCACGCACCGCGAGTTAAGTGAGTTACCTACTCTACTTGTTTACTTGGAGCCATCTGTTAATTGTGAGTAATAACTCTATAAAGCTATGTTTAATTACAAGTATTTTCTGATCGATATGATACGATCTGGTTTCTGAAATGCTATTTTATGAATTACGAATGAATGTCCATTTTTCTGAAATATATTTGTGGTATCCTTAGTTCACGTGGCCCTCGCGCGGGGGTAACAATACCGTGGCCAATATGCACGTGGCCTTCGCCTAGGGGTAACAATACTGTGGCTTATATTCACGTGGCCTTTGCCCGGGGGTAACAATACCAAGGCCTATATTCATGTGGCCCTTACTTGGGGGTAACAATACCATGGCTACTTGTGCACAAGATATGGACCTTTATGGTCGTCAGTACCGACTATACATGTGGGTCTGAGGACTAAGTTGATATGATAGCTAATGGGTGTATCACATATGATCTTATGCAAATCTGGAATATGAATATGAGCATGTATCTGAATCCAATTATGATTTGAAATCTGAATATGCATAAGACTCTGTTTCTGATAAGAATATGTTTTTGATATAAACTCTGATTTCTAACTCTGTGATGGGCATCATCTATTAAAACCCCTTTACCTTGTTATTATTCACTGGGCTTCTGCTCACTATTTGTTTGTATGTATGTAGGTGAGCAGGCGCGTGACTAGGCCTAAGTTACTACCTGGCGAGTTTTGGTGTCAGCTAGACATCATGCCTCCCGTGGAGGTTCCCTTTTGAGTTCTGCTTAAGTTTTTGTGTCCTTAGGACTGTTGTACTTTCTAAATGCTTATGTATGGTCTGAACACGTTTGAAAGTTTTGTATAAGTGGCTTGGGTGATGTAAGACTAATGTATTTTCGACGCCACATTTGTATATATATATATAAGTTATTTTGAAAATTTCCTGTCCCATGTATGTCTGCATAGCTCTATGGACTATGTATGTTTAGTATATTTGCTTCCGCAGCCCCTGTTTATATATTATTCTGTTCAGAGGCCTTTGGTAATCCCAAGGATTACTGGCCTGTTACGATGCTAAACCTATAGGGAACGGGTTTGGGTCGTGACAGAGTGGTATTAGAGCACGTGTTTTACCACACTCACGAGTCTATATGAGCGTAGGATGTCCTAGTAATAAGTAGGGGCATTCCATCTGCATATGTGAGTGTGTGGTAATCTTTCTGAATGTGGAAACTGAAATTTGAATCTGGACAGATGAAATAGAAAATAAATGAATAAGATAATTCCTATGTTTAATATTACTTGGTGTCTCTATAGCAACATGGAGAATGCAAGAGGAAATGACACAAGCGAATCTTCTGAGGCCCGAATGAACAGAATGGAACAGATGCTTGCGGCTTTGACTGAAGCAATGACGCAGCAACCAAGACAACAACCTTTACCTCCTCCACCTCCGCCAGTGCTAGCTGAACTGGACAATAATGACATCATCAATTTGACTAAAAATTTATGAAAATGAAACCGCCGACCTTCTTGAGTGGTATTGAACTGTTGAAGGCAGAAACCTGGTTGTTAGAAATGGAAAAGTTATTTGAAGTATTCCCTTGCTCTGCAACTCAGAAAGTCCTTTTGGCTACTTACACCCTAAATGATGCAGCCCGGAGATGGTGGCTGTTGGTTCGAAATAACAACGGGGACATGACATGGCACAATTCAATGAGATATTCTACAACAAGTACTTTCCCCAATGCTTCAGGGACCGAAAAGTTTCTAAATTCTAAGAACTCAAACAAGGCAGAATGTCAGTGGTCTAATATGAAGCTAAGTTTATTGAATTAGCTCGTTTTTCCCCGTACATGGTAGACACTGATTATAAGAAAGCACGAAAGTTCGAGGGAGGACTGGACCTGGAAGTATTTGATCGAGTAGATGTCTTGAAATTGCCTACTTATGTAGAAGTGCTCGACAGGGCATTGATGGCAGAAACCATAATAGCAGCTAAGAAACAAACTACAACTCCAATAACTGAATGGAAGGGAAAGAGAGCTGGATTTAATTTCAAGAAGGGCCGATCATTTTTGAAGAATCAAAATACAGAATCTTCTAGTAGCTCTAGTCAAAGTAGCGGATCTACTCCAAATTGCCCCGACTGCGGGAGGAAGCACAAAGGTGCATGTTACCGTGCATCAGGTGCGTGTTTTCGATGTGGCAAGACTGGCCACATGGTTAGGGATTGCCCAATGAGATCCAATGAGGTTCGTCGTCCTGTGGCAAGTTCAGCCGGGTCTGTTTCTGCAGCAAGATCAAATGCAAGAACCAATGTTAGAGGTGACACTAACAATGAAATGTTGAGGCAAGGGAGAGTGTTCGCACTAGTACCCGGAGATGTACAGAACACTGAGTCTGTGGTGTCAGGTATAATTTCCATTTCTGCCCAGAATGCATATGTCTTGATAGATTCTGGTTCTACACACTCGTTTGTGTCGCATGCCTTTTCTCAAAAACTAACTAGACCTTTAGAATCCATGAATTATTTATTGTCTGTATCTACGCCATCTGGGGGTTCTATGGTATGTGCATATGTACATCCGGCATGTGATGTTTTAATTGGCGATATGACGTTATACGTTGATTTGCTGCCTTTGAGTATTGACCACTTTGATTGCATCTTGGGTATGGATTGGTTAACAAAGTATTGTGCTACTATTGATTGTGTAAACAAAACCGTCATGTTCAAACCACTTGGTGGGAATGGGGTAGTTCCTCCGCTATACTTGATTTCGTTTGTGAAAGCCAAGAAATTGTTAAAAAAAGGTTGTCGGGCTATTTGTGTTGTGCATTGACTGAATCTTTAGATAGTACCAGTGTAGAAACTATTCCTGTGGTTTGTGACTTTCCTGATGTGTTTCCCAATGATCTACCCAGGGATTTAATTGATAGAGAAATTGAATTTACCATTGATGTAATGTAATACCTGGAACACAACCTATCTCCAAGACTCCTTATAGGATGTCGACTTCCAAATTGAAAGAGTTAAAGTCCAACTCCAAGAGCTCTTAGACAAGAAATTCATCCGTCCGAGTACCTCACCTTGGGGAGCTCCAGTTTTATTTGTTAAAAAGAAGGATGGATCTTTGAGGCTTTATGTTGACTACCATGAGTTAAACAAAATAACCGTCAAGAACAAGTACCCACTACCCCAAATTGATGACTTGTTTGATCAACTTCAGGGAGCCCAAGTGTTTTCTAGGATTGATCTTAGATCCAGGTATCACCAGTTAAAGGTCAAGGTAGAAGACATAGAGAAGACTGCATTCAGAACTAGATATGGGCATTATGAATTCTTAGTCATGCCATTTGGGGTAACCAATGCACCTGCGGCCTTTATGGACCTTATGAATAGGGTGTTCAAACAATTTTTGGATGAATTTATTGTTGTCTTTATTGATGATATATTGATTTATTCCAAAAACAGGGAAGAACATGAGAATCATTTGAGAACTGCCTTACAGATTCTGAGGGAAAAGAAGTTATACGCAAAACTTTCCAAATGTGAATTTTGGCTTGACAGTGTAGCATTTATGGGGCATGTAATCACAGAGATGGTGTTTCGGTTGACCCTCAGAAAATTGAAACCATTGTGAACTGGCCAAGACCAACTAATGTGTCTGAACTGAGAAGTTTTCTGGGACTTGCAGGTTACTATAGAAGGTTTGTGAAAGATTTCTCGAAACTTGCTATGCCATTGACGCAGTTGACACAGAAAAATGTGCCATTTGATTGGGATGATCAGCGTGAAACAGCTTTTCAAGAGTTGAAAGCTAGATTAGTAACTGCACCAATCTTAACTCTACCTAATGGTACTGATTTCGTCCACATGAAAAGAATTACCCAACTTATTGACCTTGAATTGGCAGCTGTCGTCTTTACTTTGAAGATTTGGCGACATTATCTGTATGGTGTGACTTGTGAAGTATATACAGACCATAAAAGTCTCAACTATTTCTTTACCCAAAAAGAATTGAACATGAGACAGAGGAGATGGTTAGAGTTAATCAAAGATTATGACCTGCAAATTTTGTATCATCTAGGGAAGGCAAATACTGTTGCGATGCATTAAGCCGGAAATCCATTGTTAATTTGTCATGTCTGCTCACTGGCCAGAGAGAGTTATTATGTGACTTTGAGAAGAATGAGATTGAAGTTGTATTATGTGAATAGGGCGAAATCTTAGCCGCCATTTCTGCTCAGCCTGCAATCATTAAAGAGATTAAAGGGAAACAACGCAAAGATGAGTTTCTGAGGAGAATTATTGATGAGATTGAATTAAAACCAAAACCGGGATTTGTGCTTGACAATGATATGTTGAAATTTCAGGGTCGCCTGTGTGTGCCGGATTATGATGATTTGAAGAAAAGCATTCTGATAGAGGCCCACAATTCTAAATTTGCTATGCATCCAGGAAATACGAAAATGTATCATGATTTGAAGTAGAATTTCTGGTGGCTTGGAATGAAAAAGTGCATTGCAGATTTTGTGGTTAGATATTTACATTGCCAACAAGTTAAAGTCGAACATCAATGACCCACTAGTTTGTTACAGCCACTTCTAATACCGGAATGGAAATGGGAGCACATTACCATGGACTTCATTGTGGGATTGCCTCGCTCTTCCCGAGGTATGGATTCTATCTGGGTTATAGTTGATCGTTTGACTAAATCTGCCCATTTTCTGTCTGTCAAAACTATTTATAATGCGGATAAGTTAGCTAACATGTATGTGAATGAAATTGTGAGATTACATGATGTACCAGTATCTATTGTATCTGACAGAGATTCGAAGTTCACATCAAGATTCTGGCAAAGTTTGCAACAGGCTTTGGGGACGGAACTGAGGTTAAGTAGTGCTTATCACCCATAGACAGATGGTCAGACTGAATGGGCAAATCTAACCTTGGAAGATATGCTTAGAATGTGCGTGTTAGACTTCCAAGAAAATTGGGAGACTTATTTGCCATTGGCTGAGTTTGTGTACAACAACAGCTGCCATTCAAGCATTGGAATGGCTCCTTATGAAGCTTTGTATGGAAGAAATGCCGATCTTCGATATGTTGGGCCGAGGTAGGTGATAGACCTTTGTTGGGACCGGAACTTGTACAAGAAACGAATAAAATGTGAAATTGATTCAGCAAAGGTTAAAAACTGCTCAAAATCGAGAAAAAGAGTTATGCTGATGTTCAAAGAAGAGACAAAGAATATGAAGTCAGGGACCACGTGTTCATAAAAAAGAGTTATGCTGATGTTCGAAGAACGAGACAAAGAATATGAAGTCAGGGACCACGTGTTCATAAAAGTGACACCAATGAAATGACAAACTCGGTTTGGTGTTAAGGGCAAGTTGGCACCAAGATATGTTAGGCCATATGAGATTCTCGAGAAGATCAATTCAGTAACATACTGAGTAGCCTTATTTCCGGTAATGGAAAATATGCATAATGTCTTTCATGTCTCTATGCTTCGGGATTATTTGAGGGATTCGCTTATGAAGAAAGACCTATTCAGATTGTGAATCGCCGGATCAAAAGATTGAGAAATAGAGAAATACCGTTAATGAAAGTTGATTGGCAGAAGCACGGGGGAACTTATGCTGCATGGGAAATAGAAGAAGATATGACAAAGAGATACCCAGAACTGTTTCTGTTAGACCCAAAGTTCCTCCAAAATGAAGGTAATTCGAGTTTGGAGGACCAAACTCTTTTGAGGAGAGAAGACTGTAACAACCCTAACCCATGATTAACGTTAATCTATGATTTCATGTGCCTAATAAGTTATTAAGATCAGATTTTGGATTAATTACATGTGCATTGCATCATATTGTGTTTATATCTGTTTGACGTAGAAAGATCTATTCATGTTCTAGTTTCGGTTTGCAAATCGAAGGCCTTATCAGCATCTGATTCTGAAATTGATTTGATTTATGTGTTATTTGGAATTTTTAGAACCTTATGTTAGGTTTAATTAAAATTCAATTTGGAACGATTAAATTAGATTAAGTTAATGTCCACTTAATTAACCTTAATTAACTACACTTTTATCCAAGCCTATTTAAGGCACCAATTGAGCTCCCACTCATCTCTTTTTCTTTATCTCAATACATTTTGAGCCTATTCAAGTAAGAAAACGTGAGAGAGGGAGAGTTGGGAGAAATTGAGCTCAAACAAAGGATATGCTAGGAAATATTGTGAGATTGAAGAGAATTTGGGAGTTTCAACTTCAACCTTTTGAATTCAAGTCTCTAGGTAAGGAATCAAACTCTTAGTTGTGTAATTGAGTTAGATTTTACAAGACTTCAAGTGAATTAGATGAATTCATGTAGCAATTGAGTTAGAATTGAAGAGAATAGAACTATACCATGCATGCATGTCTATTTCTTCAGAAAATGAGCATGATTTCAAAGAATTCTTTAATTCATGTGTTCATCTCACCTATGTTTTGAAAATTCATCATGTTTTCTATCAATTTGCCTAATTTGATTATGTTTTGAGAGGTTGAGTTCAAGGGAATTCATGTATGTTATGTTCATGAAACATTCATAAAGTCTAAGTTGAATTTGTGAACAATTGGCATGCTTTGGGACTTGATTTCATGAAATGATCTTTAAATCATGATGTTTTGTGAGTTTCCAAACGTTTTCCAGAATTTTGGCCCAAGAGAATGAGTTTTGAAGTGTTTAGTTTGAGTTTGAAGTTTAGAGATCAAATCTGGAAATTCCAGAATTTGCATCTACGCTTGAGCGTAGGAGTTCACGCTCAAGCGAGCACTCTGAGTGCGTGCACTTCTGCTCGAGCGACCTGAGGCTCGCTCGAGCGTGAAATGCATGTAACCAAAAGTTCATATGTTTTGTAGCACGCTCGAGCGATTGAAGTCACGCTCGAGCGAGGGTCTGAGTCTCATGCTCGAGCGGAGACCGAGCGTCCGTCGAGCATGAAAAGTAAGTAACCATTACTTTTTCAAAATTTACAGTACGCTCGAGCGAAACCTTCACATTTTGCATGTCTGCTCGAGCGAGGAAAGCCACGCTCGAGCGTGGACCCTGTTTTCAGCAAGTTTTGAAAAATGTTTCCGAGTGCATTGTTGCATCCTCATTCCATCTTAGGCATTCCTAGGCCATGATTAAGACACTATAATGAGAATAAAGGTTAGAAACACACTTAGGACAAGAAAATGTGTCATGTGCAATTCGAGCGTGTGTTTCAATGTATGTCTCTGTCATGTTATGTAGGTCACGCGCTGCGAGTTAAGTGAGTTACCTACTTTACTTGTTTACTTGGAGCCATCTGTTAACTGTGAGTAATAACTCTATAAAGCTATGTTTAATTACAAGTATTTTCTGACCAATATGATATGATTTGGTTTCTGAAATGCTATTTTATGAATTACAAATAAATGTCCATTTTTCTGAAATATATTTGTGGTATCCTTAGTTCACATGGCCCTCGCGCGGGGGTAACAATACCGTAGCCAATATGCACGTGGCCCTCGCCCAAGGGTAACAATACTGTGGCTTATATTCACGTGGCCCTTGCCCAGGGGTAACAATACCAAGGCTTATATTCACGTGGCCCTTGCCTGGGGGTAACAATACCATGGCTACTTGCGCGCAAGATATGGACCTTTATGGTCGTCAGTACCGATTATACATGTAGGTCTCAAGACCAAGTTGATATGATAGCTAATGGGTGTACCACGTATGATCTTATGCAAAATCTGAATATGAATATGAGCATGTATCTGAATCCAATTCTGATTTGAAATCTGAATATGCATAAGACTCTGTTTTCTGATAAGAATATGTTTTTGATATAAACTCTGATTTTTAACTCTGTGATGGATATCATCCATTAAAACCCCTTTACCTTATTATTATTCACTGGGCTTCCGTTTACTATTTATTTGTATGTATATAGGTGAGCAGGCGCGTGACCAGGCCTAAGTTGCTGCCTGGCGAGTTTTGGTGTCAGCTAGCCATCATGCCTCCTGTGGAGGTTCCCTTTTGAGTTCTGCTCAAGTTTTTGTGTCCTTGGGACTGTTGTACTTTCTAAATGCTTATGTCTGGTTTGAACACATTTGAAAGTTTTGTATAAGTGGCTTGGGTGATGTAAGACTAATGTATTTTCGATGCCACATTTGTATATATATATAAGTTGTTTTGAAAATTTCCTGTCCCATATATGTATGCACAGCTCTATGGACTATGTATGTTTAGTATATTTGCTTCTGTAGCCCCTGTTTATATATTATTCTGTTCAGAGGCCTTTGGTAATCCTAGGGATTACTGGCCAGTTACGATGCTAAACCTATAGGGGCGGGTTTGAGTCGTGACACCCGTGAAGGCCAATGTGAGCATTTCTTCACCTTGTCATACTGAAAGACTGCTAGGATTGCTTTCTACCCCCTTTCTAGGCATTGTTCTTGGTCGCTGGAATCGGCGTGTCCTTCAATAGAAATAGCGATTGCATGACGTTGTTCTGTATCATGAAGTTGACAACCGATTGTGGGTCTGCCAACTTGTTTGCCATTTTCTTCATCTCGCTGTCCCTCATCAAGCATCTGTCTTTCCATACCTGGAGGTCACTTTCGTTGTAGTATTCGGCTCGGCCTGCTTTCTTTGGTGGGTTTCCCTCTTGGCCGACGTTCTTCTCCCCAGGATTCTGATCCCATGGTCCTTCATTAAGGTTTTCCTCCTCCATGTTAAGATCGGCATGTTTACCACTCCCACTAGGGATGTCATCCCCAATATTCTCTTTCTGTCCGTCGTTGGTCATCTATTCTCCTTATGTTCCCACAGACGGCGCCAATTGTGGGTGTCAATTTTTGACCACATAACCAAACGGGGAACTCAGTTGGAGAGCACCAGTAGAATAGATTAAGCCCGAACAACCTGTCACAAAAAGATAAGAATTCGACGGTGGTTCGTCTACCCGGGGGCACTCCGACGCTCAAATCAGTAATCAAATATTTCTCCAAGATAGCAAATTGTGCTTAAACTCACCAAAAAAACTTATCTCAGACCCACGAGGGTGCCTTGCTTTTATAACCAGCACTGACCTAATCCCTGTAGAGGCCTAACTTTAATGGACTTAGGCTCAATACTCATCTTGGACTCTCAGCTAGATAAGGATAAACTCCCTAAGAGCTTTATCTTTATCCAGGCTGAGACCCTCCTATGTTCTAGGACTCTTATCCCTTATCTGCTCATCTCGGATTCTGATATCTCTGTAGATAACCTTGGTCTAGCCGAGATCACCTCGGCGCCAGGACCAGGCCACGTGGCACCTCGGTTGACACTCCGGCATTACCTTGGCCACGTGCTGTCACTTATAAAATATGTCCCCACAAAATGTAATTAAAATTTTAATGAGTTTTGGGCCAAAGTAAAAATAAGAGAAAGTCTTACTATGTGGGAAGTGTGGTATGCCATGTGGTAAACTACATGGTGTGATGAATAGTGGTGTATAGTGAAAGTTTTATCACCTATAAATAAGTGAGTTTGCATGGTAATGAAGGTATAGAAAAATTGTGTATTACATGAGTGATCTCTTGTTATGGCTCTTCCTTCTTTATTTTCTTTAATTTTATAACACGTTATCAGTACGAGATTCTAGCCAGCTGAGAAGATAAAGTTACTGGATGGTTGTAGTAAGTATAAACAAATTCTAAGGCTCATTTTATATTTCCTTAATATATTTATGTGATAATAAATATATTGTTTTTGTTAAATTTAGTAGTTGTTTGGGATGTGCTATATAAGTGCACTTTTTGACTTTTTATGAAAAGATGTGTAATAAAATATTGTAATAAAATCAAAATGACCATTTTACCCTTTTGACTTTTTGACTTTTTGGATAGTTGAATTCAAAAGACAAAATAATAATTTTGCCCTAGTGGCTTCCCCCACAAGTTACCTTTGAATAGTATAGACTTTTTAGCTTTTTTAGTAATTTTTTGACTTTTTTAGTTTATCCCAAACAAGGCCTAATCATGTCAAATCTTTCAAAATTAGCTCTTGACATTTCTAGAAAAAATTATTTATCTTGGATTCTTAATGTTGAAATCCACCTTGAAGCAATGAATCTTGGAGATACCATAAAATATGAAAATGAAGCATCTCTATAGGATCGCACAAATGCAATGATATTCATTCGCCTTTATCTCTAAGAAGAATTAAAAAATGAGTATCTTACGGTAAAAGATCCACTAATTCTGTGGAATAATTTGAAGAAGAGATAAGAGCACCAGAAGATCGTAAGAGCCCATTATGATTGATTGCACCTGAGGTTGCAAGATTATAAATTAGTTAGTAAGTACAATTTTGCTTTATTTAAAATAATCTCTCGATTAAAATTATGTGGAGAAAAATTACTGAAGAAGATATGCTTGAAAAACATTCTCCATATTTCATGTTGATAATGTACTCCTGCAGCAGCAATATAGAGAGCATCATTTTTCAAAGTACTTTGAACTGATTTTATATCTTCTTGTGACTGAACAAACTAATCAATTATTATTAAAAAATCATCTATTACATCCAACTGGTTCTGCCCCATTCCCTGAAGTGAATGAGGTTGCATTTCATGGTCATGGACGAAGGAAAGGTCATGGCTTTAAACGTGGTTGAGATAGAAATAATTATCGAATCCGTAAAGGATATGTTCAGAAAAATAACATGGCATTTCACCAAAAGTGGAATAATTCTAAAACATCACAAGAATATGAAAAGAGTTACAGAATAAACCTCCCAAGAATCATGAAAATGTTTGTTACTGATGTGACATGACAAGGCATTGGTCGCGTACATGTTGTACACCTAAACATTTAGTAGATCTCTATCAAGCCTTAATAAAAGAAAAAGGAAAAGGAATTGAAATGCATTTCATAGATCATTATGAACATATTGATATTAATCATCTTGATGTTTCTGATTTCTTTGAAGATTCTGAAGGAAAAATTAATCATTTAATTGGTGATGGAAATGTTCACACTAATTAACTTAATTTTCTAGATATTATATTTTTGGGTTATGCTTTGTATTGTCCTGTTTTACGATTTTGAAATTTGTGTTTTTCTGTTTTGGAGTGTTCATTTTCATGTTTTAATTAGGCCTTTAGAGTTTGTATTTTTGAGTTTGACAGTTTGTATTTTTTCTATTTTGAGAATAATGAATTTCAATTTTTTATAGGCATGGTTAGGAATGGCAGCAGGGCGGGGACAGGGCGAGACTGGGGATCACACTCCCCGTCCTCGATCCCCGACGGCAAAAATTTCCCCGTTCCCGGCCCCGATCCCCGACGGGGAAGCTATCACCACCCCCGTCCCCTTCCCCTAACGGGGATCGGGCTTCCCCAACCCTAAAAACTCCCCGGTCCAAAAATAAAAAATAAAAATTGGCGGATGATCAACAACAACAACATCGTACATCAACAACAGAGATCATGTATGCTTAAACATACTTAAACAACATCATATAACATAGATCATGTATGCTTAAACATACTTAAACAACATCATATAACATACATCATGTATACTTAAACATACTTAATCATACAGATGATCTTCGATCTCGTCGTGATGTTCTTGAGCAGGGAGATCGGCGACGGCGAGATAGGAAAGATCAATGAGATCAGCAAGATCTGGGAGGAGGGAGAGGACAGCGGAGGAACCGCTGCCACTGCCATCGGCGAGATCGAAGATCAGCAAGATGGGAGAAGGGAGAAGACGTCGGAGAAGCCGCTGCCACCACCATCGGTGAGATCGGAGATCGGTGAGATAAGAGGAGGGAGAGGACAGCGGAGGAACCGCCGCCACTGTCGACGCCGTGAGGAGCACCTGCACAGAGAGAGAGAGAGAGAGAGAGAGGAAAAACAGTTTGTGATGTGTATGTGTGTGAGTGAGTGTGTTCAGCCAAACCCTAAAACATACACATATATTATATATATAAACAGGGGCAAAATAGTAATTTCACGTCGGGGGGCAACCGGGGTTGGGATCGGGGTCGGGGTCGGGCCGGGTCCGGGATTGAAACATGTATCCTCGTCCCCGGCTCGAATATCATCGGGGATTCAATTTTTAATACCATCCCCAGCCCGTCGAGGATATTTTTCAGGAAATAACTGCTCAATTCGGGGTTGGGGAATCGAGTCCCCGTTGGGCCGGGTTCCGATTGCCATCTCTAGGCATGGTTATCATTGATGGATTGACTAACTCCAAAATAATTAGTGATGATATTTGTCTAGTGCAATCACACACACAATCTTACGTGATGCAAAATATTTTATATAATTAGTCATGGGAAAAGCTAATGTCAATACAATTTCAGATTCTGCAAACCTAATTAAGGGCTCTAGAAGAGCCAATATTATGTTGTCAAATGGAACAAAAATTTGAATTGGTGAAACTTTGTATTCTACCAGATTCAAAAGAAATCTGTTAAGTTTTAAAGATATACGTCGTAATGGTTATCATATTGAAACTATAAATAAATGTCAGAAAGAGTATTTATTGATCACTTCAACTAATTCTAGTTAGAAGCTAGTATTAGAAAAACTTCTTGCATTTTCATCTAGATTATATTATACGACAATAAAAATGATTGAGTCACATATTGTCATGCACCAGAAGTGCTCTGACCTAAAAACGTTTATGCTATGGCATAACTGACTCGGGCATCCGAGATCTATAATGATGTGTCGAATAATTAAAAATTCACATGGACATCCATCAAAAAACCAGAAGATTGTTTTACCAAGTGATTATCCATATTCTTCCTATTTACAAGGGAAATTAATTATCAGGCCATCACCCACAAAAGTAATTGTTGAATCTCCGTCATTTTTGCAAAAAATTCAAGGATATATATGTGGACCCATACACCCTTCTTGTGGATTATTTCGTTATTTTATGGTTTCAATCAGATGGTTACATGTTTGTTTACTTTCTACGCATAAGATTGCATTTGCTAGATTCCTTGCACAAATAATTATATTGCGAGCACATTTTCTAGACCATCCTATCAAGGCAATTCGTCTTGATAGTGCTAGTGAATTTACATCTCGAGCATTTGATAACTATTACATGTCCATTGGCATTGATATTGAACACCCTGTTGCACACACTCATACCCAAAATGATTTAGCTGTATCTTTCATTAAGAGACTTCAGTTGATTGCTCGACCTTTGCTTATGAAAAACATATTACCTGTTTCAACATGGGGTCATGCTATATTGCAAGTAACATCTTTGATTCGTGTCAGACCAACTACATAGCATGAGTACTCGCCATTATAACTTGTATTTGGTCAACCACCAAATTTTAGTCACATTATAGTGTTTGGTTGCACGGTTTATGTCCCTGTTGCACCTCCACAGCACACTATGATAGGTCCACAACATAAGCTTGAAATTTATATTGGTTTTGATTCTTCATCAATCACTAGATATCTAGTACCTTTGATTGGTGATGTATTTAAGGCATAATTTGAGAATTGTCATTTTGATGAAACAATTTTCCCATCATTATAGGGAGACAAGTCGCAGCCTGAAGCTCGACAGGAAATCACTTGGAATACTTCGACGTTATCTCATCTTGATCCTCGTACTAATCAATGTGAACTAAAACCTCGTACTAATCAATGTGAACTAGAAGTTCAAAGGATCATTCATTTATAAAGTATTGCAAATCAGTTACCGGATTCATTCACCGACACATATATTGGACAAATTCATGAAGATCTTGGCCTTCAAGACCATCAAATAGAGAGAGAGAGAGATAAGGAGAGAGAGATACCAATAGATATAGAAAGAAATAAATGATGAGTGAAAGAGATATATATATATATCAACAAATAGAGAGAGAAAAAGAGAAAAGTGGATTTGTTTGAACATTTTAAACAGATCATCTATTTTTTTTTAAAGCAAAATAGATCACCTCTCTATATATGTTAGAATAGATTTGTTAAAAATGCTACAAATACTTCAATAGATAATTTTTTTAATAGATAGATAATTTAACAGATAAATGTTAAAAACAAATAGATAATTTAATAGGTAGATTATTTGTATAGATATTTGAACAAATAAGGGGGGGAAATTCGAACAAATAGTCAAAAAATTTGAACATATAGATATAAATTTGAACATATAGAAAAAAAAATTGTGCAAATAGATATAAATTTAAACATATAGTCAGCGAAAAGTCAATAGATAAAAAAAAGTCAACATATAAATTAAGGAGTAAAATTAAAAATAAAATGTCTTCCAAAATCAACGAAAGTACTCCTACCATACTATTTCACAAAAGGTAAATTTCTCATCAATAAAAAATATCCACCACTACACCTAATACCTTATACTTTTTTTACCTTGGACTTTTCAACAATTAATTCTTCTATATTTTTTATATTTCAAAAATAAAATAAAATAAAATAATGGACATTCCTGAGAACCACCAAATAATTTCTCAAAATTTGATCACATGCACCCTTCTATACTGGTCTGGTCTTTTCTTTCACCTGCTCTTCCATCTCTCTCTCTCTCTCTCTCTCTCCTCCTTTCTTAATAGCAGTAGCAGTAATTCCGTACCCAAGGTGTTAGGGACATGTGCTATCTACATCACCTATAAACATACTCTCTGGCCTCCATTATGATCTGTCCAGAACAACAGGACGAAGAAGAAGAAGATACTTCTTAAATATCGCTCTCTTGTCTCTCTCTCTATCTATAGACTTTTCGGTGTTTGACACAATCCGTCTCTCAAAGAAATTGAGAGAGAGAGAGAGACATGGCAGAGGAAGAAGTGAATATTAGTAGTAGTGAAATAGTAAGTGCACCGATTCGCCGAGTTCTTCTCATCTCTGCTGGTGCTAGTCACTCTGTTGCTCTCCTCTGTAAGCTTCATTTCCCCTTTTTTCTCTCTCCAATTCTCCTTTCTCTATACATAATCATACCCATCTATCTATATATGTAATGTTTTATTATCTGGTCTTGTTTTTTAGTGGGTGCAAATTATGTTCTAATTTTGGGTCTTGATCTTATACTTTGAATTTCTTCTTCTTGCTCTTCTTCTTTTATATTTTATTTTTATTTTTATTGAAGAAAAAAAAACCCAATTGGAAGTTATTCTTATACATTGCTTGGGTAAACTAGTTGTTTTGTTAAATTCTCTTTTCATGTGGTAATAGTTGGGGTGTTGTAAATTGACCGGTCTATGCAAAATTGGTTTGATGAATAAGAAAACAAAGAAGGAAAATATTGTTTCATGTCATTGTTGAAACCCATTCTTCTGAGTGTTGATCAAAACAATTGTTACATGAAACCATTCCTAGTTTCCATTCTAAAGAAAAGCCCAAACATATGGGTCATTGTAGGCTTTTCTCTACATACTGTCCTTTAAGCGAATCATATATGAACGCAGACAGCATGCCAAGGTAATTGAGCATCAACCCTTCATGGCATAGTCAAATGTCACAAAGAAAGAACAATGTAATGACCTCTAACACTCACAATTTGGATCCATTCACTAACCTCTCGTTGCTAAGCACATGTAGTATGAAATCCTCCCTCTGTCCCAACTCTGTCCCAAATTGTTTGTCCATTTTCGGCATCGTGCCCTTTACTGGGTTCAATAAATAATGTATTTTTGAGAATTTTTCCTGATAAATTAAAAGAACTCAATTTGTTCTTATAGATAAAGTCTTCAAAATTCTTGAAAAAAGAATAAATTTAAAAATATAAACGATTTTTTGGGATGTCTGGGATAGTGAAAATGGGCCTACAATTTGGGACATAGGGAGTATATGTTATGATGGAATACTCTTCCAAAGAGCCATGTCAATCTCCATATTTTTTAAGCAACAATGATTTTATTAGAAGAAAAGAGTAAAAGAGAAACAAAGAGGTTAAGGAGGACAAGAAGACCACCAGAAAGAGAAGCAAACAAAAGCTGCATTTCATATACAACCCTCTGACCTAGAAATCAAAAACAAAAGAATTCCCTTAAATGGAGAAGATACAAAGCCCCAAAAGAGGATAAATGACAAATCTTCTCCCACAACCCTTTAATCTCTTCCACATTGTCTTAAAAAACTCTAGCGTTCTTTTCCAATCAAATTACACAAATAGCACAATTCCAAAGTACTCTTGCCTTCTCATTGGATCCGAATCCTTTAAAATCAAACATTCGGACACTAGACATCGGGGCCACCTAATCTACTTTTACCAAAAGAAACAATTTGTACCATATAGCCATAGCGACAAGGCAATGCAAAAATAAATTGTCAATAGGTTCTCATTTCCCTTGTACATGATACACCATTGTGGGAGCAAAAACAATTAGCACAATTAAGGAAGCAAAAAGCAATTGGGTCATCTCTTCTAAAACATGCCATTGGTGTCCATACAAAATTTTTAACTTGAGGCATAATACC
Organism: Camellia japonica; assembly: GCA_030407325.1. Lineage (NCBI taxonomy): Eukaryota > Viridiplantae > Streptophyta > Magnoliopsida > Ericales > Theaceae > Camellia > Camellia japonica. The sequence continues at coordinate 66,012,428 of JAPPVO010000002.1, forward strand.
ATTCCAAATCATCTTATAAGGACCAAAAGAAGGCACATTTGGGACACCAATTATCTTAACAAAGAAGGATTTGCAAGAAAATAGGCCCAATGAATAAAGAGTCCACCTCCTATGAAAAGGTTCCTCATTTAATTGTGACCAGATTGACCTTTACTTGATAGAACTTTGGGTTACAGCTTCTATCAAAAGAATAATTTCATTACCAATCTGTTGGGATGATAAATGCATTCCTTTAGAAGAGTAAAAGCTAAATGCCGTAAAGAATAAAATATTTTATTGTTTATTTAGTTTGTTTATCTTAAAGCTTTTCAGCTTGGTTTATCCTTTTGTTATTCTGTCTTCATCCATGATTGATTTCCATGTATGTAACTTCCTGCTATATAAATTTCATTTGTAAAATTTGCATTAAGGAGACAAACTGACATTGTAGATCTTTTACAGCTGGAAATTTTGTTTGCTCTTGGGGGCGGGGAGAGGATGGTCAGCTAGGTCATGGTGATGCTGAAGATCGACTTTTTCCAACTCAACTAAGTGCATTAGATGGCCATGAGATAGTATCCATTACTTGTGGAGCTGATCATACAGTTGCATTTTCTGAATCAAGTATGCAAGTGTACAGTTGGGGATGGTAGGTTTTTTTTATTTGTCTATCAGAATACAGAAACAAAACTTTTGAATCTGTGTGGAGAATGAACCATAAAAGCCTACTTTGCCTCTGTAATGCTTAGGTAAAATTTGAGAACTTTGCTTTTTTGGGAACAAATTTGAACCTTAAAAAGCCAACTTTCCACTGTTTGGTTTGTCGGCATTTAATCTCAACTTAAGTCCATTTGGGAAGGATTCATATACAGAGACGAGTACAATCATATTTACAATTGAGAAAGTGTTTGTCGAATGGGATTGCCAGAACTAAGTTCAAATCTAAGTCCAAACATTTACATTTAGCCATTTTACCATCATTATAATTGATTTTTTTCTTTAGGTCTTCATATGTCTATAGGTTGATTATTTTGTTTTCTTAACTGTCAAAATGAAACAAAGATCTCTAAACCCATCTTTTTCCTTTCCCTTTCCAGATCCTTATCCAAATCTATGATCAAAACACAGCCTAAGAGTTGTTTCTTGAATCTAAAAAGTGTTGCAACATCAAGTTTGTGTTTTCTTTTGATAATGGTGTTAGATTTGTCATGTGAGGTGGTCATGGACACGAGATGAATACCTTGATTTGTAAATATAGCTACGCATCTTGGTCATTTGTAGTGTTTCATGTATTGCTGCTTTGCAAACCATTGGGCATAACTATTCGTGCATAATTAATTCACTCACTTGCATGGAATGATATGATGCGTTCTTGTTTCTGTCTTATGATTATCTCAATGTTTGTTTTTGTGGTTCTTATTTGATATATAAGTAGTTTTTCTTCTGCCAATTTTGTAGGGGTGATTTTGGGAGGCTGGGTCATGGTAACTCTAGTGACTTGTTTACCCTCAGCCAATCAAAGCATTGCAGGGTTTACGGATAAAGCAAATTGCATGTGGGGACAGCCACTGTTTAGCAGTGACCATGGAAGGCGAGGTGCAGAGGTTGGTTGTCATTGCTACTCTTTCTTTTCTATTTCTTTTTTGAAAAATCACAAGGAGTGATTAAACTAGCTTTGGGGGTTGCTTGTGAATTGACCCACCGATTAAAATTCTTGTGAGGTGCTAAACAGATAAGGAAAGCAATTATAAAAACATGCACATCGACATGTTGAATTGTTATGTGGAAACCCTCTTAAGGGGAAAAACCACGGGCACCTTTGCCGAAGAAGATAATCTACAATTCAAAGAGATTAATACAAGATCCAACTAGTGACTTACAAGTTACAACCAATAATACCTCAGATGCATTTTTACCTTGACCTTGACCTCAAGAGACATATCTCCCAGATTTCAATTATTCTGGTGATTTATTTATTTTTGTGAAGGTTAAGCTTTCTTTCGAAACAGGTTATGTTCACTAGTTTAATATTGGTTTTTTTGTGGTTTTTTATTGAAGTTGGGGGCGGAATCAAAATGGTCAACTTGGTCTTGGCACTACTGAGGATTCTCCCCTGCCACAAAAAATTGAAGCTTTCCAGGTATTGCTGTTAATTCTTATCCAGAAATAGTTGTCTCATTGCTCATTTAATTGTACTTAATTTCAATACGTGAGAACCCCGTTTATAAACCATATCAACCTTGTTTAATTTCTTAGTCTTGCGAGACATGCTAGCATCCAAAAGTTTCATGTGTTCCTATTAATATTGCATAATGTACCTTATAAAAAGAAAAAGGAGAAAAAAAAAAAAAAAAAAGAAAGAAAAAAAAAAAAAGAGAGAAAAAGTGCACAATGATAGAGATAATGGAGGTGACAAGACTTCAACCCAACATCTTCTGTAACCATATCTCTAAAGATCACCAATTATCTCAAAAGCTTGAGTTGTTAAAGAGAGGGCTAACTTTATTATATATATTCTCAACAATACTTTCACTAGTTCTAAACAATAGTAGAGACTCCATAACATACACAAAGGAATTTCAACTACCTTAGACAATTTCCGTGGGAGCAGAAGAGGCTTCTTCGTTTTCATGGTCCATATGCCCTCTCTTATTAGGTCCTTGTTACAATATCATGTTTGTTGAGCTTGTTATTAAATTGGCTATAGAATTTAAAGCTAATGTTAAAAAATACAAAATAATAATAATAATAAAGAAAAAGAAGAAGATAAATAGAAACCCGTTCATTCTTTATTTAGAAAAAGAATATTCTTCCTAATATCGCATTATTAGCAAATTTCATGGTAATTAATCAGTAAAAGAATAGTGTACTTCAAGCATGTTTTTCATTGAGATTGTCATGGAAACACTTTTCTGAAATGTTGCATGGCACTTCACTTATCTTTGCTTCACTTTTTGCAGGGGATCTCTGTCAAACTGGTTGCTGCGGGTGCTGAACATACAGCTGCTGTTACAGAAGATGGTCAACTTTATGGTTGGGGCTGGGGCAGATATGGAAACTTGGGTTTAGGTGACAAAAATGATCGCTTAGTTCCTCAGAAAGTTTTGAGTGTTGAGGTATGTCACTCATCTGAGATTATTTTTCTGGTATTCACAATTGACCTACAAGATATCTAGACGCTTTCAATATAAAATTTTTGCTTTCAGTTCTTACTAATTGGGAAATGTAAGTTAGCCATTAGTTGGGATGTTATAACATGAACATCGGGTACGAGTGTTAGGTGTCGGTATGTGTCCAAGTGTCAAATTCATCTAATCCCTATGGCAAGGACACAGGAATATGACAAATATTTGTATTTCTTAATTTTTTTTTAATTTTTTTTTTTATAGGATACGACGGTGTTTACAAGGTTACAAAAAACATTTTATGCATATTCAGGTAGTTTTATTGCTAGTTATGTAGAAAACTTGGATCAATAGACATGCATGTTGGCTGAACATCCAACTACACATTGGACACATTCTGATCTCCTACCCAAGTGTCAAGTGTCTGACAAGGGTACTTCACACATTTAGAAGAGACTATGTATCATGTCTGAAAGAAAGAAAATTTTGTGAAGTTAACAACAGTCAGGGAAATATATTCATATTCTTTCCATTTATCAAAAAAAAAAATATTCATCTTCCATCTGAACTTGAGCTTTTCTTTTTTCACTACAACCTGCAGAGATAAACACCTGTGGGAACCTACTTTGTCCAAATGAGTTAGCTAACAAGTCATTGGCTAGAATCAGATCCATATTTTTATTAATAACTGTGAGTTGGGTCGGAATTGAGTCACTACCCATCAATTATACAAATAGAACTGTTGAAGGTTTTGGTAGATATTATCCACTCGAATTTGTTGCAGCATGTCTGTCAAGAGGAATTTTGTTGTTTGTTTGGCTTTTGAAACAAAAAATGGAACAAGTGTGGGAACTGTTGTTTAGTTAGCTCTTGTTAGCCAGGTGAGCAAAGACATGGCCTAGTTGCGTATTTTATACCCTATTATGGGCAACAGATAATTTTAGAAAAAGTCTTGGGCTGCTGGCTCCAGTGCAACCTTGAATTGTTGAAAGTAGTTGATTGTATTGAAAACCTGGTGAAACATGGCAGTTCTGGATAAATTGATTGCCAACTTCGTTTGGTAGCTCTTATAAGATGGCTTAGAGCATCTCCAATCCTTAACCAAAACTTTTATCAAATTTAAATTTGATGAAAAATTTGGTGAAAATGACCTTTTAGACCATCTCCAACGCTGCATCTACTATTTCATCAAATTTAAATTTGGTGACAATGGCAACTGTTTAATCTCTGACCCTTTCATCAAACTCATATCAAATGAGGGATGAACTAAAACTTTTATCAAATGAAGAGAGCCTTTCATCTTTCATCAAATTTAAATTGTTGCCGTTGGGTTGAACATCCTCCCGGATATCCTCTCAGATGTCCACCCAAGATCAACTTTGACAACCTTTTTTGTTCATGTCTGGATGACCTCTAGGACATCCGCCCGGACATCTTCCAAGACAATCGGGGATGTGAAAAAATCTGATAAAAATTATAATTTTAGTATTGGTGTGAATGGTATCAAACCAAACTTCTTATCAAATTTTTACTCAAATTTGATGAAATTTTTTATTCAACGTTGGAGATGCTCTAATTATCAATTCATCAAACTTGTATCAAATTAAGTTTTCACCAATTTTTCATTAAATCTAGGCAAGAACAAGTTTTTCACTAAATTTGATGAAAGAAGCTTTTGGGGATAGGCTTGGAATTTTTAAAAAGGATTTGATTAAATTTTTTAGTGAGGATCAGAGCATTCAATTTTTTCACCAAATCAAACTTTTGGTTAAATTTGATGAAAAGCTATTGGAGCATCCCATCAAGCTTTTAACCAATTTTTACTCAAACTTGATGCTCTTATAAATCCATTTTTCTAAAAAAAAGCACTAGATCATTTGGCATGTCCATTTCCCACCAAAAAGCCAACTTTAGCCACTTAAAAATGCCATTAGTTAAGCCAAAAATGCTAGAAAGCTAGCATTTTGGGAACTGTATGATTAAGGAAAAAAAAACCCTTCTGTATTTTCTTCTATTAACTTTGTAGAACAGTCTTGTGTTTCCATAATAGGCAATTTTAGCAGAAGCTGTTTCCAAATACTTTGTTAATGCTTTATAATTTGTTCTGTGTTAATCTCTGTCTCTCTCAAACTTGTTTACTTCAAATATCAAGTTGTAATATTTCCAAGTTCCAGGCAGAGAAGATGGTTCTGGTTGCCTGTGGATGGAGGCATACAATATCTGTCTCATCTTCTGGTGGTTTATACACTTATGGGTGGAGTAAGTATGGTCAATTAGGACATGGAGATTTTGAAGACCACCTCATACCTCATAGGCTGGAAGCCCTGCGTGAAAATTTTATTTCACAGGTAACCTTTTCGGTTTTCATGGAGTTGATTATGATTTCCTAATTTGGTATCAGTTCCTTTATGTTCTTTTCTTTAGACAGGAAAATCTAGTGAAAAGAATAAGAATATGGAATTTGTTGTATTCTTTATCTGCTTGAATTTGTTGTTTAGAGATCTCAATACTCTGTTCTCTTTCTCTGCCTTCTTGGTGACAAGGTACTGTTTAATGAGTCAATAGAGTTCAGTTGATGTATTCCAACTTGTGAAGAGTTTAGTTGCTGCATGGTTGACAGAGATTTTGAAAATTTTAAAGGAATTTACTTAATAAAAGAGCATCAGTACCTAAAAATATTAGCGTAGCTATACACTTTCATGTGTTCACCAACAATAATGTTATATATATTATCAATACAACAATACCCCTATTACTAATAACTATAATTCCCAACAAATTTATATTGCCTGTCCAGTTATATATGCGTATGTGTGCGAGTAAGTGTAGATACGTACATTTGTTCACTTGTCTGCAACTATGACTGATGTTTTTATTGTCCTGTGTTTTTAAACTTTTCTTGGCTTTAAAATTTTTCAGATATCAGGTGGTTGGAGACACACCATGGCACTGACATCTGATGGAAAACTTTACGGTTGGGGTTGGAATAAGGTTGATGACTTAATTCTCCTTTATTTTTTTAATTGAATTCGAACTTTCTCCATCTCCATCTCCATCTCCATCTCCATCAACCAATTCGAACTTTCTTTTTCTTGTACAGTTTGGACAGGTTGGTGTTGGTGACAATGTTGATCATTGCTCTCCTGCACAAGTTGGATTTCCGGATGAGCAGGCAATTCTTATTCCCCTAATCTCTGACGGAATATAGGAAATCTTTTCAATATACTCTTTTTAGACGGTGTGTACAATATGCACCCTCTTACGTATTTTTTTGATACATGTTACATATTTCTATGGCAAATGTTACTTAATCTTCTGGTAGAGTTGCGATAATTTGTGGTTCAGAGATGGACAAAAATGCGTAATTTCATTTTTGAATCACAAATTGTTGTAACTCTATCAAAAGATTACGTTACATCTGCCACCAAAATGCATAACATGTACTAGAAAAATTAATAACGAGGTGCATATGATACACCCCTATAAGGGGTGTGTACCAAGGGGGTTCCCATATTATATTACTTGGTCCATTGGCCTTAATGTTTAGTTAAAGGAGAATATTGCTGGTTTTGATTTCTTATATGGGGTCTTTTTTAATTATCACTATCTTTTGCTGGTTTGGTTTTTCACTTGCAGAAAGTAGTTCAGATCTCATGTGGGTGGAGGCATACACTTGCTTTTACTGAAAGACAAAATGTATTTTCCTGGGGAAGAGGTACAAATGGACAGCTTGGGCATGGGGAGTCAGTTGACCGGTAATAACTTTTGGACTGGCCCAATATTTTGACATTATGAGTTTCATATGATACTTTGTATTTGGCTTTGGGCACGGAATGCCTCTGAACTGGTACCCAAGGTTATTAAATAGTTTTTAAGTTGCCCATTTTATTTCCTTTTAATTGTTTTCTAGCATAAGGTTGTACATTGTAGAATGGTCTACTTCATATTTGTTCGAGTTTTTTTTTTTTTTTTTTTTGTGGGACTGAACACCTAAGAAGTGCAGACACTTCTAAGGTGTGTCCATGTCGGACATTCGTCCAAGCGTGTCCTATTATTTTTTTGAGAACCGGACATGTTTTGGACACTCAGGGAACACATAAGTCTGTCATTTAGACACATGAAACACAATATAAGTTTGAACAAAATAACTTAAAATACAATGATAAAAGAAAAACAATGTATATTTACGCCTATTAATCCCTCATCCTTTAAACTTTAGGAATTCATGTTATGTTGTAATTTTTTAATTTTTTAAATAAATGTGTATGTGACGTACGATAAATTTTAAAATTATATATTTTGCACGTTTTCCGCACGGTCTATGTCCTGCATTTTTCAATGTCGTGTTGTGTGTCTTTTTCTGTGCTTTGTAGTTGAACATCACATGCCTTCTCAATTATGGAATTCTCGTGTAACTCATAAACTTTTGGATTTTTTTTTCCTCGAAAATTGTAGAAACATTCCAAAGATGATAGAATCTCTGAGTGCGGATGGATCTAGTGGACAACAGATAGAATCTTCAAAACTTGACCCATTTACAGGTGCGTGACTTCCCTTTCTCTGTCTATATTTGTTTTTTAAGCAACTCAAGTTAAGAGTTTATTACACTATTTTGGACTGCATTGAATTCCATTATTATTGTTATTATTATTATTATTTTTTGTGAGCAGGGAAGGCTTTGGTTTCTCCAATTGAGAGATATGCAGTTGTTCCTGATGACAACGTAAGTGTTCTTTCCACAGTCTTCATTGTCTTCATTACTGGTGTTTAAATAGTTGGAATGTGTGGAACACCTGCTAATAGATGATGGAAGCTAATAGATGATGGAAGCGGTACTCATTAAAAGAAAAAAAAGGGGTGGTGGAAGAGGCAAGATTCAGTGTTCTTACGAGTAAATCAAATTCTAGGGCTTGAAGCTACAAACTAGTTATTCATATTTAAGTTTCAACAAGCACTGCATAGTGCAATAAAAATGATATTTAAGCATACACGTATTTGAATATGATCGGAGGACATTTGAAATTTGTCAAATATTACAAAGTCTGTCACTAACACAGTTCTTTTCTGGCATATGAACTTTGTACGTTATGAATCCTAGTTCTTATCTTTGCTTTGTCATTTCTAGTGTCAAATAATTTAACTGTATAACATTGTAGTAACTGTAAAAAAAAACATGCAGAAAACTATTAACTAAAGTGCAAATTTAGTGCTAGACATAAGAAAATAATTGTGTTACTTTGTGCAGGTCCAAGGGCAAACAGTAGCTACAGTTAAGGGTAATGGAAATGAAGCAAGTGTTCCCCAGGGTGATGTGAAAAGGGTGCGCCTTTGAAATAGTTACCTTCCACAAAACTAACTGCACATTTGTTGTTGCTTCTGAACTTTCGGCATCACTAGTGTCTTTGAAAAGTGATGGCACGTGTTATGCCCTTCACCTCTGTTTTTTGTATGACCGTATTATTTTCTGAAGACGGTGTTTTTGTTCGTGTTTTATATTTCCAGTCTTTCTTTCCAGACTAGTCTTGCATTTTTGTTGAGGTGAAATTATGCTTGTCATAATCTAATGAATGCTCGAATGGTGCTTTGCTTCGTAATGGGTGTTCATGCTTATTTTACCTATCTCTTGTTTGGAAATGGTGAATTATCCTGATCCGTAATCATTTACCTACTCTTTGCACTTGTTATAATGTCATCCGATAAACCTGCTTTAGCGGGAGTCTCGTGTTGAGTGACCATTTTTAGCATATCTGCCTGCCTAATTCCGTTCCATGTAAATTGGGAAACATGATTTTATTAAATTTGAGAGAAGTCAAGTTTGTGGAAGTTTCTCCCTGCCTAGTGGTAAATTATCATGTATGGGATGAAACTGGAAAATTTTCTTACATAAAGCGTGGTGAAAAATAGTAAAAAAATCAATAAATCTATATGAATTATTTTTTAATAATTATCTCAATTGTTTCATAAAATTTTTGACCTATATAATTAGATTTTTAGCATATAATTTATTAGACTGTCGGTTTAAGACATAAATTAAAAAAAATCTTCTATGATTTTATAATTGAAAAAACAACAAATGGCATTTATATTAATTGAATTAATAGGGCTGTGCCATATATATTGTAGGAATATTTAAGATAATTTTTTTCAAAAAAAAAAAGACTTAAAAAGAGGACCATTTTACCTACATTGTAAAAATACACATAAACCGTAAGGGAAAAAGAAAGTGAATAAAATTGAAACTAAATTTTCATCCCTTTTTGTTTTTTCCTCTTTTCTTTTATAAGTTTCTTCTCAAATTTAAAATTCAAATACAACTAGAACGTGTGGAAGTTGAAACTAGAAAGTAAATGTTTTTGATTTATATATAAGTAAAAAAAAAATATCTAACTTCCAAATAATTATAAATCTTTTACCGACTTCACTGTAAATAAAAGTTAAATTTCTTCTTTAATTGTTATAATCTCTCTCTTATTGTAATTCAACTAATTTGATCCAAAATTTAACAAATACAAGTAGAGAAATGACATCGAAAGGAAATGACACCGGCCAGATACATTGAAAATAAAAATAAAAAATGAGACTCGATGGATATGTTGGCGGACGTGATGTATCAATTTTTTTGGTTCTATACATTTTTTCCGCCAGAGTTATTGAAGATTGATGAATTTGATAATGGTAACTATTTGATATAAAATAAATATATGTCATATAACAAAGGGCACTCAGAGGTCCATTTCTGAAACTATTGAGCCAATAGATTTAAGCTTCAATCTTTTTAGACCAAAATGGCATTATCTGTCAAAAGGATACCTATTTGTGCAAAAGCTTACCCATCTTATAACCTATTTGTCCAAATGTCACTTATTTGTCCAAATATCACCTATATGTATATGTGTCATCTATCTATTTATTTATCTGTCCAACTATCTGTCTAAATTATCACTTACCCGTACATCCCCCACTTATCTATTTACTTATTTGTCCAATGTCACCTATCTGTCCATCTCACTGCCACTAGCCACTACTGTCGGCCACCGACAACTTTTCAACTAATTTTTCGGTGTCAACAATCTGTTTCGGCAACTTTGAGATGGTGTCCTTATCACACAAAAATATTAAATGTTAGACCAAATAACATATGACCCAATAAGTTTAAATTTTTCACTAATTAACCTTTTAAAAATATATATTTTGCAAGAATTTCTTATCACATCGTGTTTTATATATTAGTGTCCACATCAATATCATGTTTGTTTTGTGTAATATCACGTGGCAGTATCCACATATATAATTGTTACCTCATTTGTACGTATGGTTCAAATTTCGCAACCAACCACATGATTAAATGAACATACATGCATGATCAATAGCTTTCTTTAAGATATTCCATCAAATAACTAGTGTATGCCCGTGCCTAAAGGTACGGTGTAAATAATATTGAGATTAAAATGTAGTTGTAATTTGTACTCTACATATTAAAATTTGTAGAGTCTATAGCACCTGATAAAAGTTCAAGTCAGCACTCCTACCATTAGTTTGTGGCTAACACCTAATACATTGGTGAGTGTCATAGTACCCCAAACCACAAATATCTGATTGAAATAATATAATACACAGAACATAAATACCATAACCTCGCAAATAGTAGTCTTTAGAAATTGTTTACAAATTAAGATACGGAAATCAAATATTTTGAAATAATTTTCCAATCAAGATACGAAAAGCATTGAAAAACTAAATGCATCATATCATGAAGAAGAAATCAACTCTATGCCATAGCATCCCAACAATAAATGGTAAAAAAAATAATTCCTGCAACTCATCTGGTTTGTCAAATTAATGTGAAAATCATCAATTACATCAACTATAGAATACAAATTGTTGCTTTACAAAATAGTCAAATTAAAAAGATTTTAAAGTCATCTAATAGCCATCAAGTATTGCTAGTATCAATACTTGAAAGAAAATGTATAGTAAGAAGAGTAAATTAAATAAGAAAAATTATAAATAGGTGATAACTTCACAAAATATTTAAAAACTCATTGATTTGTAATTTTCTCAATGAAAAAAGAAGATGAGTAAAGAGAGCCCATATAACAGTTTGGTGCAAATCTCCATCATCCTATGAAAATAAAAGAGAACATAATTTTATACAAAAAGGGGAAAAAAAGTGTATACAAAGTAGTGACAACTGACATGTCCAAAGTAGTGACAACTTACATGTCCAAAGTAATAAATCAACTTACATGTCCAAATAATAACTCAATTGTAAAAGATCAAGTCAGCACTCTTAAATCAAACTTAGCTATACTGGAAATGCAAAAATATAGGGGAATAAAAGGCTTCACAAAAATATTTGAAATGCAACAAAGTCCACATAGGTGGAAAGCTTTACAAAAAGTGGGTCATAGCTATCGTCTGCTTTACAAAATGTATATACTTTACAAAAATATGTGTTTGATAATGTCTTCAAATTTGTTCTTTCCCACAATTCTTACGAACGTCTCATCAATTTCTGAAAGGTCTTCATAACAAAACTTCAGGGTAAACAATATTTGTAGTGGAATCTGGCTCATCATTAGGGAGGAGGATACTTATACGATCGAAAGATGTGCATCTGGATAATGCCACGTATAGTTGCCCATGACTAAAAACAGGTGTACGCAAATCAACCCCAACAAATTTCACAGATTGTCCTTGAGATTTGTTAATGGTCAAAGCGTATGCCAATCGAACTGGAAATTGACGTCTTGTCATTCGGAAAGGCATTTCTGCAGAAGACGGAGTCAATGATATCCTTGGTATAAATGCCAAATTGCCAAACTTCTCTCCAGTTAAGATTCGAGCTTCAATTATGCGAGTGTCGCACCTTGATACCATCAATCTTGTGCCATTACACAGTCCATCTTTCGGTGCAATGTTTCTTAATAACATTATAGGACAACCCACTTTCAACTCTACCTTAAAAGCTGGTAGCCCAGGAGGATCCAATGAATTTAAAAACTCATTAGGATATCTGTTTGTAATGGAAGGATCAATTTCATCATCTTCAGCCATCTTATCTGCAGCAAGATACGTATATGTATTCCCTGGAAAAATATTCAACGCAGCAATATTGATAGCACTGACATCATCATTTCGTGCAGAAAGAATTGTACGTTCCGTTAAGAATGATGGGGTTGATGTATCTGCCACATCCAATTGTGGATAAACTGCTGAGAGTAATTCCTTTAGATCCTGGCATTTGTGTATTGTTGATGGAATTTTAATGATTTCTTGCGGATTGGTTCCAACCTAATAAATAAAATAAAATAAATTTAAAAAAATGGTGTAATCAAAGTATCATCAAATGGTATAATCAAAGTTCGAATGAGTATTACCTCCGTCAAGAATTTTGCAAAAATAGCATTTCCAAGGTTTGCATGATTCAAGCGCATATTCAAATCTAAAGATAAAACATGTAGATCCTTCCACAAAACAGAGTGTCTCAATGATGCATTCACAATTTGCTCACGAACTCCTTTGGTTATAACTGGTAAGATTTGTCGAAAGTCTCCACCAAGAACAACAGTGATACCCCCAAATGGCTTTTCACAATCACAAATATCTCGAAGTGTGCGATCAACCGCCTCAACACAATGTCTATGTTGCATAGGAACTTCATCCCAAATTATGAGTTTTGTTTCTCTAAACAATTCAGCCTGTAATGATTGCTTGCTAAACCCACAAACTGAATTTTCCAAGACATCCAATGGAATGGAAAATGTTGAATGTGCAGTGCGACCTCCTACTAATAGCAATGATGCAATTCCAGATGAAGCCACGGCAACAACAATATGGCCAAGGCTGCGACATTTTAATGCAATCGTATTGTACAAAAATGTTTTCCCCGTTCCAGCACCGCCATTCAAAAAGAAAATAGTCCCTTTACTTTCAAAGACTGAAGAAGTGATTGCGTTATAAGCAGTTCGTTGTCCATTATTGAGGCGATCAATAGTAATTTGCACATCTGTCTGTTGTGCCTCATTATGTAGTTGTTGATGTTCGAATATCAATCGGTTACCAACTGTTGCACTCCAATTTGCTGTAGGTTGTGGCATGGGCGGGAAGTCAATTAAACTCTTTCCTGATTCTTGAAGCATTTGATTCAAAAGATACAAACCATAATCTTCAATTTGAGCCTCAGTTGGGTTAGAAATGGCAAACAATGTACGAAGCTTATGTGCAAGATCATCACAGATATGCATTGAAAATTGATTCCATAACGCATGTGGTTGTAGTGGAAAACATTGGGTCAGAATAATACAAAACAATCTCCTCAATTGATATCCGGTTTTCATAACTGCAGCCTCTTTCAGGCACTGTATCCATTCTTCATCATCTTCTAAGAGTCCTTTGGCAACACATGCTGATTTAAACGTCTCATGCAAAACATTGTTAACTGTACGTAAACATTGAAACGATCTTGGCCCTTTGACAACAGTTAACAACAAACGCAGATAAAATCTTTCACCACAGTTAGGGCTAGCAAAGTACATTCTACCAATTGCATATCCATGTTCTCTTGGTTTCCATCTATGTTCTGACTTGAGCCAAACAAAATGTTGCGGAAATTCTTGGTAAGTGAATTGGCATTCATTTTCATTGGAAGCACAATAATCAAAAAAACCAGTAAGAGTCGATTTTTGTTGCGCAGCTCTAGAAAGAATCATTTCCAATGAGTCATTAGGATTGAAAAGAACACGATGCATTCCAGGTAGATGAAGTGCCAAGCGAACAACTGTTGGCATCTCTGCATGCAAATGATGACCGAATATTCGCCAAGCAGCTTCTGGTGGTCCAATATACCTCGCATCAAGATATTGTTGGATCTCATTAATCAATCCCAAAACCATTGTTGTGCGATCATAACCCTTGTAAATATACTTATGTATATACTTAACACATCTCACTCCAGCACAAACTTCTACATTTATATGACAGTTGAACCGTTTAGAAAGATATGCATTGTATGGTACCACATCCCTGTTATCAACTTCCTGTCCTCTCACAGTATATACTTGACCACTATTGCGACGACGATAGATTGGATATCCATCTTGGTCCATAGTTGTTGATTCTGCAAAGGCTCGAGGGTATTTCTTAGTACATCTACCATTTTCCATACATGGTGCTTGGGGATTTCGAGCACCACATGGTCCATGTACCATGCAACACTTGACAGTTTCAAAAAGTGTAGGATCATCTTTTGGATCTGGAAATTCTGCACAAACTAATTTGTCTACTTGAGCACATGTTCGAATTTTGTCTGGACCTTTAAGAAAGAGAAGCGCATGCATATGTGGTAGGCCTCGTTTTTGGAATTCAATTGTAAAAACATGTGCAACTTTATTACCGAACACTTTGTTTGTCTCTATCTCCTTCATCAAACACTTTCTTTTTAGCTCAAAAACACGGGCAATCAAATCCGGACGATCAATAGCTTTTTGGTGTGGTAATAATGCTGAAGTAATTTCTGGCCAATTGGGATTTGCAGTCATGGTGAGAAAAATATCTGGGTGCTGGTTGTATCGCGTGATAGCCATTGAATCTTGAAAGATTTCAAACATATGTCTAGGACTACCAGTAAATGAAGATGGCAAAATAAACCTTTGACCAATTTGATTAGGTCGCAAGTCATCTGGATCAATATCGCTTAAATCTTGGTAAAGTTCAGCCCGAATTTTTTTTTGATTAAGCTTGTAGTACGTCAACCGATTTTGCTCAGTTGCAGCCCAAGCATCTACCAAAAACTCTTGGAATAGTTTTCCACCTCTCAAAATTGTTGAATACTCTGTAGGTCGCTCAAACAAACGATAACTATAAAAATCCATTTGAGTAAGTCGATCAGTTGAAGGCCGATCATGTTTAACGTCCCACAATTTCAACTCAGGTTCCCATCCGAGCTCACCATACGGGAATAATAAAACATAATGCAATGGCAAATACGCAGGGTGACATTCATTAATTTGCATCAGTTCATTATTTCCCTGTAGATGTAAAACAACATCTCTCATTCCAGTAACCTCGGTTCCATCACCTGGTATTACAATTGCAATCTCATCAGCAGTTGGTAGGTTATACCGTCGTCGATCTGTTGCTGAACTGTAGTGAAGATGAGCAGGTAGATTTTGTCCAGTGAAGGCTAATTGATTCAAAATTGCATGAGCTTGGCGAAATTTGTCTACAAATGCATTAACTTGCAACAAACTATCTTGAATAGTTTTGAGAACATCCCTTTGTAAGTGAGGATTTCTACGATTTCGAACTTCTAAAGCTGAATCAGGATCATAAATATACAACTGAGCATAAGTCGCATCCAGACCTGGCTGTGGTAGAAGTGATCCTGTTCGATGTCGCAATTCCCCATGGATAATAAATGGTTTAGGGCCGCTTCCCCTTAGTACTCTTGGATCCAATGTAGCACCAAGACTTGTAAAAGCATTGGCTGCATTGTATACTCGAGTATAACGTCGAAACGATCTTGCTTGATCATCATCCCCATCATATAATGCTTGAAGCGGTGGAGGGGGTGTCATAAGCAGAGGTAGCCTAGTCTTTCCTTTTGAACAGCAAGTTCCAAATAGGGGACGCTTTCGAGATGATTGTGCTAATTTTTCGTCCATCCAATGTAAGGCTGAACAGTAAGGACATAACACATCCATCTTGCCGAGAGAATGACGACATGAATTCATGTGTGATTGAGTATTAATCGCAGTACTTATAGTCATATCTTCTAATTCATCATCTGTACATAGATCCTCTTGAAGAAATGTGACTGTAGAATTAGGCCTACAAATATTTGTTGTGCATAAATTAAAATTTATACACATGTAAAAGTAAGAGTATTATTTAAAGAATTAAACATGTTTTACCAATTCCGAGCTAAAGATGTACTTTCCATAGAGAACGAACATGTGGATGCATGTGTAACCATTGTTCGTTTTTGTGCCAACGAAGTATCCGCAAGTGTCTTTGTACCCTGTTCTAGGCAAGCATGACTGCGACGACTCGGTGTTAATGAAGGAAAGTCTTTAACATATGCTCCTAATCTCTCTCGTTCTTGTCGCAAGCGGTGTCTCGATTGATATGCAGAGCATGCATTTTCATTTCTTTCACGTTCTCGTCGTGCACGTTGAGCTAATACAGCTCTTGATATAACATAACCATTGGGTCCCTAAAATATGAATATTAAATCATTGAATGCTTAAAATGCAAATATTATCAAGTACCATTTTCCACTGTCCAAAGAAAATACCAAGAATTTAGAGAAAATGTATTATACTCTTGCCCATGACTACCCATAGTTTTATAATAATAATAATAATAAATTGTGTGGTTTTGTTACACTAATGAACAAATGTTCGACCAACTTATGAGAATAATAAACGTTCGACCAGCAAATTGTGTGGTTTTGTAACAGTAATGAACAAATGTTCGATCAGCAGATGAGCTTCATAAAGTATCCCCATTTTCTTGTAGGGCCCATGCACTTACAGGAGACACTATATATTCCTTTCTCACTATATATTCCTTCATAAAGTATCCCCTATATATTTCTTTCTTCCTAAGAATATACAGGAGACACCAAAAAATGTGCATAGTTTCAAAAATAAAATACAATTATGGCTAAATAAAATACAATATATGAAGATATAAAAATAAAAACTAAAAAAACTCTACAAAATCAATAACAACCATACCGCTAAACATAACGGATTGTGTCATTTTAGTCCAATACATAACGGTTGTTAAGTTTAGTGGACAGAAAGTCAAACTATGTGTCAATTTGGTTCCTGTAGTTTACACAATGTGCTAATTTAGTTCCTATCAAAACTGAGCAAATTAAAATAACAGGGACTAAATTGACAAATTGTGTAAACTACAGGGACCAAATTGACATATTGTGTAGACTTTCCGTCCACCAAACTTGACAACCGTTATTTATTGGACTAAAATGACACAATCTGTTAAATTAAGGGGCAAAATCGAGCAAATTAAAACAAATAAATTGACACATTGTGTAAAGTATAGGGACCATTTGCATAATTTACCCAATAAATTTATTGACACATTATTTTTTTAAAAAGTTTGAATAGCACTTCTCTATATTTATAGATGTAAATAAGTTGTCAAAATGATACCTCTCACAAGGGAAGCACTATAAATGGTGTGTGCTGTATGCACATTATAACTAAAGAAAAAATAGCATAATTTCATACTTTTTGAGTTATAACTATATATAAAAATAAAAAAAAATCAAAATCAAACAACATGCGAGGCATAACTAAAATAAGGTCATTACTAAAGAAGAAAATTGGTCATAACTAAAAAAAAAAATGACATAACTCAAAATTGTCATTTATAATCTATATAATAAATTGTATGGTTTTGTTATACAAACAAACAAATGTTCGGCCAACTTATGAACTTCATAAAGTATCCCCATTCACATAGCTGGAAAAAAAAAAAAATAAATTTGCCCATTTTCTCTCTCCTCTCTTTATCTCTTATCTCAAAATTTTCGCTACACCACATTGAAAAGTGGTGCAGATTTACACATATATACAGGAGACACTTAAAAAAGTGCACTTTAAAAGAAAAAAAATACAATTATGGTTTAAAATAAATAATTGGACATGCATTTTCAAAAACACTCTACAATTATGGCTTAAAATACAAACATATGAAAACTAACAATTTAAAAAAAAAAAAAACACTTTACAAAAACCATTAAGAACTATACCGCTGGACATGCATTTTCCTTTCCTTTGCCCTTGGAAGCATAAGACACCTTTTCTTTTCCTTTCGACATTGCCTTTGCCTTTGCATTTTCCTTTTCCATTGCCTTTAAAAAATAACCACAGTCTAAGAAATAACCAAAGTATAAGAAATAAAAATAAATAAAAAAAATGATAAGAAAGTGATTTTTGGGCTGACATTAGAAATACGAACGACATTGAAATCATGCTCATCACGAATCACTACACCGACATTTCTTTATTGAAGAAACTGAACCTATACATACAAAAACAAATAAGTAGCTGATATGTACACAAAATGAAATTTTATAAGACGATGAGTAAAGGGAACGAATATTACAGTTTGTTGTAAGTCTCCATCTAGCTGTAAAAAATGAGGAAATATTTTTTTTTTTATAATCAGAACCTATAATACAAAAGTTTTTTTAAAATCTATGTACCAGTTTTTTTAAAAAAAACAACTTACATTATCCATAATGTTAGAGGTCGTTCCAGCTTAATATTGCCAAAACCTGTAATACAAAAGTTGACTTCAGTAAATACATATTAATCCAGTAAAGGTTTTGGAATACATAACTTATGTAAATACAAAAGTTATTTTAATTCACCAAGTGAAACCAAATGAAGCAATCAATAGATACTTAAATGGAATCAAACCTATCGATGGCTTAAGCTTTGTTGAATTTAATTGAACTAAAAGAGGTTTAAATGGAACTGCAAAATTTATAAAGTTAATTTATATGACAAACTAATAAAAAATCATCAATCATTTTGAAATCCACAGTTAATTCATATGATAAAATATCTCATTCAAGGAATTAATAAAAAATCACAAAAGGAGTTGTGTTTCCAACAATCATTTTCCGCCACCAAAAGGAGTTGTGTTTCCAATAATGTATTTATTGAAATTAACAAATAACAAAAGATTTGCAATAAATCCACAGTTTGAAAATTTTAATTTAACTCCAAACATTTTCAGGTATTGGTAACACAATCTGAATCCAAACAACATCAAAAGAAAGTAGTAATGAATCTTACTATTTTTCTTACAAATTAATAAATATTAAAATTGTCCAAGATGCCACATCATCCCAACTTGGCAAAGGATGCAAATGAGTAGAAACATGTGTAGTAGTAAAGTCAACAAATATATATTGTTGCACCTGAAGTGGACAAACTCAATCTCATAATTTCAGAAGCTATGAAATTATCCTCTGTAATTTAATAAAGTCAAACTCAACCACCCCAATCTCACAATTTCAGAAGCCATGAAATTATCCTCTATTTTTTTCAATAATCAAACACCCAGAAAATCCAAAAACCAACAAAGTAAGGACCAAAAAAAGTCAAAAAATCGGCATATTTGACTATCAAAGCCTATTGAAAGTTTATTTAGCGAAGTTGAGAGCTCCATCCACTCAACAGCAAGTTATAGACAGTAGAGGATATCTCGGAACTTAAAATTATATTTGAAACACTTTATCATTATATATTTGAGAGCCATTATTCGGAACATATTGAACACATTATATTTGAAACACATTATCATAAAATTAAATCCCACTATATCTCAACACATTTAAACCGTAAATCTATATAAATATAACAAATGGGTGGAAATTTTAGAGGTTGATACAGCTTAGTATTGTCAAAACCTGTAATACAAAAGTGAACTTAACTAAATAAATATTAAATACATAGCATATTTTAATTCACCAAGTTAAACCGAACGAAGCAATACTTAACATATCAATGGCTCCTACATTAATAAAAAATCACATAAAAAATCACATAGATATCGAGGGCTCCTACATATCGATGGCTTAAGCTCTACTGAATTGTATTGAGCTCATTCAAGAAATTAATAAAAAATCACATAGATAAACAATTTATCAAAAATCACATAGATAAAATCACATAGAAACTAATAACCTACCAATCATTTTCCGCCACCAAATTTTACTAAAATTCAACAATTTATCAAAATGAGTTGTGTTTCCAACGGAAACTATCAATAAAACACATCAATCACTTAGTACTTTGCTTCCAAGAATCTATTTATTAAAATTAACAAATAACAAAAGCTTTGCACATCTACATAGTTTTAAAATAATAATTTCACTCCAAACATTAAATAAATAAAAAATAAATCAGTCTGTTGGAAACACAATTTGACTCCAAACAACAGCAAAAGAAAATATTAATGAATGTTACCATTTTTCTTAGCAAAGGGTGCAAATGAGTAGACATATATGTATTAGCAAAGGGTGAAAATATATACTTCTGCACCTAAAGTGGACAAAGTGAACCACTAAAGTCAACCGCTAAAGTCAAAAAGCCAATAAATAATTTCATAAAAAATAATTCATCCACCAGGTGGTCAACCACTAAAATGTCTCCAAGATATACCTAAGCTAACTTTTTTTTCACAAAAGATAGATATGATAAAGAAATATTTCAATGTACATAAGAAAATAACCTTAAAAGATATAAGAATTGACTTTCCAAGATTGTTTCATTTTTGTGAGAAAATACAAAAAAGAAGCGGAAAAGATAAAAAATAAATTGGTTTACTTAATTTTTTTTTCTTCCATAACCTTAATTTATTTTGTGCTTCCTCAATTTAAGAAAAGTTATGATACACTGCTTTACACATTGAAACCATATAAATCCCCAAACATATCTTATGTTTAGCATAGGAAAACGTCTTAACCATGAACAACAATAAATAAAGCCAATCCCAAAAGATATGTTATATTTACCATAAGTCTTAATGGCACTTCCAAACACAATCAGACTCAAATCAAAATTGGGTGAATTCCTATAACGAAGCGAATTAATTTTAGGACTTGAGACCCAACTGATGCTATCTAAGACCTGGAACACATCTTATAGAAAAGGTAAGAACTGGAACACATCTAAGACATGAAACCAATACAGTGTATACAAACCAAACTGTTTTAAAAATAAAAAATAAAAATGTAGTGATACTGTACGATTTACTGAGCTGATAAATAAAATAAAATAAAAGATTCCCTAGGTTTATTACCAAATAGGATAGAATATTTTCCAAATCCTTAGAAACACAAACACATATGGAGGCCATTATTGGCTAAAAACAACCCTTTATTGGCCAAAAACTGTCCGATTTATTGATTAATCCCCAAAAACTGTTTGACACAAAAATTTCGGATTTATTAAAGCTTGAACAGTATATAATACCACAAATTCGAACCAAAGTATGAATTTAAGAAATCAAACATTACGATACCACAGTATGAATTTAAAAAATTAACTCATGAATTCTATAAGGGCCTTTTCGTTGAAATTGTACTCTACGAAATGTGGTTTAGATTTCCATATTTACCACATCTGTAAAATTAATTTAACTCCTAATAAAATTAATAAAATTCAAACTAATAATAGATTAATTTAAGTCCAAATAGATTAATTTTACAAACTAATAAAATTCAAATGTTATCGAATGTTACAAA
Source organism: Camellia japonica (assembly GCA_030407325.1). NCBI lineage: Eukaryota > Viridiplantae > Streptophyta > Magnoliopsida > Ericales > Theaceae > Camellia > Camellia japonica. The sequence continues at coordinate 66,033,827 of JAPPVO010000002.1, forward strand.
CTAATAAATTCGAATGTTATCAAAATGCTATACAAACTAATAAACATGTGTTTTATGCAATAAATAAAACTCAAACTAAGGCCTTGTTTGATTAACAGGTTAATAAAATAGTACCACTAATACTACCAATCAAACATGCCCCAAGTGTCATTCAAGGAGAAAAGAAAAGAAAAAGAAAACAAAAAACAAAGATTAATTTAACTCCTATCTATGTTGGTTAAATTTGAAACATTAGATAAAAAGTCAAAATCTAATACAAAAAATAAACCCATTCAACCCAAAAAAACATGCCCTAAGAGGCAAAGGAAGGTATGTTTATTTTCTTCTTCCAATTTTTCATTTTGTTTATTAAAAAAAACAAAAAACGCCCTCTGTTTGGTTTCCTAGAAAGCAGAAACCCACTTCAATTTGTTAAGTAATTGGCACAGGTTTTGTTAGACATGGCTTCTCAATATTTATATATACATACTGGAATCATACATAAAGAGGGGGTTTGGGGTTTGGAATCATATACACATACATATTGGAATCATATGTATAGATATATATACATCCATAATCATATATAAAAATAAAAATAAAAGATTAATTTACCTTGTTTGGATATGAAATGTCTTAAGGAAGTCCGCAATGCTTCAGACTCAATGCTTCAAACCTGTTGTCAATATTATTGAAACAAAAGATTATTGAAGATTATTAAAGATATCCAATTCATTAATATTTTGAAAGATTATTAAAACAAAAGATATCCAAAGATAGAAATATAAAAATCAAAGTTCAGATTTCCATTTGGCCAATTGTTAGCTACTAATTAATGCTTGGTTGATTGTGTATGAATGACATTTAATAAACCGTAGAGGTTATTTGTAAATCAAATTTGAATGTTATCAAAATGCTATACAAACTAATAAACGGGTAGTACCTTTGATTAATAAAATAGTACCACTATTACTACTAATCAAACATGCCCTAAGTGTCATTCAAGGAGAAAAGAAAAAACAAAAAAAAAAAAGATTAATTTAACTCCTATCTATTTTGGTTAAATTTGTTTGCGAATAGGAAAATTAGCTAAAAAGCCAAAAACTAACACATAAAATCAACTCATTCTCTCTATCTAAAAAGCCACAAAAAATTAAATTAAATTATAGACTTGTATCACATACATACATAAAATACAATTATAGACTTGTATCCAAAGACAGAAATATAAATATTAAAGAAAAATCAAAACTCAATTTTCCATTTTCCCCATTATTTGTAAATCAAATTCAAATGTTATCAAAATGCTATACAAACTAATAAATAGGTGTTTTATGCCCGTGCCTGAATGCACTATCTAATAAAATTCTTATATTACAATCTATGTGTTGCAAAAATGTTAACGACCATAAAAATGTTTAATGAAAAGTGTCTCAAAGTTGTGATCAAACAACCAAAATTGTTTAGGATCAATCAATCAACCAACAAAGGCTAGATGATTTTTCGTAAAACATTTAAGAGAAATTATGTATTATGTAGCATACCCAAACAAATATAGCCCTGAATAGTGTATCAAAAAAACCATAGGAAGACCACTATATCAAAAGTTACATTGATCACAAATGGTTCTAGGACCATCTCAGATGAAACAAACAAATTTAGATGAGTAAACCAAACCATGCCTTAAGTCCCATCAAATGGGATCGATTGCATAAATAAAAATGTACACAATAAAATAATCAATTTCAAATTAATTTAAAATTAAAATTAAAAAAGTCATTGCCTATTTTGAAGAGTGATTGTGGTCAGCCACCATGACAAAATAAGAAGCCACTTACACACAAATGCAAAAAATATATTCTTGAAGCCCCAAACACATTTCTCATATGTGATGGCATTTTTTGGTGCCCAAAATATTAGAGTGATTTCATGTGGACAATGACACTTTTTACCAAGAAAGGTAATATATATTGTATATAAGAATAGCACTATCACATTCTCTCTTCTTCTTTTTTCATCTTGTCGCACTCAAATGCCTCTCCAACTCACAGAAAATAATGCAGTGGAATGGAATACATCTATTGATCCTCCATAGTCATTCTATTTTGAGATATTTAGACAGCAAATTTTGTTTCATAAAGTCAAAAAGTCAACAAATAATTTCATAAAAATAGTACCACTTTGATTAAAAATAATTTCAAAAAGCCAATACTATTAATCAAACATGCCCTAAGTGTCCTTGAAGGAGAAAAGGAAAAAAAAAAAAATTTAATTTAACTCCTAATAAAATTAATAAAATTCAAACTAATAATAGATAGATTAATTTAACTCCTAATAGATTAATTTTACAAACTAATAAAATTCAAATATTATCAAAATGCTATACAAACTAATAAATTCGAATGTTATCAAAATGTTATACAAACTAATAAACAGGTGTTTTATGCAATAAATAAAACTCAAACTAAGGCCTTATTTGATTAACAGGTTAATAAAATAGTACCACTAATATTGCTAATCAAACATGCCCTAAGTGTCATTCAAGGAGAAAAGAAAAAAAAAAATAATAATAATAATAATTTAACTCCTATCTATATTGGTTAAATTTGAAACATTAGATAAAAAGTAAAAAATTAATACAAAAAATAAACCTATTCAACACAAAAAAACATGCCCTAAGAGGCAGAGGAAGGTATGTTTATTTTCTTCTTCCAATTTTTCATTTTTTTTTTATTAAAAAAAAAAAAAAAAAAAAGCCCTTTGGTTGGTTGCCTAGAAAACAGAAACCCACTTCAGTTTGTTAATTAATTGGCACAGGTTTTGTTAGACATGACTTTTTAGACATGGCTTCTCAATATTATATATACATACTGGAATCATACATAAATAGGGAGTTTGGGATTTGGAATCATATATATAGATATATATACATCCATATATATATATATATATATATATATATACGTCCATAATCATATATAAAAACAAAAATAAAAATAAAAGATTAATTTAACTCCTATCTATATTGGTTAAATTTGAAACATTAGCTAAAAAGTCAAAAATTAATACAAAAAACCAACCCATTCTTTTCTCAACCCACAAAAAATAAACCCATCCAACACAAAAAAATGTATGTTTCTTTTCTTCTTCCAATTTCCAATTTTTTTTTTAAAAAAAAACACCCTCTGTTTCGTTATGTGAAATTAGAATTCTCTACTCAGAAAGACCCACTTAAGTCTTCGTTCCAATGATTTTATCAATCAAAAGCTTTTCAAAACCATAGAAAATCAACACCCATTTCTTTATAAAGAATCAAACCCATTGGATGATGTTTCCACAATAGATGTTTATCTGCCACTATAGATGTGGCAGATACATAAATAATTTCTATGTATAAACATCAGATGTAGATGTTTATCCACACCCCTAGGACTATAGATGTTGGAAAAATAATTTTATAAACATTAAAAATAAACATGTTCAACAAAAAAAAGAAACATACTCAGATTTAGTGCACATTCATACACATTTATCAAAAGAAACACCACAAAAAAAATGTCAATTCTGTTTATTACTATCAACGGTGGCGGCAATGACTTCCATTTTCTCAAATAACCTATACCCCACAATAAATAAAAAAAAATACATATTGGAACGTGGCAAAGCAGCTTTAAAGATTCAAATGACATGGAAATTGCATGTTAGAGCAACTCTAATGGTATGCTTCCCCTTCATGCGAAAGCCAAAATTTGGCAACAACACTTCCAATTCTTGCCAAAATTTGGCAAGAGCTCATCTCTCTATTCTCTAATGATAGAACCCTTTTTTTTTTTAATATACAAATTTAAAAGGACAAATGAAAGAAACACTGAAGTTGAATTTTTTAAACAACAGAGTTTAGCAAGGAAAGACCTAGTTGAATCAAAGAAAAAGAAAACAATACTTAAACAACATATATAATTGTCCCAATAACACTAACAATTTGTGTAAAATTCCAAGTTGACTCTTTGAGAAAAAAAAGATTTCTAGACATTAGATCCCAAAGAAAATTTGAAAGAGATGAGAGGAGTACGTGTCAGAGAGAGAGAGAGCGTGTGTGTTCAAAAACAGAGCCATCAGATTACAGTGGGTGTGTGTTCACAGTGATATATATAATACACACAAATAGATACATGTTCAACAAAAATCATCAAACCCATTTCATAAATCAAACCCATTAAATAATCAAACCCATTTCATAAATCAAAACCATGTTCAACATCAAACATTTCAAATTAACCAATGACATGGAAATTGCATGTTAGAGCAACTCTAATGGTATTCTTCCCCTTCATGCAAAAGCCAAAATTTGGCAACAACACTTCCAATTCTTGCCAAAATTTGGCAAGAGCTCATCTCTCTATTCTCTAATGATAGAACCCTATTTTTTTTTAATATACAAATTTAAAAGGACAAATGAAAGAAACACTGAAGTTGAATTTTTTAAACAACAGAGTCCAGCAAGGAAAGACCTAGTTGAATCAAATAAAAAGAAAACAATAATTAAACAACATATATAATTGTCCCAATAACACTAACAATTTGTGTAAAATTCCAAGTTGACTCTTTGAGAAAAAAAAGATTTCTAGATATTAAATCCCAAAGAAAATTTGAAAGAGATGAGAGGAGTACGTAAGAGAGAGAGAGAGAGAGAGAGAGAGAGAGAGAGAGAGAGCGTGTGTTCAAAAACAGAGCCATCAGATTACAGAGAATGTGTGTTCACAATGATATATATAATACACACAAATAGATACATGTTCAACAAAAATCATCAAACCCATTAAATAATCAAACCCATTTCATAAATCAAAACCATGTTCAACATCAAACATTTCAAATTAACCATATCAGATTAACCATATCAAACATTTCAAACTCATTACATACATCTATATATACGTATACACATATACATATATATATATACACATCCAAAATGCAAATTATATATATTATACACACAAATACATACACAAATACATACATATTAGTTTGATTATGTATAATATTAGCGGCCGGGTACACGCAATGCGTGTGCAAACTCATTTGAAAACTCAATTGATAAAAATTTTAATACATTCTCATTCAATTTAATTTTTTTTTAATTTATATATTCAATTGCATAATTTTTTTTCCTGTATTTAATATGATATATATACACACACATTCTCATATACTTCTGAATTATCTCAAATAAAATAGAAATCTACTCACAAAGAGATTTTATTGAAAACATACCAAAAAACAAAAATTAAACACACCCACACAAAATTAATCAACCAAACAAACCAATTAAGAACACAATTTTTTTTTAAAAAAAAAATTCACTGACAAAATTAAACAAACAAACTAACCAACTTTTTTAAAACTGAAGTCTGCAACCAATTGCTTCACAACCTCTGCTTCTTCTGTAAGAGCTTTGTTTGTATTCATCCATTTTGCATGAACTAAAGGGTCATCAAGTGTGTTCAAATGCCTGAAGAAGAAAGGGAAAAAAAAGAAAAGAAATCACTGCCCCAATTATCCACAACACCCGGATATTGTTTTTGTCGGTCCATTGCATGGTTAGCTTGGTTTCATTTGATTTGATTCTTTTCTTTTGTTATATATTGGTCAAATTTTTTTTATTTTTTATTTTGAAAAAAATAAGAATAAAAAGGAGCACTTTTGCTGGTACTATGTTTGCTTTAGATGTAGACCATCTAAATGGAAGAAATATCATTTTACCTTTCAAACTTTCACGCGTTTTTTAATTTGATCTCTAAATTTCAATTAATATTAATTTTACACTCAAACTTTTAAAATTTTGATCAATTTGGCTTCTGCCATCACATTCTGTCTATAATTGGACGGAATGTGTTGACGTGGTACCAAAGTTCATTTGAAATTTCATTTTACCCCCAAACTATATCTTAAAAATCAATTTGCCCCCCACATCAGCACATTCTATCCAATTGTAGACAGAATGTGACAGCAGAGACCAAATTAATCAAAATTTGAAAAGTTTAAGTGTAAAATAGATATTAATTAAAGTTTGAGGGTCAAATTAAAAAATACATAAAAATTTAAAAGGCGAAATGATATTTTCTCTCCAAAATGTTAATGATTTTGAATGGTTGGTTAGAGTCATTCACTTGTCCATGTCTAACATATTACATTTGCTAGTTGTTTTATTTATTTTTATTTTTTCACGAAGCAATTTTGGTGATGCTTAAGAATGAATTATGGATCTGTTTGGTGTTGTTTATTTATAATTTTTTTAAAAAAAATATGTGTTGCAATGTTTAGTATTAACTTATGGTTACAATTTGAGGTAAAAATAACTTCAATAAACTAAATATATATCATTATTATAAAGCTAAGAAAAAATATTTTGACTTTTATTTTCTAATTATTCAATTTTCAGCTAACAAAAATTTACACCAAAATATTCTTCTAAACAAACCATGTCAATTGTTCGAATGGTTGTAATAATCGACTTATTTAGTTGATAAATCAATTACTATTAATTACTTTTGGATATTTGTATTTCTCTTCTCTTATTGATATTGCTATATCAGTTTTGGGTAACTAATTAAAAATATGTGTAAATTATACTTTTCATCCCTGTAATATGATTCATTTTTCACTTTGGTTTCTATTATTTCAAATTGAACAATTTGGTCCGTACCCTTATAATCCGATTTTAATTTGGTCATTTTATACAAATTTTTGTTAATTTTTCTATGTACACATTAATAGACTAACAACTATTCTCAAATCGTTAATTTTAACTTCTAACTTGAATATAATGATCAAATTAAAATTATATTTAAAGTGTAAGGACCAAATTGTTCAATTTGAAACAAAGTGAAACTTGGGTTGTACTACAGGGTTAAAAGTGTAATTTACCTTAAAAATATTCAAGTTACGTTAACTTAGCTAAAAAGTTATTAAAAAGTCAAAAAGTCGTAAAAAAATGTTACTAAATTTTTTTCTCATTCCCTCTATCTTTTGCACGTTTTTTCATAAAAACTTATTTCCAAACACTTTAATTTTTTTTTTCATCACATATTTTAATAAAAAGATAAAAAAAAAAAGTGACTACCAAACTAACTCACAAGAAAAAATTGCATATCAAGAAGAATTGACTACTTTAAACATGATGGCATCCCCTTTGTAGTGCACACGTGCACAAACGCATGCATCACATGAGTAATCTTAAAGAGCTCAAAATTGTTCCACTCTTGACAGCATCTTCACTTGTTTGTTGGAAGACTTGTGGTTTTCAAGGGATCAAAGCACTTGTACTAGAAAAATTTCCCTAATTAGAGTTGTTGGGGAAGTTAGGTTTTTGGCTAAAAAAAAATGAAGTTAGAAGTCAAAATAAAATAAATCAAAAAATCACTTAAAAAAGCAAGTTAGGCACTTTAGTTAATTCATTTTATTTTTATTTTTTCTAAATAAAAAATTTCAAATACATTTTTTTTTTTCACCTCATAAAAATATTAAAAAATAAAAATTAAACCCCAAACCGCACGTGAAGATATGCAAAGTTTCGAGCACTCTCTACTTCTTAAGTCAATAAATTGAACCTTTCCCTGCAGAGAATGTATATTGTGTATCTTTGCCCATAAAAGAAAATGCAGTCTTTTGGATTTTTTTTTAAAGCACTAGTAAACAATAGCATTACTGTTTGGAATGTATATACATGGCTTGACTTTATTTAGGCGGTGTTTGGCAATGGGTTAGGCAGGCTATTTTAGCCTCAAATGTAAAAAAATTCATGTAGCCGCACTGTAATTGAGTTAGAGAGCTGCAGTCCAGCTGGATGGCATTATCTGGGTAAAAAGGTATTTTTACCCTCTGTTGCTCATATCCAAAAAGTCTACAAAAATAGTTAAAAAGTCAAAAAACTTAAAAAATAACCACTTCCCAAACACCCACTTATTAGGATCAACAACACAGAGTAAAGCTTATATTGAGCATTGGGAACATTTTGAGAAAGTTTATTCCCATATATTGTCCATATTTCACTCTTATTTCATATTCTTAGGACATATAAGACTTAAGTGTTACACATACATTGATCGCGCTTGGTAGAGCTTAGAGAATTGTAATGGTGTGATTGACTTCACTAGTACAAATCTAAAGTACTAATAAGAGAGATTGAACATACAATTCTAAGGAATTGACTGAGTGGTAAAAACTTCAGAATAAAATTTTAATGTCTCAAGTTTGAGTCACCTTAAGAAGTCATTCGAATTAATCAAAGTGCACAAACTAGCCTAGACATTCTGTTAAAAAAATGAAGAGATTGAACAGACGCGAAAACAAATTAGACTATAAAACTGCTCTGAGTGTTAAATTCATTGTTGGCTCAAACATTGCTCAAGAAACCCATGATTTTATTTATTTAATTATTTATTTTTAATTCCTATGTATGAATGAAGCATATCTTTCCAAAGAGGCAGGTAAGGTATTCATGGGAAAAAAAGACAAGAATTGGCATCAACCATATCATCATTATATAATAAATTATAGAGATTTGATTCATTTTTGAGTCACATATATATGGTTATAAAATCATGAATATCAAGGCCTGTAAAGGTGACAAAATTGCTGTCCTTGTTTACAAATTAATTAAGAATATATTAGCAGAGACAGACTATATCAACAACTGCGTGCCAACCTTTATCTGATGATTCTTGTTGCCTTCTTTTAATTGCCTTTTCAGGTTACCGTGTAAATTTGTTTGTTAGTTCTGGCTAGAGTGTGACACTCCTATTTTGATTCATAAATGCTGTTGTTTCAGAATTTTGTTTTCATATTTTTCTGAGTAAAGGTGTTTATGGGACCGTAGATTTGAATTGAGTCCAAATATAAAATGAATATAAGTCATAAGTTGATGTTTTTGAATAATTAGTATTATTGATTTTGATTAGCCGTTTGTAAAAGGAAAGAAAAATTTACTTGATTTTCTTATTAGAGGGATTTACTGTCAAAATTGAGGACTTTAATTCTCTCAATTCTATGTATGTAATAGAAATTTTTTATTACATATCTAATGTCTATGACAATGACATACAAATACAAAATCTGTAGATGCCATAATCGAAATCTCTAGATTGCCGAAATCAAAGACTCCAAAATCTCATCTACATTCCAAAAGGGTAAGAGTGTCAACTACATTCCAAAATAAGACTTAATTCATTCAAAAACTCTTACACCCGACTTGAGCTACCACACTTGCTGTCATTAGGACTTTTAGGTAATTAATTCTCTTTATTATTACAAAGTGATGGGTCTTAAATATATTAATTAATATAGACTCCATTAGCTTGGTGTCTAATGATAAGAAAATTAAGTGAGAAATCTCTTTATGTATAATTGCACTTAGAATCAATTTGGATAGATGTAGATTTCAAATAAAGAGATTTGAAGTTAGATTTTATAAAACTATTGAATAGTTATGGGTGGATTAGAAAAACTAGAAAAGATACATTTTAGTAATCATATATTTTTTTTGTAGTTAAAAGAAAAGGAAAATCATTAACATGATTTCATCTAACTATTGTTGCATATGTATTTCAAATGCATTGTAGTAGAACTCTTTTATATAATCTTGATATACTTAGGTAAACTATCATATCTAAATTTGAGTTATTCTTATTGCTTTCTCCTTGAATGATTAATACCAAATCCATGCATTTTAAATCCATAAATACAAACGAAGCCTTAAACTATGTTTGAATCAAAGATTTGAGGGAAATTTGTTAAAGGGAAGGGAAAATTGAACAAAATTTGGTTTCTATTTCATTCACTTTCCCCTTTGTTTTTTCTTTTTCCTCAATAAATTTCTTCACAAATTCTTGATCAAACACACCCTTGCTCAAATTTGAGGACTAAATTCACACAATTGAAAGCTTGTGAACTAAAACAACACAGACCACATGATGGACCGATTAACCCAATAATTTAATTACTTGACAAAGGTTTTGCCTCTCCTTGAAATATTAATTTCAAAACAAGAAACTGTTAAGGAAACCATAGTGAAATTACAAATGAACATCACCAACACCACCACGTAGCTATGAACATTCAACTTGAGCTAGTCCCTTAATTCCTCTACCATTGATTAGAAAAAAAAAAAAAAAAACAATGGTGATTTAGAAACTGGTTTGGAATGGCTTATAAACTTTGAGATCAAGCACAACACCAGCAATAGAACCAACAGCAGCCATGACCGAGATTATAAGACAAGCAATGCTAAGCATTTGGAGGCATACCCATTTGGTACTCCACCGTGGCAACTTCTTCTGTGCGATATACATTTCCACCGGAAAATACACTGTTAAAGGCCAAAAACCAATCGCCCCCAGAAATCCCACAATGTCGTTGAAAAAAGGCAAAACCATCGACAAAACAGTACTAATTATCACGAAAATCGTCCTCCAGACCAATCGAAAGAGGTTTAAGTTATAGTGGCCAAGACCCGGGATAGGAATTTTGATTTCCTTGCTGATGAATTTACTTTGAGGCCATTTATGGGCTGCCCATTTTTCTACAAATGCGAAAAGTGGTTGGCAGTAGACTTGGTAGGCCCCGACAAGGTGGATGACTATGGCGGCATTGGCAATGTCAAGGAGCCAATAAGGGTTGAAGAAGCCGAAACCAGTGAGGAGGTTACCGGGTGCAACGTCCCCGAATGCTGCATAGCCCATGCAGCCACAGAGCATATAGAAGGCTGTTGTCACAGCAATGCTTAGCAATGCCGCCTTTTTCATCGTCTTTGATTCTGATGGCGGTGATTTAATTGTGTCCTATTATACATACATATCAAATCATTTAGTTTTTTTTATATTTTATTTTTAAAGTACAATTAAGTGAGAAATTAACGTTGTTACCTGAATTTCGATGAGGATCATTGAATATGAGTAGGCAAAAGCTATGTTTCCGAGAGCTTGGAAGCTTCCCCATATCTTTTGGGCTTGAGTTACACTTCCAATGCTTATACCAGTAACACTACCCTTAATTGTTCCATTTTCTGATTGAAAAGAAAATCCAAGAAAATGAATGAATTAGTAACTACATTTTGATTTACTATATATGCATAAACATAAATTTGAAGTGTTTTTATTTATATAAATATTACCAGCAACTTTGACAATTCCAAGGCCGAGGCCTATTGAAGAATAGGTAAAAGACATGACAGCGGCCACAAGTGAGAGCCACCATAACTGATCAAAATCTGGAATCTGTGAAAATATAATTTCTGTGACGCCAAACAAGATCATGTATGGGTTGCTTGATATTTGACACGGGTTCTTCCCGCCACTCGCATGGAAGCAGTTTGATCGTTTGATCGCCCTGTTAATAGATAAAATTATCCAAGATTGCTAAACAATGACCAAAAAAAAAAAAAAATTAAATCAAAACAATTTGATTGTTGATTTTTACTTACATCATGCTTATAGATGCTGCAATAGTGTACCCGACTGCTGTTCCAAACAGATTCAAATACTGAATTAGGCCACACATTTTGACCTGAAACCCACCTGAAAAACAACAAAATGTTCATCATTAGCACATTAAAAGCAGATCTTGTAAATGTATATATCAAGAATTTGAAGAATTTATACCGAGATTGGATTGTACGACTTCCATGTAAGTATAGTTTCTCCGTCCAGTTATAGGGTCGCCGGACCGGTGACAGTCAGCGAGGAGAACCGCGGTGTAGTAACTTACAAATGAGAACAATAACATAACGGTCGGACCGGCTATCCATCCCAGCTGAGCTATGGCCCAGGCTAGGGAAAGAACCCCAGATCCAATCACGGCGGTAATAATGTGAGCGCTGGCGGTCCAAACAGTCCCTAATTAATTAACAAAAAGAAGATCAGAACATGAATTTTTAGACAAAGTGTTTTTGAAAAACAGAGGATGCTCTGTTTTTGGAAACAGGGGAGGACTTTACCGGTTCGTTTGGGGCGGCCGTCGTCGTCGAAGCATTTGGAGGGGTTGCTGAGTGGAAGGATATCAAAGGAGATGTCAAGGGATTGGTGGTTCTTTGTGGCAGCATTCTCTGCCTCACCCATCTTGTATTGAAAAGAGACAAACAATACAAGGAAGACTTTTTGTGAGACCCAAAAATGAAAAATTATGGTTTATCAATTATCAAATTAACAAGAAAAAAATGAATTTTCAGGTGTTTAGGCAGTTTGGGTATGTTTTGGTTGTGTTTTCAAAATGCGTGAACTCAACAAGAGAGAGAGAGAGAGAGAGAGTTCAATGTTGTGTGTTGGGGATGATTTTGGAGAGAGAGAAAGAGAGTGAGGAATATAGGGAGTTGAGTAGGAGTAAAATGAAGGAAGAGGAGGGTAAGGAGGGTATAAATAATAAAAGCGGTTGTGAGGGGATGATGATACAAAGCTAAAAATAGAAAGAAGATTGATATGTCAATAGAGACCAACACAAATGAAACAACATTGTTTTAAGTCAATTGACCAATGCTCTCTCTCTCTCTCTCTCTCTCTGTAAACCAATATACTAAACCAAACATTACCTAACTTTTTTTTTTCTTCTTAAAATTTTTAATTAAAAAATATAAAGTCATTTTACATTTTTTTATATTTTATTCACAAATTACATAAATAACTTTTTGTAATTTGAAATAAAAGATTGTTAAGTCTTTAAAATTGTCAAAACTATAATATAATAGCTTTACATCAAAAGTGATTCTCTAATGATTGAAGATGCCAGCTACTAAATTTGATAAATGTCATGACACAAATTTTGACAAATACCAAATATGTCAATTCACCCAAAACCAACCCAATCCTTTTCTTGCTTCCCTCCCTCACCCTTACCAGCAAAACATCCATTTTTCTTGAATTTTTTGTAAAATCAAATTCACCAAATTTTTATTTTTTTTTAAAGCAGAAATTTGTTTTAAAAAATTAAAAATTAAAACAGCAATTGGGTGAAACAGCCAAACCCTTTGAGTGAGGGTTTCAAAGAGGATCGAAAGAGAAAGCAGAGATCACTGGTGGATTATACGGCTTGAGAGAGAGAGAGAGAGTTGATCTTCGCCGGACTGATCTGCCTCGAAAGAGTGTGATGATCTTGGTCGGACTAATCTGCAAAAGATAGTGACTCTTCGCCGGACTGATCTGCCTCGAAAGAGAGATCCACATGAAGAGATCCAAATGGAACAAATAAAAAACAGAGGAGAGAGAGAGAGAGAGAGAGAGGAACAAAACTGTTGGAGAGGGAATATGTGGGAGAGAGATAGATGAAGTGATGAGGCAAAGATGAAGATAGACAGTGAGAAATTGAAGGGAGAAAAGAGAGCCGTTGAATGTTCATATTGTTGATCCAATGGTTATCAAAAGGGAAGAGTTTGGAAGATTAATGTTGGTTGTATTTATTTATTTTTTCAATTTTTTAGTGTTTGGGTGAATTACAAGAAGAATAAGTGTTGTAGTAAAAGTGTACTCTTTTTTTTTTTTTTTTTTGAGCAGGTAGTAAAAGTGGAGTCCGGATTCTCGGCCGCGGTTTCAGCCGCGGTCCCAGCAGCCACCCAAAACGACGTCGTTTTGGGGGGAAAATTTTCAAAAAAAAAAAACGCAGAGGAAGAGGGAGGAAGGAAGGAGGAGGAGAGGAAGAGGGAGGGAGGAAGGAGAAGGGAGGAGGGAGGAGGAGGAGGGCCGGACTGGAGGGGGCCATAACCACTGGCGGAGGAGGAGGAGGAGTAGGAGGCGGAGGCGGAGGCGAGCTGCGACGGCGAGGCGACGAGGCGAGCTGCGACGGCGAGGCGAGCTGCGACGGCGAGGCGACGAGCTGCGAGCTGCGACGGCGAGCTCGCAGCCTCCTCCCTCCTCCCTCGACGGCGAGGCGTTGGAGACTGCCGGCGATGCCGGCGAGAACGAAGAAGAAGAAAAGAAAAGAAAAAAGAAAAAAAAATCAAAAACCCCCAAAACGACATCGTTTTGGGGGGCTGCCGGGTAGGGCCGCTGGAATCCGCGGTCGATGATCCGGGTTCGTAAAAGTGTACTTGCTAACCATGTTTTTATGACAATCATGTTTTTATTGAAGTTTGAATGATATAAATAAATAAATAAATAATTTAAAATTTGTGGTTACTAAACACTTTTTAAGAAAACATGTTAGTTTCCTAACAGGAAAGATAATTTTGTTAATTGTTTTTGGCCTTAAATTTGGATGAAAATATCCTTTTTTAATATTTGTAAATGTGTTAAAAATTTTTAAAAATCAAACACAACATAACTTACAACCACTCACATAACTGTAGATTCCATATTCCGTAAATTTTCTTATTATATGAGTGTCTATAATCTATTATGTGTTTGATTTATATGTTCTTGATATTTTCTGCTATAAGGTTGTAGTTAATGTTTGTAGAGTTGAGTCAAAGTAGAGGTAGACATCTGTCAAATCGAGCCAAATTTAGACTATACTTACACTACTTAATAAAAGACATTATGTTTGCTCAAGTCCGATCCAAGAATATCGGGCCTATCCAAATTCAACCCTAAAACAAATACACTTTCCGAATATCATGCCCATAATGTTTATCTATTGCATCAATTAGAATATGATAATTTAATTTGCAATAAGATTTAAAATATATGTTACATTAATTTTGTTGAAAGTTGCAATAATGACTTTTATCTCATACCACTTGATTTCCCATTGCATTAATTTTCAATATATTAGATAAGTAAATAATTATAAAATAAAATAAATATTTAAATATATTAATTCCAGACAAGTCACGCCGGATTACATACATAAATTTCAAACTTTACCCATTTATCAAACGAGCTTAAACTATTAATCCAACCTAGTCTTATTGATCAAAATACTTTAAGCCTTGAAAAATGAAATTAAACTGGACGAATTAGGCGAAGCAGGGGGTTGTGGACACAATTGACCTGCCCCATTCTTTAGGGTTGTGGGCACAATTAAGAATTGAATGGGGTTTGAAATGACGCAACCAATTAATTCCAATGGTCAAACTCTATTGGAAGAAGGGTGGTGAGGCTAAGGACTTCTTTTGGTTGGGATTTTTAACCAAAAAAAAAAAAGAAAGTATTGTACATTTTGTATCATACTAAGTTCTAAAATATTTTACAAATTCAAAAAGTTCTCTCACTATGCAAAAATCAAAAAATTCATTTTTTTTTAATATCATTCTAAAAAAGATAATGGAATATTGTTTTTTTAGAGAAAATCACTGAAGATATCTGAGTTTTTAGTTATATTTTAACACAAATTTATATTTTAAGAGAAAATCATATCAGTTAAAATATTTATTCATTTGGATTTATTCTTCTTGTATAAATGTTTATATTTATGATGAATGTGAAAGCTATAAACTTTACTATTCACACTTTTAATTAATATATAAAATAATGTGAATTTTTGTAAACTGTAAAAATTGTAAGCTTAATATTTACAATTAAAACTATGACATAAAAGTTGTAAGCGTTAAACTTCAAACTTATCTACATTATGTTCTTCTTCCTCTCAATCAAATAGAGGAATTATATATATATACACACGGGTTTATTAAAAACAATGAGAGAGAGAGAGAGAGAGAGTGAGAGATGGGGTTAGGGTTCAATTGCTGCACTCACTTTCGGTTTGCTTTTCAATGCAAGTTTTTATGAGTTTCATTTTGATAAATTGCATTTTTTATTTTATAATTTTTTTTGTATATATCATTTATAAAAAAAAATTAAATTAATATGATAATTGTAACATATACAATTTATTGTATATCTCCAAAAAAAATAGACAACTGTGTTTTTAAAAATATACCTTCTATTTATTTTGTGACAAACACGATAAATTGAACCGGTTATGATTATGGATTGACTTAATTTTTTGTGTACACACGAAAAGACTTACAAATGAAACGATTCAGGTCGTTGAAATGAAACTCGTGGTAGATCTCAAGGGTCATCAAAATCTCCCCTAATAATCTTATTAGCAATGCTACGTTTATGCCTAGAATGCGTTGAATCTCTCACATAAAGGTGGGACCTATACATGCGGGACTTATGTGAGACTCATCCTCTTGTAAAAACTTTTTTATACACAAATTTTCTGTATAAATAATATTTCTCCTAATTATGAAATCATATTATATAGGAAACATTACAGACTACTTTTGAATTTCCAAAAAAAAAAAGAGACTACTTTTGTATTGTCTTCCCAGTCTCCCTCCATCCTTATTGAAAGAGAATAAATGCTCCTCCATAATATTCATTATAATTGCTCCATTTCGATCTTTGTCTTCCCAGTCTCCCTCCATCCTTATTGAAAGAGAATAAATGCTCCTCCATAATATTCATTATAATTGCTCCATTTCGATCTTAGCGTGACGAATTCAAATTACAAAAATAATTTTTTTATTTTTATTTATTTTGTTTTTTAACATCCTGTGCACTAAGACTGTCTTTTATTTAAGGGTGGGTAGAGTATAGTTTGATAATAAAATAATAATGTGTGGGAGTTCTAATTTAAAAGTTCTAATAGAGCTCCAATGATGTGGAAAGTGTTTATGTGATATGAGGGCCCACACTCCTCTGTTTATCTCTCTCTATTCTTTCTCTTGCATCTTTATTAGAGCTGCCATTAGAGCTACTATTTTAGAGTTATATATCACTATTCAGAATAAAATTATAATCAAATCGTGAATGGCAGATTGACAAATTTGCTATCCGTAACCAAATTGCGGTTTGGATAGTTTGAGTAGTTTCAACTTGTTAGTTGACTGAAGAATAACTTTAAACAATTATCAAATATTTACATAACATTTTTCGCATATATAATATTAACTAATTTTACATAATATTTTTCCTATATATAACACTAATTTGCAACATGTTTTTCATATATATAACATCGATTGATTTTACATAATATTTATATAACACTAATTTGCAACATGTTTTTCATATACATAACATCGACTGATTTTACATAATATTTTTTTTTATATATATAACACTAATTTATAACAAATGTCACATATCAGATCTCACTCATATTGATTTTTACTCTGATATTTTATCGGAGTTAAAAAAAAAATTATGTATTAATTATGGTTGGACAGGATGATTTTGGAGACAGATTATAAATTTCAAACTGCTGATCAAGCCAACTTGCAGTTAGCAGACTGAAAAATCTAAAATCCCCGATATATTGATTTGTGATTATATTTCAATTTTAAACAATGAATAACAATCCTAATCAAACAATCAAAGATAAATCGACACAACAATTTAACTTGAAAAAATCACAATTAGAGCGACTCCAATTATGATAAAAAAAAAAATTACGGGCCAAAGTCACAAAACAATCCACTAAAAAGACAAAAATGAATTACACAAGTATATTCTCAATTACTTAGTGAATCTACACCCAAATTGAGCCAAACCCAATGTGTCTCTTTCACCACCACCTTTATCTTGGAATTGTCTTGCCCAACATTGAATTCACAACACTGATATCGAATCTACGACAATGAGCAACTCCAGAATCCATCAAAACTCCAGGCCCAAGTTCTTTAGAATCCACGGAAGAACACCTCCCTCTTTTGTTCACGAAATAATAAGAACAACCCTTAATATTTGACAATCTGTAATTCGTTGATCAACCGATCACCTTCTATACACCAAGAAAACACAGATAATCCACACATACAGACCTACAAATAAATGGATTGAATCATTGGAATAGAGATAGGCTCCATACAGCCTATTTGAATCTCCTTAATAAATACATGTAGAACTCACTACCTCTATGTTTAATAATGAAAAATCCGGTTATATGTTAGTATTATTTATATTTTTTATTTCTCAGTGCTCAATAATAGGGTATTGTCTAAAATTTTTAAGATTGAAAATTCTGGATGACCATTCAATCTTTCTGATTTAGAACAAAAATCATTAAGCAGTATCGTATTCCCATATCTTTGATGCCCAAAGACTTGAAGACTGATTGGTTATGGCACAATCCAAGAGTTCTTATCTTTAGGGGTATATATCCTTGACATTTGAATTCTCTTTTGAGGATTAATTATAAATAAATAAAAAAAGGTATTGATTAATGTAATGTAAAATGTAATTAGGTGATGCTATACAATTCATCACCCATGAATGTGTCAAAGGGAGAAAAAGTGTGACTTAACTATCAAACCTGAGTTTTAAAAAAAAAAAATAAAGAATGTAACATATTACAAATGAAACCAAATGAATTATAATTACAATAAGAAAAAAAAAAAAACCATTTTAATTGAGAAAATGAAACTCCAAACAAATATAGAAGAACTCAAAAAATGAGAAAGATTCCAAACAAATATATGGGGAGAAATTACTCAATACTTCTGGAGCAAGTTTAGATGGTGCTTCAAATAATAATTCACTATAAGACATTTTTTTGAAACAAAAAATTTAGGGACAAATAACTTTTTAAGGACGAAATATTTTAGTTGTCAAAAAATGTCATCGTTGTATTTTTAGTGACAAAATTAAACATTTAGTGAATTATCTTCTTTTTTGGATCAATTTTTTTGTCACAATTAGTAAAATTTATTGGCACCAAATGATTAACGTTTTTATTACCTATATTTTCAAAATTGTCACTAAAAGTCGTTCTTTTGACTTCAAGCTAACCTTTTTTGTAACGATCATAATTTGTCTCTAAATATTTTTTACAACAAAATTTTAGTCTTGGGAATAAAAAAGTTTAGTCTCTAAAATCCTTATATATTGTAGTGATTATTTGTCCAAATTATGAAACCCAACACTTTTGTTTTGGAGTTTTAGAAGATAATGTACAATAAGTCAATTAGTAAATAGAATGGAACATTGTTTCAAAAAGTATTGAATAATTTCTCACATATGGAGAATAAGACACGCGTTGCAAAAATTCTGATCAACTGGCTGATCCAACTATCAACCTAGCACTCCATTTGTTTCGACTAGAAGATATTTTTCTATATTAATTGTGATCTTAAAATTAATGTGTGTATTTGGTTTGAGTTTTTTAGATTAAGTTTTTTAATTTTTTGTGTTTTTAGTGAATATTTTTAAATTTTTAATTTTTTTTTTTACTTTTTTAGATACACTTTACTTAGATAAATCTAAAAAAGTAAAAAATTTGTGAAAAAAATATTTTAAAAAATTAATAAATATATAAAAATATGAAAAATATACTGAATTCTCATTTTTTTTTTATATTTTTGGTATTTAGTGAATTTTTAAAAGTTTTTTTTCACAAAAATTATACTTTTTATGTATATTTAGGTTAGGTGTGTCTAAAAATTAAAATAATTGCTTAAAATATTAAAAAAATCAATAAAAACAAAAAAATATGAAAAACGAGAAAGTAAAATTTTCTAAAAAGTGTTTTTGAAAATCCAAAAACAAGCAAGCTGAATGAGGTTGAGGTTGTAGTGGTGGTGCCCTGGTGGGCTGGTGGTGATGCTGCAGTGGAGGTGTAGTGATGATCCTATTCAAATTGGGTCAAGAATTTTTTTAACTTTTTTTAAGGTATGTATATAAATTCTATCATTATATCTCAAATTTATTTATTAGAATTTTTTTTATTTTTTGAATTAAATTATTATAAATAATGGTTATTTTGTCATTGCATGAAATGAATATTATAGTAGTTTCAGTTTCCCGATCAAAATTTTTATAAAAAAGTAGTTTTAATTTAATTTACATTTATTTTGAAAAGAGGGATATGATTTATAATTTTTATTTTTTGGTTTAATATGTTGATTGAGTTTATTTTATTTTAACTACAGTTAGAAGTCTACACCAAATATTAGGATCTTTCAACTTTTTATTTTATTGTATTTCCATTGAAAATAGAAAAATTGTGTACAATTGATTCTGTCTTTAAAAATGTAATTTCTTTTAGGGCTCTTTTTTGAAAAGTCCCATTTATAACTGTTTAGTTCCATAAAACCCAAACTATTTCTGAATATTCCATTAGGTCCATTAATTGTAAAAGGACGAAACAACCCTCCCCGTCTCTCCCGCGTGTAACCGATTCTTCAAAACCCATTCCTATTCCAACTATTCAATCCACAAAATTTCCAAAACGAAAACTCAATCCACGAAACCATACTCACATCGCCTCCAAAAACCCTAGATTCACATCGCCTCACCAACATCCTCGTCGTCCATCGTCGACCATCGACCCCAGATTCGTCTTCATCTCACCACGGCGAAGGTTCACATCGGAAGGAGCGTGCTTCGTCGTTTGGAATTCCTGTCGTCCCACTGAGTTTTCCATACCCACCAACAATGACGAACAAAAGTAAGTACTAACATTCCACCATCTGCTTTTCAATCATAATGTCATCACCGATGTATACATCCACCTTTCTGGTTTTCCGGTTTTAAATTCGTAAACATAGATGTTTTCAGAATTGATTTTGTGAAAATAGATGATGTCAACATTCACATAAGCGTTGATTACTGGGCAAACTTACAGTAGTATACACTGCTGTCAACATTCACAGCAGTGTATAATGATGTGAACATTCACATCAGTGTATAACGACGTGAATGTTCACATTACAGTCAGTGTTGATATTGTTCATTGTTGATGTCCACAGAATCCCCAAACTTCAGTCAACAATGTGATGGAATGTGATGTAAATATTCACATTGTGACATCAATGTTGGACTTGTTTGTGTCATTGGGTATAGTTTGGTGCTGTTGGTTCCCCCCTTTGATTTTTAGCAAATTATAACATAATGTGATCAATCATGTAAACATTCACATTGCCCTGTAACTATTGTACTTTTCAGAATTTATTTGGCACACATGGATGATGTGAACTTGCACATTAGTGTTCCTTACTGGGTAAACTTCCAGTAGTAGACACTGATATGAACATGGACATTATGTGAATAGTCACATTAATGTCAGAACCCCCAAACTTCACGCAACACTGTGATGCATTATGATGTAAATATTCACATTGCGCCATAAATGTCCAAGTTGTTTGTGTCATTGGGTGTAGTTTGGTGCTGTTGGTTCCCCCCTTTGATTTTGCTCACATTGGCTAGTAACTGTTGTCATTTTCTGAAATTATTTTGCAAACATGGATGATGTGAACATTCACATTAATGTAAATATGCACATTGTGACATCAATCTCCTAGTTGTTTGTGTTATTGGGTGTTGTTTGGCGTTGTTGCTTCCCCCCTTTGATATTTCGCAAATTATAACGTAATGTGGTCACCCATGTCAATATTTACATTGCCTTGTAACTGTTGTCGTATTCGGTATTTATTTTGCAAACATGGATTATGTTAACATTCAAAACAGTGTTGACTACTGGGCAAACTTACAGCAGTAGACACTGATGTGAACATTCACATAAAGAGAATGTTCACATTACTGTCAGAACCCCCCAAACTTCGCTCAAACTTAGAGCATTTGACACTAACGTGAACATTCACATCAGTCTACAATGATGTAAATGTTCACATTACTGTCAATGCTGGTTGTTGAATGTTGTTTGGTGCTTCTGGTTCCATATTCTGTGTTTCAGCCAATTAAATGTGCTTATTTGAACACACAGGTCTTCCCACAAAGTTGATGGCAAGCGAAAGCGAGGGGAATCCCGTGCCAAAACCAAGCCTGATCAAATAGTTGTTCCTGAAGAAGTGAACATGAAAAAAGTTAACTACCGGTCAAACCTAACAGGATTGGTCAAACTCTTAAAGGATACAAAATTCACACGTGGCCAACTGAAGTGCCTCAGGAAAACTCCGTTCTGGGCACTATTTGATTGCTTGATCAGTAACGAAATCGACCTCAACCACTGCATGAAATATGATGATGTCATTGTACGTATAGTACAGACATTCAAGCAATCTAGTGGGAGGTTTTACATTGGGGATAAGAACATCCAGATTTTTAGAAGCGACGTGTCACTGATTTTCGGGGTGGACTGCGGCACCAAGTCGATGGACATCTCTTATGGTGCAAAACCAACAACCGGCATCATACACCGAATGTGCAAGGATGTTAGTCGGTTATCTGCTGCCAAAATACGAGAAATTCTGAGCGAAGCATTGAAGGGCACAAAAAAACATGACAATGAGGAGGTCGCAAGATTAGTTTGCATGTACGCATGCGTCAAGCTATTCTTCTCTACATCCGGCGAAACAATTGGATGGGCTTTCTACTCATACATGGACCCATTAGAGAAGATGATCGAGTATGATTGGGCTGAGAGCATCCGGGCAAACTTGATGGGTTCATTGGGCCAAAACTGTGGAAAACCAGGCCGAGTCACCGGATGTGTGATGTTGTTAATGGTAAATCTCATAAAACTTATTCTATGTTTAATATGAACATTTACGGAATGTGAACATTCACATCTGAAACATGGCTCCCCATTAGCAGATGTGAACATTCACATTAACAGATGTGAACATTCACAGCAGTAGTACCACTCACATTAACAGATGTGAATTTTCACATCAGTAACAGCACTCACCATTAGCAAAATGTGAACATTCATTTCAGTAATAGCAGTGACATTAACAGATGTGAACATTCACATCATTAGTAACACTTACCATTACGGAATGTGAACATTCACATCAACAGATGTGAACATTCACATCAACAGAAACATGGCTCCCCATTAGCAGATGTGAACATTCACATCAACAGATGTGAACATTCACATCAGTGTTAATTGATGTAAAATTTTACACTACTGCCCTAGTGGTATAAACATTCACATCAATGTTAATTGATGAGAACATTCACATTACTCATATTTGTTATTTGTTTCAGTACTGGCTGTGTGAGCATACAACAATCTTACAACCCCGTAACCCCAATGCTATTCCACGATGCGTAAAATGGGACCTCACAGATTTACATAGCAACATGAAGTCCATATCTTTGGCTAAGCTGGGTTAAATGAGGTAGAAGTACAACCAAATATATTGTGCCTATTCACATCATGAGATGAGGAACTAGCTAACTAACATACTGTCTCCAAATGCAGGTATATGGCGGCGAGCTAATGGCATCACCAACTGAAGCGAAGATGTACCGTCATACAAAACTGAATGTGGAGCCCAAACCTGAGATTTTGTCAAGTGCAGTAGCAAAGAAAAATGAAAGCAATGAGGATCAAAGTGAAGCCAGTCAACGCAGTGATGACAGGGATGCATTTTCTGACGATGCAACGGACCTGAATGATGTTGGACATTATACCAACCCCAGCTGTAGCATCCCCAATGCTGAGAAAGGAATCGTCATAGCACAACCAACTGAACCCGACATTGTAGAAGTACTCATAGCAGAAAACCGAAAAGCTTGGGGTCTTGTACGGCAATGGGAAGCGAAATACAAACAATTGGAAGAATCTTGGGAATTGAGGGCAAGGGTGATTGCTGCCCTTGAAGCCAAACTATTTGACCAATCAAGCCCATCCAATGTGCACATGGACATGAAGACTTGCATGGAGTTGAAAGATGCAGAAATTCAGCGGCTGACAAAGTTGGTCATCAACTTGGAATGTGAAAAAACAATACTTCAAGACCTTTTTGACGATCAGTCCGTCCATATCATCACCCAAGCTGAAGCACAAAAGGCTCATGACAGCCTGAACAAGCATCCCCCGCAGCATTGGAACACATTGTCAGCCCCCCATCGAGGGTAAAGCGCATAAAGCAAAAGGTAAGGAAAGAACACAGGTTGGACGAGTTTGAATACCCCAACCTGCCTGGTCAGAAAAAGGGAAAGAGGGAGCCGAAGAGCAATCACATACAGTCCAAACTGCACAAGATTCAGACAAACAACCACCAAAAAAGCAGCCAACAAAGTCGAAGAAGTTAACCTTGAACAACAAACTGAAGGTCTGGGCTAACATGAACAAACTCAACAAGCAAAAAGTCCAAAGTTTGCACAAGAATGGCGGTGACGAGTAAGTGATCTTACATATCCCAAACTGTTTTTTTATTTTTTTTTGGGATCATGTTCACTTCACATACATATTTGATAAATTAGATCATTTCATAAATGTGCAATGTTAACATTAACGTTTTCTGTAATCACAATGCACAGGTTGCTAGTGTGGCGAGGGGACTCAAAGACTAAAGATGTGTACTTTGATGACATCATTCACATCATCAAGGAAGATTCAATAACAAACAACGTATGGGAACTGGAAATGTGAACAAAATACACACACACACAGACACACACACACACACACACAGTAAAGACACTGCAAAATAATGTACTGCCACCCCTCTGGTTCTGCAGGTGATAGATGCTTACGGTGAAATTCTCCTTGAACTACAAGGCCTAGTCAACCCAAGTTTGGAGGATTCATCATTCATCTTTACAAGCACATGTTTGGTAAAACTAGACTTTAATGTTGATTATGTTTCAATACATGTGAATGCTCATCAGTAACATCACTCACCATTAGCATATGGAAACATTCACATCAGTAATAGCACTGACATTAACAGATGTGAACATTCACATCAGTAGTATCACTCAACATTATGAAATGTGAACATTCACATCAGTTGTCTCAGTCACCATTAACAGATGTGAACATTCACATCAGTAATATCACTGATAATTAGGAAATGTGAACATTCACATCAGTAATATCACTGACAATTAGGAAATGTGAACATTCACATCAGTAGTATCAGTCACCATTAACAGATGTGAACATTCACATCAATAGTATCACTCACCATTACGAAATGTGAACATTCACATCAGTAGTATCACTCGCCATTAGCAGATGTGAACATTCACATCATTAACATCAAACATTGATATTCAAACTGATATGCATCATTGTATGCCCTTTGTGTGCAGAAAATCGTGCAAGAGTACCCCCCTCACAAGAGGAATAAACTGATTGATGTACACATCAAGGAGTATCAAGGCCAGAGATTCTTAATCTTCCCAATACACGACAACTTCCACTGGACAATTGTTGTGTACGACACGAAAGAGAATGTATGGAGGCATTATAACTCACTGCGCCCAAGAGAAGGCATACATGACCCTCATATTGACAAAGCACAAATACTGGTAAGTGGCTGCCAAACATAACACTTGTCGTGACGTGTAATATTTGAAATTGGATGTATGCCTATGTTGGTTGGTGCCTAATATGAAATTTAATTGTTGGCAGAGGGACTACATCACAGGGTTGGTGCACAACATTGGACCATCATCACTATTATGGACCAACTTATCATGCCAAAATACTTCGAAAACAATCATATCAGTGGACATCTGTCCTCAGCAAGCACCAAATTCGTAAGCCTAAAATTGATTTCTACACATCTTCCACAACCATTACCCACCTAAATTCCAAAATCTAACAACAAGTTCGCATTTTCAGGGTGGATTGCGGGCCTGCAGTTTGTTACATCATGAGGGCGCATGTATACCGTGAAGACATTGTTGCCAGCCTAGCTCGCTATGAATGGTGCCAAATAAGAGACTCATTAGTACACCTTTTCCTGAACCACAGAAAGACAGTGCAATGTGAAAACCTATAGGTGGGGGTTGTCCACCTATCACTGTTACCCAAATCTGTTATCCACAATTAAGACAATTTAGTGTCAATAGATTTTTCATATTGGAGCAGACTAGCTTAATTGTAAATCAAGTCTATGTCACTGCTTGTACAGATATTTTTCATTCAATATATGTATATGCATTTTCAGGCCTATTTTGCGTTGGTAATACACATTGAGATTGTAAATTTTTTTTTTTTTTTTTGAATGCACATGACATGATGTGAATGTTCACATCACAGAATCATAGTGCACTTTCTTATGTTTTAAACCATACTGATGAATGTGAATATTGCTTAAAGTGTTCAAGTAACACAATATGGCAGGTGTGCGTATGATATTTCTTAACACAAGTCAATATTCACATCTAATATTTTGATGATGTGAATATTCACATCATAACTTCTGATTATGCGAATGGCAACAACGATGTCATGAATATTCACACCTTATGAGTTGATATTTCTTAACACAAGTCAATATTCACATCTAATAATTTGATGATGTGAATATTTACATCATAACTTCTGATTACGCGAATGGCAACAACGATGTCATGAATATTCACATCTTATTTCAAAAATGAATATAAGAATCCAATGTAAAATACAATGTCGAAATGGAAAAAAGGTACATCCTATATCGGCTCCGTGCATGACTTCCTATTATGGCTCCCCAACTTATCACATCTCCCGCACCTTATTTGCTTCAATTTCTCACCCCTTGATGGGATCCTATTCTTCTTCGGCCTTCCGGGTGGTCTTTTCACAGTTGGCGGGTATATAGTGAAGTCCGTGGGATCAAAAGGCGGCTTCTCCACCGATGGTATAGGGAATATGGCTCCCGAATAGGCTGCACGATATGTCTGAACATGAAAGTAATGTTCCACACAATCATTCAGATTGTAGCGGCTCTTCTGAATGGCAATAACAGCATGGTCACACGGGAATCCGTTGATTTGCCATTTGAAGCAAGAACATGTACGCCTCGAAACATCAACTGTAACAGATGGTATCGAATGAACTTCAAACACATCCTCATTGGCTTTGCTAACTTGCCAAGCCCTGCTGTCATTGAACGAATCCATAAGCCTTGTTTCAAATGTCGGACAAATAAGCTCATTCCATTTGTTTGCTTGGTCACGCCTTGCAGACATTTGCCGCATCAACTGAGTACGAATTGTGTCCACCATTTGAGTGATAGGAAGATTACGTGCTTCTTTAATCCAGTTATTGAATGACTCCGCGGCATTGGATGTCATCTCCCCATAACGCATGCCCCTGCACAATATGACAAACATTGTACAATACGAAATTTAACAGGTCTGACCATTGACGTTAACAGATGTGAACATTCATAGTACTGAAAGGAGAATACACTGATGTGAACATTCACATCAGGGTATAATAATGTGGCTGTTTACATCTGCTACCAGTTTATAATAATGTGAATGTTCACATTACATGCTTATTATGTCGTCAACTTAAACGATGGACAATATGTGCATGTTAACAACAACAACAACATATGACACGTGTCAACATTCAAATCTGTAATACATTGAATGACTATTTGACAACTTAACAGATGTGAACATTCACATCAGTCATCATTAGCAGATGTGAACATTCACATCATTTACAGTGAACATGAAACACAATTCGAAGATTGTTACCATTCTAAATCGATAATTCACATCGCTACCATTCTAAAATTCACAAAGATAAACACCTTAGGAAACTATTATTACCTGAAGTACGAATTTGCCCAGTGCTCAGGTGCCAAGTCCTTGAAAAAATTATGAGCTCGTTGTTTACCCTCCTCTTTTAATTTTGCAAGCTTTTCATGGAACCCTACCACAGTTGGCTCGTAGGCACAGTCACCCAAACTACTTACTAGGTGATCCCTGAATCCATTATCAATTCCTTTCATCCGGTCTCTTAAATTGCTCTTCAAGTGTTGTAAGCAATAACCGTGATGAGCCGATGGGAACACCTTTGGCATAGCTTCTAACAGACCAAGATTACGATCCGAAATAAAAGTAATATTTCGCTTCCCATCAACAACCTTCCCAAGTTCATGCAAGAACCACGACCAATTGGCCGTGGTCTCTGAATCAACAATCGCAAAGGCAACAGGAAACAGACCTACAACACAACACCAATACACAATTAACGACCATTCATAATTCATTGTTGATTGTTGAGTCACTGACAATGTTAACATTCACAATACTGTTCATTAGTGGATCAACTAACATTAGTATACACTAATATGAATATTCACATCAGTGTGTTGTAATGTGAATGTTCACATTACTGTCATTTGCATACACAGATGTAAACCTTCACATCAGTGCATACTAATGTAAATGTTCACATTACTTATAATTTACCAATCACTCTCTTGTCCAAACAATGCTGCTCAGAGTGAATATTGACATGAATAGACAGCTAAAAAAAACTACTAACCATTGTTTCCGTCCTTCGCTGTTGCCGCAAGTAGCTGACCTTTGTACTTTCCTTTGAGGAATGTTCCATCCAGGAATAATAAAGGCCGACAAGCATTGAACCCAGAAATACACGCAGCGAATGACATAAAGAAGCGACAAAACTGTTGACTACTCGCATCATAGTCAATATTGACATAACTCCCCGGATTGTACCGCATCACGGCATCCGAATACCACCGCAGCTGGTCAAACGATAACGAGTGATCTCCATGAATACCAGCCTTTGCTTTCTCCACACCCAACCATACGACATGGTAACTCACATCTAGCCCATAATCCCTCTTCAAAATAGTCACTACATCACACGGCCGAGTCAACGGCTTGTCCCTCACAATTTCATATATGGTACTCGACACCAAATCCGAACTAACTCGCGGATTCTTTGATGTTCGGACATCCGTACCACAAGTATGCACATCACTATACCTCTTGATGTAGAAAAAATCATTTGCTCGTTGTGCTCTACAATGTATAGCCCACAAGCATCCCCTCTCCTCTCGCATCGCGCACACAGCAGTAACTCTTGTTGTCTCGTTCTTCACGTATGTAAACTGAAACCCACATTGGATGGCATACTTACACAAAACATCACGAAATTCTTGTGCACCTCCAACAAACCGTTGTCCCACATGCGTAATACCATTTGCCCAAGGGGCTGACAACAACACCTTCTCCTTATGCTGGCAAAATCTCCGTAGTGCATCAACTTCTTCCTCAACCCCCACACGCACCAATCCCAAACTACTTGACTGACCAATATCACTTTTCAACTCAACCACAACTTCTACATGTTGTACCCCCATTGATTTAGCAAGCAGTAACATGTTCTGAAATTCTTCCTCATTCTCCAAATCACACCTATTAATCCCAGGTAATTTACAAAACAATGAAATAGAACCAGCAGACAACTCCCCCCATTTTTCACACAAACAGTCCACCAAACGTGAATAACGCAATGCACGGGCAGCATTTATTACAGTGGTACTGGTTCCATATGTACACACCAACATCATAAAGCTATCCATCTCCTGTAAAAACAAAACAATACAACAATTAACAATAATCCAAACCGATATGAATATTCACATTGTACGAAAAATTAGAAGCATACAAGTACAGTTCAAGTGTTAAATTCAACAACCATCATTAAACAAGCTGTGAATATTCACACCCACACAAAAGCCTCATTAAGCAAACATCAAAGTAAAAGTGAGAACATCCACATTCTTCACATGATATGAACACGATGTAAACATTTACATTGACACATACACTCTGAATTATAGAAGATCCACATTCATCACTAATCTCATGACCTCCCCTCCAAAGGACCATGATGTAAACATTCACATTGATTCCATATACTCTCCATTATATCACTCACACAGAGCCTTCTTAAGCAAAACTTAAAGTAAAATGCAAACATCGACATTCTTCACGTAATACTAACAGGATGTAAACATTCACATTGTTCCACACACTCTTAAATATAGAATATCCACATTCATCACTAATCTGAGGACCTCCCCTCCACAGGACCACGAAGTAAACATTCACATTGATCCATTTAATCTCAATTATATCACTCACGCAGAGCCTCATTAAGCAAAACTTGAAGTAAAATGCAAACATCGACATCCTTCACGTAATACTAACACGATGTAAACATTCATATTGTTCCACATACTGTGAATTATAGAGGATCCACATTCATCACTAATCTGATGACCTCCCCTCCACATGACCACGATGTAAACATTCACATTGATCCATATAATCACAATTATATCACTCAGACATATTCAACATATATCTGAATGACCTCCCCTCCAATGACCACGTATGATGCATGTAACTGAGAAAACAGAGCATGCAATCAATATCAATCCAAGAACAAAGCATCTGATCTATCCTACAAATCAAAACAAAAAGTAAACATGTATTCAAAACTAAAATGATACTAACCTAAATCAGGCAAACCTACAGTCGTGCAAAAACTCAAAAACAACTGCTCACGTATGATGCATGTAATTGAGAAAACAGAGCATCCAATCAATATCACTCCAAGAACAAAGCATCTGATCTATCCTACAAATCAAAACAAAAAGTGAACATGTATTCAAAACTAAAATGATACTAACCTAAATCAGGCAAACCTACAGTCGTGCAAAAACTCAAAATCAACTGCTTCGAGGCAGTTATACTCCAGAAAATGACAGTCGTGCAGTCGTCCTCTTCACTTGAAAATCACCATACCAGACAAGAACAACAACAATCGAACCGTAGCACATCAACGCCTCAGAACGATAGAACGAGAGCATGCAAGATAGAAACGAATCGATTTGAATTAGAAATAAAGAAACTGCCAAAACTGACTACCGAAATCACAGGAACGTGTGTTACGTATTAACACAGTGTATATATATATATAAGGGCATAATAGTCCACGTATAAATATGAAATTAAAAAAATGGACTTTATGGAATAACCAGAAAACTATATGGGACTCATTGGGATATAATTTTTCTTTGTGGACTTATTGGGATAAAACATCTCTAGATGGGATTTATCAATAAATTTCCCTTTCTTTTAAGTTGAAATTCTGATTTCGACCCTGTCTAGAGTTAAAAATAATAGGGTAAATTACAATTATCCCTTCAACTATGTTCTGTATCACTTTACCTCCCTCAACAAAAATTGTAACAATTAACCTCCCTCATCTATTAATTGTTTTTCAATTTGAACCTTTATGATTAAAATATCCTTTTATCAATTGGATAAATTACATTTTAACCCCTTGAACTGTCACGCAATAGTTTACCCTCTTAAACTATCACTTAATATCACTTTCATTTTAAACTTTCTTATTTTTTTTTTTTTTCATTTTGTCACTAAATTAACTTTTAATTTGTTAGAAAAAAAATTTAAAAACCAAATAACGAAAATATTTATGAAAAAAATTAAAAAATGTTCACTAAAGACAAGAAAATAAAAATGTAGTAGTTTTTTGTTTTTTATTTTTTTATTTTTTCATCTTTAGTGATTTTTCAAAACAAAAATCTTCAAAAATATTTAACTTTTAGGTGTATCTAAAAATTTAAAATTTTGACTAAAATATAAAAAAGGATTACTAAAAATAAAAAATAAAAAATATGAAATATTATTTAAAAAAACTTATAAATTATATTATAAATTAATAAATAAAACATTTTTTAAGTTGACGGGGTAGAGTGATAGTTCAAAAGGGTATTTTTGTCATTAAGGTTCTAATAAAAAAGAATTAATAGATAGGGCTTTAAATGTTACAATTTTTAGTTCAAAAGGGTAAAATGATATGAAATAATAGTTTATACAGATAAAATGTAATTTATCCAAAATAATATTATCATGGAGGGATTGATGAGCCCTCTTGTTGAAGTGGCAATCCAAAGATCACACTCATATAAATATATTCTTATTTTTTCATGTTTTGAAAAAATCAATTTGCTCTAAAAATATGTCCTACTTCTTTGTCACATCCATTTAGGATTTAGATTCTCTCCAATATTTTCTTCGTCTAATCATACTCCAACACTTGATCTAAAGGTCACAAAATATGATAATAACTAACGGTTGAATTATAACTTTTAAATCAAATATTGAAAAATGGCTAAACGAAAATAGTGTTGAAAAGGATCATCATCCATACATATGGCCCTAACAAATTGAATGGTATGGTATATATTCTTTAACAAACAATTGCAGACAGATAACATTGTTTGGAGCATCTAAACCTCCACCAATCCACAATGGGATTCAAATGATATATGGACACCTATCTATGCTCTTACACATATTTTATCTATCATTATTTCATTTTTTATTATTATTTATGCCATGGCTTGGCTTGGCTTCAACTAATAGCTAGTATCCATCCAGTCAAAAGGTTAGAAGCGTTTCAACTTTGGAATGCCACTTTCTTGTCTGAAAATGGACAACTTAATGCTAAAAGTCAGAATAATTGGTGCAAACGAAATATAATATATTTTTATTTATATTTTAAAATTAATATTTGGTTAGAAGTATTTTAGTTCAGTGTATAATAATGTAGAATTATTATATTTCCTGATTTTTTTATTTCTTGTTTTATAAGAATTAATATATATTTTTAGATATTCATATCTTCTTGTATTGTAAAACATGGTAAAGGCGGATGAAATGGAATTATGATAAAGAAAGTTGGACAAATTTTTTTTTTTTTGTTCAATCATAATAATGCCCACATTTCATTATAGAAAACCATATACAAAAAGTTATGTACTCCGAAGAGCACATTTGAACAAAAATATATATAAATGATGTTCTTTTTATATTTATTTATTTTTTCATGTTAAAATATTTTTGTATTGTTAACATAGATCCCCAGATATATGCGTTTTGTTGTACTTTAATTTTATTAATTTTGTCTTAAAACTACAAAAATATATATTTAAATATTTCCAATGCTCACGCAACTCAAATGGATTAACGGGAGTTTAGGTATGTTTTAAATTTGATATGAAGTCTCAATAAAATCAAAAGGATTAAATACACATTGTTAATTTGTTTTGGTTACCAAAATATAAATTTTGTTACATTTTAGTCTACAAAGTATGTTGCATTTTGATCCCACTTATAATTTTGTTTCAATTTTATTTGTGAAGTTTGAAAATAATCAATTCCTGATAACTGATTTAGACGGTATGAGCACTTAAAACTCACATTTTATAATTTCAAAATCAAATCAATAAAATTATTAGATCAAGATATAAAAAAACCTACAACCATTGGTATAATTAAGCTCTACGGATGAAACATCACTCTAATCTAGGGATAGCCATGGGTCCGATGGCCTATCCAACCCAGCATGGTATTTTTATGGTTTGAGAAAAAAGAATTAGCGGGTTGAGATTTTGAGCCAATTTAATTTTCAAACTGAGTTTAGAACAAAGAGTTTTAGCTCAGTTTGACCCAGCACGGCCCTCCCATTTATAAATGATCATTTTTATTTTATATTAATTAGTTACAAAAACAAACTAAAATAATATTAAAAGATAAAAAATAAAAATAAAAAGTATATCCATATAGTTCTTTATAGGACTTAAATTAAAATATTTATTAATTGATCATATTTATTTTATAATTAAATTTTGTTAATGTTTTAAGTTCAAATAATTATTAAAAGGGCGAAATAATTTAAAACCACTACAAAACAAAAAAATAAAAATAAAAATAAAAATAAAAATAGGCTCTATACTTATTAGGTTAACCGGATAAACTTGAAAATTAAAAGTTCCTTTTAAAGCCGAGCTTGTTTGGAATGGGTAAATTAAGCCCGCTGTAAAATCTGATCAGATCAAGCTACAGCTAAAACATGCTCTTATTATACATTACAAACCCAACAAAAGCATAAACAAATTCATAGATAACCATGCAACATGTTACACAGAATTGGGCTTTCATAGAATGTCCATTTCTTATTAATTTTGAAAAACATAAATGAGTAATTTTACTTTTTGTTGGAAATACATTCTAGTAGAATGCTTATTCGTATTTATGTATATCAACCACGAGAATGAGAATGCATACCAAACATAATTCACTCTAAAACTGAGCAATTTCAACTTCAAACAGGTCGCCAAAATTATTCTTTTAAAGTTGGTATATGAGTTCACTGAAATTGCACAATTAAATATAATACTAGTGTATAAAACCAAGGAACTCAACCATTCTTATAACAAAATCCATAAGATGGAACAACTGATTTTTTTATCACCTATTACGCGCTAAAAATTGAGAAAAACACAAGTCCATCCTTACAAAATTTTAATTGTCCAATCATCTGCAATACGGACATTAGGTCTGCGGATGGTGAGAACAGTTGGGCTGTGCCTCTTTCGAAGGTAAAGTGGGGCAAGTTCAATATCAGCCTTCTGGTTTGCCGGTTCAATTAGGGCACTTTTTGGTCCCGGGGAGTATCCTAGTAGTATGATCCTCTCAACAACGCAGTCCGAGGAAAATTGGGTTTTGCCGAGGGCAGAAGGTGCCATGTTTGAAGATGTAAGCTTCCCATTGGAGAACACAAAGCGCCGGTGTATGAAAGCTCCTTGTGCAAAATCAAAGGTCTTGCCATCGTCAGCATAGAGTTCACCTTCGGCTTCCTGGGTACTATTAAGAGCTATCACCTGACATTGGGCACAGAAGTGAAAGAATAATTAATTTCTGTCCAACTGGAAAACTGCCATTCGCATTACAAAGAAAATTAAACGTGAACCCAAGTGGAAGTGAAGAAAAGGATATGCTCTTTCGAATAGAAACTAATTCATAAAGTCTATATCTAATGCTCTTTCGAATAAGCATTAGAAAATGTTGCATTTTGTTTCCTATCATTTCTTTGGTCACAGAAAAACCTAGATGAACAAATATATATATATATAATTAATCAATTAATTAATTAAAAAAAACATTAATTTTCGGTTGATTCCAAGAAAATAATAAGAGTAATATCAGAGAATTGAATATGAATAAATGCATTTTAGATGTATTAATTTGTCTTGGGTGTTTTAGCTTGTGATCTAAGGAGCACAGACATTTCTGAGGGAAGACCGACCTCCTTAAAAAGCATGTACAACAATTCTACAACATATCTTAACTAAATAATCAAATTTATAATATCAAACACTTACTAACACTTCTTACTCCGAACACGTCTTATGTGATGAATCCTTCCATACGAACATGTCTTATGTGATGAATACTTCCATAATAATAATCACCATGTTTGGTTTCAGACAATTGAGTCCACTTTTCAAAAATTTGAATTTTTTGTTTTCTATATTTTTTTGTTTGTGAATTTTTTAAATATTTTACACAAATTTTTTTTATTTTTTAGATACACCTAATCTAAATAGGTTTAAATAATATTTTTGAAAAAAACTTCAAAAAATTCGCCCAAAACAAAAAAAAAAAGACGAAAATTCAATACATTTCGTATTTTGTTATATTCAATGAATTTTTTAAAGATTTTTGTACAAAGTTTTTACTTTTTAAGTATATAGATTTAAGTGAATCTAAATTTTTTTAAAAAAATTGATTAAAATATTTTAAAATATAAAAATATGAAGTGAAAACTCAAAAAATTGTCTTTGAAAAACGACATTCTTCAAAACACAATTTATGCACTATAAATATTTTTTGAAGCATCGACAAGATGAAATACATTACGTGTATTACAATGTGTTATAATTGTTTCGCATTCTTTAATATGTAATTGTTTACATGAATGATATCTTGATATTTAAGTTATGAAATATATAATCTTATAATGTATTTAGTGTTATATTTTATATTTTTCATTACCCTCTAATAAATTATTTATATATATGACATATAATAAACAATAGATTTATAAAAATATAAAATTTTAACATGTCTAAGCATGTCATGTCCTATATTTTTTGAAAATTGAAGTAGTAGCTATCCTACTTAGCTTGTGATTATAAGAGTACAACTTGGT
This sequence comes from Camellia japonica, assembly GCA_030407325.1. Lineage (NCBI taxonomy): Eukaryota > Viridiplantae > Streptophyta > Magnoliopsida > Ericales > Theaceae > Camellia > Camellia japonica. The sequence goes on from JAPPVO010000002.1 coordinate 66,069,509, forward strand.
ATCAAATACATACCAGAGTGTAAGGATCATTTGCCATCTGGGTGGAGCTTCGGCGAAACCGATCTTTCCTTGGTATGATGGTTCCAGCCCTTTGAAAAGCAGGAACGCCATCATCTGAAACCTCAACCTTATAGGTTGTGCCTCCCTTGTATGCAGTCCCAGAATTCAGGCAATACCATGATTGTCCACCAGGCAAATATACCGATGCATGTTTCACTCGCTGGTACGAAAGTAATGAATTTATTTATCACTTGCTTTTTTAACCATATAAGATAAAAATAAAAAAAGAACGAAACAAGAGAAAACGTAACGTAATAATATTAATAAATATCCCATGCACCTCAGTAAATATCCCCTGCACCAAAAGACCGCTTCCAACCATGAAGGCTTCATCGTTGCTGAAAGTAGCTTCATCAGAAGGGAACTCCATCCAAAGTGGACGCATAACTGGAACACCAGTAGTGTTTGCCTCTCTGAATAATGTGTAGAAATATGGGAGCAACATATAACGAACATGTATGGCTTCCCTCATGAGTTCTGTATTTCGCTCTCTGAAGTCAATGGAACAATAAATAAATTACTATTGATTTACAGTAGGGTAATTAGATTACAACACTAGACAAGCTATAACCAACAAATGTTATTTTTACGAAAACTGAAGGTGTAACTAATAACCAGCTGTGGGATGTAATAATCCAATCAAAAATAAGTAAGCATTAATTTTATTCACTTCTTCAATTTTCCAATAAACATAAGATAACAGTAATAAACTTTACCTTCAACCAGTTATGCTCAACTTAAAACACTGGAAAGGGCGCACTAGTGTGTGAAACACCACCAATGTGATACATGCATAAATTGTTACATATCTTAGCACTATCAATTTTACAGCCACGCCATCCTAGGGGAAAAGATAATTATAAAACCCTGAAGTCTCTCTGAGTGAAGCCTACAGAAATTCTACCAGTGAGAGAAGACAAATGGTGCCAAACTCAACCAGTTAGTGAAATTTTTCACAACTTGTGCAGGACAATGGGCCACAAGTCCACAACCTCTAATCAGTTCAAAGAGTAAAACATTAGGGGATTCCCAGCAAACCAGATAAAATCAGTTAAGTCCTTACCATGCCAGCAGATCCAGCCTGAAGTAAAAGCCTGTTGGAACCCCCACGTATAGTTTGTTTTTTGATGCATGTCCTAGAAACTAGGAAGCACATACACGCCTCCAAAGGTGGCATGTCCCACACATTGCGGTTACAAATGCTCGTCAGACACAAGCCAACATTTGTTAGGCATGCATCCAAACATATCAGATTATTTTTTAAAACTTTTAAGACCATACACACTTCCCACACACAAGGGACATGCACATCCACACATTGACCATGCGTGAAAGATTTTGGCACAAGTTTTAAAATAAAATAAATTAAAAACTTTGAACGTATTAAACCCTCCTTTAGTCTTTTTAATTTTTCAAACCCTAAACCCTAACAACTTTTAATTTGTTTGTGAACATTTGTGGCTTCTTTAAATGAACATTAAGTTTTTCTCACTTCTTTTCCAATGTATAAATGTACAATTGGATGATTGTAATTATTTTTCCACTTATTTTGTTCACGTCCTGATTCTTTAAAAAAATGTCGTGTCAATGTACCTATATGACTGAAAAGGGGGAAGGGGGAAAAGTGGGAGCTTATCCCATTCTTATCTCTCAACTATAAGATCATAGAATGGTGTTGTAATGACACTTGTAGCTTTGAAAGCGAGAGATCTGGCCATGTCTTATCATGTTGCTGAGAAAGGTCGGCCCCCTATAAATATGTGATGAGTGTCGGTGTCTGGTGCGTACCCAACATGGACACGCCACCTTCTAAGAAGTATCCATGAATTTTAGTATATCAATAACATACAGACACAGAAAGGAATGTATATATGTATGTATATGTAGAATCTCACAATAGCTACAAGCACACTAGTAACAGTACACAACATTATGATCCTACGAATCCAAAGATCTCAAAATTGAAGAACAAGGTATTTTGCTTTTAAATCCAAATTAAAAATAAATATTCTCATTTAAATAGTAGAGGATACCTACCCAAATAACCAAGGTTCTCGTCTTTTGGTGTCATGATGGGCATGGGCTCTAAAGAAAGGATAGTAGGCACCTATCTGATACCAGCGAACTAACAACTCCACCTCGGGATTGCCAAAGAACCCACCAACATCCGCGCCTGGAGAAAATACTTGTTATGAATATCATCTATAAGAAAAAGGAATTTGTAACCAATTGACCAAATAAGAGGAAGTTCTGTTACCAGAGAATGTCAATCCAGTAAGACCAAGTGTCAAAATCATTGGAACTGAAACCCTGAGGTGTTCCCACTCTGCTGTGTTATCTCCCGTCCAAACTGCTCCATACCTTTGGCTTCCAGGAAAAAATGCTCTAGACAGAACAAAAGGCCTGTCTTTCCCATCTCCTCGCTTTACAAGCCCATCCATAGTAGCCATGTGAAAGTAATATCCATAGGCATTATGTAATTCTCGGTGCTCGACACCTCCAATATGTAAGGCATCTCTGGGCATTGTCACCTGGTTGCAGAAAAGTAAAAATTCATACATACACACACCAGCATATGAAACATTAAATTAGAATTTAATTCATTTCAATGGAATCACCTTTTTGTTCATCATAGTACAAATCTAATTCATACCAAATCAAGCATCAAAACTAGTTAGTGTAATTTTATGTGACCATTGTGAGTGTGAAGTCTTTAGATTCTAATTTCTACTTCTTATTCTCTTTCCCAAAATAGCAAAATTATTATTTCCAAGTTGTTCATAGCCCATCATGAACAACTATAGTTAGTATGGTAATATAATAGAAAACCCTGTTCAAAACTAGTTAGTATGGTAACTACATTGATTATCAGAACCTTACAATTCACCATTTGATTTACTATTATCAATGCAAATCTATGGGTGAATATATTTTGGTATAGAATTGATGGTGAATCACACGATTCATAAATTGATTCACGCTTTTACAATTATGCAATTCTTCAAATTATCAGATCCAACAAATTCTGCCCCCTTTGTACATCTTTTTTGGTGAAAATGACTTCGAACAAGTTGTAGTGTGCAGTATGAATATAACCAATAGATATGCAATAATTGTAGTTTAATAAAATCCAATCCGATCTATAGTATAACCCATCAGAATCTTAACCCTTTTTTTTCATCTCAGAAAAATGTCAAAATACATCTTATAAAGCTAAAGCAACTTGTACACACAAACTATCTATTGTTATTTTGATGAAATAAACACGATTTAATAAAACATGGGGAAATTGCCACAATTGGTTTTTTACTTCTTTTTTTTAACAATAAGCACACACGCCTTTTAAAGTGTTTTAGATATTAAAACAAAGGATCGCCACTTACTCTTTCTTTGTAATATACTAAATTTGGGATTTTTAGAGCATCTCCAACGGTTCACCAAATTTTTCACCAAATTTGAGTAAAAAAAAGACCATTTTCTCAATCTGATACAGACTGCTCCAATGGTTGTCATCAAAGCAGGGGTCGACTGGTGGGTCGACCGGCCGACCGACCGTTAGTGTATTTTTTTTTTTTTTTTTACCTCTTTGAACCTTTTGACTTGTTTGAACCAACCTATTTGCAAGGGAACCGGTCGACCGGTTGGTCAACCGGCTGGTCAACCGGCTGGTTGACCGGTTGGTCTCCCCCAACGGTCACGCACAGTAAATTTGTGAAATCTTCCCCCTGTTCTCACTTTGATGAAAAATTTGGTGAACTCTCGTTTTGATACCAATTTGATGAAACCATTGGAGCTGCAAAAAGTGACTTTTTCACCAAATTTCAAATCTGATGCAAGATTTGGTGAAGCGTTGGAGATGGTCTTAGGTCTTTCTTTTTAAATGTTAAAGAGAATATATTATAGTATATAAATCATTTTATAGTTAGTGGGATTTAGACCCACATCTCTTGCTATACAGGCATTGTCTTCCCAATTAGACATCGTAATCACGTCCTCATATATATAAAGCATTGTATACATGTTTCAATATCAACTGATTTTAAAATTTTTTATATATACAATTGTTTCATAATTTTTATAATTTGTGCCAATCTTACTATTCACGACATAATTCAGTTCAGGATTTGCAAATTACAATTTCGATTTACGATGCAATTCTCGATTTGACAACTATGGTAACTACTTTATACAGCATATCAAGTTGTAAAAACTGTGTGTAACAATATATCCATTTAAAAGTTCCCTAGGGCATTGGTAAAATCCAGTTTATAACTGAATGAAGCATCTGTTGATCTTCCAATCCAGTATACAAAAAAACAGCGAGCATACTACTACTAAACATATGTCTTATTTATCACTAAGTGTTTCACTTGGAATTTCCAACAACCTTTTTCCCTAAATTCTGGCTTCAAATCACCATAAAGAAGAAGACCAATCCATTTCCATCAACAACCATTCAGCCCCAAAACCTAAACAATACCAACCAGCCGTTCATTATTATTCACATTTACCCTTCACGACACACACAACAGCCACCAAATTTGTATTTCTTTTGTAACTGGTCCCGAAAAACTTCATTTCTTGCATATAGTAATACAAATTGTTAATACTACATGTCCTTACTAGGCTTTCCACCACCCACTATGAACCGAGTGCAATCATCCCTAATAATGTTTTCCACACTGCCCTGCATCAATTGTAGGAATCAAAGCTTGTGGCAAAATATTTATCGTACTCATCTCATTTTATAATAGATTAAAGATCCATCACTAATGGTGAAACTAATCTGAGAAAAAAAGTCTGGAACAACTGCAAAAAGTCTTTCCAAGGACAAAGATGAGATACTTTACCCGCTAAATTGGAATCACATTCATTCTCCTAAATAATTTACTATCGCTTCTAATCTTCTGGGGTTGTTTTTTGCAATCATTAAATGTGACCAAGGCTGTAGTTTTGGCACACATTCTAAGCATTTTGGTTAAACTAATACCTCGATCACACAACTCCAATCATATCTAAAATCAAATTGCATGATTGATTACAAATGACATAATGAAGCTACAACAAAATGTAATTGTTTGTTTTACTGAAGTATATTTTGTCATTTATCCTTCTCTTTCTCCACTATTTTTTCTACTTCATGTCTTCTTCCCTCCTCCACAATCATCACAACTTACTTACTCACAGCTGGAGTGCCTACTTTAAAGTTCACGATTTATTATGAAAAATCTAAAAACTCAGGGTTTAATTTTTTACGAGGGTCAAACCTAGAGTTTTTCTATTTTCTTTTCTCTTCTTCTTCTTTTATTTTTTTTATTTTTTATTTTTTATTTTTTTTGAGTGTGTGTGTGTGTGCGTGTGTGTGTGTGTGACTATGAAGCACGGGTATTCAAAAAATGTTACCGTACTCGTACTGGGTATTGGTACTTGTACCGATAGGGTTGCATGCGTATCAGATACTTGAAAAAAAAATACCGGGTACTTTTTATACATTCTTTGATAGTTAGATACTCTATGGGTACTTCATGATAGAGGATGGGTATATCGGGAGTATACCAAGGTATTGGACATTGGTGGATATACACTTAATTTATTAGAATTCTGATTTATTTGAAATTGTAAATCCTTTACCTGATGTGCCGGAGATGAAAGATGTATTATTCAATGATGAAATTGATGGAAGTGAAAATTGAAATTTCAAGTTTTCAAATTTGGCTTAGCTTGCTTTTGAAATGAAACTTTGTTTTGTAATTTGTACTATTCAATGGCATTAAAATAGCTTATAGACTTTGCTTTGATACTAATATTGTTAAACTATGATTTCTCTTTTAGTTTTGTAATTTCTCCTTTTAATTTTGGTATTAAACTTTGATTTATAAATTGAACGTCAAACTATAAATTGTAAAAATAAAAAATTTATTGACGTATCCCCGCCGTACCCGTATCTTTTTTTCTTTAAGTTTTGCTGTATCAGCATACCTGTCACATAGCCGTACCAATATCTGTATCCACACCCATGCTTCATAAGTGTGTGATTTCCCCCAATTGGTTATCATTGGAGCAAATTTTTTTTTTCATAAATATCATTGGAGGAAATTTATGCAGCACATGAAATCATAAACAATGTTAAGATTAAGACCCATGTAAAACTGCATTAAAGAATTGGCAAATCCAGTCTATAACCAACTGGAGCATCTGCGTCTAGTGGTCTCATGCTGCAATGCGCAGCATATAAATGTTGGCATACTGCTACTAAACATTAGTATTACTTATCCTTTTGTATTATGTGTAAATAATCATTCCAAATGAAGGTTTGACAATATCAGGAGTATTATTTAGAACACAGTACAAAATTACATGCGCCCACATGGCATGGCTACTAAAAAAGACAGAAGCACAAGAAAGAAACACAACCAAAACTAAGTAACATACCTCTGGACCATTAAAAACTGAAGGTTCATTCATGTCATTCCAGATGTACAAGGAGGGAGTTGAACCGACATAATTCTCATATGAGAACTTCTCAGCCCACCATGACCTGATCTCTGGGTTTAACATATCTGGGTACGACGAAGATCCAGGCCAACACCACCCATCATAATCCCTGCCACTTGCATCCTTAACATAATAACCCTTCTGGGTAGCCTCCTTGTGCAAATGGAAGGACTCATCCCTCTTAATATGAGGGTCCACAATAGTAACCATGTGCCTACCCTTTGCAGCCAACTTCTTCTGCATCTCTTCGGGGTTAGGGAAGTGCATCCTATCCCATGTGAAATATTTCTTCCCATCTGTGTGCTCGATATCAAGCCATAAAACATCATAGGGGATATCATGTTCATCAAATTTCGAATCAACTTGCTCAACATCCTCCTCATCCCTGTAATTCCATCTACACTGATGATAAGCCGTGGCAAAAAGCTGCGGCATTGCTGGAGTTCCCGTCACACTAGTATACTGCCTAACAACATCTTTTGGCCCAGGACCCACAAAAAAGAATGCATCAACAACACCAGCCTCAGACATCCACAGAGTATCGATCCGGTTTTGATCCGAAGGCAGCACAATTGAGGACTCGGCATTCCAACCAGAACCAAGAACATCAATCTGCAGTTCAGCAGCATTCAACCAGAAAAACCCAGAAGTCCCCCGAGCTTTACCATGGGCAATCATGAAAGGAATGGACCCATAAATCCCAAATGGGGATTCATGTAAATACTCAAACACATCCAAATTGAATAGCCTGTAAGGTTCAGATTCTTCAACCCCAGGTCCTCTAGTAGGTTTCAGAGCAAGACTAGTGGCATGTTCAGGAAGACCATAAACAAAATCAGCACCATAAAATGATACATCAAAGCTAATTGATTGAGGACCATAAGGCCTCGTATCAGTGTGCCCTTTAAACCTCTCTTCCCAATCTTCCTCTTCTTTTTTCACCCTCAATTGCTCAAAATCAAACAACCCATGTGAATTCAACGAGACCACGACCTTACCTCCATCCTCTCTTACATAGATCTCAAACGGGTCGTGCTTAAGAACAGCCTCGTACCCATCTGACAAATAAACAACCGAGGAAGGACCCGAATCGCCGATCTCCTCGGAAACCCTCTGTAACCAGAGCTTCGTGGTCAAGAACTCAGGAAGAATCACATCGGGGACTTGGAAGCGTATTTTGGGGGGATCAAGACTTGGGTCTTCGTCGATCTTGAGCCTCAAAATACCATCTTGGTAAGCAGAGAGAGTAAGAATCAACGGGTTGATTGGGTCTTCGGTTTGTGGGTCTTTGGGGATGAGCTTGGCGGTGAGATCGCCGTCGAGGATGGAGACATGGGAGGCGATGAGGGAGGAGGAACCGGGTTCGCGGGATCGAGCTCGCTTGCAGAATGGGGTTTGATTGCAGTTCCTGAACTCGTCTCTTTTCCAGGAAGAGACTAAGGTGGTCAAGTGAGTGATCAAGAGGAGATAGAGGAATAGAAGATGATAGAGATTTAGACTTGTCATTGTTCAATTGTCTGCGACTGCTACGGATGAGTAGCTCTCATCTCATGCTACAATTCCAGGCTTCTTCTTTTTTCTTTTCTTTTTTTTGTTGTCTTTCAGAAGGGTGTTTAGAACCCTAACCGTAGAAATGGAGAGAGAGAGAGACAGAGAGACAGAGAGTCCTGTGGTGTGGGTATAAAAAAACTTTGTAGAGTTGAATCTGTTGAGATGCGAGGCCCGGAGGAAGACGGCCATTGCACTTTCTCAGTTTATAGCCATTATTTATTTATTTATTTATTTGGTATTAATTATTTTGTAACAAAAATTAATTATTTAAATATTAACAATCAAATTAGGCTTTATACAGTTTTTTAATATTCTAACAATTCATTTATTACAAATTTTATGATTCGCAAGTAAAAGTTTCTTACTAATTAGTAATGGGTGTTTGGAAAGTGGATTTTTTCATAGATTTTTTTAATTGTAGGATATTATTAGAGAAAAAAAATTTATATTTGGAAAAATAATTAGATTTTTTTGTGATTGAATGTGATGTTTGTGAGAAAAAAAAGTGAAATGATTATGGGATTTGATATGATATTTTGTTTGAATTATTTTTTTTTATTTTATAAAACATTTATCTTATAGTGAAAAAAATCAAAAAAAAACCTAAAAACTAATTTGCTAAACACCGCCGTGGCAAACCAAGAATTTTTTTGATTAGATGGCTTATAAAACAAAACAAATTATTTGAATTATTTCTGAAATCGATACATTACATAAACAAATCAAACTTAAATATATTATAAAATCTGTTAAATTTTTAAATCAAATTTAGGAGTTATTTAGGGTGTTCTAAATAAGTGTACTTTTTGTCTTTTTAGACTAAAAAATTAAAGAAAAAAAAGATGAATGTTTGGGTTAACTTTTTGACTTTTTACGAAAAAATATGTATAAATAAGTGTATAGGAGAAGTTAGTGGAGTAGTCCGTACAGGTTGGGCGGGTTAGAAGATGGAAAATGATTCCCTCCTTTTCGGGCTTGAATTGGACGGTGTTGTTCGGCGTGGGGGCCCTACCACGAGTCCCGTTTTGCTAATCGGAACCGTTAATGTGTAAAACTTATTGAGTACTATGTGCTTGTAAAAAATCACGCTGATTGGATATCGATAACTATTTGATCGTATTAATTTTTTTTGTCAACTGTTAACTATAATATCATCCATTTTTTATACAAAACTAATTTTATCATGTAGTTAGTGATATCCGATCAATGTGATTTTTCACAGACATATAGTACTCGACGAGTTCTACACATTAACGGTTCAGATTATCAAAACGGGACCCGTGATAGGCCCCATGGACCGAACAGTACTGTCCTGTGTAAATTTGTTGTGCACTCATATGTAATTTATACCGGGACAAACCCATCACTGTGTCATACATTATGACTTATACCTTGCATCAACAAATTTATTTTTTTTATATTTTTAATTTGTAAATAGTGATAATTTTTTAATTTTTTGAGTAATTTTTAAATTTTTATTTTTTTTAAAACATGTCAAACCAGCCCTTAAATAACCAATCTATTACTTATCCCAACTCAATTATAAGAATTTTACAAAACAATGTTCATGCCTAACTCTTGTTTGACTCAATTAAAATTCATTTGAGATTAACATGAAAGATAAATAAATCAAATTTAAGTAAGTTCTGAAACTTCATGAGCTTTTAAAATCAAGATTAAGCAAACTATTACTCAACTCAAGTTAGCTCATTTTCAACCAATATAACGTCTGACTCTGCGCATTTGCACTGGTAGCTCTACAAGAGACTGCATAGCCTTCTGATTATTATTGTTAATTCTCAATGAAAAGTTGCACTATTATTATTCTCATCTTTGCTTCTAGCTTTTCCAATGGTTCGCGCTTGTCTGGAACACGGATTATTCATTCCAAAGTATCAATAATTGACTTAGGCCTATTTGGTGTAAATTTTGCGGATTGAAAATTGATAATTAAGTACCAACTAAAACTATTCCTCCTCCTACTTTCTAATAAAAAATTTCTTTTTAGCTTATTTAAATTATTTTTATCTAATAAATTGTAAAAATTACACAAATATACTAGAACAAATTTCAAAAAAATAAAATAAAATAAAAAGTAAAAGTAAAAATAAAAACTATAAACAAACCCTATAAAACCATTTCAATCCAGACTCGCATCTTTTATCAAATTTAAATTTGATAAAAATTTAGTAAAAATAATATTCCAACCGTTTCACTAAATTGGTATCACAAATGAAGGGAGGCATACTTTTTTATCAAATTAAGGAAGCGTTTAATCTTTCATTAAATCTCGTAGGTGACCATTTGTGAACGATCAGGTGGATGACCAGCCGAATAACCGGATGGACAACCGGATTGCGAAAGATTTGATGAAAATTTACACTGGCCCGGATGATTAGCCAGATTTGATAAAACGATTGAAGTGCATCATTTCAGATCAAAACTTTACTCAAATTTGATAATAAAAAAAAAAAAAAATTGAATAAGCGTTGGAGATGCCCTAAGTTGCACCAAATAGGCCATTAGTCTTGCATCTTCATCATGCATCAATCAGTAGCATCTCTCTCCCTCTCTCTCTCTCTCTCTTGCACGCGCGCACAGCCAGCAATAGCATGCAAGATGGAAAGATTCATGCAAAACATGAATCTGCACTGCTTCATTCCTTAACAGAACAAATATTAGCACAACAATGTGGGGGATGAATTGGCAGATCCAACCAGCAACCTGATTATCTTTTCCCTAATAATGATTCAAGAAGAGCAGCCTCTTCTTCCTGCAGATGTATAAATAAACATATACAATAAATGTGAGAAAAATCAGTCAGCTCCAATCAATAAATAGGGGGTGCAAAGAGCAATTACATACCACCAAGGCATTAAATTCCGTCTCCTCGTCTATGGCGCTTATTACAGCAGGGTCCTCCAAGAGATCCTGTTTCCATTTTCCAAGCATAGATCAATTGGATGATAAATTTGAAAGAATAATTTTCCACAACTTTGATATTTCGAGAAAAAAAGGGAATCATAAAATAATAAATGAATTAGACTGTACACTCAATAATAACATATATATCATGTATAGCAAAAGTCAAAAGAATACTAAAGTTACTGTAATTTACAACAGTTTATGAACTTGTAAGCTTTTCATCTCAAACTATCATTTGAGAGTTCTTAAGGAAAAACGGACATCCTACATGAAGATTCAGTAGTATAACAAATAAATTATGATAGAAGAATAAATACAATAACATCATCTTAAGTAATCATTTCAATATGAAGTTGTTACATAGGTGAATACAGTATGCTTCCAGACGGAAGAAGACAGGAAATGGAAAAACACAAAAAGCATTCAAAACCAAAGAGCATGAAAGAGGCAGATATATGCATGGTTGTTAGAATCGTGTCATTCACGATTTGATATAAGTTTCAGCCAAAATGATTTGAATTCTGTTGAATCAAAAAAAATGAGTGAATCGTGCAATTCACTATCATTCACTATGATTCACGATTCACTGCAGTAATTTATTTATATATCCATTTTTCATAATGCATGAAACTCTCTTAATCAACCATTCACTCCTTAAGCCACCATCATTATTCATAAACCTAATAAACAAAGAAAACTACCCAATCTTCAGATGAAGTTTCCAGCAATTCAGCCTATAAGATCCATATAAAGCCATCATAGTAACATCACATTGCAGATCTAATTCTGATTCTTGTGCAAAATTTGGCACATCAGAACTTGCAACTTTTCTTCAATATCTTTCGCTTCTCTTAATTATAACCTCATTCATGGATAAATCAGTAATCTTAAATTTAAGGATATCTAATTCCCAAGAAGGTTAATACTGCCAATATACATATAACTAACCATAGAAAAGGAAGCACAAAGGAGGATGCTACTCAAAGAAAATACTCACTAACTACTCTATCATTGAATACAATTGCAAAAATACTATTCCGGGGAAAGGAAAGGTAAGCGGATCTTATTGTTTGATATGAAGTGAATTATGGTTTAGTGTAGTATGACAGCAGTAAAAATCATATATATATATATAAACAGGGTATAAAACTATGATCTCTGAGCAAGTGGGCACAATTTATATTAAATCAATCCATCATATTAGTATAGAGAATAAGCATGGAGAATAGTTAAGCAATATCAACTATGGCATCAGGATTGCTTACATCATCCACAATTTGCAACTGACCATTCTGATCCTGCATTAGAAGAAGTTTTACGAAAAAAAATAAAAAAGAAGTTTCATAAGTTCTGGTTCCACCTCAAATACAAGAGTATGAAGTTCAAAATTAAGTTCTTCTGGGTAAGAGTAATTTGCAAAATAGTTCACAAGGCCTTTGTACAATAGAACTAATAAGAAAAGCAAAGTGCAGTTGCTTTTCAAAAGCAGCAACACTAGTTTCCTTGTGCAGAGGAAAGCTAGTTGTTTACCTTCACGGCAACAAAAAGAAGTGGGTCAGATGGTGTGTAAATCATGTAATGGCCTCCATCCTGCATGGAATTCTTTTCAAGATTAGAAGGCACTAGAAACAAAGATCAGAATGTAATTTTTCATCAGCATAAGTAATAAACAGGAGACTGGCACAACAATGTCACAATGACAAAGTAGCAAAAGCTGCATAAAAATCAACAGTTACAGCTATTTCGATATGTGCAAAATGTAATGCACAACATTGATGCCTATAACCCAAAGTTTTTAAACTAACAGCATTGTATGTCTCTTGCAGAACAAATTCTTCCCCACTATGATGGGGTTTAGTAAATATTATCCTGATTCAAAATTTAAAAAATGCTTGTGTAAAAGTTCTACATTAAAAAAAATATTAAAACGATGTTTACATTTTTTCTTGTTCTTTTTACATTGTTTAATTTTAATTTTAATTTTTTTGGGTAGGGAGGAGTGGGGTTGGGGGAGGGATCGGAGATGGTGGATAGGGACTTGCTGTGGTGGCCAGCAAGGGGTGGCCAACAGTGGGGGAGTTGTAAAGTTAAGAGGAAGAGGTAGAGGGAAGATGATGGGAAAAGGGAAGAGGGACCAGATTTTATGGTGCAAAGGTAAAATCTGAATTGATAGCATAACCAGAACTCCATAAATGAATATATTAACAAAAAGTGCAAGTAAACTAAAACGGAGACATATATGCAGTATTTATCACTGTTCAATAAGAGAACCACACCATATCAGCCATGAAGCATACAAGCATTATAAGACACATTACTTCAGTATATGCAAAACATGATTGTGTAAGATTAAAGGGTTAAATAAGTGCAACACATTGTATATTTTCTAGATCACCCTTGACAGATAATACATGAAACAAGGTTTTCTCAATCACACAGACATTTAATGGTGAAAAGGTAAAAAAGCTCAGGCTTCCAAGCTTAAAAATGCATATTCAAGTCCAAGAATGTGCAGCAATAGTTCCAAAGGTTAGGTGTGTATTAATCGAACCCTCCCAACACCCTTGATAATGGGGAGCAACACAAAAGTAATTTCCTTACATCATTAATACTGCCCAAAATATGTTGCAACAACAACATGATCCATTCATAGAATAGAATAGATTTCTAAAACCTTACCAAATGGAAGCATGTAATTTCTATGCCTTCAGTTGGCAAGCCATCAACATCTTCACCATCATCTGCAGAAGAGCAAACACGCTTTGTTAACAAACTTGCAATATGTCACATACGAGAGTAGCCCGAGGGAACAAAAAAATTTGTCAAAGCAATATAGTAAGAAACGCTTGGATATGAAATATGTGGCAACTTTTTTGTTCAAACTAGAGTCAATATGTGAGAAAAGAAATCTCTCAAACAATGCCTCCAATCATCCTTCCGCTGACAAACCAATTTAGACTAACAGCATCCTATCTACTATCTATGTAGTCAATGCAAGGCCATAAGATAGAATACATTAAAGAAGACTGAAAATCATCCATATTAGCAGCCAACTGCTCTAAGAGCTTAAGCTCTTGGAGACAGTATATTTCAACACTTCACAAAATAGGTTATCCAGCTCTGGTACAAAATGTGTGCAAGTGAATGGCAGTGTCGGATGTTAGGATTCGCAGGCAAGTTTGTGATTGGGATGTTGCCCAATTGGTGGATTTATTGGCTTTATTGTATGGTACTCGAGGGGTTGGGGTGGGGGAGGATGTGTTGGTGTAGAGTTGTAAGGGTGCTAGAGGGATTTTCTCAGTGTCTTCTTTTTATCAGGCACAGGTGGGTCTTTTGAATGTTTGGCGGAGTGTGTGGATTGTTGGTGTTCGATCCAAAGTTTTTTTTTTTTATTTGGACGGCTGTGCGTAATAGGATTTTGACTTTGGATAACTTGATTTGCCGCAGTCAGATTTTGGCTAATTGGTGTTGCATGTGTTGTCGGGATGCAAAGTTTGTTTTTCATCTTCTGTTTACGTGCCCGATGGCTTACCAGCTTTGGAGTTTGATTTTTGTAGTGTTTTGGTTTGGATTGGGTGCAGCAAGGGACGGTGAGGGAGGTGTTGTGTAGCTAGAGAGGGGATCGGGTGGGGAAGAGGCGTCACAAGGCTTGGGTCCTTGCACCTTTGTGTATAATGTGGTTGGTTTGGCTGGAGTGAATTGACAGACGTTTCACGGGTTACAAGTTTCAGTGCCGTGTTTGAAGAATAAGTTTATGTCAGTCTTGTCGAGTTGGGTGTCAGGGAGAGTGGAGCCAGATTTATTTTCTTTTCTAGATTTTGTTGTTTCTTTATTTGTCTAGATATAATTCTGTTGGCCTTGGCTATATTTGTTAACATCTTCTTGATGCTCTTTTTCTAATACAGTTACCTCTTATTTATCAAAAAAAAAAGGAGGAAAGTAGAAGACTGAATGGTTTGAAGGGGAAGGATTGAAACAATCTGCAACAACTCCTACTACTTTTAAGAGGGTTTGGGCTTCAATTTCTCCCTTTTAAGGGGAATTTTTTTTTTTTTTTTGTGCTAGTTTTCATATTTTTGGTAGACTACGTGTCCTCCATTTCCTCTTGTATCTCTTTTTTATTTTCTTAATATGATTTTCTTTGTTGCCAATCAAAAAATAAGTTCTCCCAAACAAAAGGTCATAGAACTCCTACACTCTTTTTGTAAGACAGGTTTCCTTGTTTGTACACTCAAATAACAGCAACATATTTGACATAATAAGGTGAGACATAGATGTTATTTATTTGAGTGAAATGGAGGTACAGTGAACCAGTGATAGATTGAGATTTTTGGTGTCTTTGCTTGGGGATTTCTTGTTGGTTGAATGGAGCAGCAGGAAACGGAGGAGAGGGGTTGAAATGAGAATTCACAGAAAATGTTGCACATGAACACCACAATTGCTTCTCAGGGGGCAGCCTAGCACCATTATAAGCATCAGGCACTTCACATAATATGTTGCAAGTGACTATCATGATAGTTTAAGAACTTGACATATTGCCTTAATAAGAACTAAATCCCGAATCAATTGCTTCAACCAGAGTCCAGTAAACCTTATCTTGAGTTTACAATGTTCTAAACTAGAAATTTAAACACCCAAAACTCATCAAAAACCTTCATCATTACACATTTAATAACAATTTCATATGCTATGGAAGAAAATTCATGTTCATCAACTACCCAGACAAACTAGCCATACAAAAAGAGTAGTACCCACATAAAAAAAGCCAAAGTCTTTTGTTTCGTGAGTAAGGAGGTCAGAACTAATTTAATGATCCAACAAGCTAAAATGGTTAAAGATGAACACATTACCTGTACGAAATTCAAATAGGTCATCCTCTGTGTAGCAAAATCCTCCCCGAGCTGTATAACAAAATCTGATTGGAAGAAAAAGAAATAGCTAAATAATATCAAATAACTGGAAGAAAATAAGATAAAATGAGTTTGTGATTTAGCAAGCAAAGAAACAGAATAATCAGAATCTTCATTACAATTCATGTATTACAGTTGTCATACCCGCTATGTACCAAATGCATGTGAATCTTGGCAAGTGCATACACTGCAGTAGGAAGTATAGCTTCAACTTCTTCATCACTAACCTAAAATGCAGTTGCATGCAGATCGAGATCATAAGGAAAGTGAAGTCAAGCTTTACAGGAAAGACAAACAATTAAATGTGAGAGAGAGAGACTCCCACAATGAAAGGCAAAACATCGATGGTATAATCTCAAAAGCATTCTTTTTTTTTCTTTTCTTTTTTTATAACTTGGTATCCGGCCCTTTGGACCAACTAATCTGAGGGACCAACCCACCGTCCACTTGCAGGGGTCCCAATTAAAGCCAGGGCTTTGCCCTATCTAGACATGGCCCCAAGAGATTGTTCACACCTAAGAGGTTTTGAACCTGAGACCTTGGAGGGAGCACACTCCCAAGCCCCCAAACCTAGACCACCAGGCCAACCCCTTGATAATCTCAAAAGCATTCTTATAACCGTAATCAAAATATCCATGGAGAAAGAAGCAGACCAAGGCAAATATTTAGAATATAAAACAATACATGAAAATGGTAATAATTACATCTTACATATTATTGACTTTTGTAGTTGCCTTGCTTCAACTCCCTCCATTTTATACATTTGCCATCCAACTCTCCATATCTCTATGCTTTTACAAATTCCTTAGGATGCCAACCTTAAAGAACTTAACTTTCACTCTTTCTTCATCTACACTTGTACACAAATCAAGCCCTCTCACACGCCAAAGCAAACTTCCAAATTTCACACATTAAATGTTTTTATTTTAAATTTCACTCTTTCTTTATTTACGCTTTCAAATCAAACCCTCTCACACACGAAAGCAAATTTACAAATTTCACACATTAAATGTTTTTATTTTCTTTCTTTTTTATTAAAAAAAAAAAAATTTGTTGTTAGTTATTTATGCTGCATAAAGTTCCATTTGCTTCCAATTCAGTTACAGGTACAGTTTAATCAATCCTTATCCAAAAACATGTATTATTGCTTTTTTTAAATTTATCCCCCACACAATTAAGTTAATGACAGATTCATTATAAATTAGTTTCTTCAGTAATGAGGCAGAGACAACCTATGAGCCATTTTCCCAAATATATGACATTAGTTAATTTATGAATGATTCCAAACTCAAGCACTTAAATACATACTGTTCCATGCGAGATAATCATTTAGTGCATTTCTACTGTACGAGTAATGTTGGATATTATATTTTTTTAATATCAATGTTTTTAGGAAATAGTAATTATTATGAGATAGAGAGAAACCCTACTCTATTCTTTCTTTCTTCCTTGAGTCTTTTTCTTGTTCTTCTTAGTTCTTCTATTCTTCTACATTGTTTATCAAAATAAACATGGTACAAGAGCAGGCAAAGGTCCTATGTTCATAGCTCACAGTGTACCTATTAATACTTCCATGTATTAGACCCAACTAGGGTGGGGAACCTAGCCACGCACGAGGAAGCATGTTAAGGTATAAATAATTAAGTTACACCACTCTCTGCGAGCTTAAACTTTTAGATGAGCTGTTTTCTAAGAATTTAACATGTAATTTTTAAAACTAGCTTATCATGATTTCAAATATCAATTAGAGATGGGACTAGAAGAAGAGGGGATAAAGAAGAAACCAAAAGATATTGGTTTGCTGGCTAGCAAAAACTTTTCCAGTATTTGAGGTCCCAATTGAATTCTAAACATTACACGGCGGATATGGATGAAAAAGATAAATTTTATTTCTTTACACAGAGAAATATTATATTGCAGAATGACGGATAAAAGGTAGAGGGATAAAAATAAAAATGTTAACAAGAGAAAGAAAAAACAAATAACAGGAGCAAATGTTAAAAGAACAAAGTGTAACCTAGTTTTAAAATATGATACCAACTTATTACCAAGTTTATAACTAAATTTTTGTCCCCTTTTCTCCTCTTGCAGTTGCTGTCAATATGGGGAAACAACTCTAAACAGAATGATACTGGTCTGGGGATTTTAACATCTAACAAAAAACAAATATCCACTCCAATTCGAACCAACACAATTGAGAATAAAAAAGTTGGCCTGGTGCCCAGAGGACAGAGACCAGATCTTGAAAAAATAAATTATCCTAAATTGTAACTGGATGGTGCCTCAATGAGGGTTGCCAACAGAAATGCAATAATATCCTGTAATCTTCCTCAACAGAGTTTTGGTTACTGATCATTGAAAATTATTCACAAAAAGGGCAAATGCTTCTCTCAAGCATGACGCTCATTAATCAGAACAACTAAAAAATGTATTGTTATCTAAAAATGTATACAGAGGAATCCTCAAAATGAAGAGCTAAATAAATTAGCTACTTAAGTTAGAAGTGAAACAAAAGACATACAGCTGACCATCCCTCAACATTTGTGCTCTTCAAAATCTGAACAGGCCTGCAGGAGCAAACTTAACATTAGCTGTAATCCCAGAAAAATAAGAAACATGTTAACTTTGTCTGGATATTTTGTGTAATAATGAGTGTCCAACATCACTTACGTATCAACAGGGCAGAGCAGCATGCACTCATCCCCTCGTGAACTTCTAAATACTCTCCTAATGATGCACTCTAATGGGAAATTATTGATAGGATCAACCTGTCCGTGAATGCAATAACATTATTAAAATTAATGAAATGAAAAGACCGAGATTAAATAATACCAAAAAAAAAATAGACTAGGATATCACTGCACTTAAACAACATTTAACACATTCGTGAACAAGACATATTTATTCACAATCAGGAGCACTCCTCATGTTTCACAAATCAACAAAATGCTGGTACACTGGTGTACATAAGCATTGAGAAATCATTTGCCTACAATTTTGTTTTCGTCTACCCAAATTCATTTCTCTTTATCAATAGTAGATAAAGATCAAAGGGTATCCAAGGCGTGGCCGGTCCTTCAGGCAAATAAGATCAAAGGGTATCCAATGTTAACTTTTCATATTTTTAATTAACAAGATTAAGAACAAGGTCTAATAAGGTCAGTGCCAAATAGAAGCTCAAAAACAAAAGGTGCAGAGGGTCAATTGGGGAAGGGAGTTCGCAATTATATGATAAAACATAAGAAATGCTAGATTAGAGGAGACTTAACCATGTATATTTTATCTTCACCTCTCCATCTATCAGATTCTCTAATAAATTTTACATTTTTCTTTGTTCTCAAATCTTTTTATTTTAACAAAATAAGGCAAATAGAAACAGCTCTCGCTAGATGTTGCTAATAGGTGCTGCTGACCAATTGCAATTGCATAATATTTCGTAGTGTCATGGTAAGTTTTTAGATAGAAACACAGGAATTTTGGAATTTTACAAATGTCTCATGTTAGTTTCCAAGAAAAAAATAAATGTTTTTACTGTTTTATTAGAACAAAACAAAACCAAAAAAAAAAAAAATTGTTCTTCAAAACTGGATTTCACTACATGAATGTCCAAATAATCAAAATAATATATACACATATCATATATCTGAGTTTTCACTGAAATTTCAAATGCTACCAAAAAAATAAAAACCAGCAAAATCTCAGCCCTCAGAAGTCAAAAACTAACAGAAAAACAATCAAAGCACAGAAAGGAAACACCAAAGAACCACTTATTCACAGGTAAAACTAAGTGTATTATATATATATATAGAGAGAGAGAGAGGGGGGGGGGGGGGGGATTTACAATGATGGCAATTCGTTTGTTGGAAACCATGAGAACTTTTCCTTGGTCATCAACGATGAAGCCAGCAGGGGGATTGGGAAGGGGAAGAGGTTGGTAGCGTTGCGAAGACCCCTCAATCTCTTCCGTTCTCGAATCGGGACCAAACCCATCTCCATCGTCTTCAATTTCAACATCCTCCAACCTCAAAACCCTCGAACCATCACTTCCACCGCCGCCGCCGACCTTCTTTTTCTTCTTGGGTTTTTTAACAGGGCCGCTCTGCTGCTTGGCGGCGCGGCAGAGAGCGAGTCGAAGGGGTTTAGGGATAGAGATTGAAATTGAGAGCGAAGAAGAAGAAGAAGAAGAAGAAGAGAAAGAAGATGGTCTGAATTGGGTATTGAGATGTGGAAGCATAATAGAGAGGTTTGAAGGGGTGGTGGTGGAGATAGAGTTCACCATGGTTGTGTTTGGTCTTGCACTCTGCTTGTCTAGACTATGGTGGTGTGTCACTCACTACCACCACACTCGCTGCTGCGGATATGGTCCCTGTGACGAATGAGGCATTTGTCCTGTATCATATTTTTGGTTAATTATACCACCTCCTCTAAATGGGATGGGTGCGGGATCCACGTAGAAAATTTAAGGCCCCCTTTGTTTTGTGGTATAAGAAAGGAATTAGGATTAGGATAATTGTGGGTCTCATTTAATATCCTGTTTGTTTACAGAGGTGAGGGGCAGATTGATAAGCCAAACGGCTTCGTATAGGCCTTGCAGATGGGATTCACAGTCTGCCCCAAAACTTGGTATTCAAAGTTAGTCCGTTGGTATTAGGAGTGTGATTTACTTCTTTATCCATATTGTTGCCCTAGCCCTAACTCATCAAAGCAGCAGCAGCAAAGGGGAGAGGCGAGAGAAGCTCTTCTTCTTCTTCAGATTTTCAATCTCGTACAACAAGCTCTTTCACATCAGATTTTCAATCTCAGTACAGCGAGTTTTCTAGATTCAGCTAAGCATCTGCGATGTTGGTAATTTTTTACTTTTTGTTAATCCCGCTATTAGATTCTCTACCCCAAATTATACCCTTTTTTTTTTTTGTGGTTTATGATTTGTAATATTTGATTTGTAAATCTTTTTTGTGGTTTATTTTCTTTTTTCTTTTTAATCTTTGTTTTGTTAATTTGATCTTGTTTTGATTTGTAAAATAGTGTATCATCATTTTTTTAAGGAACATTGTTAATTTTTCATCTACGTTTTCATAAAATAATTTGTAAACAAAGATTTTTTTTGGCGTTTGCATTTGTCATTGGAAATTATATCTTGATTCTCGATCATCATGTTATTTTCAATTTCAATCACTTAAAACTGCATCCTTTAACCTTTTCAAGAATATGAATTCAAGTAAATGGAAATGCAGTTGGCCTGTAGGATATATTGATTATGAAAATCAAAATCAATCATCAAAATGAGAGAAAAAAATTAAATGGAATGGAAATGATAGAAAAGAAGCTTGTGGCTTTTAATATTTTCTTTGAAAGCAATTGAAACTTCAAATTTCAGAAATCAGCTGCTGCCTCATAACCCAACTTATATCCAGTTGAATCCACTCATAAAATATATACTGCAAATAAGCAGCCAAGCTACTTGAAGGAAAATTTTAAAAAATAAAAATAAAATTGTATTATGCATTTAGAACTGAGATAAATTTCTGTGGCATTACAACATTAGCAACATGTAGATGAAGCTGCTTCTAAAAAAATAATATTTGGACTACATCAGTAGAATCCACTCCATAATATGTACTACAAAACAGCCAAAAGCTACTATGAAGGGAAAAAGATACTTGGACTACTTGAAGCTGCTTCTAAAAAAATAATTTTTGTATTGTATGTGTCACGACCCGAACCCGTCCCCGTGAGTTAAGGACGTAACCGGCCAGCAATCATGAGATTACCTACGGCCTCAAACCAAACCAAACGCATGTTAACAGAGTTAATGGGGGCCAAACGGAAGCAATTTAAAAACTTTGTCCTTACATGGCACGTCAAACAAGTTATACATATAAACATTAATAACTCACAACAGAAATTAAGTATCAAAAGTTCAACACATACAGGATCATCCCAAAACTATGTCAACCCGTGAAACTATATACAAACATATACAAAGCTTCGCCAACATGACAAAACATAACTACATAACAAAAGGCGAAGGTGGGTCTCGTGCGTGAGACACAAAGGCTGACTTTCCAAAACTTATGTTGATCCACTTAGGCTTTACTGGGGCTGGGTCTGGACCTCCCTTGGCTCACCTACAAACACATGAATGAGCGTGAGCGAAAGCCCAGTGAATAATATTAAATAAAAGAAATGCATTGAAACATTATACAACAGACGGCCTTGGGCCCCAATTCATTCATGTTAACTGGCCTTTGGCCTTTTCAAACTTTCATATCAGACTAGCTCCTTAGCCTTTATATCAGACTGGCTCTTAGGCCTTTATATCAGACTGGCTCTTAAGCCTTTATATCAAACTGGCACATAGGCCTTTCCAACTTTCATATCAAACTAGCACATAGGCCTTTCAGACTTTCATATCAAACTGGCACATAGGCCTTTCAGACTTTCATATCAGACTGGCACATAGGCCTTTCAGACTTTCATGTCAAACTGGCACATAGGACTTTCAGACTTTCATATCAGACTGGCACATAGGCCTTTCAGACTTTCATATCAAACTGGCACATAGGCCTTTCAGGCTTTCATATCAAACTTGGTCCACCGTTCAAAATTAATGAACCTTACAAAACTTACATGGGAGCAAGTAATTGGACAATAACATATTTCAGATATTACTCACTGTGATCGGTTGATTGGTTCGCCCTGGAACTCGACCCTACACATGTCATGAACATAAAATAGTCACTAACAATTCAATCCGTTCAAAATTCACATTTTCCTCTTAGGCTTTATTCCTATCTCTTTAACTCATTTCCAATGCTCAATGTATGCCTAAGAGTGCTTAGAAGTGAAAGGGAACAGAAAACGGAACACAGAATGCATTTTCAAAGTTTCAGAAAATAGGGTCCCCGCTCGAGCGGACCCTTGGGTCTGCAAAAGTACTGGTTGCCTTCAATTCCCGCTCGAGCGCGAACTCGGCCGCTCGAGTGCACTTTCCTGCCTACATAGCTCCCCGCTCGAGCGTCAACTTCCCCGCTCGAGCGGGAACCAGGTCTGCAAAAAATGCTGGGAGCTCGTTTTCTCCGCTCGAGCGGCACTTCCCCGCTCGAGCGGACGTCAAAATTCTGGAAATTCCCAGGTTATGTTCTTGAGTTCCAACTCGATTTTCCAGCCAATTTTCATGCATTCTAAGGCTCAAAGTTCACATGCAATCATACTAACAAGGTACAAACACCAAAACACAGAGTTAAGGAGCTCAATTTCAAGGATTACACACTTGCATGTCTCAAATTGACACCACATTCAACTCTATCATGTATATTCATGCATTTCAAGCTCCCATCCTCAATTATTCAAACATGCATGGCCATCTTGACCTCATTTCCATTTCAAAAGATGCAAATGGTGCCAAAGCTCAACAAACTAAGCTTGCATGCATAATCAAACTTCAACTCTTGCCTAAATGACATGGTACATGCTAGATTATGCAATTTATGGCAATTCATAACAATTTTATACATGCATGTGCATATCTCATTAAATTCGACACAACTCATGATCAAACTCACCATTTAGTCTTTAATTCACTAGAACACAACTTAAACTCATGAGTTAAGGGTTGATTACTCACCTAGGAGCTTTAACCTTCCAACTTAAGCTTAATTCTTGAGTTGATCTTCAAATTATCAAGCTTTGAGGCCAAAATCCCAATTTCCCTCACTCCCCCTCTCTCTAGCCGACCCTCTCTTCTCCCCTTGAGTTTTTGATCAGCCAAATGAAGTGAATAATAGAGAATAGGGAGTGTAGAGGCTTATAACAAAACCCCACTAAGGCCAATATTAAAATAATAAAGTAGTTGGGCTTTAATTCATCAATTAAATTGACTTAATCTGACCTGAATCAATTTTTCAATTAAATTTCACCGTAGGCTCTAAAAGTTATGCCAATCACAATGGCGTAGTCAATTTCGGGTTCTGTGGCCGATAAGGCCCTCAATTTAATTCCCAAAGCAGACTATTTAAACAGATTTTCCTACGGTGAACAGATAAAGTTCCAAAATCACATATTATCACATAACGGCACACAAAATCATACTAAACACATAACCATAAACAAATTAAGGACCAATTTAGCATATTACAGAACAGGGGTATCACAGTATGTATAGTCAAGCTTGGAAAATTGGGGCTTACATTTTCTAACAGCTGAAATACCCATAAAACAGATTTACTAAACTAGAAGGCCTGATGATACTGATTTTAGAACTCCAGTCTGATGTTTATATGTAACCATCAAAAGGGAAAGGCAACTCTGGTTTCTGGCTTTGCTATTCTTTCACTACCTTATGTTAGGCAACTAAACTTGTGAAAAAAGATAGGGGGATTTCTACCATTTTTTGATATGGTCCACCCTTTTCCACTGAACCTAATAAAAGGGCAGTTCTCTCTCATAGCATTTCAGAGATTTTATTAGCCTTGCCATCTCTATTTGCTGGATGCATTATTTCCAATGTAGTAAAAGAACTTGAGGCAGAGAGATTTTCACACAAAACACTGCCAAATGTTCAGACCCACACACTTGGTCCCCTCCAATTTATGAAATAATAAGTCTAGTTTGTCAATTATACAGTTTAGCTAAAAAGTCACTATAAGTTATCACATCATTTTCTTTACTTTTCTGCACATCTTTAATATGATAAATTCAAACTCACTCTACTATGGCTTTTTGGCCGTTACAATCTATTTTATCATATTAAACACTTTCTATTATCTATTATTTGTTCTACTTTTTGTGCTAACTTTAGCCGCTTATTGTTTATTCATTTTTTGTAGATGGATAATAATTATGCCACTAAGAAAAAGAGAAAGGACCTTATAGAGGAATTTGTAGCCCTCCAACATATTGTTTCATTCATTAATTATGCATGTGCTATGTATGTAGTGATTTTACATGCTGCATTCAAGAAGAAAGAAATTAGGTTGCAACTACCTAGATCACCTCACCCCTATGAAAAACAAATTGACCATTTGAATAGATTGGTCAACGATAGTGACATAAATTGTCATGACCAACTTCGGATGAATAGGCGTACTTTCATGCTTTTATGTGGGTTGGTGCGAAGTGTTGGATTGTCTGATTCAAAATATGTTGTCTTAGATGAGCAGGTAGCAATGTTTTTTAATGTACTTGCACATCATACTAAGAACTACAAAATTAAATTTAATTTCATGCGGAGTGGTCAAACAGTTAGTAAGCACTTCAATAATGTTCTCAAGGCTGTGTTGCGCCTCTATGGTCTCCTCCTTAAGAATCCTGAACCAATAACTGCTAATTGTACAGATGATAGGTGGAGTTGTTTTCAGGTACAATATATTTACAACTTAGCTTAATTAGCGAATTATATTTTTGTATTGCCTATATTAATTTTATAATATTGTTTTATTTTTAGAATTGTCTTGGTGCTTTAGATGGAACCTATGTTAAGGTTCTTGCCCCTGCAATAGACAAACCAAGGTATAAAACGAGAAAGGGAGAAATTGCCACAAATGTATTGGGTGTATGCTCACAAGATATGCAATTCATATATGTCTTACATGGATGGGAAGGATCTGCTTCTGACTCTAGGGTACTTAGAGATGACGTCAGTAGACCCAATGGGTTGAAAGTGCCTACTGGTATGATAATTATATATGCTGTTATATATATAAATACACTATATCTATATTAAACAATTATTTTTGTACATACATAATGAAACCATCTTACATAATTACAGGATGAGAATGACAAGATGGAGAAAAAGAGGAAACCTCGAAGGTTTTGGAATAACTGTGAGGAAGTCTTCTTGATTACAACCATGAAGGATGTAATTGCAAGTAATCCCAGGTGGAAGCTTGAAAATAATCAATTTAGGACAGGCTTCTACAATGAATGTGAAAAGAAGATCTTAAGTGCATTTCTTGGAACTGATCTTCGAGCCACTCTTCACATCAACTCAAAGATTAAGTTGTGGAGGAAACAATATAATACTCTTCAAGATATATTAAAGATAAGTGGTTTTGGTTGGGATGATGAACAGAAGATGGTGCTAGTTGATAGTGACGACGTATGACTGAACTATGTCAGGGTATATTTCATTTTTTTTATTGTTGTTTGCATTATTCTTTACTTATAAATCAATCTGTTATTTTTAGTAATTGGATAATCACTTGTGTAGAGGGTGTCAGATGCAAAAGGGATGCGAAATAGGCCATTCCCGTTCTATGAAGATTAGCTTATTCTATTTGGGAAGGATAGGGCGACTAGTGAACTAGCTGAGGATCCTGCTGATGCAGTTGCATAAATGGAAAAGGAAGATCCGAATGCAACTACAGAAGAAGGAGAACAGTCTCCTGTTGAACAATTTAGTATGAACATGGGTGATATAGACTACTCAATGTCTACTTCAGGTAATATTTCCAACCGTGCTGACTCTACTAAAACTGGAAAAAAAGGGGCTCGACCTACTGAGGGGATTCCCACTGAACTATCTGAAATGGCAAAAAATCTTGGATCATTCATTGAGAATACTAATACTACGATGGTGGAGATTGCTCATAGGATAGGATATTCACATGACCTATCCCAACAAAGGAGGTTGGTTAATGAAGAACTTCTAAAGTTGCCAATGAGTACTACCCAAAGGTTGATGGCAGCATCTATGATAGTGAAAGATGAAGGCAAAGTTGACTTGTTCTTCAGTTTAGATGAGAATGACAAGATGGAGTGGGTTTCTTTGTTATTGGAAGGTCATATTTAAATATGGTATCTATTTTGTGATGGTCTTTTTGTTTGTCACATGACTTCGGTAATATATTATGTGATATATAAATATTATAGCTTAGATATTATTGTGGATGCACATGGTGCATAATTTTGCATGGAAATCATGGATATGTAGACTTGCCCTTTCATGGTGGATTTCCATAGTATGTTTTCATGATTGAACTTTTTTTTCATGTATGAATATATGGTTAAACCATTTGGGCTGTTTTTTCCATTGGTGTTGTTCAGAATTTTGTTGGGTATGGTCTTGTTTGGCTCATTGTCACTCACAGATTGCCTACTTTGCCTATTTGCCTTTGGTATTATTCATCAAGTTTTGTTGCGCTTGCAGAACGAAACTCAACGAGTATATCATCGAATTCTAGGCCACGAAGCCGCTGGGTAATTTTGTTGGCCATGCTTTTTTTCCTTGTTCTATTATTTTGTGTTCCAATAAACACTCGCTTATTAGTTAAAAGTAAATTCATTCAATCCAAATAGAATAGTGCTAATAATTAATTGAGTGTTGATTAATTAGTCATCATACATAATTAAAAGAAAAAAGTAAAATGGGTTGGTTTTGGTTTGTAGAATTGTTGAGAGTGTAGGAGAGGGAGTAATGGACATGAAAGAGGGAGACCATGTAGTTCCAATATTCGACGGAGAGTGTAGGGAATGTGTCTACTGCAAGTGCGAGAAAACCAATCTGTGTGAGAAGTATCGCGTAAACCCATTCAAGAGCGTGATGGTTAATGATGGAAGGACTAGGTTCTCAACCAACAAGGACGGGAAGAAGAAACCAATCTTCCATTTCCTCAGCACTATACACTGTCCTTGACTCTGCCTGTGTTGTCAAGATTGACTCCAATGCTCCCCTCAAGAACATGACCTTGCTCAGTTGTGGTGTTTCTACTGGTACCCTCTCTTCTTTTTCCCTATATTTATTAATTTATTAATTTTAAGTTGTTTTTTAACATTTTAATTTTGTAATTTTTTTTTTTTTTTTTTTTTATCATTTCTTTTCAACTGATCCTATTTCAAAATAAAAGAAAATTGATTGTAATTGCGTGGCCTTTTTCCTCCTCCTTCCTAGCTAGACATCATGGGTATGTTTGTTTGTATTTGGGAGATGAGTTTTAGAAAAAAATTTCTAAAAAATTGTTTGGTTTGAATTTTTCTCAAAAAAATTTTCAAAATCACTTTCTCTCTCTTACACATCAATCAATCACTTTTTCTCTCTCCTCTCTCATTCTCAATCACTTTTTCTCTCACACACATCTACTCAAATTCTCCAAAAATATCAAATCATCCCAAACTCCCAAAAAAAACAACTCTCCCAAAATATACAACCAAACAAACCAAAAAAATTTCTAAACTTTCTCCCCAAATTTTTTTTCAAAAACAACTCTTCCAAAAACAAACCAAACAAGCCCCATATCTTTGGCCTTTCATTAATTCTTCATCTGTGTCTCTGTTTGTGTCTCTGTCTGTGTGTGTGAACTAATTAAACCAATAACCTTGTCAAGGAGGTATTGGAGCTGCTTGGAATACTGCTAACGTGACAAAGGCAAAGAAAAAAAATAAGATAGTCGAATATGTAATTATCATTTAATGATTATCATATAATCAAATCATTACATACTGCTAACCTGACAAAGGTATTGGAGCTGCTTTGATTATTTAATATTTACAAAAATAAAAAAATAAAAAAATAAGAGAGAATAACATTAAATAAAAATTTATTGGTAATTGGATTCAATAATATTAAAAAAAAAAGAAAAAAAAAGAATAACATTGACAAAAAAAATTTTGATAGTTAGATTCTTTAATATTTAAAAAAAATTAAAAAACAAAGTAGAAGAATAACATTGATGAGTAAAAATTTATTTATTCTTTAGTTAGTATAAGTCCAAATTTGATAATAATGCAAAGGGTATTTGTGGAATTTCACATGGTTAATTCCATCCCTATCTCTCAAAACAAACATGAACTATTACTAGTTCATTGGTTATTAAACAAACACAATTTTTCTTAATCCCCTCACCAACAATTCTCTCACTAACAATCCCTTCCATCCTACCTCTGAAAACAAATGGGGCCTAAGACTATAATTTTATTCCTTTTTTTTTTTCTTGGTGCTACTTGAATTAATTAGTGTATTAATTAACATATATTATATATTATATTATTATTGCGGTAATATTACATGTATTAATTAGTATATTAATTAGTATATTAATACTCGTTATAACATTATTATTGACCCTACTCATTATATAAATTATAAATATTAAAAATCTCTTAAATTATGTCACATCATCAATTGATACACTAATTGGTGCATATAGCATTATTCTTATTATTGACTCCACTCATTATACAAATTACAAATATAAAAAATCTCTTAAATTATATCACATTATCAATTGCTACACTAGTTAGTGTATTAATTAGTGCCTATAGCATTATTTTTTTCTATATATATATTAGTAGGTGATTCGTGCCATGCACATAAATTTATTTTTAAAATAAAAAATTAATTTTGAGTCGTAATACTTCATGTGTAAAAAAATTTAACAATTGAAAGTTAAATAAAATAGATTTATTAATGATTGATAACAAATTTCGTCATTATATGTGATGTTATGTAAAAAGCTCATAAAAATAATTTCTTTTAAAGTTATAATAAAAAATATATATTCTCAACCTAAAATCAAATTCTCAATTGTGTTAATCAATTTTATAAAAAATCATGAATTCCACTTATATCAAAATATTTTTTTCTTAAAAAAATAACAAAAATGAAAAATTATATAATATACAAATTATGATTTGGTTATAACTCCTGGTTTATTATATTATGATATATATTACAAAGAATAATATTAATTTTAATTATTTATTTTAAAAATCTTATCCTTATCGTTCTATAAAAGTGTTATTTGAATACTTATGTATAATAAATTTAGTTAAATTATTTATTTATTTTAATAATTTTAGTTATATTGTGCTATAAAAGTGTAATTATTATACAATAATTTTATATGATATATATTAAATTATAAAATAGTAAAATAAATGCTCATTTTGATATTAAAAATAATAGTTAAATTAGAAAAAGAATTAATAATATAAAACTAAAAGTGATCTAATTATTTAATTTTTTACTTTTATATTTATTTGAAAAATAAAAATATGTATATATAGATCTACAAAAAATTTATTTAAAGATTAAATACAAATATGTTGTGATTGGATTAAGAAAAAAATACATAAATTAATTATGTAGAGTATTTATTTTTTCTTTAATATTCTTTTTGAATTATTCATACATAAAATTTAAATTAAATATAAATATTTTGTAATAAATAATTTCATATTAAATATAAATTATTATTAAGACATCAATAATATAGACAAAAAATATAAAAATATAAAAAAAAAAACATTAATTTGATCAGTGTGATGTACATAATTAAGCACATTCTGTCTTATTTATTTATTTATTTGTATATTGAGATAATTATTTTTTAAATATCATAATAATTAAATTAAAATATCAACTATATAAAAAAAAATCTGATAATGATAAAACCTAATACACAATGAAAATATATAGAAAATAGTATTTTTCAAATAGGGTCTATATAAAATTGGTTATTATATTTTTAGTTAATAGTAAAAAATTTTGACATAACATGTTGACACGACACAAATCGGACATGTATCGAAAATGACACAATACAATAACACGAAATAATAAAAATATAAAAATATAACACAAAAATATAAATTAAATAAATATATATAATTACATTAAATTAAAACACAAAAAAAGAAACATTCATTTGATAATTTTAACCTTTCGTACTAATTATAAACGAACTGGATACGGATCGAAAATAATACGACATGATAACACGAAATAATAAACATATAAAACTATTACACAAAAATATAAATTAAATAAATATATATATATAATAATTTTAAATTATAACACACAAAAAAAAAAAACATTCATCTGAAAATTTTAACCTTTCGTGCTATAAAAATATAACTTAAATAAATATATATGATATTAAATTTTAGGTTTGAGCCCTAAACAGTACTAAAGAAATTCACAGAGAAAAATATAAACACATAACTTTATATAGAATTGTGAGTGTTGATTTTTTATCACACAACCAAACTGAGAAACTCAGCAGGAAAGCACCGGCAGAATAGATTAAGTCCGAACAACCTGACACAGAAAGATAAGAATCTGACAGTGATTCGTCCACCCGGGGGCACTCCGACGATCAAGTCAGTAATCAATTATCTCTCAAGGATCACAAAATAGTGCTTAACTCACTGGACAGAACCTAAAAAGCGTACCTTAGACCCACGAGAGTGTCTTACTTTTATATCCAGCACTAACTTGATCCCTGTAGAAGCCTAACTTCAATGGACTTTTGCTTAATACTCATCTTGGACTCCCAGCTTGATAAAGATAAACTCCCTAAGAGATTTATCCTTATCCAGACTAAGGTCCTCCCCCATTCTAAGACTCTTGTCCCTTATCTGCTCATCTCGGATTCCGATATCTCCGAAGATAACCTCGACGTAGCCAAGATCATCTCGGTACGTGACCAAGCCGCGTGGCACCGCCGCTGACACTTCGGTGTCACCTTGGCCACATGTTGTCATTCACAAAATATGTCCCCACAATTGCCCCCTAGGTTCTATTACCTCGGCATTCTGAGGTGATGAAACCTATATCGTTTGTCCACATAGCAGGTCGGCTAAGACTTACTCTACCCTTCATGACCGAGATCATCACCCGTCAGCTTCACATGACCAAGACTCTGCGGTCTGCTTTATCAATGACCAAGAACCAAGTCCTTCAAGTTCCTTAACCGAGATCACTCCTATAACCGAGGTTTTTGTTTCATTAAATCAAGAACTTCAAGAGTTTTATCTGCGCATGAGCTGTCACGCACGGCTTACTTAACCGTTTTCTCTACACGTCGCTCCTCCATTGGTTCGTACCTGACATGCGCTATCAAGTCGTATCGTTTCTGCGCACGTTGCCTAACAGACACGTCGTCCAAGGCATTCCATTGTAGTTTGCCACCCTTTCAAATTTTTAACAAAAACAATTTCTCTCTCTCTCTGTTGTTTCACTTTTCGTTCTTTCGTTTTTGCTTAAGCTTTCTCTCTCTAAAGCAAAGAAAAACCCTCAAGCCACCATTGCCGCTTCTTTGAGCTTTCTGTAACTTCTCCGACCATCTCTTCCGGCATTCTTTTCACTGTTTCGCTCCAGCATTTACTGCCATCTTACTCCGGCGATCATTACTCTGACCACGGTTCCTTGGCCCTATTTGGTAAGTTCTTAATTTCTTTATTTTCAGCTTTCCACTAGTTTGAATATGTTCCTTCTTTGCCTTATGACTATTCTGTTGTTGTGGTTGTACTCTGTTTCTTCTTTGATTATGAATCAGTTTCCCGTCTCTTTATACTTTTGTCATTCCTTAAGCTTTATTATTGTATTGGCTTGTGATTCGTACTGTTTTAATATATACTTGTGTCTATACACACTTATTCGTGATTCTCGCACACACACTTCGTATGGTTCACAAATTTGAAGTTTTAACAAAGTTTGTCACTGCTTTTGGTCCTTGCACATCCGCACACACCCACTCAGTGTTTCTTGAAAAAATGTTGCTTTCTTGACTCTGAATTGCCTTTTTTTGTTTTTCTTTGACTTGTTTCCAAATTCTTGCCATTGATTCTTATTTCCATATAGATTTAGGCTTGGGATTTGATAAAGAAATCACATACTTAGGAAAAACTGAACCAAAACCCCCCTTAGATCCGAAAAAAACCCTAGAAGTTGCCAGATTAGGGTTTAGCTGAGGTCTTTAAACCCACACCAAACATTTCTTTCTAAAATTTTGCCCTAATCTTCATTAACCGACATCATGGGTATGTTCAGGTGAAGAGTAGACACCCCAGAAAAAATAGAGTATTTCCGTCGAGAGTTCTCTATCCCAGTCGATGTTCACCTCAGGTTGGCTGGGGAGAAGGACTCTATCATGCCTGATGGGGATTCCATGCCCTTCCCAATAGGAGCTTTTATAAAGTGTGGACTTCGGTTTCCCCTAGACATTCTCTTTAGGGAGGTCCTTCACTACTATAAGCTCAACCCTATGCAGCTAGCCATCAACTCATATCGGGTTATCAATGGCATAATTGAACTAGCACACAGAGAAAAAGCTGGGATCACTTTAGCCGACATCCAATTTTGATATACCATGTGTGGCCTCAAGTCCGAAAAAGGCTACATATACTATCTAAAGCCCAGATCCACCGCCTTCAAACCAATAGCTGACCTTCTAGACTCCAACAAAGGTGTTGGAGATGATTACTTCATCGTCTCGGGCAATTGGGAGTTCTCACCTGATAACGACCTCCATCTCTATCCTCTGAGCCGAACGGTTTAAAGAGGGTAATGGTAAGGACTGAGTCATTCTTTTAATCACATTTCTGTTAGGACTTGTCAACTTGATATATCTTCGTCTGAATACTTTTGCCTTCTTACTCTTTTTTGTAGCTCTTCCCCAGCCAGCAAAGGGATTTCAGCAATCATTCGTTCCCAGCCGACATCTAAAGAGGCTGTTAGATCTCCCTGTGCAGAAGCGCAAAGTGCCTCTTCTACTGAACTACATTCCAACATACAAGTCGGCCTTGCCCGACGTCCCTCGAAAGAGCAAATCTCCACCTCCTGCAACATCTCTTCCTGCTACTTCATCACCAAGGCCTAATCAAGCCTCAACTTCTGATCTAGCGGAGCAACCATCAACATCTGCTCCCTAATTGATTCCTCCAACCTAGCGCCAACGCCGACACCGAGCTCCACTCTTCGTTCCTGCAGGCGGAACTCGTAGCCGTAAATGCCAAAACATTGAGACGTCGGCTTACGATCCAGCAAACCCACCTACTGCACTTCCAACAATCCGCTTTGGTACCAAAGTCACTATTGCCGCCACCGCCAAAAAGATGGGTCGTAAACCAACCATCATTGAGGATCTCCTTGCCAATATCCCTGGGGTTGTGACGGTGCAATCCTCGCCTTCTCCATCCCAAACAAAGCCAAAGCCGAAAAGATTAAAGAAGGTCAAGACCAAGGCCACAGTGACTCAGATTGACTTTGAGGACACTGTGCCAATTTCAAAATTGGCCAAGGCAGAGAAGAGTCAAACGGTCACCGAGAAAAGGCCAATCGAGGTTGATGCATCCGATTCCCAACTGCCCAAAAAGCCAAGGTCTGACCAACCTGACAGTAGCCATAGTTTCCCTCGCAATATGACCTGGGCTCCCGAGGTCATGGTAGATGACAGACCCCTGACAGCCGGCGACAGCGCAATGAATCTTGAAGTCGGGGCAGCCCTGTTAATGACTATTCTTTTACCAGAATATACGAACCGTATAGCCAAACTGCATGAATATGAAAACTTCGCCCTTATGATGCAGCACTTGGTCTTGGTAAGTCTTTTTCTTACTCTTTTATAATCTTTCTATACTTAGTCAAATTTTACTAATCTGTTTTACTTCTTGCAGGCCATCCAGCACGCTCACTCATACGCGGTCAAGACTGAGATGACAAGGAAGAAGTTGGCAAAAAAGACTAAAGAAGCTACCAAGCTCCTCTCCTCACTCAATCATGTCGAGGCCAACAATCGAGCCTTGCTGGATCAAGACAAGGCTTCCAAAGCTACTCAAGATTTGGCCGAGGAAAAAGCAAAAAAAGCCAATGTTGAAGCCGAGGCCGTCAGAGCCGATCTTGAGGCTGCCAAAGCTAAGGCAGATTTAGAGTCTAAGCTTCAAGAGGCCCTTGACTCAAAGGAGGCCGAGGTTAAGGCAGCCGATGAAAAAGCTTACGAAGAAGGGCAGGCCGTCGTCCGTGACCAGTACAAACAGTAAGTCAACCTGGCTTGCAATCGAGGTTATTACCTTGGTTGGACGGCGGAGCTCAACAAGTTATCTGTTCCAATGGACTCCGACCTCTGAGACATTAATCAACTTTAAGTGCCTTTCCCTTCAGAGCCCAAGGACTCTGGCGATGAAGCCGACGAGGATGATGCCGAGGATGGTGATGCTAATGAAGTGGAGGAGGAGGCTGCCACTGATGCCAAGTCCCCCACCCTAAATGATCAAGTCCTTGACTTGACTCAAGATGATGAGGATGACTTGGTTTTCAAGGGCGCCTCTCCTAGACCAACCACTTCGGAGGCCGAGGTACAATGTGCCAAGAAGAGTTTGGATCAAACTCTACTTGAAATAGATGCCGAAATAGAGGCGGAGAAAAAGAAGAATGCAACACTACCAGCCGAGGCCGATGCTCATGCCACCAGCACTTAGAATTTTCTTCTTTTAGTTGTACCTCTGTTTTTTCTAAATAATGTTTATCTTAAAATTTGTCCGATGTGCCCATTTTGTAATTTGAACAAATAATCTTTTTCTTGAATGTAAGTCTGATTTCTTTTTCCAAGTGTTGTATGCCATCATATGCCATCTTTTCTTCTATGTATGATTACCACTCGGATATAAATCTTGAATGTTTTCCTAGGCCAACCATAGGAATACTTCGGCTAACACTTAAAAATATCAAAATATTTTTACAAGTGTTATTCAGTATCACTTTTTACCTTCATATGCTATCTTCTTAGACTTTACCCTTTCCGAGTTTGGACAACCTGGTTGGTTACCTCGGGTAAGATGTATCTCGGAGACTTTATTCGTAGTTATCTCGGCTAACTCCAATTTGTAAATTTCTAAGAAATTTCAACAAGTGTTAAGCCCATTCTAACTTGTAAATTTTTCAAAAAATTTCAACAAGTCCCAAGCTCTTGCTCTCAAGTTTATTTTATCACTCCTACCTCCTGCCCCCTAATGTGAACCTAAGTTTCACTTAGGTTCACATTAAGCACGTATAGCCTTTCGCCGAAGTCAGATTCAAACAAAGACTAGTCGAGGTTCTCAACCTTGGTTTCTCTGTTAATCTAATTGAAATGCACTTAGTTCCATTCTAAGTTTGACTTTGCCAACATAGCAAGTCTAGTCTCAATTCAATTAGTTCAACTCTATTATATGCAAGTATAATTTAACTTTGCCATATAATAAGTCTAAGTTATTCATCATGTTTTACTCAGAAACATCGCCAACTTAGTTCAACTTTATTATATGCAAGTATAATTCAATTCTGCCATATAATAAGTCTAAGTTATTCGTCATGTTTCACTCAGAAACATCTCCACGGGATTGGTCAGTCCTATCACCCAAAAATAAAAATCAAACGTAAATTTTATTATTACTTCAGCTAATGACGTAAACTTCAAAAAACAAAAATCTAATGATAGAAAAACTTCAGGTTGCAAGTGTTCCAAGGTCTTGGCAACTCTTTACCATCACTGTCTTCAAGCCGATATGCCCTATTGCCGGCGACCGAGATGATTCTATAAGGCCTCTTCCAATTTAGGCCTAGCTTGCCCTCCCTAGGATCCTTCTTGTTGCCGACTACTTTCCTCAGCACAAGGTCCCCAACTTTGAACTCTCTTAGGTTGACTTTCTTGTTGTAAGCCCTAGCAAGTTGTTGATGGTATGCCCCCAGCCGAATTGTTGCTCTCTCTCTTTTCTCTTCTAGTAGATCTAGATCTCAGGCTAGAAATGCCTCATTAGTACCATTTTCCACTCCCTAGGTTCTGATCCCTGGAATGTCGACTTCTAGTGGGAGAACTGCTTCTTTGACATAAGCCATGGCAAATGGAGACTCCTCAGTTGATCTCCTCGGCGTAGTCCGATATGCCCAGAGTACATTGGGCAACTCTTCCACCCATTTTCCCTTTGCTACTTCCAGCCTTTTTTTGATCTCATCCAAGATAGTCTTATTGGATGCTTCTGCTTGACCATTACTCTAAGGGAAACTTGGAGTAAAGTAGTAATTCTTGATTTTTGTACTTTACACAGAAGCTTTTGATTAGCTTATTGTCAAACTGTGTACCATTGTCTGCTATTATTGCCCTTGGGATCCCAAACCTGGTAATGATGCTCTTCTATATGAAGTTCTTCACATCAATGTCTCGAATCTTCACAAGGGGTTCAACTTCCACCCACTTTGTGAAATAATCAGTTGCTACCAGCAGGAACTTCCTTTGCCCAGTTGCTTGGGGCAGTTGTCCAACAAGATCCATGCCCCACTGGGCAAATGGACACTGGGTTTAAATCTATTGCTGGTTGATGTATCAAAGGTGCGAACCTTTGACACTTCTCGCACTTTCTGACGTAGGCTTTAGCATCCTTCTGCATGTAGGGCCACTAGTACCCCTGAGTAATGGCTTTATGAGCAAGTGATCTGCCCTCAGCATGGCTTCCATGTACTCCTTCATGTACTTCATACAAGAAGTCTTCAACTTGGGAGGGATGCACACATCTCAAAAGAGGACCAATAAAAGACCTTCTGTAGAGATGTCCTTCTACTGTTAGGCTAAATCACGCCGACTTCAGTCTGGTCTTGTGTGCCTCTTTTCGGTCATTTGGCAGCTTTCTATCTTTATGGAACATCACTATTGCATCCATCCAACTTGAACCCATCTCCACACACATTGCTTCATACTCTATGATTAGTGGTTCGACACTTGGGCCTGACAAATAATCAATCATTATTGTCCTTGTCTCCCATAATTTCATTGCACTAGTCAGGTTAGCCAAGGCATCGGCATAATTGTTGTCATCTCGGCTAACCTGATGTAGTCGGCAATCCCGAAACAAGGCTAGCAATCTGACAACCTCTTTTACAGAGGCTATCATTCTTTCGTCTCGGGCTGCATACTCACCTGTTGCCTGGTTCACAATAAGCTGGGAGTCATAAAAGACTACCACCTCGTCGGCTTCCATTGCTGCTGCTAACTTTAACCCTGCGATTAGCGCCTTATATTCTGCTTCATTGTTTGAGGCTTTGAACCCCAAACGAATAGACTGCTCTAACATTCTCCCATCTGGTGATACCAATACCACTCCTGCCCCCGCTCCTTGATGGTTTGAACTCCCATCAACAAACAGGCGGAAGAAGTCGCCAATGTAAATATCGCAGGGCTTGAGTTTCTCTTCTTTCTTCTGCTTTGTTGTGGGGTTTTTCATTCCCAGTTGGGTCTCTTATTGTTTCCCTGGACACCCTAAACTGCGGCTCACTAGAGCCCGACGTGGGATTGCACCAGGTGTGAATTCGGCCACAAAGTCGGCCAAAACCTGGCCCTTAATTGCTGTTTTGGGCCTAAATTCCAGGTTGTATTAGCCCAATACTACTACCTATCTAGCTACCCTGTCTGTCAGATCTCCTTGTTATAAAAGGGACTTCAAGAGATGCTCAGCCAATACCACAATCTTCTAGGCTTGGAAGTAATGATCCAGCTTTTTGGAAGCTATCATTAACGCCAGTATCAATTTCTC
Organism: Camellia japonica; assembly: GCA_030407325.1. NCBI lineage: Eukaryota > Viridiplantae > Streptophyta > Magnoliopsida > Ericales > Theaceae > Camellia > Camellia japonica. Next base: position 66,107,737 of record JAPPVO010000002.1, read on the forward strand.
CAAGGGCAAGTACCTGGTCTCTGCGCCTGCTAGGGTTTTGCTCACATAGTATACTGCCCTTTGTTCTCCTTTCTTTTGTCTGATTACCACTGCACTCACTGCATACTCTGAAACCACCAAGTATAAGAATAGCTCCTCTCCAAGTACTGGATTTGAGAGAACTGGAGCTGTGGTCAGGTCTTTTTTCAAGTCGGATAAGGCGACTTCGCACTCCTCTGTCCACAAAAAATCTGTGGCCTTCTTCAATAAACTAAAAAATGGTTTACACTTATGTCACAACCCAAACCCGCCCCTGTAGGTTTAGCACCGTAACCGGCCAGTAATCCGTGGATTACCAAAGGCCTCTGAACAGATTAGTAAATAATAAGGAGCTGCGGAAGCAATAATACAAAATAGACAAGGTCCAATGAGCTGTGATGACGTACATGGGACAGAACATTTCAAAACTTATTTATATATATATAAACATGCCAGTCCAGGTACACAATATTTACAAGGTATTTACAGAATGTACTTCCCAAGACCTGACATTACAGAGCATACACCAAGACTAGCATGAATACAAAAACAGCCATGACATAAGGCTTCGTTCGGAACCTCCTCGGGAGGCACAACAGTTGGCTGACAAAAACAGAACAGAAGGCCGTCAACTCTGGCCCCGATCATGTGCCGGCTCACCTACATACATAATATAAACTGTGAGCGAAAGCCCAGTAAATAATAATAGAGTAAAGGTTTTCAATGAATGAGTTCGTACAGATTTAGAAATCATAATTCAGATTTGTATCAAATTCATCATTTGTCCAGATCATATACAGACAGAAATCATAAGCCATGATTAAGTTTACGTGATACATCCATTAGCATTAACAGAACAGAACAGAACGTATACACGTAAGGTTACGAATAACCAGTTCCATAAAGGAACCTCCGGATCCGGGCAACAGAACAGAAGCTGAGCCCCGTGACAGGGCCTCCGGTACGGGTAATAGAGTGCAGACATAAATAAGTTCCATAAAGGAACCTCCGATACCGGGTAACAGCTAACAGATATCACATGATGCTAAGGATGTCACGAATACATATCAGAAATTGAACAATCATTCATTGTACAGAAGATATCATTTCGGAAAACAGATCTTGTTTTATCACACAGAAAGTAGATACAGTTTGAACATAACTTTACTAAGTTATTACTCACAGTTGGCCTTGAAACAGACAGACGGAGCAGATTGATCACACGATACGCGGCACGTGACCTACATAACACATAACGGACACACACTTGAATCACACGTTCTAATTATACAAAACTTACTTCGTTGGCTCTTAATGTATTTCTAACCCTTAATCCTCACTATGGAGTCTCAAACATGGTCTAGGAATGCCTAGGATGGAATGAGGATGCAAAGATGCCTTGGAAAACATTTTTCAAAACTTGCTGAAAACAGGGGTCTCGCTCGAGCGAGCTTGTCAAAACAGAGGGGTCGCTTGAACGTAGACTCCTTCGCTCGAGTGGTCTGTAAAAATACAAAAGTACTGGTTATTGAAATTTTACGCTTAATGCCCGCTCGAGCGTGAGACACAACTCTTCGCTCGAGCGTAGATCTCGTCGCTTGAGCGTGCGTCTGCGTGCACCAAAAACCTAAGAGCTTGCAATTTACACTCGAGCCACCATTCCTTCGCTCGAGCGAAGCTCTGAACAAACGATAGTCGCTCGAGCGTGGAATCCTTCGCTCGAGCGAGGAAGCCAAATTCTGGAATTTCCAGATTTGCCTCCCAAGCTCAAACCAAGCATTCAACACCTCAAATCTCAACCCTTTGGGCCCATTTTCTGGAAAACACTTGTAAACTCATAGTATAAGATGTTTCAAAGATCAATTTGTAAAATTAAAGCCCAAAGGTGGGTCAACTAAACACAATTTCAAATAAAACTTCAAGAACAAAACTTAAATGTAACATGCATGAATTCTCATGACTTCCAATGCTCCAAAATATGATCCAAAGCAAGATTAAGCTCAAGAATAGGATGAATTCATGGACTATAACAAAAATATGGACATGCATGTGAGGATTCTATGAGAACAACCTCACAATTCAAGAATGTAGACATGCATGCAGGATTTAAGCCTCAAATCAACATTTTCAACGAATTCATGACTTAAATCACTAATGTCTCATGAACCATGCATGAATTAATCTTAAATTCACAATCAAGAAGATGATTCTCCTACCTTAAGTCTTGAGTTCAAGGTGTGCTAGCTCAATTGTGTAGTTCTTCTACAAATCCTCAAATTTCCAAGCCAAATTCTTGATGAAACCAAATTTCTCTCACTCTCCTCTTTCTCACGGTTTAGTCTAGGAGGATGGATGAAAATGATGCCAACAAGTGTAAATCAAGACTAAACAATTGTTCTAGCAAAGTCCACCCAATGACATTTTGGTAAATAAGCCATCTAATGTAATTTAACACTATTTATTCTAATTTAATCATACCAAATCAAATTCTAATTAAACATACCATAAAATCACATATATTCTAACTAGTCTAAAACACTAAACAATTCGGACTCGAGCGCCGATAAGGCTTTCAATTCGCAGTTCAAAGTCAAAACATGAACATATCGTTTTATCGCAAACAGATAGAAACACAAAAATAATGCAATACATATGCAAATTAATTCCGGATTCCTTCTAAATTACTGTCAGACATAATTAAGTATGGATTAACGTTAATCAGAGGTTGGGGTTATTACAACTTATCTGAACTTCTGCTTATAAATCTGTTCAGGACTATGGCTCTTCCAGTTAACATCTGCACTTATTTTGCCAACGTTGGGCTTTTCAAATCCAGGATAGCCTTGATTTAATCTGGGCTTGCCTCAATGTCCCTTTGGGTGACCAAATACCCCAGGAACTTGCCAGATCCGACTTCAAATGCGCATTTTGAAGCATTGAGTTGGAGTCGATATGTTCTCAGGATATCAAAAATCGCCTTTAAATCGGTCAAATGATTCTTAGGCTCTTTGGTCTTCACGACCATGTCGTCAGTGTATACTTCCACTGTTTTGCCAATTAGATGTCTAAACATCTTAGTCACCAACCTCTGATAGGTTGCTCCTGTATTTTTCAACCCAAAAGGTATCACCCTATAACAATACAACCCTTTTGGGATGATAAATACAGTTTTCTCCTTATCAGGGGGGTACATTATTATCTGATAGTACTCCCTGTAAGCGTCTAGAAAGCTCATCCTTCCATGCCCTGAAGTGGCATCCACTAACTGATCGATCTTGGGTAATGGGAAACTATCTTTGGGACAAACCTTATTCAGGCTAGTGAAGTCCACACAGACCCTCCACTTCCCATTTTTCTTTTTCACAACAACTGTGTTTGACAACCAAGTTGGGTAGTTTACCTCCCGAATAGCTCTAGCCTCCAACAATTTGTCCACTTCCTCCTCCACTGCCTCCACATGAACCAACGTCGGCCTCTTTGCTCGCTGAATGACAGGTTTAGCCGACCTGTCTACATTTAGTCTATGGCATGTGACCTCGGGGTCATTGCCAGGCATCTTGTAGGGCGTCCAGGCAAACACCTCTATGTTTGCTCACAAGAATGCTTCTAACTCCCTTTCCTCCTCCTCGGCCAAGCCTAAGTTGAGAAGAAATAAGCGTTCTTCATTCCCTTGTTAGACTAGAATTTTCTTCAAGGCTTCCTCGCTTTTGTCGGCTGGTTCTTTGCCGACGTCCTCCAGGACCTCCATATCCTCATCATCGATCTTAACTGTTTCTGCTTGTTGTGCATTGCAGGTGGATTTCATTGCTGCTATGAAGTAATTCTTTGCCTGCACCTAATCCCCTCTGATCTCTTCAATTCCGTGCTCTGTTGGGAACCACAACAACTGATGCAGTGTTGAGGGAATAACCTTCATTGCGTGGAACCATGGCCTTCCCAAGATGACATTATAAGGAGATGGGGTGTCAATTATTGTGAACTATGTGCTTACCTTCTTGGTGCTTGCTTGCACTTCCAAATTTATTGCTCCTAGGGGTCATGTCAGCGTTCTATTAAACTCGACCATCGGGCTGTTGGACTGCTTCAAATTATCTCAGTGGAGGCAGAGCTCCTTGTAACATCTAACATACATGATGTCATAAGAGCTGCCTTGGTCAATCAGGATGCGATTTACCTGGCATTCTCCAACCTTGAGGGATGTCACCGGAGCATCGTTGTGTGGATGCTGCACTATATCCAGGTCGACCTCAGTAAAGGACACCATTGGTCCCTGGTACTCGTCTGTCCTAGGCCTCTTTTGCTGGATCTGATACACATGTTGTCAATGTTTCACCCTCTGGGTCTCCCCACGTACTTCGTTCTCATTGACCCTCGAGTGAATCACATTGATCATTCAAGGTCCGTCTGCTTGTGGTTGCGGTGCTGGTGGAGGTGGTGTTGCCGGTGCTTAGGGCAGTCTTGTCTATTCTTCCCTCATTCTGGCCTCATCTACCAGGTCCCTCAAGTGGCCCTGTTTGACCAGATTTTCCAAATGTGCCTTTAGGGCTCTACAACCTTGCGTTAGGTGTCCATCTTTGTTGTGGTAGGTACAGTGCTTCCCCAGACTTCTCCCCATAAATTCGCTAGGGATCCTCTTCAGCGCTTTGTAATACAGTTAGTTCCTGATCCTTTCCAAGACTTTATAAATCAGGATCCAGAACACGGTGGTGACTGCTTGTGCAGCCCTCAGTCCTGTTTCTTGTTTACTAAAATTTGTATTACCCCAGCCTCACTTCCGCGAGCCATTTCTCTTCTCCTGTTTTGACGCCTTCGTTCCTGGCGTGTCTTCTTCGGCTCTCGCATATTTCTCAATCCTAGCCATGAGCTCCTCCATACTTTTCGGCAGTGTCTTTGCCAGTGACTTTCGAAGCATGCAGTCATCGTTCAGGCCGTTCTTAAAAGATATGACCGCCAACTCTTGGTTACACCCTAGTATTTGATTAAACACCTCATAATACCTTTTGGCATAAGCCTTGAGGCTTTCATCTTCGCCAATTCTCAGAGCCATCAAGGAGTCTACCCTCAACGGCTACAACTTGTTTGTAACAAACCTGGCCACAAACATCTCGGCCAGGCCTTCCCAACTCTTCACAGTTCCTTTCGGCAACTTGTGAAACTAATCCGACGCGATTTCCTTAAAGGATGAGGGGAAAACCTTGCATAGTAGCGGCTCGTACCCGGTATACAGTGCTATTGAATTTAGGTATAAGCCGACGTGAAAATTCAGATCGGACTTATCGTCATATATCTGGAACCTCGGCATGTGAAACCTTTTTGGGACCTCGAATTTATCCAATTCTATGGAGAACGGTGTTCTTGACTTGACCGGAGATGTGACCTCGGCATCTTGTTGCTTCCTCTAGAGGTAGTCCCTCAAATCCTCCTTAGTCTGTCCAGGAGCTCGACTGTCAACGGATTTTAACCTTTTTGGTGCGCTGCTCCCGGTGTCGTTATGAGTCCTGTTGGACCTCCTTTCATTCATCCTGTCGAAACAAAGCTCATTCCCTTGAATATGCCGATGTTCCTTGACATAAGTTTCCTTGGCATGAGGTGTCCTCTATGATTCTCCTCTTATTGACTTTGCTCGCCCGACGTCCCGTGAAGGCCGATGTGAGCGTTCTTTCACTTTGTCATGCTGAGAGACAGCTGGGATTGCTTTCTGCCCCCCTTTCTGGGCATCATTCTTGGCCGCTGGAATCGACGTGTCCTCCAATGGAAACGGTGGCTGTATGACGTTATTCTGTATCATAAAATTGACAACCGATTGTAGGTCTGCCAACTTGTTTGTCATTTCCTTCATCTCGCCGTCGCTCCTCAGGCATCTATATTTCCATACCTGGAGGTCGCTTTCATTGTAATACCTACCTTGACATGCTTTCTTCAGTGCATCTCCCTCTTAGCCGACGTCCTTTTCCCCGGGATTCTGATCCCGAGGTTCTTCATTACAGTTGTCCTCCTCAACGTTAGGATCGGCGTTTTTACCACTTCCACTAGGGATGTTGCCCCCAATCTTTTCTTTCTGCCCGTCGTTGGCCATCTATTCTCCTTACATTTCCCACAGACGACGCCAAATTGTGGGTGTTGATTTTTTACCACATAACCAAGCTGGGAAACTCAGCAACAGAGCACCGGTAGAATAAATTAAGCCCGAACAACCTGACATAGAAAAATAAGAATCCGACGATGGTTCGTCCACCCGGGGGCACTCCGACGATCAAGTTAGTAATCAATTATCTCTCAAGGATCACAAATAGTGCTTAACTCACTGGACAAAGCCTAAAAAGCGTACCTTAGACCCACAAGGGTGCCTTACTTTTATAGCCAGCACTAACCTGATCCCTGTAGAAGCCAAGCTTCAATAGACTTTTGTTCAATGCTCATCTTGGACTCCCAGCTTGATAGAGATAAACTCCTTAAGAGATTTATCCTTATCCAGACTGAGGTCCTCCCCCATTCTAGGACTCTAGTCCCTCATCCGCTCATCTCGGATTTCGATATTTCTGAAGATAACCTTGGCCTAGCCGAGATCATCTCGGTACATGACCAAGCCACCTGGCACCTCGGCTAACACTTCGGCGTCACCTTGGCCACGTGTTGTCATTCACAAAATATGTCCCCACAAGCATATATTTTTTTTCTTGTTTTAAATAAACATATAAATAAAATCAACTAAGAAGCAAATATATATATATATAGAGAGAGAGAGAGAGAAGACTTACGGGGAAGAGAGACACACTGTCTACGTTCGAATAAGAAATTTAAAAATCAAACAATACAGATCTTCGAGCGATTGGTGATGGAGATGTGTTTTAGAGAGAGACGAAGAGAAGTTTGGGCAGTGGTGGAGGGAGTGAAAAAGGGAATCTAACAATTTGTGTAGGTTTTCTGATTGTATGAAATGATATAATGAAGATTTTCAAACTATGCTCGGTGAGTTGTGATTGTATAGAATGACAAAGGGAAGATTTTCAAAGTATAATCCATATAGGTTTTCAAAGTGTAAGCCTTTATAATGTACCACCTAAGTATGGAAAAAACACTACTTTTAATAATATATATGATTCCTCAAAATTTGAGTCCCATTTTGATGAACTCATTTAGCATAATTATATTAATTTTTTTTACATAAATTTAAATAAGAAAAATATACTTGTCAATGTAAAAGATATAACAATGCCATTTTTTGAAGTATAGGGTGGAATAGAGACCATGGAGCCAATTATTACTGTTGGTGTGCCAAGTAGGATTTGGCACACTAGATAGAGTTGCTCTAACGAATTATTGATAAAAATAGACTAAATTATATGTGAATTGGAACTTTTTGATAGTCAAATATAATTATGTCAAAATTGTGATATTTATTGTATTCTCTTAAAATTTTAGAGGAGGCCAATGTAATTTATCCAAATATTTTTTTTATTATTTATATATTTTAGTTTTTTTGGATAAAAATTGCAATTACTTTATTCTTCTTTTTTTAAGTTACAAAAAAAAAAAAAAATGCAATTGCTTTTATGTGTAGGTATTATTGCAAACATTGTTCATGTGTCAGATAGATGTTCCCATGTGTGATCCTTGCAATGGAATCAATATCTATGGGTAATCTTGTAATTTTCATGACACTCAGAAATAATGTGAAAAGGGGAAAATATTTTATCTAAATCATAATTTTTTCTTAAAATTAAGCAAAAGATTAAAAGGGGCACACTAGTGTGTCAAAATTTTTTTTATAAAAAAGTGATAAATTTTATAAATATTAATAATAATAAAAATTCACTATTAGGTTATAATTTTTTAAAACTCTCCCTAAAATTCTCTCTATCTATCTATCTATCTATCTCTCTCTCTCTCTCTCTCTCACTCTCTCTCTCTCTCTCTCTCTATTTTGCAATCTTTTTTATCATCATCATTATCATTATTATCATCGAGAACAACAATAAAAACAACTACAAAAATTGAATCTATTTGTACAGTGACCTTGATCGAATCTATCTGTTCAAAATTAAATGGTACTCTCTCAAGAGAGAATCTTTTAGCCAAACACAAACATATTTGAACAGGTCTATTAACAAAAAAATGAATCTGGACAGTGACCTATTTGAACAAATTTGCTCAAATAAATCTTTGATGCTCGGTCTCCGTCGATGGTGGAGTTGCAATGGTGGTAGAGCATAAGGACAGAGAAAAAATGGGAGAAAAAGATCGAAAAAATCCAAAATTAGATCAACTTACACAGATCAAAGCAAGTGAATGAACATATGGTCTACTATTATTTTCACCATTAACAGATCTAACAACTATAAATCTCATATTTGAAACAGACATGACTATAAATGAACATACATAGTGTGATACCCCTGTTCTGTATTATGTTAATTGGTCCCTAATACGTATGTGATTATGTGTTTAGCATGATTTTGTGTGCCATTATGTGAATATATGTGATTTTGAAATTCCATCTGTCCACCATAGGAATATCTGTTTGAATAACCTGCTTTGGAAATTAAATCGAGGGCCTTATCGGCCACAGAACCCGAAATTGATTGCGCCATCGTGATTGGCATAATTTTTAGAGCCTACGGTGGAATTTAATTAGAAATTGATTCTGGTCAGATTAAACTGATTAAATTGATGAGTTAGTGCCCAAATATTTTATATTAAAATATTGTATTAGTGGGCCTTGTTGTGTTATAGCACTACACTCTCCTTAACTCATTTGAGCTCAAAAATCTGAGGATACAATAGAGAGAGAGGGGCCGGCCATAGTGAGAGAAAGGGGGAAAATTGTGCATTTGTAGTTCAAGACCTAGACCTTTTGGGAGATTAAGCAAATATTGCTACTATTGGGAAGATTAAAGCTCCTTGGTGAGTGATTCATGCATTTATAGTCATCATTTTGTGAATTCAAGTTTAATAGATGGTCAAGAGCATGAATTAGTTTGAATGCGATGGAATTAAGTTGTATATGTTGGATTTCAAGATTATAGAAGCATGCATGTAAGGAATTGCTATAGATTTTCATGTTTGAGCTTAATTTGTGTAACCTATGTTGAAGTTGAATGAAATCCATGTGTATGACCATCCCTTCACCAAATAAGTTGTGAGTAATGTGTATTTCTTGCATGCAAGAGTAAATCATGAAAGAGTAAGCTTTGCATGTTTGAATTTGAGTATGTTGGTGATGATTTGACATATTTTGGGACATACATGTAGATAAATCAAGAAATTGAGCTCCATAATGTTATAATCTTGCATTGGTGCCATGTTGGTATGATTATATTGAGATTTGAGCCATTGCATGCAAGTATTGTGGCTGGAAAGTTGGATTGGAGCTCAAGAGCATGATCTGGGAAACCCAGAATTTGGATATCCGCTCGAGCGGGGGAATGTCCGCTCGAGCGGGGATTTCGAGCTCCCAGTATTTTGTTCTTGCAGGCATGGTGTCCGCTCGAGCGGGGAATTTCACGCTCGAGCGGGGATCATGGAGGATGAACTTCCGCTCGAGCGTCCTATCTCGCGCTCGAGCTTAAAAATGATGCATCCAGTACTTTTTGCAGACATAGAGTCCGCTCGAGCGGGTAAGTTCACGCTCGAGCGGGGAGCTATGTTGAGAGGCCTTCCGCTCGAGCGCCATTTTGGACGATCGAGCGTAAATTTCACCTATCCAGTACTTTTGCAGGCCTTAAGGGTCCCCTCGAGCGGAGAAGTTTACGCTCGAGCGGGGACCCTGTTTTCTGAGATTCTATTTTTGCATTCTGAGTTCTGTTTTCCGTTCTCTTTCACTTGTGAGCACTCTTAGGCATATGTTAAGCATTGTAAATGAGTTAATGAGATAAGAATAAAGCCTAAAGAGGAATATGTGAATTAAAGAACGGACTGAACTGTTAGTGACCCTTTTGTGTTCATGGAATGTGTAGGGTCAAGCTCCAGGGCAAATCCACAAGCTAACCACTGTGAGTAATATCGATATTTGAAAGCTTATCAATGTCCAATTGTGTATTCCCTTATGAGCTTTATGAGTTGCTAATTGGGATTTGGATAAAAGTTTGACATGAATGAATGATTGGACCGAAGGTCGTTTTGATAATAATAATAATGGACCAAAGGTCGTTTTGATATAAATGAATGGACCAAAGGTCGTTTTGATAGAAATGAACGGACCGAAGGTCGTTTTGACATATATGAATGGACCCAAGGTCGTTTTGACATATATGAATGGACCCAAGGTCGTTTTGACTTATATGAGTGGGCCGAAGGCCGTTTTGTCATGAATGATTGGGCCGAAGGCCGTTTTGACATAAATGAATGGGCCAAAGGCCGTTTCGACATAAATGAATGGGCCAAAGGCCGTTTTGACACGAATGGAAATCTGAATGGGCCAAAGGCCAATATGTTTGGAACTACAGTTGCTTGATCTAATCTTGGTATAAATGTACATATATTAAGTAGAAATATGAATTGGGCCCAAGGCCGTTTAGAGTATGTTGTACTACATGTTGTTTATATGACTTCTGTATTTGATATTATTCACTGGGCTATCGCTCACGCTCATTCATGTGTTTGTAGGTGAGCCGAGGGAAGTCCAAACCCAGCCCCAGTGAATTCTGCCAGGAACAACATGAGTTTTGAGAAAGTCAGCCTTGTGTCTCACGCACGAGACCTACCCTTTCCATTTTGTTATGTAATTATATTTTGTCTTGCTGGCAAGGACTTTATGTATATTTGTAAATAGTTCGTCATGGGTTGACTTAGTCGGATGATCCTGTCTTAAAGAATTTATGGTACTGTACTTTTGGCATGGGTTATTAACGTATGTGAGTATGGTTTGTTTTGAAGTGCATATAAGCACAGCTCTATGGACAAAGTTTTTTGATTATTGCTTCCGTTTGGCCCCTTTACTCTGTTGAGTTATGTCTACTTTGTTTTGAGGCCGTAGGTAATCTCAGGATTACTAGCCGGTTACGTCCTTAACCCATAGGGGCGGGTTCGGGTCGTGACACATAGATCCATATGTATGTATATTACCTTGCTCTTGGTGACTTGCAGATTTGCACCGATGAGCTCTTACAAATGCAGATCTACGCCATCGACTTCTACATTAGCCTTGTTTAGGAAGAGAGTTAGGCTAAAATAGCTGTAGGCTAAAAAAGTTAATAAGACAAAATATCATATCCAAACTATAATCATTGAGCGATTCTACCTACACAACTACCTTATCTCTTCACACCCTTTATATGAGGTGTTTTTTTTTTTTTCAATTTTATCCATGCGTGAAATTACCTTTAAGGACAAAACACTAAAATTAAATATATTTTATTATCTACTTACACCCCTTAGTCTTCAATCTCTACTCCTCTTCTTCCTTTCTCAATTTTTCTTCTCTCTTACACATCTCTTTTCAAAAAGTGAGAATCATAGTGTTTTAATCATAGAAGAATGCAATGGATGAAGAAACGGTGGTGAAGAACCATAAAAAAAGTGAAATTATGAGTTTTTTTTATTTGTTTGGTAGGTTTTTGTTTTGTTTTTCTAGATTGTTCTTCGACTTTTGTTTGGTGTTTTGAAATCGAACAAAATAAGTCCGCCATTACCTTGCCGAACAAAAAATATATATTTGGTAACCAACTGCTGAATAAAAGATACATTTCCGGTAACCCAAGGTTGAATGTTTTTAATTTGTTTAGCTACTTATTACTGTATATTTCTAGTTTCATTTTATTTATTTATTTATATTTTATGTTTTTTTGCTTGGAAGGATTATACTTCTACTCATTGCAACAATGCAAATACTGCATTACTAGTGGACTCCAGTTATGAATTCATTATAGACGATGTTTGTCAAATTTTTTCATGAATACAATTTTTTCTTATTTTTAATTTGTATTGAGTTTTATTAATAATTTGATGTATAAATGTATTTATTATCTTTAGATTTTTAATAGTCATCAACCATTAATTAAATGGGCTTCTGACATTAGGAAGAAGACTGGATTTGTCATTGTTATAAAGACATCATATGGCAAATAATTAGATTTGTTTTCATTACCTGTATGCTAATGGATGGGAGAAAGCATATACTATCCATATTCATCAATTCTGTACGCTTGTTAGTCCTAATGTAATAACTACCGAAAGTATCTATATAGACAAATTGTGTTAACGTGTTTGACTGATGGATGTAAATAATGACAGATTTTATGAACGTTTTTATGGATGTTCGTACACTTAATGTTTTTATGAATAATTTTATGGATACTTTTTTATGTATAATTTTATGGATGCGTGTTTGATTTATGGATGTTTTTTATGGATGCTTGAAGGAAAAAAATAAATCTTTCAATGTACAACAATAGGTAGCTAGATAAATCTATTATAGTTTGGTAATATGACACTAGAGTAATTTAATTTGTATAGCAATGTATCACCGAACAAGCATTCACAAGTGGCCCCGAATTAATTTCTTGTTATTATCCAATCGAACGGCAACATATTGCTAGGGGAAAAAAGTTTGTTTGGTAATATGGTATTGGATTAATTCAAATTCATTAGCATTGTCTTACTGAACAGGCCCGGCACAAATTTAAAAATCATTGTTTGGAAGAAAGTGACTTGTAAATGTATAGCAACAAAATTCTAGAGAAATATATTTTTTCTGGCAACATATCACCAAAGGAATGTAAATTGTTTAGCACTGTGTGATTGAACAAACACTTCACTGTGGGCTCCACTTGTAACACCCTGCAAATTCACCATGTTATACACACTAATAATATGATCACAAAATCCCCAAAAGGGTCGTCTTTCCCATTGAACTAAAAGTTGAGTGTTTACACTTCATATAGAACATTCCCAAAATGTTCAAAGTCTTCTCTCAGTTCGGTGAGCTAGATAACTTAACAAAAACATAAGTCCCTAGGGCGTACAACATTCCAAATACAAAAGATAGTTCTGTTACATAAATCTCAAAATAAATGCAAAACAACTAAAAGCCCTTGACTTCAATTAGCTCTCCAAAAGAAATAGGGTTGGTGCTTGCGCCAATCCTTCAATGAGGTTGACCTTCTTCGACTCCTGAAAAACAAGTTAGGGTTGAGCTATATGCCCAGTAGGAATACATTTATCCAGGTATCTAATCCTCTGAATAAGATTATGGCATCTATGTGATAAAACATTATAGAGAAGTTTGCTTTCATTATAGATCATTAACAATTCATAAGGTAACACAAAATACAATGAGGCTTGTGTAACTTGTATCATCATGCACAACAATTTAGTATCTATAATTATGGAAATCAGACCACACATTACTCTACATGGATCCAAATGAAAACAACCTTTTACTTTTTGAAGAGAACCTCCACATTCGCCGGCTACTATACGACAGGAAGTAGGCACCCTAAGAAAATCATCCATTTTTCCACTTTCGCCGGCTACTATACGGCGGGACTGTGTGGACACCCAAAAATATTTTCCCACATTCGTCCAGCGATAAGCCTAGACAGGGCATTTGGGCACCTCTTTAGACTCCCTACGCGGGTACTAACACAACACCACTCTTAGACATCACCAACTCACACATGGACTCATGCATTCTCGAAAATTCAATCACATTCCAGTCCCACAGTACAACATTCAACATTATCATAAATAGCCATCACACAAAACCTATCAAACAATAACATTTCAGTAACCATTTCTTTAACTATATCAATCCCCACCTTTTTTCTCTCCATTCTTCCTCAATTTCCATGAATCAAGGAAGAGTTCATTATATCAAGTAATTCCTATTCAAATAGAACTTAGGGTTTTATAAATTTTGAGGGTTTTCTCTCTTGTCGACAGCCTAGGTTTTATCAACATTTACATTTGTGTGTAGAGAAGAAAATTGAGAGATTTCAAACAAATTGTAAAATATGGGCTTAGATATATGTAATAAAGGTTTAAGCCAATGGAATCCCCAAATTTATTAACACATTACATACGTTGCCATGAAATCCCACCAATAAAGAAGAAATATATAGATAAAAGCATCCCTACCTCAAATGACAAGCCAAAACCCAAGCTCCTTCACGGTTCTACCGCAAACCCACGATCTAATCGATAGAAAACGATGATCCTTAAGTGTATTTCGCTCCTAGCAAGTGATTTCGGGTGGATTCCTATGGTAGGAGAGGTGTTGAATGATAGGAATTTAGGGTTTCCAAGAGAAGGGGGGGAGAGGAGATCAAGAACAAAAAAAGGAAGATGTGAGAATGATCTAGAATTGTTGTGCTTAAAAAGCTGTCATCGCGTTCCTCGCTCGAGCGTGACTTCTCACGCTCGAGCGTCCAGACACGATCAAGAAGGCCCGCTCGAGCGACGACTCCCCCGCTCGAGCGGAGAAAAAAGAGTCTCAGAGGTTTCTGCAGAGCTACAGGATAATTACTGGATGCTATCATTTCACGCTCGAGCGTGACATGCCTGAAATGCAACAAAGTTGTTGGGAGCAACAAATCTACGATCGAGCGGCGGATTCCCCGCTCAAGCAGACCCAAAAACAGAATGTAGAGTTCACTCACTATCTTCCTTGCGTCTTTCTCTGTTCTTTTATTCCCTCCAAAAATTATTAGTGTAAAGAGATGAAAGGGTTTTGAAGAATCTACTTTAGGGTTAGTTTTGGTAATATAATAGGTATAATAAGAATCATATATATATATTTTTTTTACTGGTGTAATGAGATTGAGAGTGTAAAGAGGTGAAATAGTTGCGTAAGTAGAATCACTCTAATCATTTCATTTTTTCTTTCACAAAAGTCAAAAAAGCCAAAAAGTCATCCTAAATAAGGCTTTTTAGCGCAAGCTAAATAGCAAAAAAATCAAAAAGCCAACCCACTTCCCAAACAAAGGGAGTGAAGCTCTCACATTTTGCTCTAGCTTCAACCGTTATTCTTTCTATAAATTTGCATAAATTACCAATAAAGTCACCAAAGAGTGTATCAGAGACAATGATGCTCTAGAGATCAGATTCCGCGCTAGTGAAACCTCGTCGATGATGACCTCGATGTCATTACCATCGACGATACATACACACACACATATATATATATATAGAGAGAGAGGAAGAGAGAGAGATGGATATATACATATACAAATCTGTGTGTATCGTCAGAGTAGCAGAGGAGGTAGGCGGAGGATGGAGATTGAAGACGACGATGGTGATTGGTGGTGACGGTCCGTCGGTAGAGAGAGAGAGAGAGAGGAGGAGAGTAGAAAGAGAGACGATGAATGGAGACTAGTTTGGTTTGATTAGGGTTTGGGAAACAATATATATATATATATAGTTTGATTATTTTGTAGGAGGTTGTCCTTATGGACAAAGTGTTTTAGAGTGTGTATATTTGACCAAAGAAAATCTAAAATTAGATTTATGAACTGAATGCCTTTAAAAAAAAAAGATATTTTTAAACTTTTTATTTGTTCTTAATTATAAAATCACTAAAAAATAAAAACACCAAAAATGAAAACAGCACCAAATAAGCCCTACTATATTTTCAGTATTGTGTAGTTTTCACTTCGGACTGACATACTCTTCAACAGTGGCGGAGGTACTTGGGGACTAGGGGGGTCACGTGCCCCCCCTGGTTTTTTTTTTTTTTTACAAATATAAATAAAATATTTTAAATAAAAAAATTATAAAAATATTATTAGAGTGAATTATCAATGACATTTTAAAATTATGAGAACAATAATGGTTGTTTTGATTAAAAATGAAGAGACTACTATAAACCATAATATTTATGAAAATTTTATAAAATTTTTTGAATGTAACGGTGATATCATTATTATTGACATGCAAGTATAAGTAATCTCACTATAAAAATATGAAATTTATTGGATTGTTAATTACATTTGACATAGAGGTTCACTCTTTATGTGTTTATTTACTATTATTTGGTGGTATTACATATTAATGATGACGTGGTATTACCATTATATTGAATTTCTAATCAAATTTGGTATAAAAAAATAATTTATCATTATATAATTTAGGATAAATTACAAATACACCTCATGAGGTTTGCTTAAAATATAAATTGCTCCTGTTGTTTGAAAAATTACAAATACCTCTTTGTTAGTATTTTTTATTTAACAAAATTAACTAAAAAAATAAAATTCATAATTAATCTTCTATAAAATAATAAAATTACCTAAATTATTAATTGAAACATATTTCTAATATCATTAAAAACTGTTAATTGATTTGATGATTCATTAAATCATCAGGGGGTGGAATGTAATTTTCAAAATCACAGGGGGCAATTTATATTTTAATCAAAGCTCAGAGGGTTTATTTGTAATTTACCTTATAATTTATTTTAGGACTTGTATCTATATTTTTTTATATTATTCATGATACACTAGTTATAAATAACATTAATTTTTTTTTTTTGATATTTCTCGAAATCAATCGTAAAAACTTACGTAAAATATTTTTATAAAAATTTTCGATACTATAATTAATAAGTGCCCATTCTAATTTAATTTTCTAACTCCGCCACTGCTCTTCAATATCATTCCTACCCTTTAGTATTATATCACAAAGCAAGAATAAAGTCTTACACTCATATTGCATATTGTTTACCATTTTTAAATAAAATATTATAACTTATTTACAAATATATTTCAAATTAAATAAAATTTATGAAAATTAAGAAATTAATATGTCTCATTCCTATTAGAAGCTAAAAATGTTTTTATTATTAACAAATGTGAACATGTTCATTTCAAACATCATATAAAATTAAAAGATATAAATGTCTATATTACGAATATAATATACATATCACACCTGCTTACTCTTATCATGAATCTACATAAATAACAAATGTGACAATTAAATACAGCTTATACTTGTCTACCAAACAATTGGTGAAACCAACTTCAAATTTATTTATTGCATCATTTTTTTCCCGCTGTCGGAAAACAAAATTAAATTGACATAGTAGAATACCTTAGAATTAACAGTAATCAGTTTAATGCCCTCTCAAACATGTTGTACCTCAATTACTGAAAAAAATTACATAACAGCAGTATTCCCTGCTAGATGTAAAAAATAAAAACAAATAAATAGAAGAAAGAAAAACTAAGAGAGTCCCATGACAAACGAAAATGATTTAACCTTCTTCGTGTGATCAAATATAAATGCCGACATGAACTAGCAAACTCAGCTGCAAACCACTTCAACCGCGAGTTTCTTTATTGTGCCGGGACACAATCCCTTGTTGAAATTCTCTCGTGTCAATTCTACCCTGCACTCATTTTCATTTAAGCAAACCTGCAATAGTGTTCAGGCAAGTTAGAGAAATAAAGCATTACAAGTATTTAAATAAAATGAGAAAATACTGGGTACACAAAACTCTTTATGTGCGAAAAAAAGATGGGGTGAATGGAATATTAACATGGTGCTTCATGCCAATACATTTGTGGTCAAGCTTCAGATGGTAGTAGTCTCTACATTCTTTTATTTTTTTTGTTAAAAAAAGAACAATGAAGATGAAAAATCAAAATCAATAAGGTAACAACTCAGTGACATGTTTAAAAAAAATAACAAAGATGTTTGGATGTGTGTTCGAGACGTGTTGGAAATGTCCAATGAGTGTCAAGAAGTGCCATTGTCCGACATGTG
This sequence comes from Camellia japonica, assembly GCA_030407325.1. NCBI lineage: Eukaryota > Viridiplantae > Streptophyta > Magnoliopsida > Ericales > Theaceae > Camellia > Camellia japonica. The sequence goes on from JAPPVO010000002.1 coordinate 66,125,458, forward strand.
TTGGGCACGGACACAGACATGCCATCTCCTTCAAAGAGTCCGTGCTTCTTAGATTATATTTACGAGTGTATACAACTGTATTATAATGTCACCATTTCATCATCATTTTTCATTTGTCTATATTTGAATAAGGAAACCATTTCAACACTAGAGACAGCATGCGTTTACCTTTTCAACCACAGAAGTTGAATTGGGATCGTGGCAGTCACCCATGGTATAGGATCCACAAGTCCCCGAAGGAGTTCCAAAGCTAGCAAATTTGACAGTGGAAATATGGGTATTTATTGGGCATTTCAATTGGACAACTGCACTATTTTTGTGATCCCGAGTTCCATCTTCAAGCAAAGATTCAGGTTCAAAGGAGGGGTGATCCTCAGAAACGAGAGCGCAGACACCTGAGGTCTTCCGTTTGGAGAATCTAATATTAGTAGGATCTCCACCCTTCTCCTCAAAAATCACCAGAAAGTTTCCAGATGGCTTGAACCAAGATCTTGGAACATGGTACCTGCTCCATACAGAAAACAATAAACTTCCATACCAAAAAATTACATACAATGTTCATTTTTCTTCAACATCGGTTAAATGAGAAAGCTTAATGAGAATTAAAACCTAATTGTTAAAATATATGATACCAAGAAACTAATGGAAGTAAAAGCAGCAAGTTTCAAGACAATTTGATGTTTATCCAAATCTTTGTGGGTCTTTGATGAAGTTAACGACATAGATGTTGGAATGTGTCTCACATCGCCTGAAGTTGCCACATCTGTGCTGGTTATAAGGCTTCAGTTTCCCTCTTCTTTAAGTTGAAAAGCCCAGCTCACACTTCTCCTTAAAATCCAAGTATAAAGTGTTGGAATGTGTCCCACATCGTTTGGAGTTATCCCATCTGTGCTAGTTATAAGGCTCTAGTTTCTCTCTCCATAATACCTGGGTTTTAAGGAGAAGTGTAGGCTGAACTTTTCAACTTGATATCAGAGCTTGGTTGGACCACAACACACACTAGCTGGACAAATAGCCCATCAGTCACAAGCCCAACCAAGCTCTAATGCCAAGTTAAAAAGCCCAGCCTACACTTCTCCTTAAAACCCAGCTATTAAGGAGAGGGAAACTAGAGCCTTATAACTAGTATAGATGAGGCAACTCCAAGCGATGTGGGACACATTCCAACACTTTATACTTGGATTTTAAGGAGAAATGTGGGCTGGGCTTTTCAATTTGGTATCAAAGCTTGGTTGGATGGTTGGGCTTGTGATTGGTGTGCTGTTTGTCCGGCTATTGTATGTTGTGTCCAGGAGGGTGTGTTGGAATGTGTTCCACATCGCCTAGAATTGCCCCATCTGTGCTAGTTATAAGGCTCCAGTTTCCTTTTTTTAATATCTGCATTTTAAAGAGAAGTGTGGACTGGACTTTCCAATTATAGAGATATCCCAGAAGTCAAAGTGCATCTACCTTTACACTGATCATTATCCATTTTCTCTCAACAACCATAAGAGTAACTCCAATGGTCATTGCTCAAATTAACATTTTTTGGCTAGCTGTATTGACAAAATTCCATTTTTGCCAATATTGTTCCAATGGTGAAGGAGAAATAGAAGAAATTTAGATAGAGCCATTTTTGCGGGGCCCATCATTAAAAAAAAAACAAAACAAAAAAATTGGAGTTGAATTTGTTATAGATCTAGCCAAATTTTATCCTTGGAAAACTTGCTTAAAAAACTTAATCCTGAATGCATCATCTTCTGACCAATTCCCTCAGAAGCACTTTAAGGTATGTTGGAACTTCGAAGATTACAAGAGTTCTTTAGGCTGTGTTTGGATCTTCGATTTGCCAAGGGATTTATGGAGGGGGAAAAACAAAATTGAGAGAAGTGTAAATCAAACATTAGCTAATTTTTGTCAGTTTCCCATTCCCTGTTCCTTTACTTCCAAAAGTCCCTCTCCAAATCCTAGATCCAAACACAGCCTCAATGAACATCCCCTACAGTTGCATGTTGGTTGGACTCCATTGAAAAGAAATAGAATGTTAGTTATTAGCTCTTCGTTTTCATTCTTTTTGGCTTACCATCTCTGCGTTGGTTCTCCACACCCTGTGCTGCATTTGTTGGGGCTGAATTTGCCTCTATAATCACATTGTTGTACACACTCATCATGTTTAGAGGCTTTTATAGGCCAGTATCTTCCAATTTCTTCTCCATTTAACCACGCTAGGCCTTTCCCCATATGAATCATGTCAAGTCCAATAGGTTCATCTCCGGGTGGAGCATTCACAACAGCCTGCAAGATTTGAAGCAATTATTTTTCTTCTAATGTGAAACTATTAAATACAGCTTTTAAAATTCACTTCAGAAGAAGATAAAAAACTAGCTTAATTTTCTGCAAAGTGATCTTTAGGTGTCTACCTTGTACCATGTGAGAGGCTGTTCCTTTGGTGGTTCTGAAGTTGGTACCCACTTTACGCTATTCAAACCATCAGCCTTGTAGATACTTAGGTGTTCTCCTTCCAATCCAATCTGAGACAGAGAGGGAGAGTGGGGGGTAAGGCGTCAGTGTTAGATCACCAATTGTCCCCAAAACTTAAGTTGTTGGGAAATGGGCCAAACAATATATATCAAACTATCCAATACCCTCCCTCACTTGCAATCCTGTCTTGCACGTGGAGAAAAAAATAATGCAAACGGAGAGACTTGAATCCAATATTTTTCCCAACTTGAGCTCTGATACCATGTTAGATCACCAATTGTCCCAAAAGCTTAAGATGTTAGAAAATGAGCCCGACAATGTATATCAAACTATCCAATAGTCAGATGGAAATCATGAAAAAAACCCCTCAATATCAACGAAGACTTTTCACATACAATCTCATCCCATAAAAAGCCATAATCATCTTGAGGCAACTTAACCAGCAATCATATTCTGCTTCTCATTATAGTTACATTAAACATTGTATATTCCAAAACTCCATCTGTCACAACCTTTGGTTGCTCCTGATGTTTAGAGAGCAGTGGTCAACAGCATGACAATTTGACTGAAAACCTGCTGGAGTTGAGTCAATTGACGAGTTGACTAAGAAGGAATTCACTGCATTTTAAACTCAAATTAAAAAGTTGAGTTGGCTATGTCAACTTGAAGCTCAACCAAATTTGAATGGTCGGTCAGTGAGAGTTAAAAAAAAAAAAAAAATCCCAACTTTTCAGCAAATTAGTGTGTTGTGGAAAATTCACTTTTTACTGAGTGCTTTCATTTTCCAGACTTAATCAAATGATCACCAACAAATTATTACAACCATTTTCATAAACAATGACACCCTTACAAATAATCCTAGCCATTAGATCAAATGAATATTAACAATCAATCAAGACCTAATTTAAGCAAAACAAAGGCCACATAAACCTTAAAAGTTCCCTTGCCACAACTAGAGTTGTAAAGGCTATTCTAACATGATCAATGACTAGCAGTACTGCATCAGCCATTTAATTTCTACCAGTAGTGACCATCAGACCTATGCTATTTAATCAAACCAACATATTTTCCAATGTGAATAACATTGACCTAAGGCCAATATATGTAAATAATACAATTTGCACGCACTTTCAGATGTGCACAAAAATATAAATAGAAAAATTTTAAAGAAAAAAAAGAATCACCTTGTAGTTCCAATTATATGTTGTCAAGTCCTTTGTTCCATTGCTGAAACCATTTATCAGTACACTAGTCAACCCTGCTCCAACCCATTCATAGAATGGTCCTCCATTCTAAATACAAGAAGCAAATACAATAAAGAGTTGAAATAGTATAACAAAAAGAAAATTTTTAAAGTTAAACACCAAGATATCAAATATAAGTCATGTTACATTATATATTTCCCATGATTTGAGAAAGCAGGTTTATTATGAATAATGAAGTTATCTTAAGAAATGTCGGACATAGTTATCTCATCGTTGATGCCACATCCTAAGAAGCACGGATACAGATATAGATATGTACACAATGATTTTCAAAAAATCAGGATACGGGCATGGTGGTAATACGCCAAAAATATATTATTTTTATATTTCTATTTATATGAATATTACACTAACAAACAACCAAAAATAATGAAAAACCATAAAATACGATTTTTTCAATCATAAAGCATTACATCACTAATATTAAAAGTAATTAACTTAATAATAAATAGATAATTCATGAAAACAAATAATCACAAATCAAACGTGTCCTAAGGCATGTTTAGAGGCAGGACATGCATATACGTGATATGTCCCCAATGTATCTAATGAAAAAGGAAAAAAAAAATACACATGTCTTGGTGCGTCTAAAACACGTCAGTGTCCGGCACATGTCAGACACAGCTACGACGACTAATTTGAAGTGTTTGTGCTTCATAGGCCACATCTAACCTTGTCAAGAAAGAACTCATAATCACCCATCATAAAGTGACTACCTTCATTTACATTAAGAAAGTTGTTCAAGAACAAAAATGAGATAGGCATCTGTTATAAACCTATTATTAAGGTCTTCCTTTAAAATTTCTATGTTTCTAGTTCTAGCACTAAGAAACCAAAGGCACATAAAATAACCCACATATGCACATCTACAATTATATTTGTACCCTATGGCCATGTTTGTTTGGGCGGACTATATTAGGTTGGATTAGCATTCCCATGACTAATAGTCCTAGGACTACGAATCCCTTTGAATTGTGTATCCTATCCTATGTTTGGATTAAGTTAGGATTATAAGGAGGGACTAATAGTCCAAACTTTGACTTAATCCTCCAATTTATATCCCACCCCCTCTGTGGGATTGAATAATCCATCATATGTGGGATACCATATCCGGATGGATTGTTAGTCCGTACTTCAATTGTTTAACCAAACATCAGATTAACAATTTTATTGGACTATTAATCCAATCTCAAGCTCATATCCACCCAAACAAACATGGCCTATGTCTAGAGTTTGGGACTAGCCATTGTGAATTCATGTCCATGACATACAGTTGCACTCTCAAGTCTCTGTCCATGGATTATTGCTATTACTAATCATATTTTAGAAATATTTCAAAGTAGAAGTTCAAAGGCATAACAATTTCACATACTATAGGGCTTAGCCTCATAATAGGCCCACATGTCCTATGATTTTCAACTCAAACATACACAAGGGCCTGAAACCAAAACTGTTATCAGCTTGAATTTGGAAAAATAAAAGCAACTCTAATATCTGAAAAAAACAAAAAAATAAAAACACTTAGATATCTGACAATGGAAATTGGTTTGGAAGAATAGTAACATCACAGGTACTGCATTGTCCAGACTGAAGTTTCTAATAGTAGCCACTGAGCTACAAGTATTGTTTGTGGGTGATGTTCTTATATAGGTAAATAATTATGTCTAAGGCACCAAACAAGGGGAGCTTCCTCTGTACACTTGAGTATACAAAAAGCCTGCCTTGGAGCACCTCCGAAAGATATCTTGTATGAAATCAATAGAAGCTATAGAAAAATCAGAAAACTTTCCTTCCATAGGGAGTAGAGTTACCGTCCCTTGATGCTAGCATTTTTGTCCTAATGTTGGAAAGAGTTATGTGGTAGTCAAATGAGATCTGGTTAAATCCAAAGTTGATTGCCTATGTGTGTCCTCGTTCTTGTTACTGTGTACCAAAATATCTAAGAGGTTGTTTGGTTAGCACTAAAAAAATTGCATTTTTTTAGTTTTTCATTTTTTGGGATCATATCATCTCTCTACTTTTCTGTATATCTTTTCATAAAAAATCAAAAAGTATACTAATATAGTATATCCCAAACAGCCTAAGTATTTACTTGACATCCCCTAAATAAGTGCACTTATTTGGATAAGTGCATTTATTTGGGTCACATCATCTCTTTACTTTTCTGTACATCTTTTCGTAAAAAGTCAAAAGTGTACTTATTTAGATCATCCCAAACAACATAATGTGTGAATAGATTCTTAGCCAGGAAAAACTGAAGGGGGCCAATAGTAAATGAACATAACAATGCATGGGGAAAAACAGAAAAATTAATGACATATTTCCGAATAAGGGACTCTAAAACGATCAAAATATGCATCAATTGAAGAGAGGAACTCAAATATTGAAAAATGTTGGTTTTTTTTTCCCTTTTTTCATAGGGGGTTCAGTCCAGTGTGTTCACTGCAATTTGAGCCCTGTTTGAGACTAAAGCAGGCGGGGTGGTGACCCCATCTTAAGATAACGTCTAGGCAATAAGACTTTGAGCGCACTGGCACATCAAAGGCTATAGCCTATTGTAAGAAAGTTGAGTTATTATTATTAATGTTGTTGCTATAATCCCATTCTTCCATTTTCTTCGAATAAAAGCATACAAATTAAGAAGCAAGCATAGTCATCTGTGTGATCAAGAGCAAACAATTGCCACATACGAATAAGAAAATCATTATGTCACCAAATTTCATCACAATAGTTAAAGCAACAAAGTAGATAATGGAAACAACACCTGCAAAATGAATCTCTTATTATAAAAACCAAATCCTATTGAGCCACTGCAGACTACCATTAACTCAGTTGATAGTCCCTTTTCGACAACATGAAATTAGCTTTTCAGGTGTAACTAGTATTGACCAATTAAAACCTTCAGCAACCATAAACAACACGGTTTTACTAAATAAATGAGAACTTACTTGTAGGCCGACAGTCATGCTTAAAAGAGCAATTTCATTTTTCCCAGCCTTGAGAGAAATGGGTGTCTGAAATTTGAAAGGGGATACTGAGCCATTTCCGGATGCACTAGCTGGACAGCAGCAAGTAAATAATAATTAAGCTTAGTTAGGGACATATGTGGCACTTATGTTGTGTTTGGATCATGGATTTGGGTACAGATTTGGAAAAGGAAAGGAAAAAAGCAAGGTAAATAGAGAAAAAAAATTAGCTTATATTTCATTCACATTTTCCTCACCTTTTCCTTTCCTTTTCCAAATGCCTTACCCAAATCCATGATCCAAACACAGCTTTAATCTAGTACCATAAGTGAAGGACATTCTCCAGACTAGTCAGAATGGCATGAAGTGACCATTCCAGTTCTGATACAGAGCCATAACTATGGAAGACTGCTTATGAACAGTTCTTTATACCATAAAAGGAAACTACTGTAGTAGAATCTCAGGAAAATAGATAATAACCTTGAAGTTTCTGATTCACAAAAGCATGGAGAGCATGACCCTTTGATTCAACTACGAGCATTGGCTGGCTTCCTTTCTTCAAGAACTCTTCATTCTCATCAACATGTAAACTGCCATTAAGGATACGCTGTAAGAACTTAAAGAAAACTTAGTGCCAGTAAATGTAAATTTAAATGCATAGATTGACCAGTGTTTTTAAAGGCTCAAGGCGCACTAAGGCGCTGAAGGTCTCTCGGGGCCTAGGCGCAAGGCGAGGCGCGGGCTTTATTGAACTAAGGCGCACAGTCTTCGTAAAAAATAGAAAAATTAACATAGACTAATCATTCATAGTACTAAGACAATTTTTTAAAAAATAAAAAGTAATCAAGATTCAAGACAAAATATAGAATAATTCTCAAAGCCATGAAAGTGCATATTACATAACATTCCAATTTTCAAAGATCAAATAATCCACATTCAATAAAATAAAAATAAAAACATAAACACTAAACATCCAAAACATAAATATCCAACAAATACTAATATACGTCTTAACACTTAAAAACATCAATATCAAAAGAAAGGGTAGGTTAGGTCGGTGTCAGTCAATCATCATCCTCAACATCAATGGCAACATCTTCTTCTCCATCAGTTGATTTATATCCCTCAACATCTTCCTCCTCTGTGTCATCTGAGCCCGCTTCCTCTTCATCTATTAATTGAAGTGGAGTCAATGTTGATGATTTAGATATCCTCGGTTGTGCCTTTGAGCGTGAACTTGTTGCTCTACTTGCATGGCTATTTTCTTCTACTCCAGAAGCTCTAGCAACAGTGGCCTACGTCAAGCCATCATCATCATCAAACACAGGCTCATTATCTTTATCTGATTCTCCATCCATCCTCCCAAGCAACCACTCATTGCTTTCATCAATATTTTGCAAAGAAATGGGATCAAGAGTGTTGCGCATGTCATACCTAAATCTCAATGTTCTATTGTATTTGACATACACTAAATCATTGAGACGTTGTTGTGTCTTTTTTTTTGACATGAACTCTCTAATCTCTTCTCTTACATGAGGAGGACACTTCGGGCAAGCAGTGACATTCCTATAACCTCCCGCGAGGTGTTGTTTCACCCGATAAACACCTCCATTTGATACTTTACCACAAAAATTACACTCGAACTTGTTTAAATTATTCTCCTCTACCAAATGGGCATATTGCCACGCCGGATCTTTTCTATTACTTTCCGATGTCATTTTCTACACAAAAAATTAAATAAAGGAAAAATAATTGTATTAAAAGAATAAATGGAAAACAAATTTAATCCCTAACAGATAGAGGAAAAAAAAAAGACCAATACCACATTGTATTAATTAATTATTTGTGAAGAATTAATTTTTTGTAATTTTTTTTCCCTAACAGATAAAGGAAAAAAAATATCAATAGCATATTACAAATAATTAATTATTTGTGAATAATTAATTATTTGTAATTTTTTTTCCCTAACAGATAAATTCTTCTCTTACATATTACAAATAATTTTTTTTTCAATAGCATATTACAAATAATTTTTTTTTCCCTAATTTTTGTAATTTTTTTTTGTAAATTCTTCTCTTACTTTTTTTTTCAGAGACTCAACTCAAATAATTGAAAAAAAAAAAGAAGAAGCAAAACAGAGCACTAAGAAGGAGAGAGAGGAAGAGTCGAAGGCAAAACAGAGCACTGAACTGTAAGTCGAAGCCAAAAAAAAAAAACTGAAAGTCGAAGCAGATCTGTAAGTCGAAGACGAAGAAGAAGGAGAAGGGGAGAGAGAGTCGAAGTCGAACCTGCGAAGCCGAAGTCGAAGTCCAGTGTCGCTGTCGCTGTCGAAGTCGAAGTCGCAGTCGAAGTCGAAGTCCAGCTCCAGCAGCCCAATCGAAGTCGAAGTTGATTGCGAGGCGAAAGAGGAAGAGACGACTTCGATTAGGGTTGATCTGAGTCGTATTTGGCTCATATGGTACATGAGTTGTAATCCTCTGTGATTACGACCCATTCGAAAGGTTCATCTGAGTCGTTAGATCAGATCAACATCTTAAACAATCAGTCGCGCCTAGGCGAGAGCCTTGCGCCTCTCTCGCCTGGCTCAAGTCGCGGCTAAGGCGTTCGCCTGGTTCAAGTCGCCTCGCCTGGGACCTGTACAGGCGCGAAGGGTGCGCCTCGACTCGCCTTGCGCCTAGGCGCGCCTTTCACAACACTGAGATTGACTATTTCAGATTTATTATACCCTTCTGTTCACTCGTACACTTAAGAGCACTAACTAGCATAACAAATCACTTTATTTAAAGAAATTCTGGTTAAGGAACCACTATTTAATTGAAAAGCCTAGCCTACGCTTCTCCTTAAAACCCAGGTATTAAAGAAAGGGGAACTAAAACATTATAACTAGCACAGATAGGGCAACTCCAGGCGATGTGGGACACATTCCAACACACCCTCCTAGACCACAATATACACTAGTCGGAAAAACGACACACCAATCACAAGCCCAACCAAACTCTGATACCAAATTGAAAAGCCCAGCCCACACTTCTTAAAACCTAGGTATTAAGGAGAGGAAAACTGGAGCCTTATAACCAACACAAATGGGGTAACTCCAGACGATGTCGGACACATTCTAACACACTGTCCTGGACCACAACATATAGTAGCCGGACAAACGGCACACTAATCACAGGCCCAACCAAACTCTGATACCAAATTGAAAACCCTAGCTCACACTTCTCCTTAAAACTCAGGTATTAAGCCTTACAACTAGCACAAATGAGGTAACTCCAGGCGATGTGGAACACATTCCAACATATTTATGATTAAGAGCCAGTTGTATGATTGTTAAGCATATATAAATGTCATGATTATACTTTTTCTATTTCTGATTCATCACACCCTTCATTTCACTAATATACTTAGAATGAAAACTAATTAGTAGATCAAACACTTTTAGATAGAGAAACTCATTAAGGAAGCACTAGTAAAACTATAGGACATGTACACCAGATTTTGTTCTGGTCCACGCAACAACTAGCTATCATAAACAAACTGGAGATGGGAACCACAATTGTTTCTATTCTATTTACTGTTTATCAATTATATTATAAAATCAATTTTTCTTTATGTACTAACTCTAGATTTTATATTTCATTAAAAGAACTTGTATAGTGTTTAACATCTTGATACAGTTTTGAGCAGTGATTGAGATTATCAATATCAGCACATTAGTGTGGAACCTATCAGCCTTTACTCTTCAGAGGTACAGGAGACAAGCTAGTGTGCAAGCAGCTTTGGAAGGACTAAAGCTGCTCAATTGCATAAGATTAGGCTCTCCAAACCAAACCAAGCTTTGTGTTCCAATCAATTAGGGTTGGCAACATGAATCCTTTTATGTCAAGGGCTATATGCTCAGCTAAATTAAATCAATTCATAATCTTTTTTTACTACTATATCCCATGTTAGTTTAGGTTTTTCCCTCTCCCTAACATTTCCATTTACAGTGATCATATCACTTCATTACCGTTGCATCTACCAGTTTTCATTGTATATGACCAAATCATCTTAGTAAGTTCTCTCTTAACTTACCTTCAATTGGTGCTATTCCTATCATTTCACAATTATATTCATTTCTAATATTATTTTTCCTGACCTTACCACAAATCTATCTTAGCATCCTCATCTCAACTACACTTAATTTATTAACGTGTTGTTTCTCAGTTACCCATTTTGTCCCATGAAGCTATCACTGGCCTTGTAACTGTTTTATAAAAAAATTCTTTCAATTTTGTTATTATCTGTGGATTGCATAATATACCAGAAGTTCTTGTCCACTTAAACCAACCAATTTTGATTCTATGGGTCACCTCATCTCTAACCTCTCCAATCTAAATAACGAAATTATTCACTCCTTGGTTTCTTTTTGTTTTCGGTGTGCACTTTTCACTATTTCTACTTCTATTCTTACTAAAGTTACATTCTATGTATTCAATTTGAGTCCTACTTAATTTCCACTTAATGTATTCTATGTATCTTTTGACTCAAGTGTTTCTTTTAATTCCATCCACTAGGCCAATATCATTTGCAAACAATATATATCCTGAATATGCCCACTGACAGGGGGGTTTAAAAAACTGGTGGAACCAGTAAATCAATACAGACCAATACAAACAATAGGTTTGGTTTCATTTTATGAAGGAATAGTTAGGTTTCGATTCCAAATAATTAAGAATCATTGATTACAATTCAATTCACGGATTAAGGCATAAAAATACCGCAATAAACCAAACACTTCCCAATTTTTTTTTTTTATTAATTTTAATATGTATAGGGGTGTTCGACAAAATACTTGCTCTCCTTCTCATTGGCTTCCTGGAGCCCAATCTCATTCAAATGTACTTTTTTTTATAAAGATGTGCATTTGTGTAATGTTTTTCGTTATGTATATGATTTTTACACTTCTTATATTTTTGACAATTGCATTTCTCTAGTATAGTATAAAATATCAAGAATTTGGTGTGTCTTATACATTTTATAAAAGTTTATTTGGTGAATAATCTGAAATTTTGAAATATGCTAGTTGATTTTTTAGAATGCTTCTATAGGTAGAATCAAATTTCAGGGAGACCAACCTGGTTGTATACCAAAGGTAGTCAGTAGTATCTTTTGTTGTATTGATGTGATCAACAAAACCATTTTTAACAAAATCAGCTTCTCCCCAGATCCCAGCTTTCTCCACAAAGACTTCCCATTGAAGTCCTTTCAAGTCTTTATTTACGGATGATGGCTGCAAATCCTCTGGTACCATCTCAACATTAGAAGTTTGAGACCCAACCTGTTCGAAGTACCAAATGTAAGTTCCAAACTGTAGTTAACAGGGCAAAACTAGAGGAAATGCAACCACACCCATCACCAACTTGTGGACAATTGATGTGACTGTTATGGATGACCATAATTAGAACTGAGAAGTAAGATGTGGAAATGAAAAGTACTTTGTCATCGTTTAAACATGATGGCACATGTGCCACGTCTGAGAGACTCACATCGCTTAGTTGTTAGAAAGATCCATTAACACACCAATCACTATGTTAGTTATTGCTTTGAAAGTAAACTAAATGGAATTGTTGCCTCCTATGGATGTTTGATCAAAATCAAAGAAAGAAGTTCCAAATTAATGGACAAATCTTTTTAACAGAAAGTAGGCCACCTTAAAACAAAAACAACCCCTCGCTTCACTTGTTTTTTGCACGAGTTAGCTACAAGAAGAAGATGAAATTACAAGAGCAAAAAATACAGCAAATATGATTTACACGAGATCACTCTACCACCTGAGACTTGTTTCTGAATGCAGCTGACCCCAAGAAATGATGCTCACAATGCACAATATCTATACTCAAGCAAATTCATACTTCCTTGAGAAGTAGACTGATAAACTTAAAATCACAAAGAATTGAACATTATAATGTTGGCTAAATTCAGGGACATCAAAATACAAGAAATTACCTTCGCAGTGTTAAATACTACATTCTTGCAGTCTGGCAGAATGCTAACCGACCATGCTGGCAGGTGATATGACATATTCTGAAACTCTACTATCTTGTCATTTTTATCATCATTGTTAGCAATAAAGGCAGCACAAGCACCTGATGGGTCTGCATAGACATCAGCCTATAACAAATGGTTAATCAGTAAATGTTTTTTGAACTGACAAGCGAAAAGACTAAAATCACAACACAAGCAAACCCAACCCAACCAGGAGTTGTACTCATAACTAAAAATCATTAAATATTTGAGAGTAAGCAGAATATGATGATGATAAATGCATATCTGGACTAAAGTTGTAGGACTCCACTATAGAATGCTCAAAGGTAAGCTTTTATAGTAGATTGTTGTAAATAAATGGAGGAAAAATTTTCCTCATTTTTTGTTACTTAGCCAAAGTGAATCCACATAGTTTCTCCCCCTATTTTATCAAAGCTAATACTTATATAAGAATCAAACCTCTGAAGCGTGTAACTTATAACTCAAAAAGTTGATCAAAAAAAGAAGAAAAAATTGACATCTCTAAAAGACATGAATACAAAGTACAAACATGTCACATCATCAGAAGCTCTCTTTTTCAGTACCAATGGTACAGTACCATACCAAGTACAGTTCCTGAAGAACCACCAATAAGTTTCCCCACCAATAGCCTTTTCAATATTTATCAGTGACAATTTGAAAATCAATTAATTGATACTTATTCACCCGAGTCTTAATTTAACTAATAAAGATTTGTTTCTTTCTTTGTTTTTGTTTTTTGTTTTTTTTTTTTTGCTCCAATGCAATTGTGTTATCACAGAATGGTCTTATCAAGGACCAAAGCCACTTTGGTGCAAAGGGTGATCTACAATGCTTCCAAATAAAAAAAAAAAGAGATTTTATGGAGTTCAGTTTAGGGAGAGGAACAGACACATTTTTCATGAATTATGAGTCAAAATCACAAATCCATAAGCTTAAAGTGGTTCTTTTAGCCTCGTTTGGCAACCGAACTTTTTAGCCAAAAAGTCAAAAAGTTACTAAATTAGCCAAAAAGCCAACAACCCATACCAAAAAGTCAAAGATTCTCTTTTCTCTCTACTTTTTGCACATCTTTTCGTAAAAAGCCAAAAAGTCATCCCAAACATACTAACTTTTTTTAGCTCATATTTTAGCCAAATAGCCAAAAAGTTACTAAATTAGCCTGTTCCCAAACGAGGCCTTTGCATACTTCTTATTTTTGGGGTAAAGGATTTTTTTGTGAACCCTCTCATTTATCATAGATTTCATTGTTGAGTTGAGCCTTTTTGACTCTTTGTACATGGTTGCGCCTTTTGAGGCATTTTTTTATATTATACTATATGATCTATACTTTATATTATGTGATCTTTACTTATCAAACAAATATATTCATGGGTTTAAGCCTTTTTAGCTTGCATATGCTTGGGTTTTTGCCGTTCTTTCAATGCAGTTTTAATTGATTTCAAATATTTTTCTTAAGCATGTAATTCTTTCCAAGTTTCCAACCAACTACAGAAAAAGAAAAAAAAAAGTAATACTTGTCTCTTAGATGGATAACATAAATGCTTCACTAAAGGTGTGCAACAAAGCCCCACAGTTTTACAAATAGCAAAAGGCAAAACATTTAAAAGCAGCAAAGGGAGTGCAAACCATGTACATGCATGGCATGCAAGGGAAAATCAGAACATAGTGAACTATACAAGCCGATATTAGATGCAAAAACTAAAAATAAAATCCACATCCTGAAAACATTTGAACCACTGAAAAGCGTACTGGTTTAATTAACTTGTAACATTACAATGTCCAAAAATGTAAAATATATTTTAGCAATTTTGAAGCTCAAAGGTAGGAGAGGGAGGATAGTCACCTCTTGTAAAGGACCTAGTGAAAGCAAGGTTGACTCACTGTTCAGCAATGCATGCTCACATAACTTTATAGCCCTGTGAAGTTCCTTAAGGTGTGCCCACTTGGGAAGCCTAGCTAACCCTAGAAGAAATATAAAAAAACATTCAAATTTAAAAACTTCCGCTCTGGAAATCCATATGAGCAGGTTTCTTTGGAACAAGAAACACAGATAGCTCACCATATTCATCAATAGGTGCATTATAATCATAACTTGTGGTAATGAATGGCCCGCCTGAAGTGCGACCAAAGTTTGTCCCACCATGATACTTAAAGCCAAAGAAGACAGCACAAAAATGTAGAACATGAGGCTTCACATAGAAGTTAACTGGCATGGTACATCAAGAACTGAATGTCTTTCCCACTTAATGACAAAGTACATGAAAATAATTCTATACCCATGAGATGGAAAATTATTAAGAATACCATGTAATAGTTTTGTAAGCTACCGCCCTTTTGGAAAAAACGAGCAACGGAATAAGCAATATCTTCAGGTGGTCTGTGAGGATCTCTGCCCCCAAAGGTTTTGAACCTGAAAATGTTCAACACTGATTGCATTATTATGTTGAATAACAAAAATAGTACTTCAAAGTTCTAACATATCCATTTAATAACCTTTCGTATATCAATAAAACAGAATCAACAATGAAGTAAGAAATTCAAACAGTTCTAGTTCAAATCAGTAGGAAAATCCATACATCGTATGTGTGTGAATTATGTATTTTATTGTATTTTATATTATTCATTAAGAGTAGTTTAGTAGTTTAGGTTATTAGGGTTTTATTCTGTCTAGATTATATATTTGTACTCAACCTTTTGGTTGATTATTCAATAACATACAAATTCGTCTTCTCTGTTAACATTATGTATTTTATTGTATTTTATATTATTCATTAAGAGTAGTTTAGTAGTTTAGGTTATTAGGGTTTTATTCTGTCTAGATTATATATTTGTACTCAACCTTTTGGTTGATTATTCAATAACATACAAATTCGTCTTCTCTGTTAACATGGTATTATAGCAGGTCCCACAATCCTAGCCGCCGTTTACCTTCCGACGACCTGCTGGAGGCTTGCATTT
Organism: Camellia japonica; assembly: GCA_030407325.1. Taxonomy (NCBI): domain Eukaryota; kingdom Viridiplantae; phylum Streptophyta; class Magnoliopsida; order Ericales; family Theaceae; genus Camellia; species Camellia japonica. Next base: position 66,141,155 of record JAPPVO010000002.1, read on the forward strand.
GCAGTTCGCAACTTGGGAATCTCATCGTGTTTGCAGTTCACACTTCTGTCTTCGTAGCTCTCCACATTTAAAGTTCGCAACCCTTCGATTTGCAGCCTTCTTGACTCACGATCTTCGTTCAACACTTCTGGTTCTTCTCTCTAATTCTGGTTCGACACTCCTACACCTCCTGGTTGATGTCTCTGTTTCAGTCAGAGCCCTAGCCTTTCACACGAAGCAGTCACGTCTCACAGAGACCTGCGACTACCCAAATGCAGTCATCCCTTTTCTTGACTTCGTTTTTCCCTCTGATTCTGATTCGATACTTCTCTGATTCTTGACTTCGACTGTTTGGACTGTGTTCTACTGTTGAGCCCTAAGAAGCCTTCATCACTGGTCTAGTTCAGTCGGAGACCTAGGTTGCGTATCTCACACAGGTCGTTCATCTCTCTCTCTCTCTCTTTTTCTCTCTGCTGCTTTTCACTCTGCTTTGATTTCACTGCGTTGTTTGATTATAACAATATGGCTAATGATAAACTGCAAGCGATGGTACCAATTACCCTTATTGGTCTCATGTAATGAAAAATTTTATAATGGGTAAAGGCATGTGGAACTATGTTATTGGTGGAACTGTTAGACCTATGGAATCCAAAGACACTGAGGCCAATGTTGCAAAATGGGATAAGGAAATGCACAAATTCTTACTTGATTTCATGATTCAGTTTATACTACCATTGGTATGAATTTTTTCAAGTATTCTACTTCTAAACAAGTTTGGGACTATTTGAAAACTATGTATTTTGAGTCTAACTTTGCAAAACAGTATGAACTTGAGATGTCTATTCGCAGTGTTAGTCAGAAAGATAAGTCCATTAAGAAGTTCTACAATGAGATGACTATTTATTGAGATCAACTTGCTTTAATGGAACCATCAGATTTGCAGTTACTTGACAGTTATACCAAGTATCGGGAGAAGTAACGTCTTGTTCAGTTTCTTATGACCCTTCGTTATCAATTTGACCCACTTTGGAGAGCTATTCTCCATAGATCCCCCTACCTTCTGTTGATGGTACTGTCTATGAACTTATTGCAGAAGAAACTCGATTCAAAGTGGCTCATGGTGCTCCTACTTGCCCACCCCACCATCTCCTTTATTTTAGGTTACTAGTAAGCCTAAGCCTTAGGTTTCCATGATGAGTGCAGCTTCTATCATCAAAAAGACCATTAGAAACATGTTGTCCTAAACTTTTGCAACCCAAGAGTCATTCGTCTGGTCCACCGTCCTCTAAGCCGACATCTTCGGGATCTCGTTCATCTGCTGCCTTTCCAGCACCTATTTCTGAAAATGGTCCGTCTTCTAATGTGTAGTCTATGTTTGAACAGTTCAAGTCTTTCATAGTAGCTAACCCAAATCTTTTGTCCCAAACCTCCGCTATGACTACCACTCAATTAGGTTTGTCTATGACTACCACTCTGTTAGGTTTGTCTGGTTCATCCTCTTCAAGTAATATCCACATTTCGTGAATTTTTTATTCTGGTTGTTCACATCATATGAGCCTGTTGCATCTCTCCTCAGTAATTGTGTCTCCCCTTATTCTCCTATCACTATTGCTACTGCTAATGGTTCTTCTATGCCTGTACACTTTGTTGGTTCTATTTCGTCTTCTCATTTGTCTCTTTCTACTGTATTTTATGTACCTCACCTCTCACTCAGTCTTATTTCTATTAGTCAATTATCTGATTCCAGTTTTGATGTTGTTTTCTCTTCTTCTCATTGTGTTGTGTAGGTTTGGGTATCCAAGAGGCAGATTGGGATCGGGCGTAGAATTGGAGAACTATATATCGTGGACAGCTTGCATGTTCCTCTAGTTGTGTCTCCTACTACATTGTCTTCCTTTTGTTTAAACAATAAGTCTTCTTTATTTTATATTTGGCATTTTAGGTTAAGTCATCTGTCGAGTGACCATTTGAGAATGTTAGTTCGGTCTGGACATTTAGGCAATTTTTCCATTGATGATATTTCTGAGTGTCATGGTTGTAAATTGGCTAAAATGTCTGCTCTTCCATTTAATAAAAGTAGTTCTATTTCATCTTCTCCTTTTCAATTGGTTCATACTAATGTTTGGAGTCCTTCCCCTATAATTACCAAGGGTGGTTCGCAATATTATGTGTCTTTTGTGGATGATTACAGTCGATTTACCTGGATTTATTTGATGACCTAAAAATCTGATTTTTACAAAATATATTCCAATTTTCACTCCATGATTCGCACTCAGTTTTCCACTACCATTAAAGTTCTTCATTCTGATGTAAGAGGTGAGTATTACTTGTCTGAGTTTGAGGAGTTTTTAGCTACTAATAGCACTATTCATCAGTCTTTGTGTTCTGACACTCCTGCCCAAAATGGTCAAGCTAAGCGCAAACATCAGCATCTCCTTGGTATAGCTCGCTCTTTGTTGCTCTCATCTTTTGTCCCTTCTGTCTTTTTGGGAGAAACTATGCTCATTGTTGCATATCTTCTCAATCAGATGCCTACTCCTCTTCTCTCAGGCTTATCTGCGTATGAGCATCTTCTTAGTGTTACTCCCAATTATTCTCTTCTTCGTGTTTTCGATTCTGCATGCTTTGTGCTCCTTCCTAAACGAGAATGCTCTAAGCTTAATTCTCGTTGTGTCCTATGTGTCTTTTTAGGGTTAATCAGAAAGGTTATCGGTGCTATGATCCTACCACCAAAAAGCTATATGTGTCTAGACATGTCACTTTTTTAAAAAAACTACCCTACTACACTATACCTTCCACCTATGTCCCTATCACCAAGGATGAATTAGTTCATATTGACCCATTTCCTCCTGATGTTTCTCCCGATGAGTTTGTTTCTAATCTTAAGGTCTCTACCTTGCCTCTTACTCGCACTCCTGATCTCTCGTCAGCTATTCTCTCCCTTGTTTCTCCAGCTCCTGCTTCCCCTGCTCCCTTCTTGTTTATCAACGCCGCAAAGCACTTCCGAGCTCACCTGCCTCTAGCTCTACTGTCCCTCTAGCTGTTTCTTTGGATCCCGCTCCTCCTGCACATTGCTTTCCAACAAGAGCATCATCCTCTGAATTGATTTGGTTTTGGTAATAAATGTTTTTTCCTTTCCTATCAGTCTTTTCTCTCTTGTCTTCATACTTATTTGGATTGCTGCCATGAATGACGAGTTAACTGCTTTGGCTAACACTCAGACTTGGGATTTGGTTCCATTACCTGCTAGCAAGAATGTTGTGGGCTGTAAATGGATCTATAAGGTTAAAACCCTTTCTGATGGTTCTTTGGAACGGTACAAAGCTCATTTGGTTGCCCAGGGCTTTTCTCAGGAGTATGGGATTGATTACGATGAGACTTTTGTCCCCGTTGCCAAGATGACTACTGTTCACACTTTTATCTCTGTTGATGCTGCCCATCAATGGCCTTTGTTTTAGTTAGATGTCAAAAATGCTTTTCTGAATGGGCACCTTGCTGAAGAAGTGTATATGCACCCTCCACCAGGTCTCTTTCACCCTCCCGATGTTGTTTGTCGTCTTAACCGTGCTCTATATGGTCTCAACTAGTCTCCTCATGCTTGGTATAAGCGATTTCACTCTGTTGCACTTCAGCTTGGCTTTTGCCCTAGTCATCATGATTGTGCTCTCTTTGCTCGGCGCACTTCTGTTGGGCTTGTTCTCCTTCTCTTATATGTGGATGATATGATCATCACTGGCTCTGATTCTAGTACTATTGAGGAGGTCAGTTGTTTTAGGAGTTCGAGATGAAGGATTTGGGATCTCTTCGGTATTTTCTTAGTATTGATATTGCTACTTCCCCCACTGGGTATCTTCTCTCTCAAACTAAATATGTCGTGATATTCTTTCTCGTGCCAATCTCACTAATGACAAAATTGTCGACACTCCTATTGAGTTGCATGCTAAGTTTTCTACTTCTGATGGCCTTTCTCTTGAGAATCCTACTTTGTATTGAGAGTTGGTTGGGTCCTTTGTTTATCTCACTGTTACTCATCCAAACATCTCCTATGTTGTGCACATTCTCAGTCAGTTTGTTTGTTTCTGCTCCTCGTTCCACCTATTGGGCTGCCTTACTTCGTACTCTGCGCTACCTTCATGACACTCTATTGCAATGTTTGTTGTTATTTGTCTTTTCGAACTTGACTCTTCGTGCCTATGCTGATGTTGATTGGGCAGGCGACATCTCTGATAGCAAATCCACTTCTGGTCTTTGTGTTTTTCTCGTAGATTCTCTCATTTCTTGGAAGAGTAAGAAACAGCCTGTTGTTGCTCGTTCTACCGCTGAAGCTGAGTATCGTGTCATGGCTCATGGTACTTCCGAGATAGTTTAGCTTCGGTGGCTTCTTTCTGATATGAGTGTCTCTCTTTCTATTTCGACTCCGTTATATTGTGACAATCAGAGTGCTGTCCAGATTGTCCATAATTTCGTTTTCCATAAGCAAACAAAGCATATTGAAATAGATTATCACTTTATCACGCAGCACCTTCAGGCTGGCACTATTACTCTCCTTTTTGTTCTCTTCTCTCTTCAGTTGGAAGATTTTTTTACGAAGACTCGCATTGTTGATCGTTTTCGTTTTCTTTTTGGCAAACTTTCGATGCTTTCTACACTCACATCCTCAGTTTGAGGGGGGTGTAAATTATGTATTTTATTGTATTTTATATTATTCATTAAGGGTGGTTTAGTAGTTTAGGTTATTAGGGTTTTATTCTGTTTAGATTATATATTTGTACTCAGCCTTTTGGTTGATTATTCAATAATATACAAATTTGTCTTCTCTGTTAACAATTTACATATAATTAGTTGCAGTTTGCCTATAGGCAATTGTTTCTGTTATAGACAAGAAACATAACAATACTAAATTTATCTGATCCTAATTATATCAATAGTATACTAAGTTCTTCCTTGCACTATTTGAATGTGTATTTGGAACATCTAAGAGCATTACAAACCCAAACTTGCATAGGGAAAAAAAAAAAGTACTTGAGCAGATTTATCATACTGTTTCATTGAAGGCAGATGATAAGAATGAGCACATAACAATGGCAAAAGAAAATTTCAGGAGCTAATTTACATAGAGAGGAGAAACAAAATTTCGTATAGTAAAAGTAACTTGAATAATACCATCCAGGCCAATTTTCAGTCCACATTTTGGGCTTGTTCGGTGAATTTGGTGTGAATTGGTCACAGTAAAATGAATTACATGTATTGATCTGCAAAAGGAACAATTATGACCATCTAAGCCAAATTAATATTCTAAGTATACTTACCCAAAAAAAAAAAAAATACAAAGTATAGGATGTCAATACATAAGCTAAATGATGCATCCCCTTTGGCAGTTTATGTCCTAACAAAAGCTCTGAAAATAACAGCCATAACTGGTATAATGCTTCAAATTTGGCCATAATTGAACTATCAAGCTACCTCTCTGAAGTATTTATATTTTCAAATGTCTGCCACCATAAGAGTCTTCCTGCCCTACACCCCCACCCCGTGCAGGGCCAAGAAAAGAAACAGAAACTTCCAGCTATGGGTGTCGTCTTGGTTATGCACCAGCTATTGTAATTCATGAGACAGCGGTTGAAACAGGTCAGTTTTCTGTGATTTAAATGGGGATAACATTGGTGCTCAACATTTTTTTTTTTTCCCTCTCAAGGCAATAGGAGCCATAGAATTAAACTAAATTGTAAAAGACCCAAAAAGGGCATAACCAAATCACAATGTAAAGAAACAATAATTTCTTCAAACTGCACGACTCTTAGAATGGTAGTCAAAAGTGCATAAGGCAAAAACAAACTAATACTGATTCTTAGAGCTTTGATATATTACTGATTTGTACACTTACATGTATCTTCGCCAGGGCTGGCCTTAACATTTAGGGGCCCTAAGGCGAATTTCGGAAATGGGGCCCCTCTTACATTTAAAAAAAAAAAATTCACAGATAAAATGATAAGTTATAACTTTTTTATTTGTTTGTAACCACGAAAAAATTTACTTGCACATATAATCATTAAAATTATAAAACAAAACAATTTAATGAAACAAAATTAAGACAAAAAAATTAGAAAAAAATTATCAATTAAAACTGATAAAGACCTAAGTAAAAAAATTTGGGCAAAATTATTTATTCCACTAAAATCTAATAGATAAAGAAGGTAAAAAAAAAAAATAGGGCCCATATATTGTATGTAGTGTTCTTCTTGGGCCCAAACACTTTTTTTTTTTAATATATATTTTCATTTTAATAAATATGGGCCTAACTACACTTATAAATAAATATGGACTAAACCATACATTGACCCAATAAAATATTTTGAGGCCCTTTAAATTGATCCTAAAATAAAAACAAAAAAAACATTGGACCTATAACATTTTACTAAATTTGGAGCCCTATTTTTGGGCCAAAATTTTGGGGCCTAAGGCACAGGCCTTACTAGCCTTAGGCCAGGGCCGGCCCTGATCTTCGTTTGTGGATGGTCATGTAGAATTGATACGTTATTTAATATATTTATAAATAGATATACTACTAATCAACTAGAAAACTATAAAAGGACAAACTCTCACCACAGGATCAGGAGCGTCATACTGCTGGCACATTATCCAAGGTACACCTATATTTTGAGAAACAGCCATTTTGGCAGCCCACATGGCATATGGCTTTGCCCCATCTCCATAAATTCTTTCAATGTCTCCATACTCATTTTCTACCTGTAGAAGGAGAAAATTGCTAATGGAAACTAAACAACTTTGCATGTTTCAAGAAACTAACATAAGGCAAGCACATAGTGAAAAGTGGGAGATATTCAGGGAGAAAATTAGCACAACCCAAGAGTGGAAAAAAGATGTGCATTGTTATCATACTCAGGCAGTCAGATATTTTTGTAGTAAAGCTATACCTTAAAGTTCATAAATACACTATACAAAAACCAAGGTATTCAGTATTGTACGTAGTATAACACCCCTATTGAAGTTGGCAATGTCAAGACTCCAAGACACCAAAAGTTTTACACTTTTGCTTACCTGGGCCAAGATGATGGGACCTCCTTGTGATGCAAAAAGCTTCTCTTGCTTCATAAGGTTCACTATGAACGTCAAGAACTTTTGCATGTAATGCTAGAATTCCACAAATAAATTAGAATGATCCACATTTCATTTTAAATAACCAATCAGATTGTGAGATTTGAGAGGACAAAAGTTTTTCAAATGGAATTAAATCTTCCTAAAACTTGAAAATAAACAAGAACATTTCTGTACCTTGAAGGGTTCATTATCAGTCCGGAAGACAGTGCCGGGCACATAATGCAACCAAACAGGTACCCCACTGTATAACAAATTTGCTACTTAAGAACAACTGAAGATCTATAGAAGTCTAAACATCGCAACATAAGTGATTGTGTAATTCACAATCTCAAATACCAAGGTTACAATTTCCAATAACTATCAACATACCCAAAGTTCCATTCAGCAGCAACAAATGGACCTATTCGAAGAATCATATACATGCCAGCCTGCTGAACAATCTTCACAAACTTGACCAAATCGTATCGTCCACCAAAATAATACTAAAACACAATAAATGAGAAATGAATTAAATTATTCACAAAAGATATATGTGAAGCAACCGAATCACATGACTACTAGATACATCCAATTTCACTCACGTTGTCCGGTGAAAGTTCATGACCATTCCAAAACACATAGCTCTCAATCACATCCACGCCTCCCTCTTTAGCAGTTTGAACCAGTCCTGGCCACATCTACCGTACACCACATTCATATAGAAAAATCATAATTCAATAAAATGCATTTTAACAATCATTTAAATACATTTGAAACAATTGGTAGTCAAAATTAATAAATATTTACATCATACAATAAAACCCGAAGTTTACACTGCTACGAAAATAATTACCAGTAAAAAAATTATTAAACAAAATGTGGATTAAAACAAACAAACAATCACTTAATTGCACAGAGAAATATCAAACTTTCAAACAATAGTAACCTGAATTGGTTGTACATACCAAACAAATAATTACAGAGTAAAATAAAACCCTAGCTCGCATTATGGAGATCACAATCAATCAAACAAACAATTACTAATCCAATATGTGGATTATGGAGATAATAGAAAATCCTTTAATTACACAGATAAACATGAAACTTTAAAAAATTAGTAGTCTGAATTGGTTGTAACATTGATAAATATCAAGCAGACAATGACAGAGTGCAATAAAACCTAAAATATGCATTGCGTAAATTTTCATTACAGTGATAATTAACCAAACTAAGAATTAATGATCCAAAATGTGGGTTACAAGGAGAATTAACACTGATCCAAACAAACTCTTCAAAGAAGTAATTTGAAATGTAAAATAAATAATCAATCTTTGCTTGATTGGTGAGAGAGCAAGACAAAAAACAAAAACAAAAAAAAGGAAGAAAATGGAGATCAACAAGATAAAATTACAGAGAATATAGACACTTTTCACATTAGATTCCTTTCCTACATTTTCTTGGAAACCCAAATAGAAAATTACAGAAAACGAGAAAATTAACAGTGATAGAAAGAAACAAATAAATATGAACCCAAAATGCGCAATCAGACAAGGACCCATCAAAATGCGCAACCACAGAATAAAGATCAAGTTATGTTATTGTACGGAAACTTTACTCTTTCTTCTTTTCTTTTTTCTATCTATTTTCCCACATTTTCATGGAAACCCAGATGGAAAATGATTGAATGAAGAGGAGAAAAACACGGGTCTCACCGCAGGGACACTGCGAGGGTAGTGAATGGAAGCAGAGATGAGGAGCTTTCGCTGGCCATCGATGATGAGAGAGCGATGATCGTACGTAACATTGTTGGCTGCAGAAGCGAATGCGATGAATGATGCAAACAAGAGAGAGAATAGAAGAGGGGTTTTGATGATGGGTGTGGAAATGGAACAGGGGTTCACCATTGTGTAGTGTGAAGCTCTCAGAGAGAGAGAGAGAGAGAGAGAGAGAGAGAGAGAGAGAGAGTTCTGCTTCAAAGTGGGAATGGTGAGAAGTAGGACTGAAGTGTGTAGCTGTAGATAGATACATATATCAACATAGATGCAGTACAGACAAAGGCCAGTCCAACCATGTTTCTGGGTTTGAGAGAGAGAGAGAGAGAGAGGACAAAGTGCCTAGTTACAACCAGGATAGACAACAGCTCATTCTGGTCTGTAATCTGCAACTGTATTACTGAAATACTGATGTTATAGTCACCAACATCAATATTAGTTATGAAATTACTTATATGAATTATAAATATTAAAAAAAATTAAATTACGTCGTATCATTCATTGGTGTACTAGGCTCAACTATTTTTATTTTAATTGATTATTTAATGTTTTGCCTATTTTAGTCTCATTAAAACAATTTAATGTGTTTAGTTTGAATTTTTTTATTATATTTTTAAAAAATTAAGGGTGTGTTTAGTTTGTATTTGTAGAATAATAGTTTTGTTTACTTTTTTCAGAAATAGTTTTGAAAAATTATTTTAGGGAGAGAATTTTAAAAAAAGTGATTGATTTGATGTGTATGAGAGAGTGTGTGATTTTGGAAAGTAGGTAACTAAACAAAATTTTGAAATTTTTTTTTGAAAAAATTTGTTTGATTTGATTACTCTTGAAAATTTGTTTATAGAGAATTTTTCTCAAAAATTTTTCTGAAAAACAAACCAAACAAACCCTGAGTTTTTTTATTTTCATATTTTTTTGTTTGTAGTGAATCTTTTTAAAATTTTAAACATTTTTTTTACTTTTTCAGATGCACTTTACTTAAATATATCTAAAAAGTAAAAAAATTATAAAAAAATATTTTAAAAAATTAATAAATACATAAAAATACAAAAATTGTACTATATTCTCGTTTTTTTTTTATGTATTTTTGGTATTTAGTGAATTTGTAAAATGTTTTTTTCACAATTTTTTTTACTTTTTAGGTATATTTATGTTAGGTATGTCTAAAACTTAAAAAAATTGCTTAAAATATTAAAAAAATTCAATAAAAACAAAAAAAAAGGGAAAACAAAAAAGTAAAATTTTCTAAAAAGTGTTTTTGAAAAATTCTAACCAAGCAAACTGATTATATTTGATAAGTTGATTGGCTAGTTTTGGTAATTAATTTGATGGCTGTGAGAACAAAATTGAAATGATTATAAGTTATATATGACATTTTATTTTAGGAGGACTTTATGATATACTTCTCACTGTCTAATTTGTCATTCAAAATGACAATAATTATATGAATGCTTTCAAACTTTCTAATATTTTAAAATTTATTTCTTTTACTATATTACCTTTGCATATATATATATATGTCGTTCAAATTTATCTTCTAAATACGAGTCTTAAAATATATTTAAAGTTAATTATTTTATATAACAAAATAATTTTAAACAATAATTTAACAGTTAAATATAAATCAAGTTGGTTATAGATGAATACTAAAGCCTGATCTGGATTGCATGATAAAACATTGCTATCCTTCTTTTCTATATATATATATATATATATTCATATAAATATACATGAGTTTATACTATTTTAGAAGATTTGTTATTGGAGTCTACATTTAAAATTTTTTATTCATTTATAGACATTTTGTGACTAATTTTTATGTTGATAGACTTAGGGATTATTTGGGATGATCTAAATAAATGCACTTTTTGACTTTTTATGAAATATGGGTTGTGTTTAAAGTGATGTGATAGAGAGGTGATGTGAATTAAATAAGATGATATAACTTAGGATAGTCACTTTTTGACTTTTTAACTTTTTTAGATTACGACAAATAAGGCCTTATTTTATAATCAAGGCGACTCGATATATCTAGTCCAAATTTAAATCCTAATCCTAATTATAATCTTTGTAATTTGTTTATCTAATGAAATCAATAGTTTTGATTTAGGGTTGATTTGGGATGTTCTAAAAAAGTGCACTTTTTGACTTATTGGCTTATATGGGTTGGGTTTGGGTTGGGTTTGATGTGATGTGTTAGAGAGGTGATGTGATTTAAATAAGATGATGTCACTTAAATAGGATAGTGACTTTTTGACTTTTTGTATTATTTAGGTTATGCCAAACTTGGCCTTAATTTATTTTACCCTCGCAATTATTACTTTCATCTTTCATTGCGCAATCAACAAGTAGTTGCCTTAGACCATCTCCAACGCTTCACCAAATCTGTCATCAAATTTAAAATTTGGTGAAAAAAGCACTGTTTGGAGCTCCAACGGTTTCACCAAATTGATATCAAATCGAGAATTCACCAAAATGAGGACAGACTCCGCATTTCACCAAAACACTGTGCATGACCGTTGGAGGAGACGAACCGGTCGACCAACCGGTTGACCAACCGGTCGACCACCAAAAGGTTCAAACAGTTCCAAAAAAAAGTTCAAACAATTAAAAAAAAAAAGAAATTCCTTACCGGTCAACTACCACAGGGTTCAAACAGTTCAAAAAAATTGGTTCAAACAGTTCAAAAAAAAAAAAAACTTCCTCTTACCGGTCGACCAACCAGTTGTCTCCGGAGCAAATTTGATAAAAAGTAAAGCGTTGGAACCAGTGGTATCAAATTGAGGAAAGCATCCTTTTTTTATCAGATTTGATGACAAAAGAAGTTCAGGATTGGAGATGCTCTTACTAGTTCACAATGTCCATGACATATTTTAATGATGACTTAGTTATTTAATCAATATAAATTGTATTTGAATTTTAAATTTGTAAAAGAAATTGTCAAAAAAAAGAAGAGAAGAAAGTGAAGAAATATACACAAATACAAGTGAGCATTTTGGCAACAAGTTAAAAAAGTCAATTTTTTGACTTTTTAAATTTTTTAGTCAAAAAAATCAGCTTTTTAACCTAAAAGAAGCTAGTTTTTTGCAAAAAAAATCAAATTTTTACCAACTTTCCAAAACACTCTAAAATACAATCACAACCTACATAAATTAATTTATCAAAATCTTTACTTATCATACTTGCATTATGCAACCTTTAGGCCGGCAACCAAAAAATAATCAATCTTTTTATCTTTTTTCCATCACATCACTTCTCTACTTTTTCTGCACATCTTTTCGTAAAAAGACAAAAAGTACACTTATTTAGGTCATCCCAAACAACCATGGCCAATTAAGGCCAAGTTTGGCATGTGCCCAAAAAGTCAAAAGGCCAAAAAGTTACTCAAAAATTTAAAAAGTTATCACTATTCACCAAAAAGTCAAAAAGTACGGCTGCACAACTTTCAATCCTAACTTTCCCCTGCACACTAATTTATACATTTTTTTAATACACATTTTCCCATAAAATGTCAAAAAGTTAACCCAAACAACCATATTTTTTTCATCAACTTTTTAGTCTAAATAATCAAAAAGTACACTTATTTAGGACATTCCAAACAACCCCTAAGTGTTTCACCAACAAATTCCTATAATAAATGGCTTATATGTCAATGGAACATAAATAAAAGACAAGTCAAATTTGTAACTTGACCCTTGTCATGTATTATTGTATATTGACATAGAATCGATGAAGATTAAAAATGAAGTCCACCAAAAAAAAAATTATACTGATTCAAATTTTGCTACCTGAGTTCTAAGTGAAAGATAAAGAAAAGAAAAATATTATAAAAATAGAAAAATATGTCATATAAATATAAATATAAATATAAATATAAATTAATGATATAGAGGTAAGACATGTTCAATGAGTGAGAATTACGTTCTCACTTACACGCACTTACAACCCAATAATTTATAATTATTTTTTTAATATATTCTTTCATAAAGAGATATTTAACTAAATTTTAAATATAAAAAATATCTAAATAATTGCAAAATTTGGACATTGTTTGGGATGTTTAAAAAAGTTAAAAAGTTAAAAAGTTAAAAAGTCACTATTCTATTTAAGTTACATCATCTTATTTAAGTTACATCACCTCTCTATCACATCACTTCAAATCCAACCCATATTTTATAAAAAATCAAAAAGTACATTTATTTAAAACATCACAAACAACCCCTTAGTGATAAACTTTAATAGTTTACCCAAAATCAAATGGTGAGGTAATGTATAAAATTTTACAAAAATGCTTGGGAGCTCTAATTAAAGCCACCACTAATGATGTGGCAGTGGGTGAGACCCACTGCCACAGTGTATGTTGTGTCTTTTCTTTTTTTTCTTTTTTCAATTTTCACCTCACTAGTGGTGGATTTAGAGCTCTAAATCATTACTGAAAATTTTAAGAAATTTGGACCTCATAATCATGTGTTTTTTTATTATTATTATTAACAAGAAAGGGCATCAAGAAAAGGTTTTTTTTTTTTAAAAAAATTAATGTTTTATTGGCAGTATATTTTTAGTGTGCTAGTAGTATCTATTATTTTAGGTTTTCCAAACAGAAATGAGAAATAAGAAATAATATTCCAATTTTAGAAACATGCGGCAGCAAATCTAGATGTCAGAATTTGGGATAATAAAAATCTATGCCCAATCCGCTGTTTGGGCTGTGATGATTGATTGTTTTTAATACTGCTACATATATTAATTAATATATATTATTATAATAATTAATATTATATCATTATTATTAATCTTATTTATTATATAAATTATAAATATTTAAATTTTTTAAAATTATATTATATTATCTATTAATATACTAATCAATATATAATATATTATTCTTTTGGATGGATGAACTTATACCACGCGAACATGATAAAAAAGGAAAAAAATTAGGAGCTCTAAATATAGAGCTTTAGAAGGGCTCTAATGAGTTGGCATTCACCCTTGATGTGATGTTTGTGCCTTGCTTTGTTTGTTTTTTGTTTTTTGTTTTTTCTTTGTTTGCTTTGACACATCACTAGAGCTCAAATTAGAGCTCTAGGTTTAGAGCTCTGTATCATTTCCCTGATAAAAGCGTGTCGATCGCCCACGAAAGGTGTGCTAAGTTTGAAGTTTTTTTTTTTCTATTTTAGGCACAAAAAAATAAAAAAAATAGATTTTTTAATTAAATAAGATAAAATATCACATATAATTTATAATCATTACATTTTTTTTTCTTACAAAAATGATAAAAAAAAGAGTCAAAAAAATCAAAAATCAATTCCAAAAGAAACTTTTTAGCCCCAAACTAAAATAGTCAAAAAAATCAAAAATCAAAAAACCAACTCACTTCCCAAACGAACCCTAAAGAAAAAGCTATTTCATAGTTTTTTTTTTTTTTTTTTTTTTTTTTTTTTTTTTTTTTTTAACACTCAAAACCATTTCATAGCTTTTTTTTTTTTGATAAATTACAAATATACTCATTGATATTTATTTACAATATGAATTGTCCCTTATAATTTGAAAAATTACAAATATCTCTCTGTCAAAATTTTTTATTTAACAAAATTAATTGAAAAAGTAAAATTTCTAACTGTTTACCTGTACAATAATAAAATTATCTGAATTATTAATTAAAATAAAATTGTAACATTATTAAAAACGGTAAATCAGTTTGATGATTTATTAATAAAAGAACATATTTGTTATGAAATTATAAATCTTAGGGGATATAATGTAATTTCTAAAATTACATGAGGTAATTTGTAATTTAAGTAAAGCTCAGGGAGTGTGTTTGTAATTTACCCCTTTTTTATGAGCAAAAGAAACTTTATTGATGAGAATTAGATGTATAGAACGCAAAGATGAACATCAATAAAGGGAGATGAGTGCCTAAGCATCAAAACAAACTAGACGATTCCAATTAGGTTGGAACTAGAAAGCAAGCCAATCATCTACTAACACTACACCATGACCAGAGAAAAACCAACCAAACAAACAAGAAATCAAAGAAAATAAAAACATTCGCCAACACCTAAAATGTCGATCTTAACAGTCTATCTACACCTTATACCAAACAAAATCCCTTCAAATTCAGACCCTTATAACAAACAATCACCTCAAATCAATACGTCATCTCTTGAATTTAGGAAACACCATCAATGTTTTCTATAACTTATTTTTCTTTTCTTTATTCCTTTGACTAGCAATGTTGGGGTTTGAGACCTTATGAACACATCTACCCTTATGCCTCCTAGAAAATTCATCAATCTTGACCAAATTGATACTCTCTATCGTAATAGAAGGCTTTTCAACAACATCAACTCCTTCCACTACTCCTTTTGGCTTAAGAGATATTAGTGAACTTGGCCCATGGGATACTAGCACTATCTTATTTTTTTCCCAAAAGGAACTCCTAGATCTATAGTAGTGGATTTAGGCCTCCAAAATAATGAATGAACACATCCATATTTTTGTTGTGAGCCAAGCATACTCCTTAATGTAAGAGGTTTCATTTGCATCAAATTTAGCTCAGATCCTCCATAAAAACCATTTCTCTTCAAACACTGATTACTAATTGTGGGGATATATTTTCTGAGTACCAACACGTGACCAAGGTGACGCCGACGTGTCAGCCAACGTGCCACATGTCCTGGTCATGATGCCGAGGTTATCTCGGCTAGGCCGAGGTTATCTACGAGGATACCGGAATCCGAGATAAGCGGATATGGGACAAGAGTCCTAGATTGGGAGAAGACTTCAGTTTGAGTAAAGATAAGACTCTTAGAGAGTTTATCCTAATCCCACTGGGAGTCCCAGATTAGCAGTAATCCTAAGTCCATTAGGGCTAAGCTCCTATTGGGACTAGGATTGTATTGGCTATAAAAGAGAGGCACCCCCATGGGTCTAAAGTATGCTTTTATGCTCAAGCTTATGAGTTTAGCTATTGATTATCTTTGAGAGATAACTGACTTGATCGTCGGAGTGCCCCCGGGTGGACGAATCACCATCGGAAACTTCTCTTTCTGTTGCAGGTTTGCTAAAAACCATCTATTCTGCCGGTGCTCTCCAGCTGAATACTGAGTTGGCAGTGTGGTCGAAAATTGACACACACAATTTGGTGCCGTCTGTGGGAAAGAAAGGAGAATAGATGGCCATCACCGTACAAGATCAACGTGTTGAAAACGACGAGTTTAGCGAAGATGGAGAGTTTGTCGATATAAACGGAATGAAGACCCTTCCAGAAGGGACGCGAAGACAGGGGACATGAGCGCTCCCAAGGAGATGACATTCAAGTATAGAAGAGCTCAGCCTAAGTGAGCAGATCCTGGATTTTAGGCCCCGGACCCCAGATCCCGAAAGACAAGATCTCCGCCTAAATAAGCAGGTCCGAGAAGAGAAGAGCTCAACCTGAGTGAGCAGATCCAAGATTCCGGAAGACATGATCTCGGTCTGGATGAATAGGTCCGAAAAGAGAAGAGCTCAACTTGAGTGAGCAGATCCAAGATTCCAGAAGACAAGATCTCGGCACTTAAGTCCGAGAAGAAAAATGGCTCGCCGATGCGAGGCCGAGGTAATGATGAATAACTTAGACTCATTATATGGCAGAGTCGAATCTTGCATATAATGGAGTTGAACTAAGTTGGACTAACATAGGCTTGCCATGTCGGCAGAATCAAACTCAAGTTGAAGCCAAGTAAGATCAACAGAGAAATCAAGGCTAACAACCTCGGCTTGAAACCAACTTCGGCGAACAAGATCACATGCACAAGCTTAATGTGAACATAAGTCCACATTAGGGGGCAAAGAGTTATAAATGATGTTTAACACTTGTTGAAATTTGTAGCAATTTACAAGTTGAAGTTAAACCGATGTTATGTTTAACACTTGTTGAAATTTGTAACAATTTACAAGTTGAAGTTAAACCGAGATGATGTTTAACACTTGTTGAAATTTGTAGCAATTTACAAGTTGAAGTTAAACCGATGTTATGTTTAACACTTGTTGAAATTTGTAGCAATTTACAAGTTGAAGTTAAACCGAGATGATGTTTAACACTTGTTGAAATTTGTAGCAATTTACAAGTTGAAGTTAAACCGAGATTATTGTTTAAACTTGTTGAAATTTGTAGCAATTTACAAGTTGAAATTAAACCGAGATCATTGTTTAACACTTGTTGAAACTTGAGAAAAGTTTATAAGTTAAAGTTAAACCGAGATTATGTATGACAGCTCATACGCGTGAGCGGGTTCTTGGAATTCTTGTTCTTTAAAGAGATATGTCGGCTTTAACGATGATCTCGGCTGCGATACTTTAAGCCGACATACTGGAAAGTACCGATATAGGTTCCATCACCTCAGAATGCCAAGGTAATAGAACCTAGGGGGCAGTTGTGGGGATATATTTTCTGAGCACCAACACGTGGCCAAGGTGACGCCGATGTGTTAGCCGAGGTGCCACATGTCTTGGTCATGATGCCGAGGTTATCTCAGTTAGGCCGAGGTTATCTGCGAGGATACCGGAATCCGAGATAAGCGGATATGGGACAAGAGTCCTAGATTGGGAGAAGACTTCAGTTTGGGTAAAGATAAGACTCTTAGAGAGTTTATCCTAATCCCACTGGGAGTCCTAGATTAGCAGTAATCCTAAGTCCATTAAGGCTAAGCTCCTATTGGGACTAGGATTGTATTGGCTATAAAAGAGGTACCCCCATGGGTCTAAGGTATGCTTTTATGCTCAAGCTTATGAGTTTAGCTATTGATTATCTTTGAGAGATAACTGACTTGATCGTCGGAGTGCCCCCGGGTGTACGAACCACCATCGGAAACTTCTTTTTCTGTTGCAGGTTAGCTAAAAGCCATCTATTCTGCCGGTGCTCTCTAACTGAATACTGAGTTGGTAGTGTGGTCAGAAAATCACTCACACACTAGTTGTTGATGAGTCATTTGATTTGTTTGAATTTAAAGAAAGCACAATTTGATTTTTTTGTCTCCAAACTCTTTTTTTCCTATTGACAGATTCCTTGTTTGATGACTCTTGTTTTTGTCTCAAAACCATTTCATAGTTAGAGCTCAAAAAGTGTGCCAACCCTGCCAGTAAGCCTAACCAAGGATGGACCCCCAGGGGACAAGAGGGGCGATCATTCCAATAATTAAAAAAAATTATTTATTATAATAGTATTAGTTATAATTATTTACATATTATAGAGATTCATTTTTTCTACATTTTTCTTCTTTTTAAAATTTTTTAAGTGGCTGTCACTTTATATATATCATACATAAGATCAAAATTAAAAAAATTTAAAAATAATTAAAACAATATTTATTATAACCGTTGCTAATTATAAATCCAAGTTTCTAAAGAATCGAATAAGGTATTAGCTAATTACTTAGGCCTATTTTAGAAAGTGGGTTAAAAGTCACTTCACAGCTTTTAATCCACTTTCCTCTCTCACAAAAAAATCAAAAAAAGTCAAAAAGTAGTTTTTAACTATCTTCTCAAAACACCCCACGTTAATTGATAAAGACATTGTACAATATTTTAATATCAATTATATCATAGACATTTTTAATGACATGAACTAATGTTGAGTACAATAATTCAAGATGCCTTACCTTAATATATAGATTGTTTTGTAGTTGCTATTTTTTATAATTAAATATGGATAGAAAAAAAATACTATTTATATATATATATAAATTCATCTTATTTTCACTTTTTAAATCAGTAGAAATTGATATTACAATTCATTTTATTTTATTTTTTTAAATTTTTGTTAGTATATATGTTCGCCTCTTCTATATCAGAAATCTGGATTCGTCCTTGAGCCTAACAGTTTTCTAGTGTGCAGTCTTTACTCAAAGTGCCATTTTGAACAAAATGTCCAAAAACGTGGCTGCCAAAAACGCACCAAAATCTCTTTGGGGAGTGCCAAAAACGCAGCCCTAAAATTACAAATTAGGACCTATGAAAAAAAAATAAAAAATAAATCTCTTATGTTGGGTAAGGGTATTTTGGTCATTTTAATTTGATTTGACACCATAAATAAATATTAAACTAAAAAGTAAAAAGCCAATTTTTTACCAACTTCCCAAATCACTTCCAAAAAAGCCAAAAAACTTAATAAAAAGCCAAAAACCAGCTTTTTACCAACTTCCTAAAACAACCCAAAGTCTTTACTCCGAGCTGGTTTAGGATATGATTATTTTAGTTGATTTAATTATTATTTTTTATATAAAAATATGTGTAAAAAAATAAAGAGAATTGTGTGATTAGTTGTTTTAATTTTTTTTATTATTTTAGTAAAAAAAAAACTAACATTTCAAATAATCTCTCATAGTTTTCTGGATTGAAGGGCACTCTTCAGATTTATAAGATTTATTTATTTTTAGAGTGTTAAAGAAGGTAACCTCAAACGGGATTCATTTGAAAATAAATTTGTGAATTATTCCAAAAATATTAAAATATTTGATTCCAATTTTCTAAACTCATTTTTAAGAAAATTTTAAACTAATCTCATTTTTTTTGATACACATTTGAAGATTCTTTTTTCTTTCTGTCTGTCAGGTGAATTGATGTTTTTTAACCATTAGTAAGGCCAAGTTTGGCATACACAAAATAATTTATATTTTTATATTTTTATCTTTTTTTCATCACATTATCTCTTTACTTTTCTGCACATCTTTTCGTAAAAAGACACAAAATACATTTATTTAAATCATTCCAAACAACCCCTAAATAAAGCGGGATCCACAAGAAATTACAATTGGACTCCTCTTTGTCCTTTTTATTTATTTTTGATGTGATTTGTTGCCTTTTTTTTTTTTTTTTTTAATTACTGAATGGTTGGTTGTTGTACCTTAGATCCAAAATCCTAACAACCGCATCTTTAATGGTGGATTAATTTTTTTTATTATATTTGAGTAAAAATTTAAATAAAAATTCTTTTTAATATTAAATATTTTAATGAAATATTTTGTAACTTTATTAAATTATTGATTGACCTAGTAGACGATCCAGCCGATAATCGGTTAATGTAATTTTTTTATAAATTTTTGTTTTGAGGTGATCATTCGGAGAGACATTCAGTAGTGAAAATCCAACAGCAAAGAACAGTGATTTGATAAAACGCACATTAATTCTCAATTTAATGAAAGAAAAGTGAAATTCTAAATTTAATGATAGATTTTATGAACCGTTAGAGAGGCCAAAAGTAACTTTTTCATCAAATTTAAATTTAATTATAGATTTGATAAACTATTAGAAATGATCTAAGCCATTGTATTTTTGAGAGAATTTTGAGTTGTTCCAAAATTCAAAATATTGGAACAACTAAACAATGATTCATTTTTCAAGAATACTTTTCAAAACAAAATTTTGAAAATTAATTTAGAAAAGTGAAACCAAACAAGGTAATTATCTTTTTATTTTTTTATATGTCTTTTTATAATAAGCAAAAAAAAAAAACTAATTTATAAGTCTTGCAATCCTATAGATTTGACTTATTTAAAAAAGTTTTATGCTAATTTTATAATAATAAATTTATCACTATAAAAATACTTTTAAAAATACAAAATGCATAAAGAAAAGTCACTACAAAATGACTTTTTATTTAATTTTTTAAGAACTCATAAAACGTTCTCACAATATAACCCATGATAATGTGATATGATTTGTCAATTTTTAACTTGTTACATCTTCAATGATATAAAATTTAATTTTCTTGTCACATTTGTTACCCAAAAGACAACTTAAGAGGGCGGTGAATTAGGTTTTTACAATTAAAATTAATAATACCCTAATAAAAATTATGATTAACACAATAGATAAATATAATTAATGAAATAAAAATAATTAAAACAAGTGTCTTAATAACTATGTCAATTAATGATTTTAACACAGTAAAAATGTGAAATATAGTTATGGCAATTTAAAATAAAATAAAGAGATAAGGGAGAGAGAGACAAACAAATTTATAATGGTTCGGCTTCAACTCGGCCTACGTCCACTCCTCAAGCTTCACTTGAGATTTTTCACTATCTTCTAGCTTCACAGGGGTGCTAGCAACCTCTTTACAAATGGAGCAATATCTACGGATTTTACACAGACTTCACAAGTCCAAACCGTTGCAAATCTTAGGTAATTCACGATCACTTTCAAGATTTCAATAATACAGTGTTTGCAACACTTTTACAGGATAAAATGGTATTTTTGCTTTCAAAGAAAGCTTACAATAATGATCTCTCAAAGATAGATATAAAAAAATGAAGTTTTGATTTTTCTATAAATCTCATACGGGAAAGATGGGCTTAAAGTTATATGGCTCAGTGTATAATTTCTGAGAATAGATGTGAGTGATTATAGATTAAATAATATTTTCAGGTTTTTTTGTGTAACTTGTTTACATTAGAAGCTTTGGTATATATAATGAAATTATAGTCGTTTATAGCCGTTGTATTCATTTGAATTTATAGCCATTTATAGCCGTTGTACTTCCATCATTACCAATTTGAATATCTTCCATTCCATCATTACAAATGTAAATATCTTCCACTTGAACCTTTTGAACTTTTATAGCCATTTATAGCCGTTGTACTTCTATCATTACTAATTTGAATATCTTCTACTTGAACCTTTTAGCCTGCTGTTGTGCTAGGCTGTTTGAACCTTTGTTTTGGGCTGTTTGAATTCATGATTTAATCAAATATTAAATGCATTCTAACAACATTTAGGATAAAGGTTTAGGTGAAAAATAATGGAACAAAATAAATTTTGATTTTATTTTTTTCTTTCAAATAAATTTTGATTCTATTTTTCTCTTCTAAATAAATCATCAAAATAAATTTTGGATTCTATTTTTCTCTTTCAAATAAATTAAAACATAATTAAATAAATCATCAAAATAAATAAGTCTAACAATATCATTATGAGTTAATTTATACATCTAAAATCGAGAATTTTTTGCATTTTTCTACAAATAAATATAAATATAAATTCATAACGAAAAGTCAAAATGCTACAATTATTTATCACTTTGATAAATTTCTTAGTTTTAAATGATCAATCCACAAACATAAAAAACACATAAAAAGTGGTAAAAAATTTCCATTATCAAAAGTAAAAGAAAAAAAAACTAAGAAATTATGAATAAATAAAGGGTTTGGTTAATGAACATCCTATGGGCATTGGTTAATATTACTATTTAAATTGATTGTACACTATATATTATATGCATTTTCATACATTATGTACAAGCATGCCAAGTTTCTTATCAAGTGTCCTAAGAACACTCATTAACAAAACTCAGAAATAAATGGGAGAATTACACTAACATTGAACAGTAAAAAATATTTAGGGTTTGTTTGAGAAGAATTTTTTAGTCTAACTTTTTGGCTAATTTATCTTGACTAAATTAACTTCTTTTGGGAAGAATTTTTTAATTTTTTTGACTTTTTTTTTTTTTGTGAGAAAAAAAAATTATTTAAATGTGACATTTTGTCTTATTAATTTATTTAGTTTTCTTGTGCTTTTTTAATCTTAACCTAAACCTAATTCACTTACCAAACGAGGACTTACAAACAAATGATAATATTATAAATATTAATAATTAATAATTTAATTTTTTTCATTTATGTGTAATTAATTTTGTCTGAACCAACTCTTTTGCATTAAGAATAATACTATATGTATTAATTAATGTATTAACTAGTGTACTAATTGATGATGTAACATAATTTAAAAGGTATTTGATATTTGTAATTTATATAATGAGTGAGGTTAAAAATAATATCATAACTAGTGTTGGTACACTAATTTATGTAACACCACCGCTGCAGTAATTGTCCCTAAATAAATGGAGTCAATAAAATCTGGGTAATTATTTTGGAAAATGCTATAAATTCTAAATAAATGATTAAATTTTTTATCAAACCTCTCATATGAGTGTGAGACCTACACACATATAATTTGTGTGAATCTTACATTCATATGAAAAGTTTAGTAAAAAAATTTAGAGAATTGATTGGGAGCCCGAATCTGGGCCCCCGAATGCCCCTAAAACAAAAACGAAGAAGAAGAAGAAGAAGACGGTCGAGGGAGAGAGAGGAGGAGGAGGGGGAGGAAGGACTGGAGGGGGCCCTAAAACTGGGGCTGGAGGCGGAGGCGGAGGCGAAGGGCGGGGGCGGGCGATCGGCGACGGAGGCGGAGGCGCGACGATCGGCGGAGGCGACGCGATCGGCTGCGGAGGCGACGCGACTGCTTCCCCTCTCTCTTTCTCTCCTCTCCCTCTCCTCTCTTCTTCTCCTTCTCCTTCACCCTCACCCTCACCCTCACCCGTTTCAGACTGGAGGAAGAAGAAAAAAAAAAAAAAATTGAATTGGTGAAACGACGTCGTTTCACCAATTCGGGGCATTCGGGAGACAAATTTTCGGGCACCAAATCATTTTTAAAAAATTTAATAATTTATTTAAGATTCCTAACCTAACTCAATTATTTTTGCAGCGTGGATTTCAACCTGGGAAAAAGCGCGTGGAAAAAACTGCGAGTGGGATCACGTTTTCGTGTCCGCAGAGGAAACATACATACACGTGACGTGAGTCCCAAACCAAAGGGTGGGCGCCCCGACCGAGACAGACTATTGGCCAAATACAAATGAATCAGGGGCTGTTTGGATCACACCATAATAGGGCCACCGCCAACCCCCCTTTCCTCCCCTAAAACTAGTTCCGTTTTGCTCTCGGTTTTGCCAAACAGAAGATAGTAGTATTTGATTAATAAATCAAAAGTATATTTTCAAATTTTTAATAATTAGTTTTTAAAATTTATTTTAATTACTTTTTGCTAATAAATTATAATTCATATCAAACCGTCAAAGTTTTTGTAAACTACAAGCTCATGATAAAAATATATATTTATTTTTTATAAAATAATATTATTGTACCAAAATTATTTGAGCTTACAAGAAAAAAAAAAAATCCTAATTCTATTAGAAAGTAGATGAGCAAGCCAATTCACTGATAAAGTAAAAAAAAGAAAGAGATAACTAGAGTGTAGGCCTTCTGTCCAATGTATCTCTCTTTTTGAAGCTAGAGAAAAATAAACAAAAATTTGATTATTATTATTGTGTTACATAGTCTCTGCACTAGAATATAAGGATTATACTCTGTTTGATTTTCAGTTTTTAAAAATAATTTTATAAGTTTTTAATTTGTATTGTTTTTTGTTTTTAGTAAAAAAAATTCGGATAAATTACAAATATGCTTCTTGAGATTTGTTTAAAATATAAATTATCTATTATGGTTTGGAGAATTACAAATACCTCTATGTAAGAACTTGTTATTTAACAAAGTTAACTAAAAAAGTAAACTTTCCACATGTTCTTCTATACAATAATAAAATTGTCTGAATTATTAACTGAAATAAAATTTTAACATCATTAAAAATTAGTAATTAACTTGATAATTTATAAGAAGGGCCTATTTTCAATGAAATTAGAAACCTTAGAGAACATAATGTAATTTCTAGAATTACAGGGGTAATTCATAATTTAAGTAAACCTCATGAGATGTGTTTGTAATTTATCCAAATTTTTAGTGTTTTAATCAAATTTTTGTAGTTTTTAGAGCAACTCCAACTATCAATTGGTAAAAAAAATAGCTAAAGCTATAATTAATAATGAACAGTGAAAAAAAGTTATAGAATAGCAATGTTGCTCCAAGAGTGAAATTGTTATTTTTTAGCTTAATCTGATGACCAATCGGACGACCAACTGAACGTTCTATTGAACGACTGGCGAGCTTCAAAATTCTGCTAAGTTGCATTCTTGGTAGTCGACCACTCGATTATCCACCTGGTCACAACTTTAACTATAAGTAAAACTTGTGTCAAATTTGACGAAAGATATAGTAAATGTGTAATTTAGCAGCTCTGATAGCTCACCATTGGAGATGAAAAAAGTAAACTCCATGCTATTTTATAACAATAGCAGCTCCAATGCCTCATTGTTGGAGTTGCTCTAGATCTACTTAATCTAGATACATTTAAAAAGTGCAAAAAAAAAAAAAAATCATTTTGTTGAAAGGAGTGAGAACTCAATTGATATTTTATAAGAATTTGATATGAAATTTCATTTTCCATATTTCTATATATTATTAATTTTTTAAACAAAACATCAAATTTCTCGGGGAAAAAAAAAGAGTTCCCATGTGTTTTTGCTATTATTATTATAATTTAAAAATCCCCAATTTTGAGCAAAAGATGTAGGCCCCGTTTGGTGTACCTTTTAAAATAGCTTATAGATTATAGCTTAACAGATTATAGATTATGATTTTAATCAGAAGTTGTTAATCTGTTTGGTGTAACTGTTGGATTATAGATTTAAATTGTTGAGTAGTGTTTGTTAAATAAGCTGTGAAATAACTTTTTTAATTAATTTTTATTTTTTGTTATTTACTACTTGTCTACATTTCTCATAAAATAATAATAATAATAATCTATAATCCATTTGGGTCTTTTTCTATTTTTAAAAAAATAAAAAATAAAAAATAAGAAAATCTAAGAGTATAACCATAAATTAATATGTCCACAGCAGAAGTTGATAATCAGAAGTAAGGGGTGAGCAGCTTCTCAGAATCAGCTTTTTTGAGTTAAAATAAGCTGTTAGAATCAGAAACTATTTGAAATAAGTTTAACCAAACAGTTTAAAATAACATTTTTAAAACTAAAAATTATAAGTTAATTTTGAAAAGCGGAAATAAACACCCCGTGATCTACTTCGGGAAACCACTTTATAGCTTTGTAGAAGAATTTAATTTGATATTACTTTTCTAATGAAAGATGGATACAAAGATGTCACCTACTTCAACTTGTCAACAAAAATCAACTTCACGTTCTTTGTCTGCCTAGCAAACAGATTTCTATTGCACATGACCATATATATTCCTGTTTCTTTTCTGTTTCTTTAAATTTGTCATATCATTTATTTATAATAGGCAAGCGTAGGAAAAAACAGTCGAATAGAACTGGTCGCTTAAGATTGATTGAAATTTTAGTTTTCAATCAATTTGAATTTTACACTGATACCAACCAAATTGTTTGAAATATTATATTTATGTATTTTTTATATTTTAATTCTTTAATCAAAAAATATTTTAATTCTTTAATCATTTGAAAATAAGTGATCAATAACTACAAGGATCCCATGTTAAAATTTTCAAATCTAAGGTCAAATTTGGCATCTCTCCAAAAAGACAAAAAGTTACTCAAAAAGTTAAAAAGTTATCAGTATTTATAAAAAAAAATTAAAAAATTAAATTTTCACACATCCATACAACGCAACAATCATGTATGGCTGGCGTTGTGCAGCGTTTGTTAAGAGAAATTGCACAATTTGGGTGCAATTTTCACACATTGTTGTTCGGCCCGTGGGGGCCCATCACGGGTCCCGTTTTGATAATCTGAACGTTCAATGTATAGAACTCATTGAGTACTATATATCTGTAAAAAATCACATTGATCGGATATTGATAACTACATGATCAAATCAGTTTGTATAAAAAAATAGATGGTGTTATAATTAACGATTGAAAAAAAACAAAACTGATCAGATAGCTATCGATATCCGATCAACGTGATTTTTTATAGGCATATAGTCCTCGACGAGTTCAGATTATCAAAATGGGACCCGTGATGACCCCCACGGGCCGAACAAAATCGTCCAGTGTAATACCCGAAAAGTAGCCAATAATTTCTTACCATCAATTCGGCTGTGCAGATTGTACGGCTGTACAACACACATCTCTAATCTTTTCCTACACACTTCTTTATACAATTTTTTAATACACATTTTTTCATAAAAAGTCAAAAAGTTAACCTAAATATTTATATTTTTTTCCTCAATTTTTTAGTCCAAAAAGACAAAAAGTGCACTTATTTAGTACACCCCAAACAACCCCTAGATGGGCCTCTTAATGGTCTCAGAGGTTATTGTGTGGTAAAATTTCAAAGTTAGGGTTTTCAGATCTAAAATTTCCAGAGGTGTGGTGGGATAAGAAAGGTGAGGGAAGAGTGAAACTTCTTACCCTTGTCTACCTTAGACCCCTTTATTTTAGCCTTTGAGACCCACACAATACATCTTTAGAAAGAATATATCAACAGGGCCAAAGCTACCTAGGTTGTGAGGCATAGCACCCTAATCACCTCCCTATGTAATTTTTCTCCATTTTTTAATAACTCAAGCACCACCCCTTTCAAGTTAAATTAGATACATATAGGATCTTGACCTAGATAAATTAGACGGGTACCTCTATTCACACACCACATTTAGGAGTTATTTGGAATGTTCTAAATAAGTGTTTTTTTTTTTTACTTTTTATGAAATATGGATTGAGTTTGAAGTAATGTGATAGAGAGGTAATGTAACTTGAATAAAATGATGCGATTTAAATAGGATAGTGACTTTTTGACTTTTTAGCTTTTTTAAGAGATGCCAAACCTAGCCAAGTACACCACTACGTAGTTCACACCTTTAATAATTTAAAAAAACATAATTTTTCTCAACACACACCACAATGTTCCATTTTTACCCTTAGTCCCACACCACTTAATACACATCTCAAATTAAAAAAATAAAATAAAATAAAAATATCCCTAACTATTAGACACTTACCACCGGCGACAGCAACCATCACCGACAACCACCATCAACGCCAACCATGGCCACCGTTGTCAACCCTTTCTTTCGTTTTCGCAACTGTTGCTACCCACTTCCTAGTCCCGTAAGTCGCCTCCATTCCCAGAGACCCACCACCTCGCAGATCGCCGCCACCATCTTCAATCTCTCCCTCCTCTCTCGCATTTGCCGCTACCTCATTCTATAGCGTTTCTGATTTAGACCCGACCCGTTCTGTATATTGGACTCGGATTTTGTAGCCTTGTATGGTTGTTAATGTCTCTTCTCTCTTGTTTTCCTTAAATTTGGTTATTGGATTATATTGGTCTTGCTTGGAACAGGTTGGTTGTTTGTTTTTCGAACCTTTCTTGCTTGGAACAGGTTGGCTTTGCAAACTCTCAGTATTTTTGCAAACCTGCAAAATACTGGAAGAGTATATTCTACGTTGAACGGCGTTTCCTACGCTCGAGCGGCCAATCTTGAGCTTGAGTGATGTCCTTCGTTTGCAAAATTTCTGAAAATGTGTATTCTTCACTCGAGCGTCACTTCTTGCACTCGAACGTCACTTCTTGCGCTCGAACGTCACTTCTTGCGCTCGAGCTGGCGCTCGAGCGGACTGCGTGTATATCAGTCCGTGAGGACGACTTTTTAGTTCACTTTTTCATTCCTCTCTTTTTCTAAAACTTTCCAAAAACCTAGATCTTGAGCTTTTCTCTCTAAGACTCATCTTCTCTTTACTATTACACCTAGATTCATTGGGATCTTCATCCTAGTGCCTTTGAAAAAAAGGTAGAGCGCCTTAAGAGCTCCATTTTGATCCGAGTAAAAGTTGGTTTTGACGTCTTTGAAGTTTCTCCTTTGTTGCTTTGGTCTTCTGAGCTTGAGGTACGGATTTTCTACGCTTTAATATGGTTTTTAACTTAGTTATTTAGTGATTGTGTAACCATGGTGGGCTTTGAGTGTATTATGAACAAACCTAGGGTTTGGGTTGTAAAATCAAAAGAGGGGTTTCTAAGTATATGTGGTGGAAATGGTTATGAGGTTAAATATAAGATTGTATGGTTACAAAATAGTTGATTTTGGCCTTAGGTTGATATTTGGGAAAAAAGAGTTTGCCCTAAAATGATTCAAATATTTATTTTGTATAAATTAATGAAATTAGTGTTGTAAATATGAAATTGGACGAATATTGAAATAAATGGTGGAGTTGGATATGTATTACTTCACACCTTTGGAAATTTTGAATAAATTATCTGTCTTAAGATTGAATATCTGTTTAGAAATAACTGTATTGAGCTATCGGTAGGGGATAGCTATGATTGTTGTAGAAATTGCATGAGGATTAGGTGAATTAAAACTAATCTATTGTTGGTTGTTATTGAATATAACTATGTTTTAAATATATTGTATATGTATGATGTTTGGAGGGAGAAAAGGGATGTACCCCATGTTTGGGAGGAGATAGGGTATGGACTCCATTGAAATTAAGTTGGCCGGGATGTCGTAGGTGAATGTCCCAAAATCGTGCTTATACATGGGTGTCAATCCCGCGGACGAAATTTTCGTAAAATGGCAAATTGAAGTGTTTGTGTAGTAATTGTGTTGATTGGAGTACCACTGAGTTGTAGTCTCAGTTGGGTTGATGAAAGATAATGAAATTGACTCATGAATTGAAATAAATTGAAAGAAAATGGATTGAGATATGAACTTGGTACTTTATGATTATATAAAAATGTGAATGTTTTGTCACAGGTATTGTATATGCACATTGTACTTATATCTTTATTAAATCTCATATATTGTGTTAGATTGTTCATACTGGGCTTTGGCTCACTCTATTTGGGAAAACCATTTTCAGGTATTGGTGATATGCCCCCGCGAAAGCAATAGCTTGAAGGGACTTTTTGGAGCAAGAGCTTCTGTCTTTTGTTGTATTCTTTTTGTATAACCAAGGGCTTTAATTGTATTAAGCTAGGTTCACTTTTGTTGTAACTAAACGATGACTTGGAAAGATGTAGGCCCATAGGGCATATGACATGGAAAGATGTTTAGTTTTCAGTTCTTATATCATTACAACACATGCTGTAGATTTAGGATGAACAATTTGTAAATGTATATCGAATATGTTATCTTTTGTATATGAACTTTGATGAATGAAGGCATATTATTTCTATTATCCTTCCGCTTATGGGTTATATTTATTGTATTATTTTGAGGGCGTCACAACTTGGTATCTGAGCGTACCAGGTTTGAATACTTTGGGTACGTGGGAAATGGTTATTACCATAATGGGTTTGTCTCGCTTAGCTGAGATGTTAGTATGTATTGTATGCTTATGTGATAACATGCTTACCTGATTATATGGGCATGAAATTTAATTTCTAAGAGGTTAATCGAGTCCACGGGTTCCTGGGAGTCCTATTGGAAAGGCACTTGATCACTGCCGTTTCTAATTGGAACTTTGGCAACGTCGCGGGATGGTCATTGTCCGGAAATGAAATTCGTATGTGTTTATGTGACTATGTACTTATGTGGAGTGAATTACTGTTGTCCACCGTATTAGGGCACGAGTGAGTTAGCTTTCTGCACATTTGTAAATGTGCTAATATCTTTTGTTACCTTTATTAGGATGTCAGGAAGTGGATGTGGAGGTAGTAGGCGTGGTAGACCTAGGAGGCATGAAGTGTCTTTACCGGATGATATTCCAGCACAGGAAGAAGGGGTTGGTCAAGCCAATGTGGCTGAACTAGTTAGTCAACAGGCCATGGGTGCTTTAGCCCGCGAAATGGCTAGAGCATTGCGGGAATCCGTGGACATTCTCAGAGTTGATAATCAAGTCCAAGCCCAAGTAGCTGAGGCAGGGCCATTGTTTCTGAAGTGAGAGTTTTTCCGGTCGAATCTGAATGAGTTTTTAGGTGATCCTAAGGAGCCACTGAAGGCAGGTGAGTGGCTAGAGCAAATAGTGAAGACGTTCGAGATGCTTGGCATCAAGGACGACCAGTTGAGGGTGACCTTGGCGTCTTTCCAGCTGAAAGGGGATGCGGGTCAGTGGTGGAAGTATACACGTGGGTGCATTGGGGTGACTTGGGAGGCTTTTGTCAGCATCTTCCAGGACAAGTTTCTACCTCCCACGGTTAGGGAAAAGTTGAGAGACCAGTTTTCCAAGCTGGTGCAATTGAACACACCAGTGGCTGAGTTTGAGGCCACATTCACTAGCCTCTCTAGGTTTATACCTGAGTTAGTGGCGACTGAAGAGCCCCGTTGTTTGGAGTTTGAGAAGCGGTTAAGGATTAGGCTCATGTTTTGAGTGGACGGGTCCATGATTAGAGATTATGGGCCTTTTATGGAGGCGACGACCTATCTTGAGACGATTATGAAGATGGAGGAGAAGAGAATGAGGGGCTCCAAGAGGAGTTAGGACAATCAGGGGGACAATAAGAGGCAGAGGGGTGCTAACCCCCAGTTGTCCCAAGGAGCTCAGTTGAGGTCCACCTTTCCCGTGCTGAGTTCGGGTCCTGGAAGAGGTAGTGAAGGAGATTTCACTTGTTTCAAGTGTGGTCAGTTAAGTCGCTCACATGTTATCAATGTGGGCAGGCAAGGTATTTGAAGAGATTTTGCCCACAGTTGGGTAGCATATCTAGTGCGTCTGGTTCGAGGCAGACACAGAGCCACCAACCTGCACAGTCAGCACAGGCCTCGAGGGCCAATCAGGGAGCCTCTTTGGCTCAGTCAGTGCATTAGGCTTATGCTCTGAGAGGTGAGTAAGTTGAGCAGAGACCTACAGGGTGTGTGTATACTGTTACCGCGCCGGATCTAGTACCAATGCCCGTTGTTGTGAGAAGTACTTTCTTGTTTTGCAATTTAGTTACTAATGCGTTAATTAATATGGGTGCATCTTATTCATTTATCTCGTTTGCATTTGCATCAGTTTTGGGGTTTGAGTTGGCTCAGTTAACATCCCCTATCTGTGTAGAGTCACCTATCGGTGGTGAGGTTATTTCGAACAGGGATGTCTTGGTTGTGACATCGAGATTGCCGATCGCCGATTACTTTTTGCATTCGTATTGCTTGATATGTATAGTTTTGATATTATTTTGGGTATAGATTGGTTATCGTCATGCCGGGCTGTTATAGATTGCTAAAGTTAGAGGGTTACTGTATGTACCCTAAGTGGTGCCTGTTTTTATTTCTTGGGGGACCAGATGGATAGAGTCTTATCACCGGTATACGATCCGCGTGGACGGGGTGAACTTAGTTTCTTTCTTGCTAGCTTCTTGAGTAGTGAGTGTGATGAAGTCCTGGTGGAGTTGCCAATAGTAGTTTACGAATACTCGGACGTCTTTCCCGAGGATTTTACTAGTTTACCACCTCACCGAGAGATCGAGTTCTTTATTGATTTAGTGCTTGGTACGGCACCAGTTTCTATGGCACCATATAGATTTGCACCTGCTGAATTGAGTGAGCTGAAGATTCAACTCTAAGAATTGCTAGATAAGGGTTTTATCCGCCCTAGTACTTCACCTTAGGGAACACTGGCTCTCTTTGCTAAAAAGAAAGATGGGGCGTTGCGACTTTGTATAGTTTACCAAAAATTGAACCGGGTAACTGTTAAGAACAAGTTCTTAATGCCTCGTATAGATGATCTGTTTGATCAGTTGAAGGAGTCTTGTTGCTTCTTTAATATAGACTTGAGATCGGGTTACTATCAGTTGAGGGTAAGGGAGGAGGATATTCCAAAGACGGCATTCCGTACGTGGTGTGGCCATTACGAGTTTTTAGTGATGCCTTTTGGGCTGACCAATGCTTAAGCTGTGTTTATGGATTTGATGAACCGGATCTTTCGTGAATTCCTAGACCGTTTTGTTGTCGTTTTTGTAGACGACATCCTGATTTACTCACCATTTGAGAAGGAGCACGATGAACACTTGCGAGTGGTGCTTGAGTAGCTTAGAGCTCATAAACTGTATGCTAAGTTTGGGAAGTGTGAGTTCTGGCTGAAGGAAGTTAAGTTCTTAGGCCATGTGGTATCTGGGGAAGGGGTAACTGTAGATTCATCCAAGATAGAGGTAGTGCAAGATTAGGCATAATCTAAGAATGCTTTTGAAATTTGTAGTTTCTTGGGGTTGGCCGGGTATTATAATCGATTCGTGAAGGATTTCTCTAGATTAGCCTCACCATTAACTAGACTGACGAAGAAGGGAATCAAGTTTGTGTGGAGTGAGTCTTATGAGAAGTCGTTCCAAGAGCTTAAGGTAAGACTCACCACTGCTCTAGTATTGATTATTCCGGAGAGGGGATTAGGTTATTCGGTATATTGTGATGCTTCACAGGAAGGTCTGGGTTGTGTTTTGATGCAAGAGGGAAAGGTAGTAGCCTATGGCTCATGGCAGTTGAAAACACATGAGAGAAACTACTCTACTCATGACCTAGAGTTGGCGGCGGTGATCTTTATTTTAAAAATTTAGAGGCACTATCTGTATGGGGAGAAATTTGAGGTGTTTTCTGACCACAAGAGTCTGAAGTAGGGGTGGGCGTGGGTCGGTTGTGGCCACGAAACTTTCAATCCGCCATCCGTCCGTTAGATTGGCGGATTGGAGAAAATCAATCTGCATCCGTCTGCCAATCCAACGGATGTGGATTGAGCAGATTGGCAGATTGGCGGATTGATACGAATCGGTTTGACGGTTTAAAATTTTATAAATTTGCAACATAATTCAACCTGTGCACTTTCTCAACAAAAAAAAAAAAAAAATTACAGTCAATGACTTAACAGAGTATTACAATCATTGCATGCATCATCCAAAGAAAGAAAGTTTGAAACTTTATCCACATATTACAATCACAGCATGCCTCATCCATATAAAGTATTATAATCTATAGTTCTTAAAATATAAAAACAATTCAAACCACCAAAACCATAAACAGAGCAGTAGTAAAGGTTGCATGCTTCTGTATTGTTACACTATATCTGTTTTTGAAAACAAAAACCAACCAACATATATAATCTTATTTATTTATTATTTTTAAAGTTAGATTTAAAAACTAAAATATATAGATAAATAATACATTTATTTTTTTCAATTCAAAAAATATATTTAAGTTGAAAATTCTTTTTCAACATAATATATTTAACAGAATATTTAAACTCTTTTTCAATTGAAAACACAAATAGAATATATAAACAAATTGAAAACACAAAATCTTACAAATTACTAGAGATGCTCGGCGGTTTGGCGGTTCGGTTGCGGCCAAATAAACCTCAAATCCGTCATCCGTCCAAAACTAGACGGATTGGAAAAAATCAATCCGCAACCGTTCGCTCGTCATCACGCATCCGTCCAAAATGTGGCAGATTGGTTCGGTTCGGTCAGTTTGGGCGGATCGGTATATCCGCTGCTCACCCCTAGTCTGAAGTATCTATTTACATAGAATAACTTGAATTTGAGGTAGAGGAGGTGGATGGAGTTCATAGAGGACTACGATTTTGAGTTGTATTATCATTCGAGGAAGGCCAATGTTGAGGTCGATGCCTTGAGTAGAAAATCAATTAGCAGTGTGGCTTGTATCGCTATTCGGGAATGGGAGATGTTGGGTACTCTTGGTGAGTTTGACTTGCATTTTGGCGAGTCCACGGAGTCTACAGCTTTGTTTACAATAGTTGCACAACCTACACTTGTGAACCGAGTGGTAGAAGCGTAGAAGAGTGATCTTGAAGTAGAAACCCTTCCGGAGAGGATCTCTAGTGGGAAGGTGGAGAAATGCTTGAATGTGTATCCCGATGCGAGTATTAGATATCGTGACCGTCTTTTCGTGCTAGAGTCTTGCCGAGAGGAGGTACTCCGAGAGTTTCACTATTCGCGCCTTGTGGTGCATCCGGGAGGCACAAAGATGTATCACGATCTTAGTCGCCAGTTTTGGTAGAGAGATATGAAGAAGGATGTAGCTGTGTTCGTATTGAAATGCCTTACTTGTCAGCAAGTGAAGGCCGAGCATCAGAGGCCAACGGGTTTGTTACAACCTTTGTCTATAGCTGAGTAGAAGTGAAAGTATGTCACTTTGGATTTTGTTGTGGGTTTTCCTAGAACTCAACGGGGGTAATGGTGCCATTTGAGTGGTAGTTGACTGCTGACTAAGTCGACGTATTTTATTCCTATGCGCGTAAGTGACTTAATAGATTATTTTGCCGACCTTTACATTAAGGACATAGTGAGGTTGCACGGGGTCCCTGTGACGATTATTTTAGATAGAGATCCGCGTTTTACAGCTCGGTTGTGGCAGAGCTTGCAGAGTGCCTTGGGCACTAGATTGACTTTTAGTATAGTGTATCACCCTCAAACTGACGGGCAGTCCGAGCATACTATTCAGATCCTTGAGGATATGTTTTGAGGTTGTGTCCTTCACTTTAAGGGGTCGTGCGAGAGGTATTTGCCCTTAGTGGAGTTTGCCTATAATAACAATTTCCAATCGAGTATTAGCATGGCACCATTTAAGGCCTTGTATGGCCGATCGTGTAGATCTTCGGTGTGTTGGGCCGAGATGGGTGATGCATCTTTGTTGGGGTCGGAGTTGGTTCGAAAAACGATGGAAAATATGACACTTATCCGTAAGCGGTAGTTACGACTCAGAGTCACCAGAAAAATTATGCCGACTGTAGGAAGAGACCTTTGTCTTTTGAGATGAAAGATCATGTCTTTTTGAAGATATCACCTGGGCAGGGTTTGATGAGATTTGGAAAGAGTGATAAGTTATCCCCTCGATTTATTGGGCCTTTTGAGATCGTTGAGTGGATCGGAGAGGTAGCTAACCGTTTGGCGTTACCGCCACAACTTTTCGGGATTCATGATGTGTTTCATATTAGCATGCTTCGGAAATATAAGCCAGATCCATTGCACGTGTTGGATTGGACCGACTTAGAGGTAGGTGAGAATGCCTCGAATGAGAAGAGATCAGTGAGTCTTGGATACCCGGGACCAAGTTTTGTGAGGCAAGACAATCCCCTTGGTTAAGGTATTGTGAAAATATCACGGAATTGAGGAAGCAACTTGGGAGCGTGAATTAGAAATCCGAGAAAAATATCTGGACTTATTTGTTGGTGTTTGAATATACATTGAGATTTTGATTAGGGTTACAAACAAACCGAACTGTTCGTGAACAGGCTCGAGCTCGGTTCGGTTGCTTAATAAACGAGCTCGAGCCAGAAATTTAGGCTCGTTTTCTTAATGAGTCGAGCCTGAGCTCGGCTCGGCTCGGCTCAGCTCGGCTCGGTTGGGCTCAAATTTGGAAGTTGCTGTGGTTTTCTCTCACTCTAAAAAAAACGTTGTTTCCATCCAAGCTTTTCCTAATTCGAATGAATGTAAGAGATTTGGTCTCATCTCTATTTCAAGAAACGTTGTTCTACAAGCCTTGTCTGGTAATCCTCCTTCCTTATTTTCTTATTTTTCATCTCTATTTCAAGAGATTTGGTCTCATCTCATCTCTTTGCAGACAAATTTTGGGGCTAGGGTCACAACATCGAATCGAACGAAGAACTGTGCTGAATATCAACGTTTCTTTGTTTTGGTAAAGATTTGGGACTAGAAGATAAAATCTTCTCTTCAATCCTTTGTGGTAAGTTTTCTATTCCTTACTTTTGTTCTTCAATCTTAGGGTTAGTTTTCTTCTTCTTCTTCTTGAGATAGAACACACCTCTTTGAATCTTACAATGTTGGGATGCCTCTTTGAATCTTACTTTTGGTCTATTTTTTTTGTATACTTCGATGCAATGTTGTTGCTATGTCACTACAAAAAAAATTATTTTTTGCGACGGCAAAACGCCATCGCAAATACCCCAAACGCCGTCGCTAAAGGTTTTTGCGACGGTAAAATGGTTTTTTGCGACGGCAAGTGGGGGTCGCAACAAAAGGGGTTGCAAAAGGGCTTTAGCGACGGCAAGTGCCGTTGCCATTGTTTTTGCGACGGGAAATTTTTTTTTTTGGGACGACAAATTTCTGTCGCCAAAATCCACGAAAATCTGGGTTTTTTTTGCGACGGTACAGTATTGCCGTCGCTAAAAGAGGTTTTTGCGATGGCCAAAATCCCGTCGCTAAAAGTGTCCTCGCTAATGACTATTGTCGACGACAACTTGAGCCGTCGCTAAAGGCCTTATTTTCAATTTAATTCTTACCTTTTGCGACAATATTGGTGCCGTCGCAAAAAGCTTACTACTATTTTCTTTTTGCGACGCTCTGCCGTCTCAAAAAAAAAAAAAAAAAAAAAAAAACCCCTGCATTAAAATATTAAAAATATAAAAATAACCTGTATTAAATGAAAAATAACTAAAAAAAAATCTAAAAATTACATAATAATATAATACATACATAAACAAAAGTTAGCACATAATGAACATTCATAATGTTGTTCCATTCATAACAATACATAAATAAAAATTCATAACAATAAAATTATGCCACTACATAATGTCGCATAATACATACATAATGTTGTTCACAAATTTAAATAACATAAATCAAAATCAAAACCAAAAATTTTCGTCTTGATTCTTTTGTGGGTTACAAAAATAAAAGTGGTCATAATCTATACACCCAACAAACTTCCACACAAGAAAGATAGAACAAACTGCTATTCAGAAAATATTGAAAAAAAACAAACTAAAAATAATTAATAACAATAATAATGTGTTAATATTAATTACAGAAAAAAATATAAAAAAATTAGTACTACATATATAATTACAAAGATAGTTTAGTAAATAATTTTGACTAAGACCGAAAATCCGACTCAACTCCCAAATTGGAACCTGATTCGAGCCCCGTTTTCTCCCACAAGTCTATCGTGCCTAGGAGGTCGGTGTGCCCAAGTTTCGTGCTAACCGACGCTACGTTTGGTGATTTTGGGGCGTCAACACCCCGAATTCAAGTTTCTGAAGAAACTAGTTTGCCTAGAGTGAAATCCGGCTCTAACTCCCAAACCGGGAACGCGATTGGAGACCTGTCTTCTCCCACAAGTCTCTCGTGCTTAAGAGGTCGTTTGTGCCAAGTTTCGTGCCAAACCGACGCCGTTTGGTGATTTTGGGGAGTCAACACCTCGAATTCAAATTTCTTAAGGAACTAGTTTGCCTAAAGTGAAATCCGGCTCTAACTCCCAAACTGGAAACCCGATTCGAGCCCCGTCTTCTCCCAAAAGTCTCTAGTGCCTAAGCGGTCGTGTGTGCCAAGTTTCGTGCCAAACCGACGCCGTTTGGTGATTTTGGGGCGTCAACACCTCGAATTCAAGTTTCTTAAGGAACTAGTTTGCCTAGATTGAAATCCGGCTCTAACTCCAAACCGGGAACCCGATTCGAGCCCCGTCTTCTCCACAAGTCTCTCGTGCCTAGGCGTCGGTGCCAAGTTTCGTGCCAAGACGTTCGTGCTAAACCCACGCCGTTTGGTGATTTTGGGCGTTAACACCTCGAATTCAAGTTTCTTAAGGAACTAGTTTGCCTAAAGTGAAACCGACTCTAACTCCCAAACGGGAACCCGATTCGAGCCCCGTCTTTCTCCCACAAGTCTCTCGTGCCTAGGCGGTCGTGTATGCCAAGTTTTCGTGCCAAACCGACGCCGTTTGGTGATTTTGGGGCATTAACACCTCGAATTCAAGTTTCTTAAGGAACTAGTTTGCCTAAAGTGAAATCCGGCTCTAACTCCCAAACCGGGAACCCGATTCGAGCCCCGTCTTCTCCCACAAGTCTCTCGTGCCTAGGCGGTCGTGTGTGCCAAGTTTCGTGCTAAACCGACCGTTTGGTGATTTTGGGGCATTAACACCTCGAATTCAAGTTTCTTAAGGAACTAGTTTGCCTAAAGTGAAATCCGGCTCTAACTCCCAAACCGGAACCCGATTCGAGCCCCGTCTTCTCCCACAAGTCTCTCGTGCCTAGGCGGTCGTGTGTGCCAAGTTTCGTGCTAAACCGACGCCGTTTGGTGATTTTGGGGCGTTAACACCTCGAATTCAAGTTTCTTAAGGAACTAGTTTGCCTAAAGTGAAATCCGACTCTAACTCCCAAACCGGGAACCGATTCGAGCCCCGTCTTCTCCCACAAGTCTCTCGTGCCTAGGCGGTCATGTGTGCCAAGTTTCGTGCTAAATCCGGCTCTAACTCCAATCCGGGAACCCGATTTGAGTCCCGTCTTTCCCACAAGTCTCTTAACTTACAATGTAAAGAATGCAAAGATACATTTAGCTTAGAATGCAAAGATACATTTTATACCTGATCTTCTGGTGGTGGTGTATATGGATTCTCGTCTTCTGCAGATTCCTAAATGCCCGGTGGCCACTCGATGCATCAGGAACCTATGATAGTCAATGCATAATGTGTTAATCATATTCGAATTTTATACATAATCTTGTGTGAAAATTGAACTATCAAACAATTTAATTTATATCGAACCTGTCTGTTGGGATCCACACTCGCCCCCTGTGACACAAAGGCCATCATCTCAGCTCTCATCTGCTGTAAATGTGTAGAGAACTCTGCTCGCAGCTCCTCCCTCAACTCATCCCTTAGCTCTGCACGAACCTGCTGCGTGATCTGATCAATAGTCGATGGCTGGGGTGTTGACTGTGATGGCCCAGCACCATCTTTATACACCGCTCTCCGAGGCACAATTCTCCCGTATGTGCGACAATATCCATGTCCGTCATGACCTATCAACTCATGGAAAATGGCATTCCTAGCCTCCAAAGTCCGACCATCCTCAGGTAGCATAGAGAGTTGACGATTAAACTCATCCTGTATTGAATAAGACATACAAGTATATGCCAAATTAAGATGGTTGACACACAAAAATAAACTTTAAATACAATCAAAGGTGTTTGGAAACTACCAAGGTCTGGATAACCTCTGGGTCATCTACTCTACGTGTCATAAGCCAACAACATCTTATCAGTAGACTCCCCCTTATGGTCATCTACATTTTTTTAGAAATATGAAAATTAGAATCCAAATAATTTGCAAATATACAATGTTTATTTATATACAAAAATAAAACAATAAAATGTAAACCTCATGCCGTATCTGAGAGAAAGTAGTACGCCCTGTGGTATGAGCTATGCCGTGAGCTCGCCGATTTTTAGCGTTCCTACTTGCAATTTTCTATAACAGGTTCAACAAATGTAAGTATGTAAATATGATTTGTATGTTTACATATCATAAATATAACTTATTTGTATACCTCAGCATCGGAAGTACGCCAATACTCCACAAGTTCTTCCCACTGGCTTGGCACAATGTGCAAAGGAACATCATCCTTCAGATTAGGATCAGAACTTCTAGGCTTGAAATACTTAGCCTTAATCTTGTTCTTGTGATCCTTCCATATGCTGTTGCAGTTTTTCATGCAGATTGGCTTGTACTCCTCTGGACATATATTCAAATTGTCCTATAAAACACAATTTCAAAGTTTAAATAATAATAACACAATTTTGGAATTCGAATTTGTGGACAAAAATATACTTTTACCTTCACATCCTTCCAGATAGCATCAACAATATCATCAGGCACATTGTTCCAGTCAAGAAAAGTAAGAGGAACAATGTTACCATTCCGCACAATAATGCCAAGTTGAGTAGTTAACTTAGCACGTTATCCCCTTATTGCAGTAAATTTCATCAAATTGTATGTCCAGCTTTTTACCAGTAC
Organism: Camellia japonica; assembly: GCA_030407325.1. Classification (NCBI taxonomy): domain Eukaryota; kingdom Viridiplantae; phylum Streptophyta; class Magnoliopsida; order Ericales; family Theaceae; genus Camellia; species Camellia japonica. Next base: position 66,181,370 of record JAPPVO010000002.1, read on the forward strand.
CCCACTCTTTAATGCCCTTGGCACATCCTCTACCACGCCTAGTCGAGGTTGATGAAGAACTAACATGACCTGCGAGATACAAATAACAATAAACAATATGCAATGGTAATAAACAAATGCAAATTTAAATAATGTGAATACAAATCAAATTCTTATACCTGAGGTGGGCTGTGAAGAAGTCGAAGGGTCTGCAAAATACAATGAGAATAAACAAGTTATATATAATGAGCATAAATAAATGTATGTTTAAATAATTTTCATACAAATCAAAGCAAATTTATATACCTGCGGATGGCTCATAAGCTGATGACTCTAGTGGGATGATAGCTGCTGTGGTGCCACTGATGGTGTGGTCGTATGCGGTGGTACTAATGGCCCCTCAGATGGTGGTGGCACTAATGGCCCCTCCGATGGTGGCCGATGTGATGCCTCCTCTGATGGTGGTGCTACTGATGTCCTGTTATGTAGCACATCAGACATCATGCGCCGGGGATGATCAGGCTTCCTCTTCCTTCCCATAATAATCTGCAAGCAATATAACATTAATTGACATTAGAAACATAGACAATGGTTTGTTCATCAACTATAATATGACATTAATTGAACTAATACAATTACAAAGACAAAGTAAATTAAGAAATTGATGATTAACTACAACCTTGGCCTTAATTGAATTACTAATGTTGATTAAATATCAGCCTATTTGAACATCAACTGTTTCCCCTTCTGCGGCTTCCCTCACCCAACCAACTTCTTCATCACGAAGCATTATATTTTCTTCCAATTGTTGGCTCATGTATGGCTCGATTTGTGGATCAGTCGAACTCATATCAAATAAACCTCTTTGAGACATCTTCACCACGACTTGCCAGTCTGGTTGTAACGGGTCTGCAACATACCAAACTTGCTCTGCTTGGGACGCCAAGATGAAAGGTTCATTGGTAATTCGATCATCTCGGTACAACAAATGATTGAAGTTCACCAACGTGAAATTGAAGACATCTTCTTTCTTTCCGTGAATGTTGTCAATCCAATCACACTTAAACAACACATGTTTCTTCTCATTGGAATATCGAATCTCAACAATATCTGTCAATTGTCCATAATAGTACACAGACCCCACACGAGGATTCTTGTCTTTTCGACTAGCATAACTTATGGTATCTGCCTTCAAAGCTACACCACAATTTTGTGTGGCTCGACGATCATCCATGGCCTTTACTCGATACCGAAACCCATTCAGTATATACCCGTTGAACCTCCTTGCCAGGTTATGAGGACCATTTGCCAATAGAATAATCTCTTCAGAAAATATGACATCAGTAGTCCTTCGCAAAGTTTGGACCTATTTAACACGAAAATGTAAAATTTAAAATGTAGATCGACTTAAGTAACTAGAATCTATAGAGTTAAATACATACATGTTCCTTGAACCAAATGTGAAAAGTTTCAAAATGTTCACGCCGAAGCTGATGATCGTCGACACGAGGCATTTTGAGCTTAAGTACTTCAAGGTGTTTGCTGTGTAGATTGAAATTTTAGCAATACAAAAAATTTTGTTGAAAATTCAATAAAACATAATAAAATATTGAGTGAGTGACTTAACCTACTTTATGAATGGTTGAACCGCGCTTGTATTGAATAAGATGTACCGATGAGCTTGTACCCAAGAAGTATTATCAAGATAAAAGCTTGTGTTTTCACCAATAGCATGACCCAAATTATCAGCACCACTATAGTTCCTCACGGGTCGACTAGATTTGGTTTCCACATCATTGAGATATTGTGCACAAAAATTCATGCATTCTTCCATAAGATATCCTTTAGCAATTGATCCTTCAGGATGAGCTCTATTACGCACGTATTGCTTCAAAGTAAGAAGATACCTCTCAATTGGATACATCCATCGAAACTGAATCGCTCCACCCAATAAGGCTTCATCAGCTAGATGTATAGGCAAGTGCTCCATTATATCAAAAAAACTCGGAGGAAATATTTTCTCTAGATGACAAAGTGTTACAGCGATACGATCTTGAATATATTGCAAATCCGTCGCACGATTCACTTTCGAACACAATTGTCTAAAGAAATTGCTCAATTCAATCAAGGGTTCAATTACATTCTTCGGTAACGATCTTCGAATAGCCAATGGAATAAGTTGTTGCATCAGAATATGACTATCGTGGCTCTTAAGACCCCCAATACTTCTATCATGTGAGCGCACACGACGTGATATATTGGATGAATACCCGTCGGGAACTCTTACTTCCTTCAACACTTTCAAGAACAAATCTTTCTCATCCTTGGTCATCGTGAATTGTGCTGGTGGTAAATAGGCTTTATTCGACCCTCTTAACTGCAAATGTAGGGTTTTCTAATATTCATATCTTGTAAATCACGCCGAGCATTAACACCATCCTTCGATTTTCCTGCAACCCCTAATATTGTCCACAACACATTGTCACAAACATTCTTCTCTATATGCATCACATCGAGGTTGTGTCTTATTAGATTGTGCTCCCAATATGGCAATTCATAAAAGATACTCTTTTTCTTCCAACTATGGGTGCGATGTCCAGCTTTCTCCTTCTCTACCTGTCTCCTATGCCTCTCCTTAAGGTCATCCCTCTTGTATTGGGTTAAAATACCCTCAGATTCTAATTGTAGCAACATCTCAGTTCCAGACAACAATTTTGGTTTGAGTCTGACTTCCCGACTACCATCAAATGATACTTTATCCTTCCGAATTTATGGCCAGTAGGTAAAAATCTGCGATGACCCAAGTATGATTGTTTCCTACTATGCTTCAACCAACACGATGTAGTTTCTTTATTGCAACAAGGACATACATATTCGCCTTTAGTGCTCCATCCTGACAAGTTTGCGTATGCAGGAAAATCACTAATTGTCCACAGTAAAGCTGCATGCATTTGAAACATTTGATTTGTTGATGCATCAAATGTTGACACACCCTCATTTCATAGTTCTTTCAACTCCTCAATCAACGGTTGCATATACACATCAATCTTGTCACTAGGTCCTTTCGGGCCGTCAATAAGCACGGATAAAATTAGAAATGGTTGCTTCATGCACATCCATGGCGGCAAGTTGTATGGAATGAGCACAACAAGCCAAGTGCTATAAACTATGTTCATCGTCTTGAATGGGTTAAAACCATCAGATGCTAAGCCAAGCCTTACACTTCGGCAATCATTACCAAAGTCAATATTCCGACGGTCAAAATCTTTCCATGCAAGGGAGTCAGCAGGATGCCTGAAGACACCATCATCAGTTCGTTCCTCTGCATGCCATCTCATAAACTTGGCCGTCTTGGATGACATAAACAACCTCTGCAACCTTGACTTTAAAGGAAAATACCTCATCTGTTTTGCAGCTATTTGTTTGCCACCTTTGTTAGGACCATTTGAACCACCATCACCATTTGATTTCCATCTAGAACTGTTGCATATGACACATTTATCAAGATTGGCGTTCTCGTTTCGAAACAACATGCAACTGTTGGGACATGCATCCCACGTCTCATACGTGAAGCCCAAATCTGTTGTGACCTTTTGAGCTTTATAATATGAGTCCGGGAGTTTCACACCCAACGGGAATGCCTCATTCAATAACTCAAGCAACATGTCAACAGACTTGTCTGTCCACTGATTAAGCACCTTCAAATGTAGAAGTCGAATAATGAATGACAAAGATGTGAACTTCTGACAACCCGGATATAATTCACTTTGTGCATCTTGAAGAAGTTTGAAATACTTTGCAGTCTCTGCATTTGGACCGAGCTGGGGTTCAGATGCATGAGGATCAGGCCCCTGTGGTTCATCACCCTCAACACTTGTACCGGCATGTGGATTTCCCATAGCCCCTTGTATCATTCCAATCATATCATCCCCAATGTCTAAATTAGCTAATGTTTTATTCTCTCGATTACCATGCAGAGATACGTAAGATTTCCCATGATTAATCCAATGTTTGTATTTTTTAAAAAAACCATTCAAAATCAGATGCTCCCGTACACCCTCTCGTACAAAATAGTATCGATTCTCACACTTCCTATACGGACAACTGATCATCGAACCTTCAACCTATTGGTGTAGGCAAACACAAGGAATTCATCAATCCCATTAATGTATTCGCTCGACATCCTATTTGGCAAATCAATCCAACTCTTATCCATCATCTGTACACATCCACAAAAATATCTCATCAAAGTAACTCTAAATATAATACCTACGTATTTATGTACCATGATACCTATCCGTCCAATTTCTCTCAAATAGGTAGGTGGTCTTATCCCAGTTAGTTATTTACCGATTTGATGGGAGAACATAAAAAATGAAATACTTATCCCAGTTAGTTCAATGCAAGATGAATCACAAGTCCAAGAGAAATTGGAAAAACTAGACATAAAGTGGAAAATTATAGATGGAGATGTAATAGACAAGCATTGAAAAGAGAATTTATTAGAGTGATGCAACCGAGTTTATTAAGGAAAAGTGACATGCAACCTTGGCACCTATTTTTTGACTTTAGATCCAATGATATGTTAATTTCATGCACGTCAAGACTGTTGCCATAACTTAATGGCATATATAAAACAATGGTCCATAAAGAAATACTCTTACGTAGTATTGTTATACTAAAATTTGTCCATGTCAAATATGCTTTGTTGAGTAGAGAACTATCATTTTGGGGCATATAAATGATTACTTGGCAGATTCAGAGTAACTGTAATCAAAGAATGAACAGTAAGATCTTACATTCCATGACTTTGAAAGGGGGATTGTCTACTTGATGATCTACATTTTGTGCCAGTTCAGAACTTCTAACTTGGGTATTTTGCGTAAGCTAGTGAATTATGTCACAGTGGGTTGAAAACCTTCTCTATTGGAGAGTTTTTTCCACTGCAAATCATTGTCTCCTATGCATGTGATTGCTTATTCTTATTGTGGATGAATGCTCTTCCTCACGGCTAAACTAAATTGATTTGGCTTTGACATTACTAATTAATATTGCAGTTGCGTCTTGCTGATATACAGAGTTTATTTATAAAATGATAAATTAAATGTAGTACAAAAAAATAGTAAATATAGCATTATTGTCAAGCTTCTTGGTAGTATCGTAGGTTTTTTTAAGAATCCTGCTAACGACCACCTAATAAAAGTTGGTTAGAATAAAATAATATCCAAAAAAGATTAAATTTTGATACATATAATTTTTACATATTTCAATATAATTTTTATACATATACAAGCATTTTCTCATGCAATGCAAAGTGGTATAGGTGATTCTGGTGCCAGGACTGCTTTCTCAAGAAACAAGACCAGCTAGGAAACACAAAATTTGAAGGATGGAGGACCTCTGGCCTGTCTTCCCCTCCAGCTAAAGCAATTAGAAAAAAGAACAAATATATATATATATATATATTGTAATTCAAAACCAATTAGAAAAACGTAATGCCTATTCTCTAAATTTTGATTAAACATATTTTATGCTAGTTAATGTGGCCACCAAATAATGTAGTGACAGGCAAACCAGCTCATAGAATTAAGACCACAACCCCGTTTTCATCACCATCGCTGCCCGAGGAAGAAGAGGGAATACTGTTGCCTAAATGGCCATTAGACAAAAGAAGACAAAAAAATAATAATAATAATTGTATTGATGGTAAATCACCACTAGTAGTAAATAATGATCTCTGTATTAGAAAGTTGAGCTTCAGTCTGTAATAGAAGCAAAGAGTAGTAAATAATGATCTCTGTATCAACTATCTTTTCTACTGAAATCTGCACAGCTATATATTATGCACAAGGGAAAACAGAAATTCAATATCACTCTTACTCCTTTCATAGGCCTCCATATTATGTGAGAAGCTGTTTCACGTGATTAGAGGGAGAGAGAGAGAGAGAGAGAGAGCATACGCTGAGTGAGAAAGTCGTCGCCGGTCCGGCCCTCGCTGTCGTCATCGCCGCACCACCGCATCACCGCCACCTTGGTTGCCGTTCGTCGCTCATCCAGAGGGGGAAAAAGTTCGCCGTTGGTCGTTTGGGGATTTCGAACATTTAGGGATTTCGACCCAAATGCGACCGCCAAGATGAAAGGGAAGAGCGGCAATTTTTTTTCACTTTTTGCGATGGTAAATTTTATACCGTCGCAAATGATAACTTATTAGAGCTAACCGACGCCGTTTTAATAAGCTTTTTTGGCGACGGACATTTTGCCGTCGCAAATGAACCACTATTTGTGACAGCCAACTCATGCCGTCTCAACAAAAAAAATTTTTTGCGACGGCAACAAACACCGTCGCTAATACTTCCGTATTTTTATCCATATCTGTGTAGTTTTATTGCCGACGGTAAAACGCCGTCGCTAAAGATCTTATTTGCGACGGTATAAAACGCCATCGCAAAAAACCATTTTTTGCGACAGGAATCGCGCCGTCACAAAAACTTCCGTGTTTTTTACTCCATTTTCTTGTAGTGTGTTTTTGCTTACTTTGATGAGTAGTTCTTGACACATCATGAAGCTGTTTGGTAAGTTTGAAAATGGGATGGAAGTTGTTCTTGACAAAAATGATGAAACTGTTTGGTATATTTGAAATGGGATGAAAACAAAAGTCATTCTCTCAAGCTTTTTAGGCTTCACTTAATTTCACCAAAATATTTACATCAAACCCTATTTAAATCTAGCATTGCCAAATTTCAGATTTTTAAAATTTTCTGGAGATTGGAAAATATAGAAATAATAACAAATTCAAGAAAGAATTTCAGTAAGAAAAAAAGGGGAAGAAACTACACATCAGTGATATCTTTTCAAAATAATTATTGTTTTATAAAAAAGTTTATGATTTTAATTATTAAAGTTTGTAAAATTTTTTATTGATCTGAAATTATTTTTACAAACTAAATTGTTATTTTTTTTCAATTTTATTTGAAAAAAGGGGTAAAAATGCTGTAGTGTTTACAAAAATAAAAAAAATTTGAAAATTCTCTCAAGATTTTTTGGGGTATAAAATAGTTTTGGAAAATACAATTCTAGTGTTTCCTAATCAGTTTTGGAAAATACAATACCAAACAACTTTCCAATATTAATTGCCTCAGTATTTGAAAGAAAGATTGTGCTGCTGAACATCGTATATGTTATGGGGTGTTTTGGAAACATGGATTCAATATAAACATTGCATATGTTTTGAGAATGTGGAATACCGTGTGTGTTGTATCATTTTTGGAAGCATTGTATATGTCGTGTAAATTTTGAAAACTTGAATTTTTATGTAAACATTGTAAAAGTTTTGGGAATTGTAAATTGCACTTTCAATATTGGAACTTGTGTATCGAATTGATGAGAATGGATGGCCGGAGAGTGGGTCATGGTATTGAACTTGTTAGATTAACATTGTTGTGAATGGTTTAATAATGATATTGAACTCGATTTGTAATTTCGAGGACGAAATTCCTTAAGGGGGGGAGGTTGTAGCGTTTTTGGTTTAGACCCGACCCATTCTGTATGCTGGACTCGGATTTCATAGCCTCGTATGGTTGTTTATGTCTCTTCTCTCTTGTTCTTTCTTAAATTTGGTTATTGGATTGTATTGGTCTTGCTTGGAACAGGTTGGTTGCTTGTTTTTTGAACCTTTGTTGCCCAGATTTTTGCTCCTTCGCTCGAGCGACACTTCTTGTGCTCGAGCGGGCTTTGCAAACTCTCAGTATTTTTGCAGACTTGCAAAATACTGGAAGAGTGTATGCTACACTTGAGCAGCGATTCCTACGCTCGAGCGGGTGGACACTCGAGCAGCCAATCTTGAGCTCAAGCGATGCCCTTTGTCTGCAAAATTTCTAAAAGTATGTATTCTGCGCTCGAACGTCACTTCTTGCGCTCGAACGGAACTATGTGTCTAGCGCTTGAGCGTCACTTCTTGCGCTCGAACGGACTGCATGTATATCAGTCCGTGAGGAAGACTTTTTAGTTCACTTTTTCATTTCTCTCTCTCTCTAAAACTTTCCAAAAACCTAGATCTTGAGCTTCTCTTTCTAAGACTCATCTTCTCTCTAATATTACACCTATATCCATTGGGATCTTCACCCTAGTGCCTTTGAGAAAAAGGTAGAGCGCCTCAAGAGCTCCGTTTTGATCTGAGTAAAAGTTGGTTTTGACGTCTTTGAAGTTTCTCCTTTGTTGCTTTGGTCTTCTAAGCTTGAGGTAGTGATTTTCTACGCTTTAATATGATTTTTAACTTAGTTATTTGGTGATTGTGTAACAATGGTGGGCTTTGGGTGTATTATGGACAAACCTGGGGTTTGGGCTGTAAAATCAAAAGAGGGTTTCTAAGGGCCTGTTTGGTAACTATTCCGTTTTCAGTTTTCAGTTTATATTAACAAAAATTTAAAAAACTGTAATAAAAACTTGTTTGATAATTTTTTTAGTTTATAAATGGTCGTCTCAGTTTATAAATTTGAGGAAAAAACGTAAACTCAAAAAATGAGTTTACGTTTTTAGATTTCAAATTTTTTTTTCAATTAATTTATTTTTCAAATAATTTTTTTTTCAATTAATTTTTTTCAAATAATTTTCTTTTCAAATATTTTTTTTCCCAATTAATTTTTTTTTCAATTAATTTTTTTTTCAAATATTTTTTTCCAATTAATTTTTTTTTTCAATTATAAATGTGTGTGATCCCATTGTCATAAATAATAAAAATAAATATAAATATTTTAGGCCTGAACAAACATATTTTTTAGTTTATGTTTTAAATTTTTTTAAACATTTTGTTCAAACCAAACACGTTTGTAATTTATGTTTTTCTAAAAATAAACAAAAACCAATTTATAAAATTTTTGTAAACATAAACAAAAAACGTAAACATTGCCAAACGCTACCTAAGTGTATGTGGTGGAAATGGTTATGAGGTTAAATATAAGGTTGTATGGTTACAAAATAGTTGATTTTGGCCTTAGGCTGATATTTGGGAAAAAAGGTGTAAAACCAAATTGTGTGTAGGATTATTTTATTGGATAGATTAGTAATTAAATTAATTTATATGGGTCATTTATTAATATCAAAGAATTAGTTATGAGATGGCATTATATTTCTATTACTTAGATGGGTAATTTTGTAACTTTGAGAAATTAGGTTAAGCCCACCTATTGTGGCTTTAAGTCTTGGGAAACAAACAAAACAGAGGCTGGGAATTGCTCCATAGGAGGCTAGGGTTTGAGAAGGTAAAAGAAAAAAAAAAGAAAAGAAAAAGAGAAGAGAGATTCAAGTGAGGCTGCAATAGGGATTGGAGGCAGCACGTTGGTGATTTTGGGACACTTATTGGTTAATGTAAAATCTGTTTTTACTGTTAATTATTAAGTTTATGTTGAGGAATTTAACAATCAATGCATTAAGGGGAATTGGAAGATCTATAGATGCCTACTTAGGTTTTGAGAATTGGGTGCAATGTGTAAGTGTAACTTTGGGTGGGTAATAGAAACAATGGAGTTTTGTATCATGGGTAAGGGTGTGTTTGGCCATAAAGTTGGGTTGAATGGTTTGATCACTTGGATATTAAAACAATACATTAATCTAATATGGTAGGACTTTTGTGAATGTACGTAACACGTAAAAATATTAATTTATTTGAGGTTTTGTTTTTGTGTGATTGAAGTGGTGGAGCTGGGTGTTTGGAGTTGGTGTTGGAATATTATTTCTAAGCATTTGGTGTAAATAACCCTCTATCATTGTTAGTTCATTTTTATTCCTACTGAATCGTTTAAAATTATAAATATTTATTTATAGCTTCCATGTTCTCTTAAAATAAAATATGGGTCAAGTATAAAACAACATCGAATATTATTATGAAAGTTATTTGAATATTTTGTAAAACTATTCTGAAAATTGTACCAAATGTTTATTCTGAAAATATCGAATATTTTATTTTAAAGTTGTATATTGTTTGAATTTTGAACATTACTCTAGTCTGACTATGATTTAGACCCTAGCCAATGGGGTTATTTATTGTCACAGAAACTAGTTTCTTTTGGGGCTTTACCACCAGCCTATGTGTGGTTCTGGGCCTTGTCACGGGTTAAGTGATCGTAGTCACCAAGAATTGAGTTTTGTAAATCGCATCATTAAACCATTAAATATCGAACCATCAATTTTGAACAACGAAATTTTATTGAATTACCTCATTATTTTTTCAATTAAAATGTATTGCTACACTGTTTATTTTCAGCTATGAAACCATCTTACAAAATAATTGTTCATTTATTGAATGGTAGCAAAAAATATATTTATTGGTTATTGACTATTTTTTTTTTTTTTTTTTTGTATACTTGATTCAACTAGCAGTGATGGTTGGTTATTTACTGGGCTGTCTAGCTTACCCTTATTTTATTTTTTTTTAGATACTAAGGAGTGGAGCTGCGTGGGGTTTTTACTTGTGGGAGTGCCGAGAGTAGGATTATGATTTAAGTACTTGGATTATTATTTTTATTTTATTAGTGGACTTGGTAGACAATTTCATATGATAAGAATTATCTATTTGTATGGTTTTTAGCATTATGATACTTAAGGATTTAATTTGAGTATTTTACATTATTTGTTATGTGTTGGACTCTTAGCCTTGCATGCTCACTTAAATGAGTGTGCGGCGTTGTCATGGAGCTTGGGGCGTGACAATTTTGTGGTATCAGAGCCAGGTTATAATTTTAAAGGTTGGTATAGAATAGTAGTGAGATTGGGTAGATGTAGGATTGGGAACGCTTATATTTTAGTATAATGTTAATTTTAATTACATGTTATAGGGACTTGAGAATAGAATAAGATGATATTTTATTATTGATGCATATAGGTTGCAATGGAACATGAGGAGACATTGGCAAATCTTGTGTGGTTAGTATAGATAGCAGGAGATTGCTTGTAGACTTGACTGTTTTAGATATGCGGGACTTTGACAAAATTCTTGGAATGGATAGGTTGGCAAGCAATTATGCTTCTGTTGATTGCCAAGGCAAAATGGTAGTATTTCAATTTCCTAATCAACCAGAATTTTGTTTTGTGGGTAGTGGAGTTAACACTCCTCCTTTGGTAATTTCAGCTTTGCAAGCTAGACGATTGTTGAGGAATGGTTGCGAGGGTTATTTAGCTTCTGTGAGAGATATTCGTGAGACTGAATTGAAGTTAGAGGATATTCTAGTTGTAAAGGAGTTTCCCGATGTTTTTCCTGACAACTTACCGGGGTTGCCACCAGATAGAGAGATTGAGTTTGCCATCGAATTGATACCCGACACGGGTCCTATCTCCAAGACTCCGTATCGGATGGCCCTAGCAGAGTTGAAAGAGTTAAAGGAACAATTATAAGAGTTATTAGATAAGGGCTTTATTAGGCCTAGTGTTTCTCCTTGGGGTGCGCCTGTTTTATTTGTGAAAAAAAAGAATGGTAGTTTTCGCCTTTGCATTGATTATCGAGAGTTAAACAAGGTGACAATTCGAAATAAATATCATTTGCCTAGAATAAATGACTTATTTGATCAATTGCAAGGAGCACAAGTCTTTTCTAAGATTGACCTTCGTACTGGATATCATCAGTTGAAGGTTAAGGCGGGAGATATACCTAGGACAGTCTTCCGAACTAGGTATGGGCATTATGAATTTTTAGTGATGCCATTTGGGTTGACCAATGCACCTGCAGCTTTTATGGATTTAATGAACAGAGTATTTAAACCCTTCTTAGATCAGTTTGTGGTAGTTTTTATTGATGACATTCTTATGTACTCGAAGAGTAAAGAGCAGCATGAAGAATATCTTAGAATAGTGTTGCAGTTATTAAGGGAGAAAAAATTATTTGCTAAATTAAAGAAGTGTGAATTTTGGATGGAGTGTGTACCATTTTTAGGTCATGTGATATCTAAAGACGGGGTGTCTGTTGACCCCAAGAAAGTGGAGGCGGTGGTAGAGTAGAATAGGCCTGCTAGTGTCACTGAAATTCATAGTTTCTTGGGTTTAACAGGTTATTATAGAAGGTTTGTTGAAGGATTTTCCCAAATTTCTATGCCTTTGACTCGTTTAACACAAAAAGGGGTTAAATTTGAATGGTCTGATGATTGTGAGAAGAGTTTCTAGGATCTAAAGAGTCGATTGGTGTCTGCTCCAGTACTAATAGTTCCGTCCGAAGATGAAGGTTTTACCATCTATAGTGATGCATCGAAGATGGGCTTGGGTTGTGTCCTGAAGCAAAACGATAAGGTAGTGGCATATGCGTCTAGGCAGTTGAAGCCATATGAGCAGAATTATCCTACGCATGATTTGGAGTTAGCTACCGTGGTGTTTGCATTGAAAATCTAGAGGCACTACCTGTATGAGGTGAAATATGAGATATTCACTGATCATAAAAGTTTAAAGTATATTTTCACTCAAAAAGAATTGAATATGAGGCAAAGGTGATGGTTGGAGCTATTAAAGGACTATGATTTGACTATCAATTATCATCCAGGAAAAGCCAATGCAGTGGCGGATGCCTTGAGTAGAAAGACCCCAAGTAATTTGGCTACCTTGATCACTGACCAAAAGAATATCTTAGAGGACTTGCGAAGGTTGAATATTGACATTAGATGACATAACCATGGAGTGCAGTTGGCAAACCTTAGGGTTCAACCCACATTGATTGATAGAATTAAAGATGCTTAAGGAAGAGATCCTCAATTGCAAAAACTTAAGGCTGAAATGGAAATAGGGCTACAGATGGAATTTTGTATGCATAAAGATGGAACCTTGAGATTTGGAGAGAGGTTGTGTGTGCCTAATGATTTGGAGCTCAAGAGAGAAATCCTGAGAGAAGCTCACAGTTCAGGATGTATGTACACCCAGGGAGCACTAAAATGTATAAAGACTTGAAGATGAACTTTTGGTGGAATAATATAAAGGGGGAAATTGCCCAATATGTTGCTCAATGTTTGGTATGTCAACAAGTGAAAGTTGAACATCAGAGACCTGCAGGTAAGTTACAACCTCTTCTTATTCCCGAGTGGAAGTGGGAACATATTACCATGGATTTTGTGACAGGGTTGCCTAGAACCCAAGGTGGTAACAATGCTATTTGGGTTATTGTTGATCGATTGACCAAATCCGCTCACTTTCTAGCTTTTAAGGTAGGGTTCTTCTTAGAGAGGTTTGCAAAATTGTATATCAAGGGGATTGTGAAGTTGCATGGTATTCCGATGATCATAGTGTCGGATAGAGATAGCAGATTTGTATCTATGTTTTGGAGGAGTTCGCATACAGCTTTGGGTACTAGTTTGAATTTTAGTACGGCCTTTCATTCTCAAACTGATGGACAGTCAGAGAGAACTATTCAAACTCTTGAAGACAGGTTGAGAGCCTGTATTATTGATCTTGGAGGTTCTTGGATGAGCACTTGGCCTTAGTGGAATTCTCTTATAATAATAGTCATTATGCGAGCATTCAGATGGCACCTTATGAGGCTTTATATGGACAAAAGTGTAGATCACCTATTTGTTAGGATGATGTGGGCGAAAGGAAGTTGTTAGGGCCTGAGATTGTGCAACAAACAGTGGACAAGATCAATCTTATTAGAGAGCGACTTCGCACTGCACATAGTAGACAGAAAAGTTATGCAGATAATAGGAGACGCGATTTGGTGTTTGGGGTTGGAGACCATGTGTTCCTTAAGGTGTCTCCTATGAAAAGAGTAATGAGGTTTGGTGTTCGTGGTAAATTGAGTCTTAGATTTGTTGGACCATTTGAGGTTTTAGATCGAATTGGAGAGGTAGCTTACAGACTTGTCCTACCACCTTCACTAGTTGGAGTTCATAATGTCTTCCATGTTTCAATGTTGAGGAAGTATATACCGAATCCCAATCATGTGATTGATCATGCACCGTTGCAATTTAAGGAGGATTTGACCTATGAGGAACACCCTGTAAGAATTGTTGATAAGAAGGAGCAAGTTTTGAGGCGTCGAGTCATCCACTACGTTAAGGTTCAATAGAGCAATCACTCGGAGAGAGAAGCTACTTGGGAACTTGAGGATGAAATGAGACAAAAGCATCCACAACTTTTTGAGACTACAGGTATGTCAAATTTCGAGGACGAAATTTCCTTTAAGAGGGGAAGAATGTAAAATCCAAGTTGTGTGTAGGATTATTTTATTGGATAGATTAGTAATTAAATTAATTTATATGGGTCATTTATTAATATCAAAGAATTAGTTATGAGATGACATTATATTTCTATTACTTAGATGAGTAATTTTGTAACTTTGAGAAATTAGGTTAATAAGCCCACCTATTGTGGCTTTAAGTCTTGGGAAACAAACAAAACAGAGGCTGGGAATTGCTCCATAGGCGGCTAGGGTTTGAGAAGGTAAAAGAAAAAAAAAAAGAAAAGAAAAAGAGAAGAGAGATTCAAGTGAGGCTGTAATAGGGATTGGAGGCAGCACGTTGGTGATTTTGGGACACCCATTGGTTAATGTAAAATCTGTCTTTACTGTTAATTATTAAGTTTATGTTGAGGAATTTAATAATCAATGCATTAAGGGGATTTGGAAGATCTATAGGTGCCTACTTAGGTTTTGAGAATTGGGTGCAATGTCTAAGTGTAACTTTGGGTGGGTAATAGAAAAAATGGAGTTTTGTATCATGGGTAAGGGTGTGTTTGGCCATAAAGTTGGGTTGAATGGTTTGATCACTTGGATATTAAAGCAATACATTAATCTAATATGGTGGGGCTTTTGTGGATGTATGTAACACGTAAAAATATTAATTTATTTGAGGTTTTGTTTATTAGGTTTGTGTGATTGAAGTGGTGGAGCTAGGTGTTTGAAGTTGGAGTTGGTGTTGGTGTTGGAATATTATTTCTAAGCATTTGGTGTAAGTAACCCTCTATCACTGTTGGTTCATTTTTATTCCTACTGAATCGTTTAAAATTATAAATATTTATTTATAGTTTCCATGTTCTCTTAAAATAAAATATGGGTCAAGTATAAAACAATATCGAATATTATTATGAAAGTTATTTGAATATTTTGTGAAACTATTCTGAAAATTGTATCAAATGTTTATTCTGAAAATATCGAATATTTTATTTTAAAGTTGTGTATTGTTCGAATTTTGAACATCACTCTAGTTTGACTATGATTTGGACCCTAGCCAATGGGGGTTATTTATTGGCACATAAACTAGTTTCTTTTGGGGCTTTACCACCAGTCTATGTGTGGTTTTGGGCCTCGTCACGGGCTAAGTGATCGTAGTCACCAAGACTTGAGTTTTGTAAATTGTATCATTAAACCATTGAATATCGAACCATCAATTTTGAACAACGAAATTTCTTCGAATTACCTCATTGTCTTTTCAATTAAAATGTATTGCTACACTGTTTATTTTCAGCTATGAAACCATTTTACAAAATAATTGTTCATTTATTGAATGGTAGCAAAAAATATATTTATTGGTTATTGACTATTTTTTTTTTTTGTATACTTGATCTAACTAGCAGTGATGGTTGGTTATTTACTAGGCTGTCTAGCTTACCCTTATTTTTTTTTTTTTCAAATACTAAGGAGTGGAGCTGCGTGGGGTTTTTATTTGTGGGAGTGCCGAGAGTAGGACTATGATTTAAGTACTTGGATTATTATTTTTATTTTATTAGTGGCCTTGGTGGACAATTTCATATGATAAGAATTATCTATTTGTATGGTTTTTAGCATTATGATATTTAAGGATTTTATTTGAGTATTTCACATTGTTTGTTATATGTTGGACTCTTAGCCTTGCATGCTCACTTAAATGAGTGTGCGGCGTTGTCATGGAACTTGGGGCGTGACAAAAGGAGTTTGCCCTAAAATGATTCAAATATTTATTTTGTATAAATAAATGAAATTAGTGTTGTAAATATGAAATTGGACGAATATTGAAATAAATGGTGGAGTTGGATATGTATTACTTCACACCTTTGGAAATTTTGAATAAATTATCTGTCTTGAGATTGAATATCTGTTTAGAAATAACTGTATTGGGCTATTGGTGGAGGATAGCTATGATTGTTGTAGAAATTGCATGAGGATTAGGTGAATTAAAACTAATCTATTGTTGGTTGTTATTGAATATGACTATGTTTTAAATACATTGTATACGTATGATGTTTGAGAGGAGAAATGAGATGTACTTCATGTTTGAGAGGAGATAGGGGATGGACTCCATTGAAATTAAGTTGGCTGGAGTGTTTTGGGTGAAAGTCCAAAAACTGCGCGTATACATAGGTGCCGATCCCGCAGACGAAATTTTCGTAAAATGGCAAATTGAAGTATTTGTGTGATAATTGTGTTGATTGAAGAACCGCTGAGTTGTAGTCTCAGTTGGGTTGTTGAAAGATAATGAAATTGGCTCATGAATTGAAATGAATTAAAGGAAAATGGATTGAGATATGAACTTGGTACTCTATGATTATATAAAAATGTGAACGTTTTGTCACAGACATTGTATATGCACATTGTACTTATATCTTTGTTAAATCTTATATATTGTGTTAGATTATTCCTACTGGGCTTTGGCTCACCTATTTGGGAAAATTATTTTCAGGTGTTGGTGATATGCCTCCTCCAAGGTAATAGCTTGGAGGGACTTTTGGGAGTAAGAGCTTTTGTCTTTTGTTGTATTCTTTTTGTATAGCCAAGTGCTTTAATTGTATGAAGCTAGGCTCACTTTTGTTGTAACCAAGCGATGACTTGGAAAGATGTAAGCCCATAGGGCATATGACATGGAAAGATGTTTAGTTTTTAGTTCTTATATCATTACAACACATGTTGTAGATTCATGATGAACAGTTTGTGAATGTATATCGCATGCGTTATTTTCTGTATATGAACTTTGATGAATGAAGGCATATTATTTCTATTATCATTTCGCTTATGGGTTTTATTTATTGTATTATTTTGGGGGCGTCACACATTTTTAGCCCTGTCATCGCCTCCTTTCGTAGATCACCTTCACCGCTGTCAACCCTTCTTCTCACTCGCGCTCCGCCACAGTCTCCTTCCTAGCCTAGTCATGCCTCCCTTCCGTCAGCAACCCTGCAACCCACCACTTTGCAGATCGCGAGAGAGAGAGATCATGGGGATTCGTCGGAGCTGGAGAGCGGTGATGAGATAGCGGTGGTGAAATGGCGGTGGCTGTAACAATGGTGGCTAGGGTTAGGGTTTGGATGTTGTGTATTCAACTAAGATGTATATTGATATTCTTTTGTGGCCATTTTGGTCATTTTAGGCAAGGTCATTAGTGCAATAAAAAATAACCAATTAATGATGTGCCTTGAGACAAAATGTGGTGTGTAAATAGATGCACCTAGATTAGACACCCAAACTTGGCGATAATGAAGAGCACCACTCCTAATCACTAGGCGAAAAACAAGAGCATTAGCTTAGCCAAGAATTAAACTAGAGAGTTAAGAGATTATAGCCCTCAAATAATTGAAATAGGCACCTTGCATTCCTAATTCCACCTTTCCATTCTGTATGATAGTCATCCGAATGCCCTAATGTGACAACACATAGGCTATGTTCGTTTGGAGCACATAGACTTTGTGATTAGATTAATAACCTAACAAAATTCATAATTCCACTCTTGGTTAAATGAAATTGGAGTCCGGGCTAATAGTCTACCTGGACATACTTTGCATTGATAATTCGAAAGTTAACAGTCTTAGGAAAATACTAATCTCATCTAACCCCAATCCATTCAAACAAACATGGCCTTAAGATATATCAAGCTGAAAAAAAATTTAGTGATCACAATCAATAAATTAGTGATTTTATTAATTTCTCATAAATACAATTTGAAAGACAGTTTTCTCAAATGTTACTAATAAATCTGAACCACAGAGATGCATCATGTTTTGCAGAAGGGTACACACAGATACATTGTTCATTCATAGCTGATTTATTACCTTGTAAATTGAGAGAGGTGATCAACATGAATGTGGGCATCATAGACAGAAATGGCGTCCAAGGAAACCTGAAGAGGGTCCCCTCCAACTTCTTCAAACAAAACTAAGAGGTTTCCAGAAGGTTTCAAGAAGGATGGAGGCACATGGTACCTATGAAAGAAATGATAAAGCAAGAACTATTAGAGAGAGAGAGAGAGAGAGAGAGAGAGAGGGGTACATAACACAAACAATTGGCATTCAATTTGTTTAGTTACAGAATAGGGCAAATTATGGTAGAAGTCCCCATAGTTTACCATTTGTGTCAATTTGGTACTTGAAGTTCCACAACCACCTCTCTCTCATGAAAGCCCAGCAATCTGGGTGTATTACACATGGGCATAAATTGTCTAGTCTTCCAGGAACACCATGTGGTGGTATGCCCAATCAATAGTGTTTTGTGAATTTCCATATTACTCCTATATTTTTGGGACATGTAAGTACATAGACCCTTACTCTTGGCCTGGCACACTGTCACTATGGAATTCCCAGAACCCCTAGATAAATACGCACACGGGGGGATCAACAAACGCTCTCTTGTGAGAATTTGTTGCTTAAAAAAATCTGAAAGTATGAAAAGTAACATAACATACAGTGTTTGCGAAGGAGTTCCCTTAGAGGTATGAAATGAGATCCAATAGCGACCAATGCTTTGTCCATTGACCCAAGCTTCGCCTTTGCCCATGGTGCTGAGGTTCAAAGCAACTGGGTCATCTCCTATGGGTGCATCAAACATAGCCTGCTAATTTTTGGGGGAGTGAGTCATAGCCTACTACATTATCAAAATATGCAATCTTGTAATTGTGCATGCCACATAAAAAAAGAAGAAGGTATTTTTGTATCATTTTCTCTAGGGATGTACTTAATTAGACTAATCTTTTAAGAAGTGATAATAAGGATAAGAAATTAAAGGTATTATTGTGTAGTAGTTCACCCAGTTGAATCAATGACTGTGAAAATTCAATTTTAACCTTTGGCTAAATTGAAGATCTTTTTTCACTTTCTTCAAGTCATCATAGAAATTGAACCAAGCTCATGAAAGTAATGGATGTTGAAGCTTAATTCAGTGTTAATTTCATTTCAGTAAATTAATGGTATGCATGTTCTTAGACTAATTTTTTATTTTGTTTCTTGAATAATACAATGTATCCTTAAATAAATTATTTGTGACTATAAACATGAAAACCTACTTGCATTATTGAATACCTTATACCAAGTGAGTGGCTGATTAGTGGAGATTCTGGTTTTACTCCAATCCACATTACTTAGGTTTTGTTCATCATATATGTGCAACTTCTCTCCCAAAAGCCCAACCTGAAATGACAAGTCAATTTTGATGATGCTTGAGAACAAAATTTTGGAAGAGCTTCGACTTTGATACATGAATTGTTCTACATAGAATAGAAGAGTTTACTTGATATCCACATTCATGGTCGGTAAAATTGTAAACTTCTTCAGAGCATCGAATCTCCACACTCGTCAATCCAGCAAATCTTTTCTCGAGAAAAGGTCCCGAGTCCTTGAAATAATAGTCAAAGACAATTTTCAGTTGATACTTGAGAGAAGAGAAGAGAAGAAGTTTAATATGGCAAAAATGGTGGAAATAAATACATCCACACAAATTATATTACCGGCAATCCAACCATTACACTTAGTATTGATATATTGCTTATGTCATTATTTAACAATATTGAGTTCTCGAAAGTTAATCCCTTGACATCATGGCTTCCATGTGCAGTTCCTGAAAATAACATAAACATAGCTTTTAGTTGTGAAGGATTAAATATGCCTAGTCAAGATCAAGAATTACAACTTCATGGAGCTAAACTGGTGTTACTAATTTTTTGGGAGGTTAATGTAATTATCGCAAAACTGTGGGGCTCGTATTTTCTCCAAACCTCAAGTGAGGTCAGTGTAAATTATCCATTTTATTTCTATGGTTTTATTCTCCAGATCATGATCATTCCGCTGAAATGAATAGAAGATATAAAAAATCTAAAAGTATTATGTTCTTTTCATAAATGTCATAAACAGGCATAAACATGACTTACCAAAATACATTTTGTTGGCAAAAACATGAACAACATGTCCAAGAGATTCGATATGTAGTAATGGCTTGGTGCATGTTGAGTTTTGTTGAAACCTATGTACAACACAATTAAATGAAGTGTATGATTTCATTACCCAAACCAACCTATTATTTCAATCGCATTTTTACATGTTTCCAAAGAGATGACAATACCTGAAGGTATACCAAAGATAATCAGATTCATCTTTGGTCATATTCATATGCTCTAGCAATGTATTTGATTTTATTGAGGTATCTGAAAAGTTTGGGATGACATCTTCGAATTCTTCCCATCTCTCTGCAGAATCAAATAATTCGATCGATGTTGTCATTCTCTCATTATGCTCTGTTTTCACCTATGCATGACAAAACAAAGAGTGAAAAACCTTTGTGGACTTTGCACTGGAGTTCCATTAGATTCTCTTGATGTTAATTTGTGTTAACAACTATATATAATGAGAGTCGCATGAATTATGGTGTGAGGGTCAGCAAGAAAAGGCGGTATCTTATGTAACGGGCACACTACAGTGATCTACCCGTTGCACATATACAAAGTCCAACAAGGAATGGGCAGACTAGCTCTACAGAGATATCCTAGTAGGATTGCATATGTGCCTTGGAGTGCTATGCAAAGCCGGAAAGTAATGCAAGTGGGAAAATGGAGAATTTTAATTGTGCATATTATTATAAGCTTTCACTAATGAAGAAGACCTTATATTTTAGTAGGAAGTTAATCTTTTAGAGTACCTAATTTATCTACAAATGCATTTATGTATGTGAGGATTTAAAATTTATGAAAAAGGATATGAGTATCATCTCCACAGTGATCCCATTCATGTACTCTGTTTGAGCTGCATCAAAATTTATAGCGGATTGGTTGTTTATGTGAAACGAAGTCCCAAATCATTTGAGTACTAAAGTAATATGTAGTAAATAAGCGTGAAGGCACCCTCACCTCAATAGCTAGTTTTGGGGTTAAGTTCTACGGGGTGGACAAACATCACGTCGGGTCGGGCCAGGTTCAGGCCAGGCCAACACTAGTAAGAGACTTCGTGTCTGTCCAAACCTGGCCTGGCCCTAACATCGGGCCTCTATATCTGCCCAAGTCCGATCCAAAAAATAATTACAAATCTCAAACCCACTCATCAAATTATATGTTAAAAAAAAAAAATTAAAACATTCCATACTTAGGCTAAGTTTGGCTAAACAAAATAAGTGCACTTATTTCATCTTTTTATCTTTTTTGGGTCACATCAATCAACATCTCCTCTCTACTTTTTCTACACATAATACAATAAAAGTCAAAAAGTGCACTTATTTAGTCTTCCTAAACTTGGCCTTAAATTCAATCACAAATTATATTTCTTAAATAAATATATTAATAGCATTATAAATTGAAAAATTTTGTATATAAATTGAAGGATTTCTTAAATAAATGCAATCACACATCACCACAAATGTGAGTTTCAATAAAATTAACAAAGATAAATTCTAGACCTCAAATTTTTTTTTTAATGTATTATAAATAAATAAATAATTAACGGGTTGGGCCGGATTAAAAATATAAATCCCAAGCCCAGCCTATTAATATTTCAGACTGAAAATATTGGCCTAGATTGGCCTTATGGGCTAAAATAACCTTCCCAAGCCCTAGAAAAATAGGGCAGGGCAGGGCTGGGCGGGTCAACGGGCCAATGTCCCACCCCACTGTATAACATGGTATCAAAGCCTGAGTACTAGGATGGGTAGGGTGTGTGTCCCTTGGCTTGCATGCCGCAGGTGTTGCCGAGGGAGCACACTGGGCGTGAGTGAGGGTATGAAGCAAAGTCCCACATTGTTTGAGTACTAAAGTAATATGTAGTAGATAAGCGTGAGGGCACCCTCCCTCAATGGGTAACTTTTGGAGTTGAGTTCTACCGAAGACCATGTAACAATTTACACTTGTACTTGAGAGAAGAAAGTATTAGCCGGTGTATCTCATGCTTTGTTCTTCTTTTCGTTACAAGTTAGAATATCATACATCAGTTTCCAAAAAGGAGAGTAACCATGTGGGCTCCAACTGTTATCACATAATCTAAAGAAGCAAGTATCACTCAAGGGCAGGTGGTAGGTATAACTATTAAGCATGTATAGAAAATTGAAAAGTTAACCGTAATTATGAAATACTAATACTCTATGCCAAGAAGTTACGAGAGGCATAACTACTGTACCTAGTAATACTGAATTCTGTATTTCTTACCCCAACTATTAAGCTGTGTGTGATTCCAAAACAGATAGACCATAATTGCTTATGGAAATTCCATGTAATACTAAAGCTTACCGTTGCAGTGTTAAAAATTACATTTGAACAGTCTGGTAGGATGCTTATTGACTTTGGAAGCAATTCAAATGATACATTTTGAAATAGGACAGTTGCATTATCTCTTCCATTGTTGTTTACCAGAAAGGCTACACACCCTCCCGAGTCTTCTTGGAAAACATAAGCCTGTAATACATCAAACAACTTATTCTTTATTACTACTATCTTGTATATTGTTGTAAAAACTAACTAACTTGCAAGAGAAACCTCAAGTGTAAAGGGAATACCTCTTGAAGTTGACCTAGAGAGAAATTAGTCTGCACTCCTTGCAGCAAAGTCATGGAGCAGAGCTTCATTGCAGCGTGCAGCTCCTTTAGATGTCCCCATTTCGGTTGTCTCAATAAGCCTGCATTTGATGAAATATTTGATCTTTCTTTCTTACATTGAAAATTGTTGAGCACGATAAAATGCGATTTACTCACCATATTCATCAAGGGGAGCTTGGTCATAATAACTTGTTATGAAATAGGCAGCACTGGTTCTTCCAAGGTTTGTTCCACCATGATACTAGATTAATGCAAGTACAATGTTTGGTTTGAATGTTGGGAGGATGTGTATTCAAAAGCTTCATATAGATACTGATAGATTAATGTACAACCAATTAAGAATCAATGACTAACTATAATTGGATTTCAATGTCAGACAAATGTACCATGTAATAGTTCACATAGCTTCCCCTTTTTGCAATGAAGATTGTGACATGAAATGCAATGTCTTCAGCAGACCTTATGTATGGTTCTCCACCATATACTTGATAGCTTCAGAAGGAAAAATAAATAAATAAATTTAGCCAGTTGGACATAATCGAAATAATCATTTTAACCATTGCTCAAAACGATTAAAAAAGGAGCTACTTTTATTTGCTTTTTTCCTCTTTCCAATCATTAAATGGAATGTAAAAACAGTAGTGAAACCATACAATGATGTCCAATTCTCTGTCCACATTGATGGCTTATTTGGAGAGTTGGGTCCTAGAAAAGTTTCTCCACATCTCATCCCATTGCATGTATTGATCTGCAAGTTTGAAGTTCAACAATACATCCATTAAAACACTTCTAGATTATAGATCAAAGTCTCAAACTGTCAAGGGTACGGTTTTGCCACGGGTCTAGTTTATATTTCTGCTAAAACCACTAATTCAAACTGAAAATAGTGGACTAACCACAGGATCAGGAGCATCACTTTGCTTGCACATGATCCATGGTACACCAGTCTGGAGTCCCACTGCCATTGTTGCTGCCCAACGGACATATGAAGGTCCACTTTCATTAAATGCTGCTTCAATGTTTTGATATTCATTCTCAATCTACATTAGCATATATCTTATTAGCAGAGAATAAAAAATATCTTTGTGGTAAAAAATATACCAGTTATTTTTTCAAGGATGCAGAGAATAAAAAATATACAGTTATAATATAAGTCTTATTAGCAGAAAAACCAAGTAGATTAACATCTGAGAGAGTTATTTTTTCACCTGTGATAGTATAATTGGACCTCCTTGTGAAGCATATAAACCTTCTGACTTCATCATGTTAACTATCTTTGTGGTAAAGTTTTGCATGTAAAACTACCACCACCAAAAAAAAAGAAAAAAGAAAAAAAGAGATGAGAAATAAGGTCGCGTGAATCTGTTATGCATTTCTTTAGCAGAGTGCTCTATACAAGATCAGGAAAAATACTAGTAAAATATAAATGTAGTCTTCAGCAGAGTGCTCTATAGAACATATTCATTAACCTTATTGCTGAGGAGTTAATACTTAGGTCACACACAAATACAGAAACTAGCACGTGTTTGAGTGTGTTTCAGATATACATAGAGAGAGAGTACCTTGAAGGGCTCATTATCTGATCGATAGATAATGTCAGGGATATCATGGAGCCAAAATGGGAAGCCCCTACAAAACCACATCAGCTCAGTCCAGTGCAAGATGAAGGCAATCCTAATAATTGTCATATGCATGTGAACCAAAAATTAAAAGCCAATCACAGTGCATTCCCATTATCACATCATATAATCAAGAGCATCCTTTCAAGTAAATTTTATGACAACCTGTGTCTGAATCTCTCTGTATATAGTCAGGGAAAATGCTTAAACGTAATTTGAACTGCACCCACCACCATTACGTCGCTTTAAATAATAGTTAAAGATTAATTTATTAAGCATGACATCACAGGAAACAATTGGATCTCACAAGGCCACTATTTTGTCAAATAAAAGTGAAAGTCATACCAGTATTGGGCAAAATAAGGTATCAGCTGCCTGGTTCACTGGCTTAGGTGGTGGCTTTTGAAACTCGAGTTTACTTTACTGGGGTGACCATAGTGTGGTATTATTAGTCCATTCTTTCAAATGAAAACAATATCAGTCAATGACCTTTCTTTCTCACTTTCTAACAAGTGAAAGCAAACATTAAGCTGTAGATAATTTCAAACAATATTAAAGTTATGTGCTGCATTTCTTACTAAACAAACCACTCCATTCTGACATACCATACTATGGCCATGCATGAAAAATAAAAGCTAAGCGTGGGTAATCTATGCCAATTTCCAAAAAATCTTATATCCACAATTCCTAAAGAAAGATATGGTGCTAGGGAAGGCTCCACTCATTGCAGAAAGTATAATGGTACCAACCCATATGTCCATTCACTCTCAATGAAGGGTCCAATTCTGAGACAAGCATACAACCCCTGTGATTGGATTTCCTTAATGAACTTCACCAAATCATATCTTCCACTGAAATCATACTGTTCAACACAAAACCCACTATTAGCATGAGAGAGAGAGAGAGAGAGAGATTTTCGTCTGGGGCTGAGTTGAGACAGTAGCTGACCTGACCAGGTTGGGGCTCATGGAGGTTCCAAAACACATAGGTTTGTATAACTTCCAGCCCTCCTTCCTTGGCTTTAGTAATCAGAGATGGCCACATCTGCAAAAGAAAAATAGGTTCCTGTTACCATAGATTTATATACTCTCTGTTAAATTTTTATTTTTTATTTTTTATTTGGCTGCTAACTAATAGAACATCCATATAAATAACTTAGCAAAACAAAGTAAATCCATTTAATCATTTTCATTTCTTTTCGTTTGAGGTATCATTGTTATACCACCACATAGTATTACAGTTATACCCAATATTTACTTTTGTTTGTGTATTCATGCGAGGAGGTCCTAAATAAACCCCAAAAAAAATCTCCACACCCACCATTCTAGAGTTTTTTCCTTTTAAGTACAAGGGTCTCAATACATAATTGAGTGTAGAGAGAAGTATTTGAGTGTATTTTGAAGCTCCTGTGCATGGTGTGGCACTTGTGACAACGTACAAATGAGATTGGATCATTACTTGTTACTTTATTTTTCTAATCAAACAAAAAAGCAAAGAATGAACATTTTTCGTTTGAAGAGAATTGTTTCTCAAAAAATACATTTCTAGTTAACAAAAAGTTAAAAATAAAAGAAAAGGTAAAAAGTTAAATTAATTGATAGAAGAGAAAGTGAAGGAAAAGAAAATAACAAGGATGTGCACTTCATTTAATTGATTGTAAAATATTACATACAACCTTTTAGTATAATTTGTTGTATTATCTAGTTTGATTAATGTATATTAGTAAAATGTTTTATCTGCAAAAGATCCTCAAAATGAGAGACTAAATTAACTCCCAGTGAGTTATTTTCCATCTTTTACGACCACATCCCTATTGAAAGAGATATGCTACATCCTGACAGAAAAGTCACAAAATACTCACATGGGGGACTCCACAAATGGTGCAGTTTATTGTGAGTCCCACTCCTACAGAGTATTTTGTGTCTCATTTTTTTGTGCCCGTGGCACTTGCCACATTGAAAATAAATAGGAAAGGACAGTTCAAGAATATCATTCCACTTGTCTCTAATACCAGCAATCACTTTTTGACTCTAGCAGCCATTTCTGGTGCCAACAACGATTTTATGACACAGGGTGCCATTTTGCTGTGAAGAAATTTAACCTAAAATAGTTATATCATATGTAGGTTTTGAATAGATTCCAATACCAAACGAAAGTCATTGTTAGAAATTTCATTCTTGACAAGTTTCCCAGCACTGCAAGTAAATTAAACTATTCCCTCTTTTTTAAGTCTATTATAAATCACACCTTTTCATCCCGTAATTTACTTATTGGTAAATTAAAAATACATGTCCTAAGGTTTATAAAAAAAAGAGATTTCCTTTTGTTTGAAAAAGTACAAATAGCCCATTGTTAGAGTTTGTCTTTGGGAAGAGTTACTAGGAAAAGCAAAATGGGCTAATTACACCCTCCACTACCAAAATAAAATTACCCTAATACCCCATCCCCTTTCTCCCTAACCCAAAACCTTCTCTCCCCCCACTTCCCCCACCACCCCTGCCTTCCCCTCCCTCCCATGCCCTCATGTCCAAGTGAAAAAAAGAGAAGTACAAAACACAACATCCTCGCACAGCGGTGTGGCGGGGTGGGTGTGTGCGCGATGCCAAACAGCAATTAAGAAATCTATCCAACTAGTCAATTGATTCAAAACCAAAAGATATGGAGAATTGATACAAACGGGAAGATCAAAACTTAAGAAGAATAACAACAAAAAAGTTTATCTGTCCAAATATTGTTGAAGTAGTTTTTTTTTTTTCTCACTCATTGTACCATGATTTTAACCAAGCCCCTAACACTGTTATTCTTTGTTGAGGTGTGTGAATATTGTGGGTTGAGTGATTTAGCCCTCCCTAAACTGTGAGCTTTGTTATAATCTGTGTTATAGGTGTTGCTTATTTGTTTGTTTCACATGTGTATTATTGTTACTTCCAGGTTATTCTAATCTGTGTTGGGAAAGAAGTCACATGGACAGTAACTTTGTTCTGGCCAGCTGGAGGCTTCGGGGAGTGATGGAGACAGAAAGACCAGGCTGCACTGTTGTGCCAGTCTAAGTGGAAAATCTCCCAATGGAAAATACTTTGGTTGCGTTTGGTAGAACTTTGTAACTATGATTTGAGAGTATGAGTTGAATTTTGAGTTTGGTAGAGCTTTGTAACTATGATTTGAGAGTATGAGTCGTATTTTGAGTTTGTGAGTTTTGGAATTATGATTTGAGTGTGGAAAATTTGTTTGGTGAAAGAGTTTTGAAAATAATTTTAAAAAGAATTTTGAATTGAGTGGGAAATTTTTGATGTGACATTTGATATTTGATACAAAAACTTATAACTCATAACCAAACATACAACTCAAAATTCTATTAAAGCACATAAAAAATTTTAAAAATTTTGGAAAATATTTTTTTCGAATATATAAAAATTAACATATCAATTGCAAAAAAAAATAAAAAAAAATAAAAAAAATGCACTGTTCCGGTCAACCGGTGGTACGACCGGTTAGGCCAAATTTCAAAAAAATTGAAAATCACGCCCTCAAACAAAGTTCTCTGTAGAGTTTTGTCTTGGTTGTGGAAATATAATTTGAAAGGCGTATCCAAACGTGAAGTTAGAATGTGAGGGTAGAAATAGAAAACTATTTCCAAAATTGTTCCAAACAGAGCCTTTGTCTTTCGTTTAAATATTGTAATAGTTCATTTCTTTTTGATTTGTATAGAGTCTATAGCTGTCTAGTCCTAGATGATTGTAGCTTTTGGTTTTGATTCCCTATCCCTACAGGTTGTGTAGGGTTATCTTTGGGTGGGAACTATATGCATGTGCTGCTTTGGAAAACATAACAAGGATAGATTTGTTCTTTTTGTGTGCTGCTGAGCATGGTTTATGGAGGCAAGCTTTTTTGCTAGCTAGAGATACATTGCTGCTATTGAAGGATGATTCAGGTGCAATGTCTGTACTCTATTGGATATGCTGCCCTGGTGCTTGCTGTTTTGGAGTGATATGAGTGGGGAGCTTGATGGCAGCCCTTTATTTTGTGATATGTTGCTGATGTTTGGGTTTTTGAACTTGTTCATTCTCCCTATTTTGAGTTTAAATATGGACATTGAATAGGTTGTATGGTCCAACCTCTTTATTTTGTCTCCTAGTTTCCGTTAGTATATTATATTTGTAACTGTTTTGTTTTAGTTGGTTTTTTCTGTATAGCTTTGGTAGGGCGTGGGGTATACCCTCACAATCTTGTAAATTTTCTTGTTTTATCTAATGACTTATTCATCAAAAAAAAAAAAAAAAACAACAACAACAAAAAAGGAAATACAAGGGCCACAACCCTAACACATATTAAACCAATGGCTGTAAGATTTATTTATTTTTTTCGGGGGCATAAAAAGTCTCATTAAACCCAAAAAAAAATAAAAAAATGCTAAAAGCAGGATTTTAATTGAACAACAAGCTTTAGGGCACACATTGAACAATATTCAAATAAGTATATGGGCTTATGAAAACTGAATAACATGACTAAGATAATGGTCTTCTGTAGCCCAGCCTAGCCCAGCCCAATTGGTAGGATAGAACTAATCTTGGGAGACCTGAAGTTTAATGACGGGGTAAACCACTAGTAACCCGTGGGCACTCAAACACAAAACCTTGTATTCTATATTAGCCCTGGTTTAGAAATAAGTTATTTAATAATTTTTAAATTTTTTAATTAAAATATAAGGTAAAAAAATTATGAGTTATTTGGAATGGTCGCACTTTTTTAACTTTTTATGAAATATGAGTTGGATATGTGACTTTAAATAGAATAGTAACTTTTTGACTTTTTTAAGTTATGACAAACAATACATTAATATGTTTAAAATGATTTTTTATGAAAATATATGCAAAAAATAAAAATAAAAAAAAGAAATCTTTCAACTTTTTGAAATATATTATAAATTATTTAATTTTTTTAATAATTTTTTTGACTTACAAGTCAAACTATTGCATGTTAAACGAGAAATAAGATTTTTGCCCTCGACTAAGGCCAAGTTTGGCATATTGTAAAAAAGTCAAAAAGTCAAAAAGTAGTTAACACTATTCACCAAAAGTCAACAATTACGGCTGCACAACTCCCAATCCTAATTTTTCCCTACAAATCAATTTTTATAATTTTTTATTACACATTTTTTTCATAAAAAGTCAAAAAATTAATCCAAACATCCATATTTTCTTCCTCAATTTTTTAGTCAAAAAAAAAAAAAATACACTTATTTAAGACATCCCAAACAACCCCTTAGAATTAATATTATTTTAATCATTATCTTTGCAGTTTAAACCAATCCGACCCACCATCCAGCCGAGCAAGGATCCTCTCCTTGCATTCTCATACCTGCTGCTGGCCCCTGTCCCCAAACTACATTTTTATTACATAAGAATTCACAAGTCCAAAAAAAAAGAAATTCCAAGATCAGAAATTCAGCCCTACAGTTTAATGTTAATCTCTTTTCTAAGCAACCTTAAAAGCCCAAACTAATAACATTGAAAAAGATGGCTAAAAGAGACCAAAGTGAAGATACCTGATTATCCACCCATTTGGATTTTCTGGGTGAGGGTCACATCTGAAGCTTCTCTCTCTCATGGAGGAGTCTGTAGGATCGACAGATGTAGATGGGTATATGGAGGAGTATTACTTTATTGTTTTCATCCTGGTTTTGTAAAAATTTGGAGAGAGAGAGAGAGAGAGAGAGAGAGAGAGAGAGAGAACAAGGAGAGAAGAAGAACGATGGACGAGACAGGCTCAAGGAGTTTTTAAACAGCAGTTTGTATGGATAAATAGATATAATAAGTAATAATTTTAAAAATAAATTAGGTAAAATAAAGAGCATATATATATTTTATATTTTAGTTAAAAAAAGTTGAATAATTAATTATTTAAGTTTAATTTTAAAATTTATTTAAGTTTGGTTTATTATATTTTCGAGTTGATTTCAAATAAGTTTATGTTAAATTGAATTTGAGTAATTTGATATTTTTATGTTAAATTAATTTTAAATTTATTAAACTGAGTCGAATGAATTGCTCAAGCTTAATTTAAATTTTTAAAAATGTATTCAAAACTAACGTATTTAATTGGACTCGAATAAATTTTTAACTAACTAATTTAAATTTGAACTATTTGATTGGTTCATCATCTTTAAAAATAAATATAAGGGAATGTTGGAGACAAAACCTTGACTTCTGTACAAATACACTTTCAGTCATCAACCTAATTGACACAATAATTTTGCCTCTACAAAGAAAAACACTTTTTAAATACAAAATAGATGAAGCCAACTAATTTGAAATAAAAATTTATTAATAGTAGCATCTTCTTTTGTTCTTTTATATAACCCGACTCATTTTAACCATGTTGACTTCTTAACGAGATATGAATAATGTGTAGATTCAATTTTAACTATTTTGTTAGATGATGTAAATTTAATGTTATATAACGAGACTCACTCTTGAAGCACATCTTTTTTCTAAGTAAATATTCTGAATTTCTAACATTATTGTTAAGAAAATTGAATTAATTACCTGAGGAGTGCTGCGAGGATAGTGAATTGAACCAGAAAAGAGTAATTTTCTTTGGCCATCAATGATGAGAGATCTTCCATCATATGTCACATTATTATTCTCTCTAGCAACATTGCTTCCTCCTCCTCCTCCTTCCACCATTGCCGTTGCCACCACCACCATAACCACCATCCACAGCGACCACTTCATCTCTGATCTCTCTCCCTTACCCAGGTTCAAATTTCAGATAACACCTTATACGTACACATATATACATACATACATACACTAAGACATCTACTAGAGGAGGTTGAGGCAGGCAAAAAGCAGTAGGTGAAGTCCAAACAACAATGACAGCAACAAAAGGCAGTTGGTGTGATTTTATTTATTTATTTTTCTATTTTTTTAATATTTATTTTTATGTGCAATCCGTGAAGTTTGTTAGCCAGCCTTGTGATTGTTCTTTGTTTTGATGCGGTTTATAAGATGGGAAATTCTATGCTTTGGGCGTATTACATATGCACTTTGTTATAATTTTATGTCTTTGCTTATGATTTAAGAGATTTTTTATTATACCTTATGTAGTGTTTGGTTATAATTATTATTTTTTTAATTATGATTATCATATAATTGAGTTATGATATTTGTGATAATTAAATTTACAAATGTCATAACTTACATATGGTTAAAGGTGATAAAAGAACCAAACAACTCAAGCTCGACTTGTGTTCGATTTGTTAAAAGCTCATTTGAGCTCCGTTTGTTAAATAAACAAGTTAATGTTGAACATATTTTAGAGTTCGCTAAAATTTTCAAACCAAATTTAAACAGTCAATTGCTCGTTCGGGTTGGTTCAATAAGCTTAAAATTATATAAAAATATCAAACTACTCGAGCTCAGCTCGATCAAAACTCGTTTGAAATCGACTTGAAAGTTTAATGAATCAAATTTGAACAAATTTTAAAACTCATTAGAGTTATCAAACCAAACTTAAATAGTTATATTGTTTAACTCGTTTAATTCGTTTAGTGTAACACAATTTTTGTTTTTCTTCCAGACGAATATGATATAACCTATGGAGTAAAAACCCTATTTGTTGTACTTTACAGAGTTGTTCATAACTTTTTTTATTTTAAAAATATTTGTTAGAATATTTGGTATAACTTCTGCTTTGCTTAAAGTTAATGAGGCAAAAGTTATTTATATAAACTGAAAAAAGTTGATTATAGAAAATAGAAAAGAGGGAATTACATATCAGTAGTAATTAAGAAAAATAATTACAAAAAAATAGTAAACATTATAAATGTAATAATAAACTTTTTCACCTTTATATAATAATTTTTCAAAAACCATGCTTGGTAATTTCCCCAACAGAGAAAGTGTTGCTTTTAGTTTCTTCATTTATTATCACCTTTCATTTTGCAAAAAAATTGCTCTCTCACAAAAAAAAAAAAGAAAAAAAAAAGGGCTTAAAAGTGACTTAAATAATCTAATTATTGAGAAATTGAGTGAGAAATACTTATAACCGCTAATTTTGAATTATCAATTTTTAATTTAGATGGATGTTGTTACACCAAACATGGCGTATGTGCAGGGACCAGTACTTGATTATTTTGGAAGTGATTAAGGAATGGGAATGGCTTGGCTTCTACTGAATAATATCTATCAAATGTAATGACCCGTGACAGGCATGCCCCAACCATGCTGAACCTACTGCTCAACTAAAGCATTTTAAACATTTAGGTTGTAGATGATGGATATATGAAAATAACTTTATGTTTGAATCTCAAACAAAAATTTTATTAGTACTAATAATCACATAGGAAAAAAAAAAAAAAAAATTCATGTATCAAATAAAAAGGGTTATTTTATTAGTATTATTAATTGTCCCTTATTGTTTTGAAAATTATATCATGCCTCTTAAAACTTTTAATTGCATTACTAATAACTTTTTTCACCAATTAATCATCAAGTCAATTAATAGTTTTTTATGATATCAACAATATACAATTTTGGTAATTTTATTGTTGTATAGGAGGATAGTTACAAATTTTTTTTTGGTCAACTTTGTTAAATGACATTTTGAAAAAAGGGTATTTATAATTTCTAAAATCACATAGGTCTATTTGTATTTTAAATAAATTTCAAGAAGTGTATTTGTAATTGTAGGAGGATTCCCTCTGTAGGGGCTGTTTGGGCTCATGAAGCTCACCACTGGTCCCATTTCAATGATTCAAACCGTTTATTTTGTCGGACATTTCGTATATTTCATCTACAAAAAAATTAAGTCGATCCAATAATTGTAACTTATTTAATTAATTATTTTTGTTATCAAAAAAATATACGGTTCATTTTAAAAAAAAATAATTGTTGATTATTTTTATAGTGAAAAACACGATAAATCGAATAAGTTATAATTATTGGATCGACCTAATTTTCTTTGTGAATGAAACACACTAAATACCCAACAAAATAAACGGTTCGAATCATTAAAACGGAATCGATAGTAAACCCCACAGCCCAAACAGCCTCCTCTGGTCCGGAGGCAATCACATTATTCATATTTCTGATTTATTCCAAACAGTGGGATCATGGAGATTAATGTTTGGGCCGCCACAGGTCCCATTTCGATGATCCAAATCGTTCATTTTGTCAGACATTTCGTATATTTCATCCACAAAAAAACTAAGTCGATCCAATAATTGTAACTTATTTAATTAATTATTTTTGTCATCAAAAAAATATACGGTTCATTTTTTAAAAAAACAATTGTTGTTTATTTTTATAGTGAAAAACACGATAAATTGAACAAGTTATAACTATTGGATCAACCTAATTTTCTTTGTGAATGAAATACGCTAAATACCTAATAAAATAAACGGTTTGAATCATTAAAACGGAATCGATAGTGGACCCACGGCCCAAACATCCTCCTCTGGTCTGGAGGGAATCACATAATTCATATTTCTGATTTATTGATAGTGGACCCCACGGCCCAAACAGCCTCCTCTGGTCTGGAGGGAATCACATTATTCATATTTCTGATTTATTCCAAACAGTGGCTTGAGGGAAATGATGAATCTCATTAATTTTATGGACTTTCTTAAGTGTGCAACCTTCAAGGTTGTATACCATGTGCCACTTACACAAAAAATGTAAGTGGAAGGTGGAAACAAAAGCAGGACTGCAAACAGAAAATGCGTAAGTGTAAGGCGTAAATTGCACACCATAACAGGACCCAGTCGTAAAATTTATACGGTTAAAAAAATTTCATGAAAAAATGATATAATTTTAAATATTATATGTCCTATTATTATTTTTTATTATAAAATAGATAATAGCAGGATAGACATATGATATTCTAAAGTACAAACTATTTGGTTGATTGTGCAGTATTTTATAAGGCCAGAAACATAAACCCCTAAAAAAAGCAGCATTTTTTATTTGATACACTTGAAACTGATTCCTGCATACTTCTTTTATTGGAAATTTTTTAGGTCATTAGAGATATTTAAGGGTCATTTGGTAATGTTTATATTTTTAATTTATAAACAACATTAAACATGTTTATGTTTATTTTGGGAATTTTTTTTTTTTTGTTTGGTTCAAAAGTATTTAAAATTTTGTTTTGAAAACAAGT
The DNA here is from genome assembly GCA_030407325.1 of Camellia japonica. Classification (NCBI taxonomy): domain Eukaryota; kingdom Viridiplantae; phylum Streptophyta; class Magnoliopsida; order Ericales; family Theaceae; genus Camellia; species Camellia japonica. The sequence goes on from JAPPVO010000002.1 coordinate 66,215,843, forward strand.
AAAAAAGATAGCTACAAGAGATGGTTGTCAATGGTTGAAGATGATGGTTGAAAGTGGTTACCGGTCATTGGAAGTGGTGGCCATAAGTGGTAGGCGGCGACAAGAGGTGGCTAACGGTTGAAGAAGGTGGTGGTCGGAGATGTTTTGTGGACGAGGCAGCGATGGTGTCTAGTGGTAGTAATGAACAATTTTGGTGGTCGAAAAGATGGGAGAACGAAGTAAAAATAAAAAATAAAAATTAAACAAGTGAAATTAATTTTTTTGTGTTTTACGTTTTTTGTTGAAAATGAAAACAGAAATAAACAAGTTTTTGTTTACAGTTTTAAATTTTTTTATAAATATAAATAGAAAATTAAAAGTATAAATGTTACTAAACAGGTGCTTAATGTATCAAATTTATTCCAAATTCTTTTCTGGTGAGCTTTAACTTGTATGTATAGCAGCACTGTTGGGAATTTTCTTTCAATTAAAATAAGAACTTCATTATCCTAAAAAGAATTGAATGCTATCCATCACAATATGTGAGACATGAAAGTTTAGGCCTACCAATTGATTGGATTTGATCTAAATATTATCTGAAATTTTCAAATCCGATAAGGTTCAATTTGATCTGATAGTCCAAAAGATCCAAATCTAAAAAATTCAATAATAAATTGAATCGGATTAATCAATATCTAACCCAATCCAGTGTAAATGTAAGTGTAAATCTCGTTTTTAAAAAAAATCAAGTGTAAGAGCATCTCCAACGGTAGTAGGCATTTTACTATCTAAATATTACGATAAAGTATATATTTTATTTTGCCTATCAACTGTTTATGTTTTTATTCCAATCATGCTCTTTATTTTAGCTATTTATCAAAATACTATTAATTTTATAGAATGCCACGTCAACAACAAAGATGGAGGGAAATGATCCTAATGATTGAATACATTTTGCCTAACGTTGAAGGCTAGCTACATGTAGCTAGTGAATATGAGTAGAGCCAAAATGCCTAATCATATACCTAGTGCATTGAAATTAAAAAAAATGAATTACACTAGGCATTTTAACCCATTGCAACTGGAAAATGGGTATTTAAACATCCCCCAAAAATAGAGAGAGAAAAAAGGAAAAAAATATAGCTAACTCTAAAACCAGTGAGATACAAAAAATAGAGAATAATAAATAAATAAGAATTGTAAATTACAAAAACACAATATTTATGTGGTTCACTCTAAATCTAATGATTCTTATTATTTCACTACAATGTACAAACATAATGCTTTCTTCAATTGCATATACATAACGAGTTACAAGTCACAAGTGAAAAAAATCAAGATATTCATACTCCTAAATTCGAGTAAGGGGCAGTCCAACAATTCGAAGATCAAAGGTTTGAATCTTGCTCTCTCCTTACCTGAAAAAAATTAATTTTAATACAAGCTGTACAAGGGAGTTTATTTACAAGACTAAACCAAGAGTTTTTTATTTTTGAACTGAGACCAAACCATAGAGTTTGGGCCTTGTTTTATTTGATTGAGCTTGAGTTTAGGAGGATTCTATTTATACTCAAAGTGACAGCACGTGGCCAATATGACGCCGAAGTGTCAGTCGATGTGCCACGTGACCTGGTCCTGATGCCGAGGTGATCTAGGCTAAGCCGAGGTTGTATGCAAAAATATCGGAATCCGAGATGAACGGATAAGGAACAAGAGTCCTAGAACAGGAGAGGATCTCAGTCTGAATAAAGATAAAGTTTTTAGGGAGTTTATCCCTATTTAGCTAAGAGTCCAGGAAGAACATTAAGCCTGAGTCCACTCAAGTTAGGCTTCTACAGGGATCAGGTCAATGTTGGCTATAAAAGCAGGGCACCCCCGTGGATCTCAGGTATGGGTGATATACTGTGAGCAGTAGGTTTTTTCTCGTGAGTTAAGCACAATTTGCTATCTTTTGAGAGATATTTGTTTACTGACTTGATTGTCAGAGTGCCTCCGGGTAAACGAACCACCGCCAGATTCTTATTTTTCTGTGACGGGTTTTTCGGGCTTAATCTATTCTGTCGGTACTCTCCAGCTGAATTTCCCATTTGGTTGTGTAGTCAGAAATCAACACCCACAATTTAGCGCTGTCTGTGGGAAAGTAAGGAGAATATATGGCCAACGACGGGCAGGGAGACAAGACTGGGGACGACATCTCTACCAGAAGTGGAAAACATACCAATCCTAACATCGAGAAAGAAAACCGTAATGAAGGTGCACAGAATCCGAATCTCATACAGAAGGACGTCGGCAAGGAGGGTAACGCCCCAAGGAAATCAGGCCAAAATAAGTATTACAAGAAGAGCGACCTCCAGGTATGGAAGGACAGATGCTTGAGGAGGGACGGTGAGATGAAGGGAATGGCCAACAAGTTGGCAAATCTACAATCGGTTGTCAACTTTATGATGCAAAACAATGTCATGCAACCACCGTTTCCATTACAGGACACACCGATGCCAGGGGCCAAGACTGATGCCTAGAAAATGGAGCAAAAAACAATCCCAGCAATCTCGCAGTATGGTAAAGAAAAGAAGCACTCACATTGGCCTTCACGGGAGGTCGGGTAAGGAGAGTCGGTCAGAGGTGACTTGCAAAAGACACCTTGTACTAGGGGAACATATGTGAAAGAACCCGGGAATATCCAAGGGAAGGGCCTGTGTTTTGACACGGTGAATGAAGAGAAGTCCAAGAGAACAAACAACAACACTGGGAGTAGCGCATCAAAAAGACTAAAATCTGTTGACAGCTGAGCTCCTGGTCGAACTAAAGGGGATCTGAGGGACTACCTCCAGAGAAAGCGGTAGAATGCCGAGGTCACATTCCCTGTCAAACCGAGAACGCCGTTTTCGGTGGAGTTGGTTAGGTTTGAGGCCCCAAAAAGATTTCATATGCCGAGGTTCCAAATTTATGACGGTAAGTCCGATTTGAACTTTCACGTCGGTTTATATCTAAATTCAATGGCTTTGTATATTGGGAACGAACCGTTGTTGTGCAAGATGTTTCCTTCATCCTTTGGGGAAATCGCATCGGATTGATTTCACAAGTTGCCGAAAGGAACTGTGAAGAGTTAGGAAGGCCTAGCCGAGATATTTGTGGCCAGGTTTGTTATAAACAAGTTGCAGCCACTAAGGGTAGACTCCCTGATGGCTTTGAAAATTAACAAAGGTGAAAGCCTCAGGGCTTATGTTAAAAGGTACTATGAGGTGTTCAACTAAATACCGGGATGTAACCAGGAGTTGGCGGTCGTGTCTTTTAAGAACGGCTTGGAGGATGATTGTACGTTTCGGAAGTTGCTGGCAAAGACTCTATCAAAGAGTATGGAGGAGCTCATGGCAAGGATCGAGAAATATGCTACAGCAGAAGAGGATACGCCAGGAACAAAGGCGTCGAAGCAGGAGAAGAGAAACGGCTCGCTGAAGCGAGGCCGAGGTAATACTGGATTTAACAGGCAATAATCAGGGCTGAGGGCTGCACAAGCAGTCACCACTGTGTTCTGGATCCCGGTTTATAAAGTTCTAGAAAGGATCAGGAATTAACCGTATTATAGAGCACCGGAGAAGATTTTTGGCGAGTTTATGTCGAGAAGCCTTGGGAAGTACTGTGCTTACCACAATGAGGATGGGTACTTGACTCAAAGGTGTAGAGCCTTGAAGACGCATTTGGAAAATCTAGCCAGACAGGGTCACTTGAGGGACCTAGTAGATGAGGCTAGAACGAGGGAAAAGCAGGCGAGACTACACCAGGCACTGGCAGCACCACCTCCGCCACAATCGCAGCAAGCAAAATCTCGGGTGATCAATATGATTCACTCGAAGGTTAATGAAAATGATATGCGAGTAGAGACACAAAAGGTGAGACACTTACAGCATGTGTATCAAGTCTAACAAAAGAGGCCTAAGACAAACGAGTACCAGGACCGATGGTGTCCTTTACTAAGGCAGACCTAGACATGGTGCAACATCCACACAATGATGCTCTGGTAGTGACCCTCAAGATTAGGGAATACTAGGTAAGGCGCATTCTGATATCGGCCTGTTGGGCGAGCCTATTAGGCTGAATCGGAGTTACCTACCTCTTTAAACCTAAGTTTTGTTGGGAGGGAGGGACTGGTTTTGAATTCAATTGAACTACCACAGAATGATATTGGAAGTGCCTGTTGTGTCCTTCAATGATGCTCTGGTAGTGACCCTAAAGATTAACATGATGAAAGATTAAACGACTAATTGCTTGATTAGAAATAAATTTTCCGCCCAAACAATTGTTAACTTTTATTTTATAATCTCACATCGAGAAAAAAGGAAAAAGTGAGTTATTTCACTTATATAAAATGAACCTTATACTCATATTTAATATTGTAGTGTTGTATATATTTCAATTCAAGACAATTTAAATTTTAAAGTTAAAATATCATTTAAAAGTTTTAGTTAATTAATTTTTGTATAAGTTGGTTGGTCTTTTGACCTAACCAATTAGGTTGAATCGTTTTCGATTTGACTGATTCGTTGGTTCAACCACGATCTTAGCAGTTTTATCAAAATATATTAGTTAGATTTATTTGATTTGAAATAAATTAAAGATTGACCTAATTAAAGATTAAATGACTGATATTATTTGATTCAAAATAAACTTCCCACCTGAACAATTGTTAAATTTTATTTTACACAATCCCGCATCGGGAGAAAAAGAAAAAAATGGGTTGTTTCATCAGTTATATAAAGTAAACATATGTTCCCTTTTAATATTGTAGTGTTATGTATGTTTCAGTTAAAAATAATTTAACTTTTAAAATGAAATAAAATTTAAAAGTTTTAATTAATTAATTTTTATGTAAATTTGTTGGTCTTTTGACCGATTTTAATGATTTTATCAATATATATATGTATATTGTTTTATTTCCAAAAATATGTTTAAATTTTATGACAAACTTTAATATAGAATAAAATAAACTAAAAGATTTATAAAATTAAATTTATTTTATTTTATCATTAATATATATATATATATATTTGTAATTTATTCTATTTTTTCATCTTTACCAATTATTTTTTATTTTATGACATCTATTTATTATTTTATCATAAAACAAATGAAATTTATTTTTATTTCCTCACATCTATTTCTTAAACTTAAACTATATAATTAATGACATAACAATTACAATATATATTGTAATAAAATGATTAAAATTTAATTCATTCTAAATTATTTTTCTATACTTTTTACATAAATTTTACGCTATTATTTAATTTTAAAATTATTTTTAATTATTTATTTAATCCGTGCATTGCACGAGTTCATATGCTAGTTTGAGTTTAAGTGAACGTTCTTTTCTAATTCATTTATATGATTTTTTTATTTGTTTTTAAGATGAGAATGAAAATGTGAGGTGTAGAAGATTCTTTTTGGAAGGATTGGTAATTGAAGTATTAGTTGTTAAACATGAAAATATATATTTTTGTTAGTGTGATTTTCTGGTGTTACATTAGAGTGTTACTTTTGGAGGAAAAAAAAAGTATACTAAGAAGTTTTAGTGTGTTACATTAATTAGAGTGTTACGTTTGAAAAAGAAATACAATAATGGGATTTTTTTGAAATGTTACGTTATTACATTTGAAAAAATACACTAAGAAATTTTTGTGTGTTACATTGATTGGAGTGTTACATTTGGAAAAAAAAAATACACTAATGAGTTTTATGTGTTATATTGATTAGAGTGTTACATTTAGAAAAGATACGTTAAGAAAATTTTGAAATGTTACGTTGTTACGTTTGAGAAAAATATATTGATAAATTTTTTAGGAGTATTACGTTTTCTGAGTATCACATTGGAATTTTACATTTGAAAAAAAAAAATAGAATTTTTTTGAAATGTTATGCTTAATAATTTCAACATTATAAGAAAATTTACATTTATCCCTCAACACATACCACACGTGTGTTTATGTTTAGCTCTTTATATAATTCATATTTGAATGAGACTTTTAGGTCTGTAAGAAAAAAAAAAAAAAAAAAAAAAACTAAACAATTTATAAAATCACTATTTAAGATTTATTGATTTTTCATAATAATAATAATAATAATAGTAATGAAAAAATAAGAAAATATAATTTAGTCACGTCATATTCTATACACGTGATAATTAATTACCTAATAAAGAAAGGTTGCCGATTGCGGGCTCTAAAAGTCAGATCATGGTTCATGGGCGGTCTGCCGGTCCCACTCCCATTGAATATTCTAGTTTAGTGAAAACAAATTTTTTTTTTTTTTTTAATTTTTCATATTTTGAAATATATTGTCATTTAAAAATAAATAAAAAAAAGTTTCCAAACTTGTTCAGTGTGTTTGGTATGAGTTTTTTAGATTAAGTTTTTTGAAAATTGATTTTTTTGGTTTTCGTGTTTTTTTGTTTTTAGTAACTATTTTTAAAATTTTAAACATTTTTTTTTTACTTTTTTAGATGTACCTTACTTAGATGTATCTAAAAAGTAAAAAATTTCTGAAAAAATATTTTAAAAAATTAATAAATACATAAAAATACAAAAAATGTACTAAATTCTTGTATTTTTTTTGTATTTTTGGTATTTAGTGAATTTTTAAAAGATTTTTTTCACAATTTTTTTACTTTTTAAGTATATTTATGTTAGGTGTGTCTAAAAAGTAAAAAAATTGCTTAAAATATTAAAAAAATTCATGAAAAACAAAAAAAATAAAAAATAAGAAAGTAGAATTTTCTGAAAAGTATTTTTTGAAAAATGAAAACAAGCAAGCTGATTGTTCTTTTCAATTTTCAAAAATTTTCGGAAACGAAATTGGCTTCATTTGCCAATGTTTCCACTTTTTGTTTTTTTCTTAGGAAGCAATTAAAACCAAAATTTATCTAGTATACTGTTTTTATTTTTTTTAAAAATCAGAATTGAAATTTTTTGAATACAAAAAAAAAAAAAAATTTATTTTCACGTATTTTTTAAACAAATTTTTAGTCTCTACTCTTTTCCCAATTATTTTGGCTGCCACTCCTACCATCACCGAGCACTGATCTATTGCTAGCGAGTTTCAACCAACCTTCCACTTTCGGTACTCTCCGACGAGCTCTAATCACATTTTGTAACCTGCGCCGGTAGTGACAGATCTAAGAATTTGATACAGGGGTATTTTCTAACTCCCATAATAGGGGAGAACTAAACTAATTACTAGAAATGGTATCAAACTATTTCGTATATAAGTTGAACTCGATACCTAACACTGTAAAAGGTGTCATATAACCACTAGGCTAAATATTCTAATTAAAATTCATATAAAAAAATTCATCAAAATGATGTGTCAATGACATTTATGAAATTACAAGAATAATAGTGGATATTTTGATTAAAAATGAAAGAATCACACAATCCTAACTCCTTATGTATACAATTTTTGTACAAGCATTATAAGTATATTATTACTCTTTTTTTTAAAACATCATACAAGGGGTTCTTTTTGAAAAAATAAAAATATAAGGTACCTTAAAAAAATTTAGTAGGGGCACAAACATAATTTTACAAGGGATATACTAGATATACTTTTTATATTCATGGGTACTAGTACAATTTTAAAAAAAAAATGAGGGGGGTCATGAGCCCCCTAAGCCTTCATTGGATCTATCCTTGTTCGTCGGCCTTTGAACGTGTTTCCATCACCATTTGTGACCTCCAGCCAACTTACATGCTGCAATTTGACCGCCCTTGTGTGATCGTTGGTAATACTTTAGCCACTTTATCACCAAACACTACATTCGTATACTTTCCATCATTGGCTACTACATTCAGTAATTCACTAAATATATTTCTTTATTTTTATAACTTTTGTATACAATACACCAAACAAATTTTTATTTTATATTTTACAAAAATAATAACAAAACTTGCAACATTCTTACCAATTATGGAGAATTTATTTATTAATCTTAAAATATTACTCTACATTATTTATTTTTAAATAAGTGTCATATTAATTTTTTCAAATGATATAAAAAGATAACAGGACTCATTATTTTAATTAATAATATTATATTGAGACACCTCCGGGGACCAATTATGATTTCTTCAACTATGAGCCCTAAAGTCAAGATCTCCGTCTGGGTCCCACACCAATTGAACTTTACTTACCAGCACCAAAAACACCACCAGACAGGTTGTGAACTAGAGACCGTTCAACAATGTTACTGTATTTGTATATATCTAAAAGAAATTGTTAAAAACAATCTAAACTATTGATGTTAGTATTGAAAATGAATATATAAATATGTTTTAAAAAATATATTTATTTTTGTGTTTTTTTTTTGTACTATCTACATTAATTTCAATCCATTTAGTCTTAATAAAATAAAAACTAATATAATTATGTTAAAATTATAAAATTTATTGTATTTCTTTTTAAATTTAAGAAAATCAAAATAATTTATCTAAAATTTTAGGGCAAATTACATATACCCCTTGAGGTTTAGCAAAATTACAGATACCCCATGAGGTTTGAGAAATTACAGATACCTCCCTGAAGGTACTATTTGCATAACAAATTAAGAGACAAATTGTTATGAAAATATAAATCTCAGGGGATATTTATAATATTTAAAACCTCAACGGTATCTATAATTTAACTAAACCTCGAGGGAAGTATATGTAATTTGCCCAAAATTTTAATATTATGTAATTCTTGTGGCCAATTTTCATTGTAAATAGGGGCAAGATTGGTGAGAAGCAAAAATGGTCAAAAAAAGCAGCCTGTGTAAGTATGTATTAGGAAGAAGCTGAAGCTTCCAAGAAAGTTTCCAAAAAAGCAGGGGACCATTTTGTTCATTTCACTTGGACCCCCCCTTTTTCCTATGATTGTGATGTTTTCAAACCACATCCATTAGGTTCAGCTGATTGTTATTGCTACTAGTTTCATTGGTATGTAGAGATATGAAAATATAATGGTTACTGAAAAGGGCTGTTATAGAATTGAAGAGCCGTTTTGTTGTAGAGCCATTTTATAGTGTGGTCAAACGAAAAAAGTGAAGAGCCATTCTTTTTAACTTCGTTCATTTAAAATAAAAAAATGAATTTATCTTTTTTCCTTTGGATTAGTTCATTTCTCTTAGACAACTTATATAAAATACACCCTTCTATTATTATTATTATTATTATTATTATTTATTATTGTTATTATAGATAGATCATGATTTATGTTGTTTTTTTATTTACAATAGTTTTACCGTAATAATTAAAATTGTATTTGGTTGAACGATTTAAAAACAAAAAAGTAAAAAGTAAGTAAAATGTGAATACAATATATTTATATTTCACTCATTTTCACATATTTTTTCTTTTTTCTTTTCAAAGTTCTTTCCAGATCTTTCAACCAAACACAGCTTAAGGAAAATCCTACGGTGTGCATTTAGGAGTGCACACCATACGCACCCTACTACAAAATGTATAATTTTACTATAAAATTTTATAATATCAATCACAAAACGTATAATCTCATCATAAATTGGCGTAATAAAATATTCAAAATTTTGTGGTTCATGTTACAAAAGTTTGTGACTTAGTTATGACACTTTTTGTTGCGTTAATTTGTGACGAGATTACGTATTTTTTTGTTGATATTATGAAATTTGTGATAAAATTACACATTTTATAATAAAATGCATATGGTACACACCCCTAAAAGGATGCACACCATACCATTTCTCAATAATTAAACAACCAAGTTTAAAATTAACACAGAACATTGTTATTTTAGAATGTGTGATTTAAAAATAGAAAGATAATATTTTAATATTATTTTGTAATAATATATATATATATTATATAAGAAAAATGAGGTTTCTAATCTACAAGTTTTGTGGGAGATCTAATATTCTAATCCTAATTTTTTAATTTTTTTGATTTAAAAAAAAAAACTTAGCATTTATTAACTTCTCCCAACTTATAAATCTTTTTGACTTCTCTCATAATTACTGCAGCACCCTTTTCAATTTCTCCCATACAGAAGCAGGGTCACTGCTATGCCTAAAACGGCACAGTTTCAGCCTTTTTTTTTTTTTCTTCATGTTCTCACTATGTTTTTTGGCGTGATAAATTATACTTTTTTATTTTATTTTAGGGTTTAATTCTTAAAATTTATTTATTTTTATTTTAGGGTTTAGGGTTTAATTCTTAAAATTTATTTTTTTTTATTTTAGGGTTTAGGATTTAGGGTAAAGTGTAATTTATCACGCCGAAAAATATAGTGAGAACATAAAAAAAAAGAAAAAAAGAAAAAAAAAAGGAGGCTGAAACTGTGCCATTTTAGGCACAGTAGGGAACACACCAGTGGGGGTCATAGTAGTGACCCCATGTCCCTCCCATATACTATGGTTACACAGAAAAATAAAGAAAATAAGAATTTAGCTATGAAACTCAAAAACATATAACAACATCTAAATTTGAATTACGATTTAGTAATGTAAATTTTTTTTGATGTATATCTATCAAAATTTTAAATCACTTAATGAAACAAATTAATCAATTTTCTAAAATTATTGATTTTTTAATTTATACAGTAAAATAGATTAAAAAATCTATTGACTGATTTATTTATTTAATAACAAAAATATTTCATAATCTCTCCATCTTAATCTCTCTCACCGATTTCTAAAAAAAATATTAAAACTTGTCTTCCTTCTCTCTTTCCCAAAAAACCAAATAATATTTTTCATAAAAGTTTTAGATATCTATCTATATCTTATAACATAAAAAAAAAAAAAAAAAAAACTAAAACTAAAAATCAAATATACAAACAGATAAAATTAATAAATTTGATTTTTATTTATTCAGTTAAAATCTTTCTTTTACATCTCAATATCCAATTTGAAGTTTTGAAAATCTTTAAAGTTTATCTAAACAAATCTAATTTGAAAATATCTCCCACCATTATACTTTAAATCAATAAAATTCACATGTCTATTACATATCTAACTCACATCATAACTTACCTAAATAATAACAATTAAAAAAATAGAAACTATAGATAAATTAAATTAAAAAAATAAATAAAAACCTACAACTCCATCTTAAATAGATTAAAAAAAAAAAAAAATCCTGAATAGAAACCACACAAAAATAAAAAAGATAAGAATTTAGATATGGATTAAAAAAAAAAATTGACAATATCTAAATTTGAATTATGATTTAGTAATATAATTATCTATTTTTCTGATGTATATATATCAAAATTTTAAATCACTTATTGAGAAAAATTAATCAATTTTCAACTCTTATTTAAAGAATAATCTGATTAGTCATCCTAACTCCTAAATTTCGCGGACTCTAGCAGAGGAGCTAACGGATTGGATTATGTGAGGTTTAAGTTGTTGGAGGTAACATTCTCCAATGTATATATATCAAAATTTTAAATCACTTATTGAGAAAAATTAATCAATTTTCAACACTTATTTAAAGAATAATCTGATTAGTCATCCTAACTTCTAAACTTCGCGAGCTCTAGCAGAGGAGCTAACGGATTGGATTATGTGAGGTTTAAGTTGTTGGAGGTAACATTCTCCCACTCTATAAATTTATTTATTTTTTAATTTTATTTTTTTCCTGTGTGATTTTTTTTCTCTATTGTTGGTTTGGTTTTGGTTTCAATTTTAGTAAGGTTTATGTGTTTGTTTACAGGTTTACATGGTAGAGAAAAATTATTGGTGATTATGATTGCAATCAAAATATCTATGTCCGTTTCATGCCAAGAATTTTGATCGGATTTTGTTTTCTTTAATGAAGACCATAAAATTGAAGTAAAAAAATGGGTATTAAATTTTTTATTTTTTATTTTTTATCATCATTTTATTTTATAAAAAATGTGAAAATTTATTAAGAATTCAAGATTTTACTATAATATTAGATTTTTGTATAACTAGGTAAATTTAATACTTATAAATATCATTGTGTTCTTTATTTTTATCATATTTCTATCCCATTAGACCATTACTGGTATTTGTTAATTTGTTAATTATAATTCAATTAATTGAAAATAAAAACTTAATATAATTTTTCATATATATTATAATTAATTTGTTACAACTATAGTTGTATATAATAGCATAATATATAAGGATAATTTCTAAATATAATTTTTATTTTTTTATGTGATTAAAATAGTCTATCTTAGTATATAGAAGAGTTAGATGGTTTCTTTTATCTCTAAAAAATCCAATCTTTTTTTTTTACTTTTTAATTTTTTTAAATTGAAACGTCAATGGTTTATGTCCAAAAAAAAAAAAACTGATAAACACATATCAAAAAGCTACACATTTTTTTTTTTCATTTGTTAACATATAGGATATTTACAAATGGAAAATGTTTGACACCCCAATTTTTTTTCCATAATCCAACTTATAATGATGTAGTTATAAGTGTCAATTTTTATACAAATATGAGAAGAGAATTAATTAAATTATACATTTCAACCAACCACATACTCAAATTTTGACTATTTCAAGATGTTAATTCACTATAATTTCAATTAAGAGAATCATAAACTCTTAACATATTTTTTTATCAAATTATAATTTGATAAAATTTTAAAAAGATGAAATGTTGAAAATTATGTTTTTTTCCATAAAAAATGGTGGAAAAAAAAATTAGGATAAGAATGAAAATTCTTTTAAAAATTAATAAAAATTTAATGAAAAAGTTAAAATAATTCATATCAAATCAAAATTTTTATTCAAATTTAAAATCAAATTAGATAAAAAAAAATTAAAAGAAAATGATGAAAGTTTGAAAATATTTTGAAACCTTCTTATTCATAAAGACTAGAAATCCATGTGTATATTATATTTATATTGTATTTTTAGTTATGAAATTGAAATTAAAATAAATGCAACTTAAATTATTGGATTAATAGTAGAAACATCATATTAATTATTGTTAAATATCACTTCACTTCATATTTATTAATAAAATTATATATTTGTTTTAATTATAACTTTTAAATTTGTATATTTTCGTAACAAGAAGAGGTATGTCATAATTCAGTTAATCTCATTTAATCAGGTTTAACTTTTTTTTAATACAAATTATCAAAATTGTACTAAATATATATATATTAATTTTTTTAAACTAATAATTTAAAAAGTTATAAATATGAAAGTTAACTTATAAATTTCATGTATATTACAAGATAAAATATTAAATTATTTCAAGATAATCATAACAATTTTTTTTAAAATTTATAAAATCCTGTAGATAGCACGGATTACGGCTAGTTTAAACTTAAATCATTAAATGATGTTTTTAGCTGACATATCTTCTTGTTGTGAAAATCATAAGAAGTTTATTGTTGATAAAATTAAAAAAAGGTTTTAATCCATATATACATATACATATATATATATATATTATAGGGGAATTACTCATGTTTGAAAGGCAGTGGCAGAGCCAATAAATTAAGGTAGTGGGGGCATTTTATAATTTTAATTTTTTTTGGTGATTAATAATAAAATAATAATAATTTTATGAGCTAAATTTAAGTATAAAAATTTAATTATTTATTATTAATAACAACTAATCAAAATGCTATAATAATGTGAAATAACTCGGACACAATAGTAATGTAAGTATGCAATTTTAGCACAAAAAATTACAAATTAAAATTCTTAATTTTAGAAAATAGAAGCAAATCATTTATAACACAAATCATTATAAAATTTCTATAATTTTTATCTGATAGAAAAATATTAGAGAGATAGTATTGATTATAAAAATATGTTTCGAATAGAAATTATTAGATAATCCCAGAATATTATGTGGTGTTGATGATGTAGTACTTTGGATATAAGAAATCGCAACTCATATTAAGTGATTCACCTATTATCTTCCAATTATTTAACAATAATGAGTGTACGGGAAAGAAATACACCTTCTTGTATAATCCTGTTGATCAAGTCTGCGCTCCTCCGTACGACGTCGTTTAACTACCTGAAAATACACACGTGAGCTAGCCGGCGGGTGTGTGCCGGAAACCTCTCCGATGCCTAAGTCAGTAAGCTTAACAAATAGACAAAAGCTCTGTGTATTCAGAAAACAAAGTTGTGTTACCTCTCCAAAGGTGATATGGGTGAGCTTTTATAGGTTTCGTGTGGCACAATCCTAGTAGGACTCTTACTCCTCCATGTAGAGTCCTCCTAGGATTCATACTCCTAGAAGATAACGCTTATCCTCCAACACTCCCCTCACTGCTTAAACCAAGTGAGATGGTTTTACTTCGGAAAGATATTACATAACCGGAATAGCATTTCCCTGTCAGACCAGCTGTACGACCGAGCTAACCCATACCTCGGATTCGCCTTCCCATGTTCTTACTTCGGCTCCTCATGCCGAGGTTGAGTTAGCCGTACCATGCCTCGACCGGTCTAACGATTATATCGGTTCTTCATAGCCTTTCTCCTACCTCGGCCTCACAAGCAAAGGCCGAGCTATCCATAGAAGAATTAAGCCGAGCTAACCTTTACTTAGGTCCTAAAACAGGCCCAACTTACCTCGGTTCCAAACAGCGTGACCGAGCTAACAACAATAGAAACCGGACTAAGCATCCTTATACCGGCAGCAATCTTATACTTCGGCCCGGACTACCACATGGCCCATCTCTTCAGCCTTCTCAATACGGCCCAAAGAGCGGCCCACCATCCTAGCTCGGCCCAATTTACTTGTATAAATTACCCTCTCAATGAGTTACTATGTTCCATTCATAAATTTGACACTATATTATTGATTTAGACCACAACATAAATAACATCACATGACGTTCCAAGAATACTAAATAAACTACATATTGTATGTGAACCAAAAAAAAAAAAAAAATCAAAATCAAAACTGGGAGGGGGGACGTGACCTCCTAAGCCTGCTGTGGCTCCGCTACTATTTGAAGGCATTTCATTATTCGGATTAACAGTTAGATTTATTTAATTTTAATTGTCAAGTATGTCATTTTTCAATTGCTAGATTTATACCTAATAATGTTATAATGATCATATTTTTTTATTATGTTATGTTCACTATTTTATATGTCAATATTATATTCATTATATATTGATCTATCCATCTATAATGTTATCAAGAGAGGAAGTGGGGGTTCAAATCCAAAATTTTCAATTTGGTGTTATACAGAATGTTATAATTTTTACTTTTCAAAAATACCCCTATGTAATTATAAGAATAATTTTAACAGTTAAATTCAATTATATTATATTCCAAGATATCTATATTAGGGTGCACACAATTTAATATATATATATATATATATGTGGAGAGAGAGTGACTACCCCAGTTGGATATAAAAGAATTGAAAAGGAATAAGATCCTAAGGGGCATAATCCCATGAAAGGCTTTTGGCTTGGTCATAAGATCCTGGTTTAGGGACCCACAAAAAAGAGTGTTTGGTATTTGGATTGGTTCAGACAATTAATCCCTACCCAGGTTAAGTTTGTGCAATCACCAAGTTACTTCCTCCCAACACCCATCCTTATCCATCCATGCACACATAGATGTATATATACATATAAAGAGGTCACTCAGCACGTCATATCTCCAAATGACAAAAAACATCATCCGACTCGTCACATATATAATTGCACGCCCCATTAATCAAAGATATCTAGCTGTTTGGAATTCACTACCCTTTCTTTCTTTCTTTTTTCTTTCTTTCTTTCTAAATTAGTAGGAGGTCAACAAGGACTTAACCTAACCTTGAGTTTTGTAGACTAGAATTCCCAACTACACTTTCATTTTTATGCTCTCTCTCTCTTTCTCTTCTTTGACCAGGATTAAATTTAATATTTATC
Source organism: Camellia japonica (assembly GCA_030407325.1). NCBI lineage: Eukaryota > Viridiplantae > Streptophyta > Magnoliopsida > Ericales > Theaceae > Camellia > Camellia japonica. The sequence continues at coordinate 66,231,708 of JAPPVO010000002.1, forward strand.
TAGGCCAGAGTTCATCTAGTGACTGTTTCTTTTATTTTTCCTTTTTTTTTTTAAAAGAGAAAAATTAATTACAATTTTAATATTTTGGTAAATGGAAGTTTCCAAAGTACTATAGATGATTAATTAATTAATGGGTTAATCTTCAAGTTAACCAAAGGCTACCTAGTTATGCCCTATTTAGTAACACTTCAAAATAGTTGGCTCTAGCTTAATAAACATCTAAAATACATCTTTAAAAGAGTTGGGTGTTTTTTTTATTTTATTTTATTTTATTTATTTTTTTAAAGTTTATTTTGAGAGTTTTAAGTGAAAAAAAAAATGAAAACCTAAAATGTGGAACCGATTTTTTTTTTTTTTTTCAAATTTAGTTACTCAACAGTGATTTAAAATTTTACGCTAAATAAGTTGCACAATAAGAGAACCAAATATCTAACTTTTTGAAGTACAACTGCTTAAGTTTGTGATTTTACCATAAAAAAGGCAGGGTATAATTGTGGCCTCTGTAATTTACCTCTTGTCTTGTGCCAATGTAATCTTTGTAATTTTAATTGTATTAATTTTACCTTTTAATTTTTATATCATATCAATTTAATTTAATTGATAATATCCGTTAAGAAATTAGTTCAATATCAATTAGACTTGTATAAAATTTAAGGGTTTAATTGATACAAATACTAAATTAATACAAAAGACAAATTATGAATGGAACCAAACACAACCTTATTCATACCAAGTGCAGATGATCTCAGACAAGTTGAATTCAAACCAACACATTTCCTTATGTAACTAAGTCTTTTAAAATAAATAAATAAATAATTGCTCTACAAAATTTTATATGTTGGGGTTTAAACAAGTTCAAACGATAAGAAACAACTGGATGCATGTATGTTCATATATATATATATATATATAAGTTTGCTGAGATCAGCAATACGTAGTTGACAACACCTGAGAGCTTAAGTTTCTATTAATTATTGGGAATCTTGATTAATTAACTATAGTTATTTTCTCAATATTGTAATGGGATCAAGATTCTCAACCTTTTTTTTTTTTTTTTTTTTTTTTTTTTTCTGTTTTTGTTACAATAATTTAACAATATAGGTTTAAATTAAAGTTGTTTAAGATGTGTAGTTTAAAATGGAACGATAATATTTCAATTTTTTGTTTTTTTGCTTTAATTTTTAAACTTAGACCATTGAATTATGTCCTTGTTGTAAGAATTTGAGCAATTCTAAAGGAAAAGAGAAAGATATGAACAAGAATAAAAATAAGGAAAATCGTCAATAGGTCAAAATTTTGTGATGGATGGTTAGGATATTTGATGAGGGTGTAGGTAATTTGGTATGATTAAGGTAGAAGTTGAGACTAAAATTATTAATGAAGATTGACAAATGGTTAGAATTTGTATTAAGTTAGAAGACTAAGATTTAAATTAGAAAAAATTTAAAAATATTATTTTGTTATAAGGTCAGACACCACCTCTCCAATAGTCTACATCAAAGCATATCCCATTTATTCAGTTGTAGGCAACTGAACACTACCTTCTATTTGTGTGTAGTTATATGAACAAAGGTGAGGGTGGCTGTAAAGGCTAGGAAAGGGCTAAGGTGGTTGGGAAGTGGTTGGTGGTGGTGGTGAAATGGAGGCGGACGATAGTGTTTGTATTTTTTGACAAGATAAGGAGGAAGAAAGTGGATTTAGGGAGAAGGTAGGAGTCCCAAAAAATGGAGTCCTTGTTAGTAATTTCACTCAAAAGTAAAATTGTACTAAAAAGTAATGAAAATATGGGGTTCATTATAGTCACTTCTGATCGCCATAACTTCCACCTCTCATATCCCTAAAAGCCTTAGCTCTACTACCTCTCCCACTCTAAAGATCCTAGCCACTAGCTTCTCTGTCCTTAAAAACCCTAGTCGCTACCTTCTCATGCCCCTAAAAACCTAACGGAAACAATGCCATTGACCTCTTCAACGCTGTATATGAGGGTGTAAAAATGGCCTGCGACTCGGGCGCAGCCTAGGACCCTGGGCTTGGGTCGTCAAGTTGAAACCTGACCCTACCCATTAACCCGCTCAAGGCCCATTCAAAGCTAGGCCTGAGACCCGGCCGAGGCTAAATGTCATTTTTTGTGGAAAATAATAAAATTTTGGTGGAAAACATAGAAAAAAATGTTTAGGCCTGGCTCAAACTCGAGCCCAAACCTAGGCTCGCCAGCCCGGTCCTACCTGAATTTTAGCGAGAACCCACGCAGCCCGACATAGGCTAGCCCGAGCCTGGGCCTGGCCAAATTTACACCCCTAGTTGTATAATAAATTAAAGTAAATGAGAATTTTCAAAATTAAAATATTTGAATTTTTTTATATATTATAATTTTTTTATCACCATTTTATATTACTTTGTACATAAATATCTGAGTAAATTACAAATACACTTCTAAAGTTTGCTTAAAGTATAGATTGTCCCCTGTGATTTAAAAAATTACAAATATTCCATTGTCAGAATTTTTTATTTAACAAAATTAACTAAAAAAATGAAATTCATAATTGCTCTCCTATACAATAATAAAATTACCTAAATTATTAATTGAAACATATTTCTAACATCATTAAAAACTATTAATTGACTTCATAATTTATTAATAAAATGTGTGATTTGTTATGAAATTAAAAATCTCAGGGGATGAAATGTAATTTTTAGAATTACAAGGGGTGTGAATCGTATTTTAGTCAAACCTAAGGGGGTGTATTTATAATTTACCCTTAAATATTTACTATTAGTTCTCTTATTTGACAATAATTATTAAGTAAATAATAAAAATAAATAATACCTTATCATGTATTCCAATGATATAAAAGGTTGAAAAAACAAATGATATATAGCAGTTCTTAACTAATTTGTACTTATATTCTTTCATTTATTTTTTAAAAAATGCAGCAATAATTTTTTAGAATTTTTTTTAAAGATTTTTGATATTAAGGGTTGTTTGGGATGATCTAAATAAGTGTATTTTTTGACTTTTTATGAAATATGGGTTGAGTTTGGGTTGGGTTTGAAGTGATGTCTTAGAGAGGTGATGTGATTTAAATAAGATGATGTGACTTAAATAGGATAGTGACTTTTTGACTTTTTTCAAACATGCCAAACCAAGCCTAAGATTTTATAAGATAAATGACATACAATATTTTTATAATAGTTAAGGTCCCTCAAAATTTTTATAAAGAAAATTTGACTTAGAAAAATTCCGTCTAACTCAAAGAAATTATGACTTCGACATAGAGAAATTTTAATTTTTACAGAGAAATTTCATCGAGAGATCTTAACTAATAAAAAAAAAAAAAAAACATCTTGAACTTTTCCTATTATACAAAGTTGAAAAGTGATATTTCACTAATTTTTTCAATTTTTTATAGACTTTTAATTTTACTTTGAACTCTTACATATGTATTTTATATCTTTTTATACGTTGCAAGTAGTTGAAATAGTGTAAAAGTAAATATAAAAAATTCATTATAAAAAAATCAACTCTATTGTATTTCTTTGGTACCTTTTTTTATTATAAAATATTAAAAAGAAATTAAAATAGTTTCTTCTCAAAACAATTTTTTTAGTTTTTTTTTTTTTTAAAATTTGACAGTAAAGGTGTGTTCAGGCCAGTTTATACACACCTCAACTAATTTTCTAATTGATCCGATCAAAGGCAGACCATTCATGTCAGAACTAAAGAATTCAAGAAAAAAATTTATCACAACTTAATTCTAAGAATTAAATCCTGAACAATTATATGAGTGGCATATTCACCAACCAAACCACACAAGACAACCCTCAAAAGGTTCATCAATTTCTTAGTTTTGGCTTTTGAATTTTTTTACTGAAAGTTCAAGTTAAAAAATAAAAAAAAAAAAAATTTAAACCCCCAGAACACGTAAAAATAATGGAATCCACGGGGATAACACTTCCAGTTAACCAAGCATATTCTCGGTGAATGCCAGGTAAGCAGGATATATGACGTCAGCCACACGTTGATGCAAATCGGCTGACGTGTAATTCAAATCCATCGTTGAAATTTTTTTCAATCCTCTGCTATGTCTCGTTCGTGTTGCCCCTACTCTCCCTACTCAAAAACCAATTCCATGACATTTAAATGACCAAAATAACCATAGTAAGGTAACATGTCAGTATATGAGTCATTTGAGAAATTAATTATTTTAGTTGACTTTTTAATTCTTTTAACTTATTTAAATTGTGTTTAAAAAATTGATTAATTTTTTTAATTAATTTGATAGTTGTGAAAAAAAATAATAATTATAATTTGAGTATAATATTTTATTTTATTAAATGTTTTATCTTATTTTATTATTATTGATTATTTTAATATAAAAACAACAATGCTATAGAGCTCTAAAAGTAGAGTTCTAATGAGTTGGCATGTCCAAAAAAAAAAAAATTTCAAGCTAAAACATCACATCAGGTTGGATCCCATACACTTCCATGTCATTAGTGCATGATTTAGAGCTCTTATCCTAGAGCTCTCAAGCATTTTTGCCAAAGAGGGCCATAATAGTGGAAAATTGTATGATAAATTGATGGTAACGAGAGCAGCAGAGGAACGTGCTGAAGACGCCGACTTGGAAGCTGGGAGAGCACGAGAGTCAACGATGGGCAGAGACGAAAACCGTTGGATCGCAGCCGACTTTAATTTGTGTCCAACTAGGTGACGCAAGCAATGACAAAATCGTCTTCAAGGGGGATATGGACGAGGCTGCGGTCAGTCCCTCCTCCCCAAGTAATCTCTTTTTTTTTTTATGGATTCGGTTGGGAATATGCCCAAAAAAATTAAAAATTAATTTTTAATTTATTTTAAGTCACATTATTTATCATATAAAAAATTAAAAAAATTAAAATATCAATTTTTAATTATTTTTTCAAAATACTCCTATGTTACATATCACATTTTTCTGAATTTAAATAATACAAAAAGTGATTTTTTTTATTGCAATTTAATTTTATAAAAATTAATAATACTCAATTAGTTAAAAATGCATTGAAAAAAAATTAGTCTGTTCTTTTTATTTTTTATATATATATATTTTTGTAAAATTTCTAAAAAAAATTAATTCAACCAACTGATAGTCACTTAAAAAAATCTCAATTATACAAAAAATTATTGTAAAATAATTCTAGAAATTCACTTTAAAAAAATTAAGACTCTGTTTTTCTATTATTTTTTAAAATTATTTTATGTGTTAATATTGAATTAGTAACAAGAATCGAATAAGTATTAAATTAAAAATAAATATTATATGAATGAGACAGAACATAATTTATAAATTTGTGAGAATTTTTGTAAGTGGAAATTTTTACTCTAAAAAAATTTCTTGACCATTTATAATTTTTTGTTCTCTCCCCTCGAATCAGTATAATATTGGCAGATTTAATGATAAAAAGAATATAATTATCATAATACAATATTGTTCCCTCAATTGAACCTATCATCAGTCCCAAACAAAAATGTTAGAAGTTTTATTAATTCTAAACTATTGATACTGGTTAAAGTTTTATTCTTTACTATTTTATCTAAATAAAAATTATCACTTGGTTTTGAATTATCAAATGATTATATAAATTTGACTAATAATATTTTGTGATTCGTCCATTTTTTTAATTATAAAAATATATAATTTTATTATTTGACGAGCAAACAACTAACTTGTTGTTTTGATAAAAGAACGAATATTTAAAATTACTAAATTTTCTATATTGAAATCTACTTATTTCTTATCTTAATACATTTTAATTATTAAATTATAGCTAAAAAATGTACATGTCTAATAATTAAAAATATATTTTAATAAAATTTAAACTCAACAATTATTTAATATATGTGAAACAAAAATTACTTATACATTTCAAAATTAGTAAATACCAATACTCGTAAGTGAGTAAAATAAATAATAATAATAAAAAAAAAAAAGTTAGTAAAAAAAACCCTTTCTCTCTCAAAGTCTCTCACTCTCTCTCTTTCAAGGCCTAAAGCACGTTTTCAAAATAGTAAACGACCCCATTTAGTAATACGACCCCTATTGTTATCCACGTGTCAATATACTAGTCGTATGTATATATCTTTAATTGTGTGAGACCCCTATATAATGCAACCTCATCGATTATTCTTCATGGTTCAGACTCAATCCAGAACAAGAACATAGAGAGAGAGAGAGAGAGAGAGAGAGAGAGAAGAGAAGAAAAATTTTCCGAGAAAGTTAGGGAGAAAAAAGAGTAGGTGTGAATGACGAGCAGTAGCAGTCAGTTGGAGTTACCTCCTGGATTCAGATTCCATCCGACGGATGAGGAGCTCGTGATGCACTACCTGTGCCGTAAATGCGCAGCTCAGCCGATTTCTGTCCCGATCATCGCCGAGATCGATCTCTACAAGTTCGATCCATGGCAACTTCCAGGTACTTCAATTTTTATTTATTTTTAATTCAACCATCAAATCTTAGGTTTCAAAAACAGAATTGGACTCAATTTTGGGACAAATCTTCTCAATCAGTAGAATTTGATTTAATTTCAATAATTGTGCAGAATTGGGCTCAAATTTGGGGAAAAACTTCTCAATCAACTAATTTTGATTTCAATTTGTTAATAATTTGCTTAATTGTGCAGGAATGGCGATGTATGGTGAAAAGGAGTGGTATTTTTTCTCTCCGAGAGATCGGAAGTATCCGAACGGTTCGAGGCCGAACAGGGCGGCGGGGACGGGGTACTGGAAGGCGACCGGAGCCGATAAGCCAATAGGGCGGCCGAAGGCGGTGGGAATCAAGAAGGCTCTGGTTTTTTACGCCGGAAAAGCACCCAAAGGGGTGAAGACCAATTGGATTATGCATGAGTATAGGTTAGCCAACGTGGATAGGTCCGCCGGCAAGAAAAACAATTTAAGGGTAATTATTCAATTCTCCCCCAATTTATTTATTTATTATTATTTTTTCGAATCTTAATAATTGCCCCTCTTAAAACTGTAACAAAATTTTATTTTTGCCCAAGGTGGGGCTATTTATGCGAAGTTTTACAATTATTATCATAAATGGATTAATTATCATTAAAGAAAAAGTATAATTATAAAGCATGTTTATGACATTACTCTCATCGATATATACCTATTTTGCCATTGCAGCTTGATGATTGGGTGTTATGTCGAATATACAACAAGAAGGGTGCTATTGAGAAGCATTTAAATTCGGCAGCTCCAAAGCCAACTCAATATTTAGAAATTGAAGAGAGAAAACCCGAAATTTTATCGGGATACGAGGCCATCTCAATGCCGCCGCCGCCACCACCATCACAACCACTAATGTCGTCTAATGACTTGCTGCATTTTGAGACATCGGATTCGATGCCGAGGTTGCACACGGACTCGAGTGGCTCCGAGCATGCGGGGTCACCCGACTTCATGTGTGACAAAGAAGTGCAGAGCGAGCCGAGATGGAATAATGACTTGGAAAGTGCCCTCGATTTTCAGTTTAATTACATGGATGCCTTCCTAGATGACTCTTTTGCCTCTCAAATGCAGCAGTTTCAGCAGGACCAGCTCTCCCCATTGCAGGACATGTTCATGTTCATGCCGAAGCCATTCTAGCCGTCCAATCAAAAAAAAAAAAAAACACCCAATTTAGTCCGTCCGATGAAAATCCTAATTATAGGCCAAAAACATTTTTATCACTTAAATCATATATGAAATATTCATACATGCATACATCCCATCCTGCACACGTGTGGGTGACATTTTTAGTCTTTAGGAGCTTCGCATTTTGTCAATTTAAATGGGCTTTGTTGACGACAACATTGGGGCAGAGATTGGGTGCAATTGGTTCCACCGTAGTAGTAGCGATATTTTGGGCTTCCATCAACTGATCATGTGGTCGAGGATAGCTTGGGAAGATCAGATGGCAGATGATAGGATTAGAGATAGTCAGTCCATATGTTAATATATCTTGTTGTAAGGCATGTAGGTCATTATTCATTCTTATAATTCTTGGATTGTGTAGGAAATTTAATTCTTTTCCCACTATATATAAAATGCATTTTCAAAGATGAAGAGTGGGAAAGTCCGTTGGATGTTGATGGGGGGATGCACATGGCAAACGATACCAGAGTCATTGTATTCAAATGTTTGACATTAAAAATGTGTTTTTATATGGTGATGACGGTGAAGAAAATGACACAACTACCTTGAGACAATTTAAGGATGAATTGTAAATAAAAATAAGCATATTCTAAAATAATACCAGGGCCATCCATTAGTAACAACAGCCCACTTTACAAGTGGGTTTTGCTTTGTTGCAAAACACAATAATAATGTTCCTTTGTTTGAACAAGTGGAAAAATCTACCATGAGGGAAAAAGTGAAAAACATGGCCCCACCTCGACTCGGTGCTTGTCTGGTGCAAATTGAAAAGTGGTGGAAACGGGGTAAGAATTTGCAATTCAGTGGGACTTCATAGAAATTAAAATACTAATGAAAAAAAAAAAAAAAAAAACCCAAAAAAACACAAAATCATAAAAAATTAGTAGGAGGTGAAGAAAAAGAAGATCTCTTTTAGTCTATTCTAAAAATAAAATTAAAAAAAGAAGAGAAAATATCATTTTGTCCCTTAAATTTTTACGCGTTTGTCAATTTGACCCTTAGATTTCGATTAATATCAATTTTACATTCAAACTTTTGAAATTTTGTTCAATTTGTCTCATGCCGTCACATTCTGTCTACAATTAGACGGAATGTGTTGATGTTGCACTAAAATTCATTTGGAATTTCATTTTATCCCTTAAACTATACCTTAAAAATCAATTTGCCCCCCTAAATATAAAAAAAATTAAATTTAAATATTTAATAAATAGTTTTTTTTATCACAACAATGAAAAAAATCAAATTTGAAATAATATATACTTTGCAAAAAAAAAAAATATATATATATATATATATAAATTCTTATTTAGAATTATTTTGAGAATATGAAGCATAGGTACTTCAATAAACATGTCATACTCGTAATGGATATTTACCGAATTTTGAAATTTTTTTCCCACTCAATTTTGAAATTACTATTAGTTGATCAATTCTATTGAAATTAATTTGGATAATAAACTAGTTAGAATTACGTGTGCATACACATAGAGTAGCCAAGAAATTTTTGGTTTAATAAGTTTCTCCATAATTGAATCAAGATAATTTGAGACCTATGAAGTATAGGTACGGGTACGAGTATTAGTATTGGTACGATATGGGTATGTCGACACGGTAAAATCTTAAAAAAAAAGAAAGAAAAGGTATGAGTACGGCTTAATACGTTTGTAAAAAAATATTTGTTTTTGATTTGGAATAATACAAAAATTGATTAAATGGTTAAATTTGTTAAATCCAACATACAATTAACATTTAATCCCAAAAGTACATGTATAAGATAAACTAAAATTAAATATTATTATATTAAATAACTTACAAATCATAATTTAATTTTAAGGCAGTGGCTTTGGTCCAGTCAAAGATCAGACTGGACCGTGCTATTGGGCCCGTGGGGGTCCACCACGGGTTCCGTTTTGATAATCCAAACCGTTCAATGTGTAAAACTCGTCGAGTACTATATGCCTATAAAAAATCACGTTGATCGGATATCAATAGCTATGTGAGCAAAATAGTTTTTTATCAACCGTTAATTGTTTCACCGTCCATTTTTTTTTATATAAAACTGATTTGATCACATAGCTATTGATATCCGATCAACGTGATTTTTTACAGGCATGTAGTACTCGACGAGTTCTACACATTGAACGGTTCGGATTATCAAAATGGGCCCAAAAAATGGACCCCATGGGCCGAACTGGACGGGTTCAGTCTTGATCTCAACTTGAGACAAGCTGGACCCTAATTTTAAAACCATGCTAAGCACAATACTAAAAATGAAAAAGAAGTTTAATAAAATGAATTTTATCTTCGTAGTAGAAGAAAATATTGTTTCAACTGAGATATGACACATTTTAGGTATATACTAGATATGTCTAGATATGCAAAAAATTAAAAAGAAAAAATTTGAGTGTGTGTTTTTTGTACCCGATACATATGTAGAAATACCATATGTTGGTAGGTACTTGGTAGGGGTGCAACTTGGGCGGCTCAACTCGAGCTCAGCCCGAATTTTTTTAGGACTTGGACAAGATATTTTTAAATTCGGTACAGGTTTGAGCAAAATTCTAAAGCCCGAATTAAATTTGGGCAGTCTAGGTAAAAAATATCAAACAATCCGAGTAACCTGAAACCCGAATTATACATATATAGATATATAAAAATATTAAATACACATAAATTATTAGTCATTACATTTAGATTATAAATCATATTGAATATATATTATTATATATACAAATAATATAAAATCTTACTTTTTTTTTTTACTCATAAATTGTAAGGACTACTATAGTGGCATCTCTCTTACATTATATAAATTATTTGTTTTGATGGTATTAATAATTTTTTATAAATAAAAAAAATGTAAATAGACTCAAATTTTAATAATTTAATAATGTAGTTGCGAAAAAGAAAAAGAAAAATTGAAATTCATTTATAATTCGGGCAATTCGGGTTTAACTCGGGTTGGGCTTGGGCAGACAATCTCGGGTTACAATTCGTGCCTTGGTGGGCCTGGGCAAGTCTCAGCACTAGGGGTGGGCGCGGGTCAATTGCGGCCACGAAACTTCCAATCCGCCATCCGTCCTCTAGATTGGCGGATTGGAGAAAATTAATCCGCATCCGTCCGTCAATCCGGCGGATATGGATTGAGCGGATTGGCGGTTTGGCGGATGGATACGAATCGGTTTAGCAGTTTAAAATTTTATAAATTTCAACATAATTCAACTTGTGTACTTCCTCAAAAAAAAAAAAGAAAAAAGAAAGTATTACAGTTAATGACTTAAAAAAATATTACAATCATTGCATGCCTCATCTAAAGTAAGAAAGTTTGAAACTTTAGAATATTACAATCATTGTATACCTCATGCACATACTATAATCATAACATGCCTCATCTACATAAAGTATTACAATATATGGTTATTTAAATATAAAAACAATTCAAACCACCAAAATCATGAACGGAGCAGTAGTAGAGATTATATGTCTCTGTATTGTTACATCTATATCTGTTTTTGAAAATAAAAACCAACCAGCATATATCATATTTTCTATTTATTATTTTTAGAGATAGATTTAAAAACCAAAAAATATAGATAAATAATATGTTTATTTTTTTCAATTCAAAAAATATATTCAAGTTGAAAACTTTTTTTCAACAGAATATTTAAACTCTTTTTTAATTGAAAACCCAAACAAAATATTTAAACAAACTGAAAACACAAAGTCTTATAAATTACTAGGGGTGCTCTCGGTTTGACGGTTCGGTTGTGGCCAAAGGAATCTCAAATCCGTCATTCGTCCACCAGATTGGCGGATTGGAGAAAATCAATCCGCAACCGTCCACTCGTCATTACGCATCCGTCCAAAATGCGGCGGATCGGTTCAGTCGGTTTTGGCGGATCGGTATATCCGCTGCTCATCTCTACTTAGCACAACTTGGGCTAAGCTTGGATAACCTCCCAACCTGACCGAACCCGCTTAAGTTGCACCTCTAATACTTGGTACGGGTACAACATATTTGTCGAATTATCCACTCTTTATAATCTCAAGATAATTCTAAATGATAATCTTAACATATATTATTTAAAATTTAATTTTTTCATTATTGATATAAAAAATATTTATTAAATATTTAATTTTTTTTTTAATATTTGAGGGATAAAATGAAATTTCAAATGAATGTTGGTGTCACGTCAACACATTTCGTCCAATTGTAGACGGAATGTGACGGCAACGGCTAAATTGATCAAAATTTCGAAAGCTTAGGTGTAAATTGGATATTAATTGAAATTTGGGGATCAAATTGAAAAATATGTAAAAATTTGGAAGGCAAAATAATATTTCCTAAAAAAAAAAACCCTTGAAACTTACCATTTTCTCTATCATCTCTTGTCACTCTCATTATTTCCTCACTATCTACGGTCCAAACCCCCCACACCCTTCTCTTACCCACTCATCCTTAACACTTCACTATTTCCTTATCCACCTCCATCGCACTCAGCTCATCCTCACCCCAATTCAACATAGTAGAAAATCCAAATCCTAGCCACTAATATCACCCAAAACCCTCTAGCCTCTATGTTGCTACCTCGCACCTCATCTCCTATGCTACTTCTAATTTTGTAGGATGCAAGAGGTGTATGGTGGCAATGAGAAGGACTAGGGGGTTTTGAGTGGTATTAGTAATTAAGATTTGGGCCAACAGGGGTATTGAGTTAGGTAAGGATGGTCCAAGTGTGGTGGAGGTGGGTTGAGGACTGACGGGGTGATGAAAATAAGTAGGGAGCAATGGCAATGTTTTAGGAATGAGTGGGGTTGACCGGAAATGGATGAAAGAAGGGTAAAGGAGTGGCAGGGTGGGTGGAGATGTGATTTATTTTACACTAACGCTTCGTAGCTCGAAATGCTCCGTCCCGAATGGCTCGAAAATTATAACACTCACTCTCTCCATGACTCACTCTCTTTCCCCCTTTATTTTGTATCTCTCTTTCTCTTTCTTAGAACCAACATTTTCTCCTCTCTGAACTCGCTCATCTCTCTCTTCTTTGTGTTGGGTGGGGAAATCGGAGCAGATTTTGGCACCTCTTTTTTTTTTTTGTTCCTTTTTTTCCTTCATTCATTTCTCTCTTTTTCTTCTTTTTCCTTCCTCTGTTTTTTTCCTTCTTTCTTCTTCTTCTTTCTAGATTGTTAAATGAGGCAAAACAAAAAAACAATATAGAGAGAGAGATGAGAATTTTATGCCAAACCCAAAACCAAAACCAAAACCACACCCACAACCACAAATCAAAATCGACATTGAAATCCAAATCAGACAAAATCAAACAAAAATTCAAACTTCCATGAAATAATTGATGCATGTACATATATATATATATATATATATGTTGAAGACAAAGGTTTATACCTTTTTGGTTGATGATGGTTCTCTCTCTCTCTCTCTCTTCTGTGTTGATGATGATTTGTTGATTTTTGGTTGATTATGATGATTCTCTCTCTCTGCTCCTCTCCTCTTCTCTTCTTCTTCTTCTTTGTTATTCTTCTGCAGGTTATGGAAACGAAGAAAAAAGGACATAAAAAAAAAAGAGTCCAAAACGACGTCGCTTTGGAATTTCAGGCCACTCGAGCCGCAAATCTTTCGAGCCACGTAGCGGAACTCTTTATTTTATTGGTCTTAAAAAATGGATGATTTATTTTTAAAATGATATTAATAAACCTAATTTAGATTCAAGAAGTAGAGTGTAAACTAGGAGTAAGCAGCAGATATTTCGATCTGTCACATTTTGGACGGATGTGTGATGACGAACAGACAGTTACGGATTGATTTTTTCAAATCTATTTAGTTTTGGACGGATGACTGATTTAAGGTTCCTTTAGCCACAACCAAGTCGCCAAACCGCAAGCATCCCTAGTAATTTATAAGATTTTGTGTTTTCAATTTATTTAGATATTATGTTTGTGTTTTCAATTGAAAAAGATGTTAGATATTCTGTTGTGTTTTCAATTTGAAAATCCTTTAATCAAATGGCAAGTGTTGATATTTTGTATTTTTGTGTGGAAAATATAAGGCTTAATTTTGTCATTTTTTTTTTTGAAAATTAAATTAAATTGTTTTTTAATAAAAAAAGTAATGAAATAGTTTTGAAAATGCATGGTTTTTTTATATGTATTTATTATTTGTATTTGACAATTTACTTGATAATCTTTTTGTTATGTTGAGTTGAATTGTTATCCTAAAAAAAATATTGACAAATTGTTGTATTATATTCAAAATTTGTAAAAGTTTAAATCGTCAAATTGATTTGCATCCATCTGTTAATTCAATCAATCCGTATCCGTCAATCCAGCGGACGAATGTGAATTAATTTTTTTCAATTTGTCAATTCGACGGATGGATGATGAACACCCTAGTGTTAACAATAAGACCCTATAATTATCAACAAACAATGAGGTAATTATTTGATCAAGTTAATTTTTTTAAATACTTTACAAATAAAGATTTATAAAATAAATAACTCAAATAATTGAAATGAAACGGTGATGGGTCAACGAGTGAAACTGCCTCTTCAATTCCCTGAGAATCTTATTCCATAGAAAAAATCATCGCAACAAATAAAGTAATAAAGTTAGTTAAAAAAATGAATAAATAAACAAAGGCTTTGTTTGGCTAAAGAGGTTAGGGTTAAATTAGTCATTAAAACATAAAATAAATTAAAAAGTTAAAAAGATAAAATGTCACATTTAAATTATAATTATTTCATTTTTTCTCTCATAAAAATCAAAAAAGCCAACTCAAACAAACTTTTTAATCCCAAACTAAAAAAGTCTCAACTCAAAAAAATCAATTAAATTTTATTTACCAAACGACAGCAAAGTAACAACATGGAGAAACTATAACAAGAAATATGTTAAGAAACTTAATAAAATAAAATTATTTAAGAAAAAGTTGAAGTTTGAACTGATACATTAAATAATGTAATAGTGTATATATATATATATATATTCCAGTAAGTAAGATGTTAACATATTACTAAGTTAGATTAACATAATCTATTATTATTATTATTATTATTTTATCAATTGACAAGAGAGTAATTATGTTATGAGAAATATTTATCATTAAATAGATCACTAGCTCATAATAATAAGAAGAGTAATGCTAGGCACCCTAAATAATCTACCAAATGTTTTACCAAACCTCTCATATAGATGTGAGACCTACACACATGTGAGTTTCTGTGAGTCCCATATCCATATAAGAGATTTGGTAAAACAATTGGTAAATTATTTAGGATTCATAGTATTTTCCTAATAAGAAAGTCCAACAAACACTACTAATGGGGGATAAATCAACCATCACAAATGGTATCAAATGGGTATGGGGTTACTCCGCAGTAACTGTTGTACCTCAATTTGATGCTTATTATGGGCTTTTTTTGTATGATCCGAACCATTCATTTGTAGGGTTCGTTGAGTACTTCATACACACCAAAAATTATATTCGATATCAGTAGCTATGTGATCGGATTGCATATTTTTTGATACTATTCCTCAAAAGAAAAACAGATTTTTTTTTATGATAAATGTAATTCAATCACATGGTTACTAATATCTGATTAATATGATTTTTGACATACTTGAAGTACTCGACGAATCCTAAAAAATGAATGATTTATATCAAACTCCTTTCTATAAGAATTAAACCTAATATTTTATATCACAAAAGATACTACACAACCATTAGACAACATATCCTAATTCATTCGAAGCTTATTTATAAAGTTCAAATCCCAAACTTCCTTCTAAATCCAGTTGAGTGACATTTAAGCTTTAATAAAAACAACTTAAGTAAAAGAAAATTATAATAAAGAACAAAATTACTTTCTTTTAACATTTTTCTTTTTAATGCATAAATATAATTAATTTAAAAAAATTTAAATTTATAAATCCCGTTTAAAAGGGGTATGCCAACTTTGATGAGGGGAGAGAAATCCACAAGTTTTGAATGGAAGAATGGCATCTTTTGACATCGAAAATGTTAATGTACACCAACTACATTAATTGGACCTGCACCTGACGTTCACGATTCATTTCAAAGGCTTACATTAATCAATCCAGTAGCACATGCACATCAATCCCAGGATTAACCTCGGTCCATTCCGAAAATCATACAATAGCGCCGGAATATTGCGTGGGTATATTTTCTCATCAATTATTATTCATTGTCTTCATTTAGAAAATGAGTTGATTTTTTTTTTTTTTTTGGTTTTTTTAGTCAGGATTAAAAAAAACTTTATTAGGAAGGAATTTTTTAACTTTTGTGAGGAAAAAAATGAAATGATTATGATTTGAATGTGATATTTTATCTTATTAATTTTTTAACATATTTTTATCTTTTTATAGCTAAAATAGCCCTAACCTCGCATGCCAAATATAGTCATTATGCCTCTCATATTTCTCAATCACTCAACACAAATAATTATTCCACATTCTTCACTAATCATACTATAATGAAGTATTACGTTGCCGTACTTTTGAACTAACCAATAATCGCTTGACCCATTCAAGTAAGAAATTATTTAGAGGTCGTGTTTCAATTTGATATTTATTAATTAGATAGTATAAAACTTCTAGTATTTTTTGTTAATTTTTTAGAGGTAACGGGATAAATGTTAAGTGATAAGGAATTAATTCATTTTTTATATTTCTATTTTTCATATCCTTTATTTTATAGGTCTTATTTTTAGTCGACAATAATGATCCGAATAATTTATTTTAGAAATCTTGTAGTGAAAATCGTCTGTGTAAAAAATAAGCTTAGTTTATAGATGAACAAATCATATTTTGTTTTTATAAAATGGTTGGTTTAAGTTTAAATTCATTGTTGTCATCTATTTTTAAAAACATAATGTATAATATGTTCATGTGTCTAATAAAATTAATTTTTTTCCTAAGTCATTTTTATCGTTGTGTTTGCGAAATGAACTGTTCAAATCATTATTTTAAGTCTAGAATAAAGCATGTGAAATAAAATGCGGAGAGAAATGAAAGTTAGTATAGAAGGAACCATTCTTAGAAATTGTTTGAGAAGTGTTAGATTAGTATACTTTTTAATTTTTTATTAAAATATGTAAAATGTGGATTGTGATTGAAGTGATGTGGTAGAGAGGTGTTATAATCTAAATAAGAGGTAATGTGACTCAAATAAAATAATTGTTATCCAAATACGATAATGTGTTAAAATAACATGTGCTATTTTAACACATGCTAAACAACATGTAAGGCCTGTTTTGAAAACCTAACTAAAAATTACTTTTTAATTTTTAACTTATTTTGGGTCACATTACCTCTTTACTTTTTACATTTTTTAAAAAAAAAATCAAAAAAATCATATTTTAAGCTACTTATCAAAACAATTCTAAATAATGTAAAACAATGCTCTAAAGCCGTTGGATAATCACTCCATACATGCACCCACGAGGACAAATATTCAAAACCAAAATACTATACCACTGGTACAAAAAATTATTGGATGGTCCTGGTGCCACGTCCTCATATTCCACATTAATTACATGATTTCCTTGTCGTTTTTATATATTTCAATTATTCAACATAAATTTGTAAATTTACTCCCTCCACTAATCACATGGTTTCTTTGGAATGTAGGTTAATTTTTTGTGATGAATTTTTTTAATTTTTTGATTTTTGTCAAAAAAAAAATTTTATTATAATTTAAATGTACATTCCGTGTTATTAATTTTTAACTTATATTATCTTTTTATAACTATTTTAAACTTAAATAATTATGCTAAACGAGTGCACAACGCTATTAAAATATTCAAAAAAGATGTGGACTCTCTTTTCCCCCACCCCTTGACCCTCTCTCTTTTTGATTGGTCAATTTTTATTTTATTTTTTATTTTCCTTCTTCTCCAATCACCATTTGCCACGTATGGGGGAAGGAGGTGGTGGAAGTGGTGATTGGAGGGGTCTCTATCAAAGTCCTAAAATATCACGTGTTGATATCAAAACCAACCAATAACTTTCCCACTAGCACATGAAATTTGGTCAAATCTCAGAAGCCGTCACATCTTCATGAATAAATGCTAATGCTGAAAGCTGGATGTCTGTATGGGGTCATATAATCATATTGGTTCGTATTCATTTTGTGTTGAGAAATGCTATAGTGGTATGTGCATATCGTAAAAAAAAACTACAATATTTATAATAAAAATTATAATTTTTTGATTTTTGAAATATTTACAAGAAAAAAACACTACATTTATAAGATAAGAAAATAAAGAAAAATTTATCTATAAGTCATAGTTTTTGAAAAGTTGAACCATTTAGTCCTAAAAGTTTTCTTATGCTCCATTTAGTCCCATTTTTACATCAGCATGATGTAAATGATGTAAATGATCTGATGTTTCATTCTATAATGTCAAAATTTATTGAAATCTGATGAACATTAGATGTTTTTCATCCTATAATTTCAAACATTATTGAAATGTGATGAACATTAGATGTTTGAAATCTAATGTTTGTAACATTACTCTGATGTTATTAACATTGTATCTGATGTTATTAACATTGTAATGGGACCTTTCAGTCTATAAGAAAACTTCTAGGACTAAACAGTGTATAAGTTATTAATTTGAGATTTATTGGTGCATCCCCCAAGAATAAAAGCTAGTTACATTATGAGCGCGTTTGACAATTTAAAAAAAAAAAATTTAAATTCTATTTTAAATAAATTTAATCAAATATTTTATTTTTAAATCTACTTAATCTATATATACTTAAAATGTATAAAATTTGTAATTTTTTTTTTTAAAATTCACTGAATACAAAAAATATAAAAATTCAATACATTTTTATATTTATTGATTTTTTTTTTTGAAAGTTTCTTCAAAAACAAACTTTTAAATTAATTGAATCCAAAAAGTAAAAAATTTAAGGTTAAATAACACTCACTTTTCTCAAGATTTAGAAAAAAATATAGTAAGTTTTATAAATTTGATATAAATATATATATATATATATTAAATTTTAATTTATATAACACTTATCCTCCAGTTATTCAATAATTCGTTAGTTATATAGATGGAAAAATAATATTTATTTTTGAGTTTTCAATCCATATTTTTTTGTAGTGGATTTTTTTTATTGTTTTGGTCAATTTTTTTTAGATGCATCTAATTTAAATGTACTTAAAATGTAAAATATTTATGATTTTTTTAAAAAAATCAATAAATACAACAAAATACGAAAATATACTAAATTTTTATATTTTTTGTTTGTATTTTTTAAGTATTTAGTGAAACGTTTTTATAGATTTTTTTTCATAAATTATTTTGGAAGGCAAAATAATATTTCCTAAAAAAAAAACCCTTGAAACTTACCATTTTCTCTATCATCTCTTGTCACTCTCATTATTTCCTCACTATCTGTGATCCAAACCCCCCACACCCTTCTCTTACCCACTCATCCTTAACACTTCACTATTTCCTTATCTACCTCCATCGCACTCAGCTCATCCTTACCCCAATTCAACATAGAGAAAATCCAAATCCTAGCCACTAATATCACCCAAAACCCTCTAGTCTCTATGTTGCTACCTCGCACCTCATCTCCTATGCTACTTCTAATTTTGTAGGATGCAAGAGGTGTATGGTGGCAATGAGAAGGACTAGGGGTTTTTGAGTGGTATTAGTAATTAAGATTTGGGTCAACTAGGGTATTGAGTTAGGTAAGGATGGTCCAAGTGTGGTGGAGGTGGGTTGAGGACTGACGGGGTGATGAAAATAAGTAGGGAGCAGTGGCGATGTTTTAGGAATGAGTGGGGTTTGTTAGCATATTATATTATTATCTGAGTTATTGGTTTGTAATTATTCTATGCCCTCAGGGCTCATCTTGTAATTGTCTCATCTTGTAATTGTTACAAACCCTAATCTTCATTTATATAAATAGGGGATGATATCCTATCAAACCCTAAGCTGGTTACTCAAGCTTCATGGTATCAGAGCAGAACCTCTAGGGTTTCGGCTCACCCTTGTTGGTCGACCTTTGCACCAACGACACTCTAGGGTTCGAAACTTACCTAGGTTGATCATCTGCTGCGTCGATCTTCATCTCGTCGATCCCTGCTTCGTCTTCATTATTCAGTCGCCGTCGTTACTCAGTCGCCTTCCTCTGTCGATCGTCACTCAGCTGTCTCTCAGTCGATCGTCACTCAGCCGCCTTCCTCTGTCGCTTTTGTCACTCAGCCGCCTTCCTCAATCGATCTCCTCAGCTCGTCGACCTTCCTCAGTCGATCTCCTCAGCTCGTCGATCTCCCTCGACGATCTCCTCTAGCAGTTCGTCGATCTCCTTCTCTGGTATACTCTCATTCCCTAGGTTGATCATCTCTGTTGGTATACCTATGTCGTGTATAAACACCGTACCAATACATATATAAACGAATAACTAAATAAATACAAAAAAAAAAGAAAAAGAAAAAATGGTTTCTTCATTTTGTTATGCTTTTATAGTGGTCATTGTGCCTGTTTTTCACCAACACCTTCCGGGTTTGTGATTGCCACTAATTTTGTTGCGGGTTCGGTAGTATAGTATCCATGGCAGATTCCACCAATGTGTCCCCTACTTCTCAAACACCGAGGAGTGAGAGTCTCATTATACTTACTACCATGACTGAGAACCCCAACCCTAGTCTGAAAATCACCACCTCTCTATTTAATGGTCAGAACTACCTAGCATGGTCTCAAAGTTTGACTATATTTTTGAAGAGCAGAGCGAAGATGGGGTATGTTGATGGCAGGATACAGGCACCTAGTACCACTGACTCGGGTTATGACCAATGGGAGATTACCAACTCTTTGATTATGGGTTGGCTTATTCATTCGATGGTTCCTGAAATTGGTGAGGGCTACTTGTCTATGGAGACTGCCCAGGATGTTTGGGATGCTGTGGCTGCCACCTATTCCCGCAAAGGGAATTTCTCACAGGCATTTGAGTTATGCCGCTCTATTGAGAGCTCACTTCAGGGGGAGCAGACTGTTCTTCAGTATTTCATTTTCCTCACCAACGGCTGGAAACGCCTTGATCACATGCAAGACTATAAGCCTGTTTGCCCTGCTGATTCTGTCGGGTACAAGAAGTTCATCGCACAGGAACGAGTCTTTAAATTTCTAGCAGGCCTAAATGTGGAGTATAATCTAGTTAGGGGTCGAGTTCTGGGTATGGACACTCTTCCTTCACTTTAGGAGGCATTTGCCTATGTACAGAATGAGGAGAGTCGCCGGTCTGCTATGATGTCCCCTGTCTCTACTGACCGCTCAGCATTACTGTTTACTCCTCAAGATGGCCTCAGCCTGACTCCCATCCCTCCGTCTGCTGCTAAGGAGTCTGTATTCTGTGATTATTGCAAGAAACCGCGGCATACTCGTGAGACGTGTTGGAAGCTTCATGGGACTCCATCTGGGGGTCGCGGTGATCGGTCTAGTTCTCGAGGAGGTCGGTCAGGCCAGTCTAGAGGACGTAATTCCTATTCCCGGGCTCATCAGTCTAGTGCCGTTGATACACTTGATTTTAATTCTGCTTCTGTTGGCCAAGCTTCTGATGCTGAGCTGGAGGATGCTTTGCGCCAATT
The DNA here is from genome assembly GCA_030407325.1 of Camellia japonica. NCBI lineage: Eukaryota > Viridiplantae > Streptophyta > Magnoliopsida > Ericales > Theaceae > Camellia > Camellia japonica. The sequence goes on from JAPPVO010000002.1 coordinate 66,253,031, forward strand.
GTTGGACCGCTGGTCTTCTACTGCTCTCAGTACAGCTTCCTCATCCTTTGCCTGCTCAGGTAACTTAACATCTTCTCCTTGTGTTTTCCTGTGTCATAAGTCTTTGTCTTGGATTATTGATTCCGGTGCCTCAAATCATATGTCTAGCTCCTCTGATCTTTTCTCTGCCTATAAGCCCTCTTCAGGTCAGGACAAAGTTAAGATTGCAGATGGTACTGTTTCTCCCATTTCTGGAAAAGGTTTAGTCCAAGTCACTCCTACCATGCATTTATCTTCTATTCTCCATGTTCCCAATTTTTCTGTTAATCTGTTATCCTTGAGTCGTCTTACCCAAGATTTGAATTGTAGTGTGATGTTTTTTCCTGATCATTGTCTTTTTCAGGACCTTGTCACGAGGAGGACGATTGGCAGTGGTAGTGCTGAAAATGGTCTCTACTTCCTGGATCAACCGGACAAACTTGCTTATTCTTCCACCACGTCTTCTACTACCCCCGCTGATTTATGGCTGTGGCATCGGCATCTTGGGCATCCTTCATTTTATTTACTTAAGCATTTATTTCCATATGGTTTCGCAAATCATCATGTGTCTGACTTTCTTTGTGAGTCTTGTCAACTTGGAAAACAACACAGAGCTTCTTTTGCTCGTAGTTTGAATAAAAGTTTAGTTCCTTTTTCATTAATACATTCTGATGTTTGGGGTTCCTCTTGTGTTATGTCTGTGAAAGGTCATCGATGGTTTGTTACATTTATTGATGATTTTTCTCGTGCTACTTGGGTGTATCTCATGAAAGATAAGAGTGAGGTTTTCTCTGTGTTTCGCAATTTTCATAAGATGATTTGTACTCAGTTTGGGGGCACTGTCAAATTATTCGTTCTAATAATGGCGGGGAATACATAGATTCTGGGTTAGAACAATATTTTTCTACTCATGGCATTATCCATCAGACCTTTTGCACCAATACCCCTCAACAAAATAGGGTGGCGAAACGCAAGAATCAATATCTTCTTGACATGGCTCGGTGCATGTATTTTTCTATGAGTGTGCCTCGGCCCTATTGGGGCGACGCTGTTCTCACTGCTGCCCATCTTATTAATCGTCTCCCTACTCAGGTCTTGCAAAAACAAGCTCCTCTTTACGTCCTCCTAGGTTCCCAGTCCTTGTTTTTTATTCCTCCCAAAATATTTGGTTGTGTCTGTTTTGTTCATAATCACTCTCCTTCTCGTGGTAAGTTAGACCCTCGCTCCCTCAAGTGTGTTTTCCTTGGTTACTCTCCTACTCAAAAGGGGTATAAATGTTACCACCCTTCTTCTCGTAAGTGGTTTGTGTCCATGGATATTACTTTCTTTGAGTCCTAGTCCTATTTCTTGTCCTCTCAGGTGTCACCATTCTCATTTCCGGGGGAGCCTTGGTGTGAACTGAGTCCTGTGCTTCCTATGGTGGACCCAGTTGTTCTTGTACCACCCTCTTCTACTGTGCTTCCTATGGTAGAACCAGTTGTACTTGCATCACCCTCTTCTACTGGGACTATAGAACACAATGTCACCAAGGATAAGGACGGGCATGTTTATGTCCGGGACATAGACAGGCAACAAGTTAACTGGATACAATGGACCACTTCTGCTCCTCCACTGCCATCTCCTCCTTCTGATGAGAGTCTAGGTAACTTTGAATCTCTTGAGTCCATTGATCTTAATGTTTCTATTGCCAAGAGGAAGGGTGTGAGATCTTGTATTCAACATCCTATCTCGCATTTTGTGTCCTACTCTCATTTGTCATCCTCATATAGAGCGTTTGTGTCCAATATTTCCTCTATTAGCATTTCTAACCATTTTCAGGATGCTCTTGCTACCTCTGAGTGGAAACTAGCCATGATTGAGGAAATGAAAGCACTTAGGAAGAATGACACTTGGGAATTGACTGAGTTACCTACGGGCAAACGACCTGTGGGATGTAAATGGGTATATACTGTGAAACACAAAGCAGATGGATCTATTGAGCGTTACAATGCAAGACTTATGGCAAAAGGGTTTACTCAGATATACGGCATTGATTATCAGGAGACCTTCACACCCGTGGCTAAGATGAATTCAGTCAGAGTACTTCTCTCTCTAGCAGCTAATCTAGATTGGCCGTTTTATCAGTTTGATGTCAAGAATGCCTTTCTCCATGGTGACCTCGAAGAAGAGGTATATATGGACATTCCTCCTGGGTTTGAGGATCATCAGACAAAAAGCAAAGTATGCAAGCTTCGAAAGTTATTATATGGTCTCAAACAGTCTCTAAGGGCTTGGTTTGAGAGATTCACTCAGGCTATGTTTAAATATGGCTTCAAGCAGAGTCAGGCAGATCACACCTTGTTTGTGAAACATTCCTCACGTGGTAAGACTACAGCACTTATTGTTTATGTAGATGATATAGTTCTTACGGGCAATGATAGTGGGGAAATACCTCTGTTGAAGAAATATTTAGCTAGTGAGTTTGAAATCAAAGACTTGGGAAGCTTGAAGTATTTTCTGAGAATTGAAGTTGCTCGCTCTAAGGATGGGATATTTATCTCACAAAGAAAATATGTGCTTGACTTGTTGAAGGAAACTGGGATGCTTGGCTGCAAGGCATGTGCCACTCCACTGGAACCCAATCAGAAATTAGGGGATGATGAAGGAGGAGAAGCTGTTGATAGGAGGAGCTATCAGCGATTAGTGGGTAAGCTCATTTACCTATCTCACTCCCGTCCTGATATTGCTATTGCTGTCAGTGTGGTTAGTCAGTTTATGCACGCTCCTCATCAGATTCACTTTGAGACTGTCATGAGAATCTTGGGGTACTTGAAGTCTACTCCTGGTAAGGGTTTTTATTTTTCAAAGTATGATCATCTTCGTGTGGAAGCCTATACAAATGTTGACTGGGCTGGATCAGTAACTGATAGGAGATCGACTTCAGGGTATTGCACCTTTGTTGGAGGCAACCTAGTTACTTGGAGGAGTAAGAAACAGAATGTGGTTGCCAGGTCAAGTGCAGAAGCTGAGTTTAGAGCTATGGCACAAGGTGTGTGTGAATTTTTATGGATCAAGTTATTGTTGAGTGATCTAGGTATTGATCAGACGGACTCCATGCGGTTATACTGTGATAATAAGGCCGCCATCAACATCGCTCACAATCCAGTTCAACATGACAGGACAAAACATGTTGAGATTGATCGCCACTTCATTAAAGAGAAACTCACTAGTGGTACCATTTGTACTCCTTTTGTCCAGTCTGGTGAACAACTTGCTGACATTCTCACCAAGGGGGTTGGGAATAAACCACTTCATGACATATTAGGCAAGCTGGGCATAAGAGATATCTTCGCACCAACTTGAGGGGGAGTGTTAGCATATTATATTATTATCTGAGTTATTGGTTTGTAATTATTCTATGCCCTCAGGGCTCATCTTGTAATTGTCTTATCTTGTAATTGTTACAAACCCTAATCTTCATTTATATAAATAGGGGATGATATCCTATCAAACCCTAAGCTAGTTACTCAAGCTTCAAACCGGAAATGGATGAAAGAAGGGTAAATGAGTGGCAGGGTGGGTGTAGATGTGATTTATTTTACACTAACGCTTCGTAGCTCGAAATGCTCCGTCCCGAATGGCTCGAAAATTATAACACTCACTCTCTCCATGACTCACTCTCTTTCCCCCTTTATTTTGTATCTCTCTTTCTCTTTCTCTTTCTTAGAACCAACATTTTCTCCTCTCTGAACTCGCTCATCTCTCTCTTCTTTGTGTTGGGTGGGGAAGTCGGAGTAGATTTTGGCACCTCTTTTTTTTTTTGTTCCTTCTTTTCCTTCATTCCTTTCTCTCTTCTTCTTCTTTTTCCTTCCTCTGTTTTTTTCCTTCTTTCTTCTTCTTCTTTCTAGACTGTTAAATGAGGCAAAACAAAAAAACAATATAGAGAGAGAGATGAGAATTTTATGCCAAACCCAAAACCAAAACCAAAACCAAAACCAAAACCCACAACCACAAATCAAAATCGACATTAAAATCCAAATCAGATAAAATCAAACAAAAATTCAAACAAAATTAAACAAAAATTCAAACTTCCATGAAATAATTGATGCATGTACATATATATATATATATATAAATGTCGAAGGCAAAGGTTTATACCTTTTTGGTTGATGATGGTTCTCTCTCTCTCACTCTCTTCTGTGTTGATGATGATTTGTTGATTTTTGGTTGATGATGATGATTCTCTCTCTCTGCTCCTCTTCTCTTCTCTTCTTCTTCTTCTTTGTTATTCTTCTACAGGTTATGGAAACGAAGAAGAAAAGGACAAAAAAAAAAAAAGAGTCCAAAACGACATCGCTTTGGAATTTCAGGCCACTCGAGCTGCTAATCTTTCGAGCCATGTAGTGGAACTCTTTATTTTATTGGTCTTAAAAAATGGATGATTTATTTTTAAAATGATATTAATAAACCTAATTTAGATTCAAGAAGTAGAGTATAAACTAGGAGTAAGCAGCAGATATTTCGATCTGTCACATTTTGGACGGATGTGTGATGACGAACAGACGATTGCGGATTGATTTTTTCAATCCATCTAGTTTTGGACGGATGACTGATTTAAGGTTCCTTTAGCCACAACCAAGTCGCCCAAGCGCAAGCGTCCCTAGTAATTTATAAGATTTTGTGTTTTCAATTTGTTTAGATATTATGTTTGTGTTTTCAATTGAAAAATAGGTTAGATATTCTGTTGTGTTTTCAATTTGAAAATCCTTTTATCAAATGGCAAGTGCTGATATTTTGTATTTTTGTGTGGAAAATATAAGACTTAATTTTGTCATTTTTTTTTTTTGAAAATCAAATTAAATATTTTTTTAATAAAAAAAAGTAATGAAATAGTTTTGAAAATGCTTGGTTTTTTTATATGTATTTATTATTAGTATTTGACAATTTACTTGATAATCTTTTTGTTATGTTGAGTTGAATTGTTATCCTAAAAAAAATATTGACAAATTGTTGTATTATATTCAAAATTTGTAAAAGTTTAAACCGTCAAATTGATTTGTATCCATCTGCCAATTCAATCAATCCATATCCGTCAATCCAGCGGACGAATGTGAATTAATTTTTTTCAATTTGTCAATTCGACGGATGGATGACGAACACCCTAGTGTTAACAATAAGAACCTATAATTATCAACAAACAATGAGGTAATTATTTGATCGAGTTAATTTTTTTAAATACTTTACATATAAAGATTTATAAAATAAATAACTCAAATAATTGAAATGAAACGGTGATGGGTCAACGAGTGAAACTGCCTCTTCAATTCCCTGAGAATCTTATTCCATAGAAAAAATCATCGCAACAAATAAAGTAATAAAGTTAGTTAAAAAAATGAATAAATAAACAAAGGCTTTGTTTGGCTAAAGAGGTTAGGGTTAAATTAGTCATTAAAAGATAAAATAAATTAATAAATTAAAAAAATAAAATGTCACATTGAAATTATAATTATTTCATTTTTTCTCTTATAAAAATAAAAAAAGCCAACTCAAACAAACTTTTTAATCCCAAACTAAAAAAGTCTCAACTCAAAAAAATTAATAAAATTTTTTTTTTTCCAAACGACAGCAAAGTAACAACATGGAGAAACTATAACCAGAAATATGTTAAGAAACTTAATAAAATAAAATTATTTAAGAGAAAGTTGAAGTTTGAACTGATACATTAAATAATGTAATAGTGTATATATATATATATATATATATTCCAGTAAGTAAGATGTTAACATATTACTAAGTTAGATTAACATAATCTATTATTATTATTATTATTTTATCAATTGACAAGAGAGTAATTACGTTATGAGAAATATTTATCATTAAATAGATCACTAGCTCATAATAATAAGAAGAGTAATGCTAGGCACCCAAAATAATCTACCAAATGTTTTACCAAACCTCTCATATAGGTGTGAGATCCGCACACATGTGAGTTTCTGTGAGTCTCATATTCATATGAGAGATTTGGTAAAATAATTGGTAAATTATTTAGAATTCATAGCATTTTCTTAATAAGAAAGTCCAACAAACACTACTAATGGGGGATAAATCAACCATCGCAAATGGTATCAAATGGGTATGGGGTTACTCTGCAGTAATTGTTGTACCTCAATTTGAGGCTTATTATGGACTTTTTTTGTATGATCCGAACCATTCATTTTGTAAGGTTCGTTGAGTACTTCATACACACCAAAAATTATATTGGATATCAGTAGCTATGTGATCGGATTGCATATTTTTTGATACTATTCCTCAAAAGAAAAATAGATTTTTTTTTTATGATAAATGTAATTCAATCACATGGTTACTAATATTTGATTAATATGATTTTTGACATACTTGAAGTACTCGACGAATCCTAAAACAAGAATGATTTGTATCATAAAAATAAGTCTATAATAAATCTCAAATTGAGACACAACAGTGACTGCTATGCCAAAGGCACAACAATCACTCTCTCTCCTGTATCAAACTCCTCTCTATAAAAATTAAACCCAATATTTTATATCACAAAAGATGCTACACAACCATTAGAGAACATATCCTAATTCATTCGAAGCTTATTTATAAAGTTCAAATCCCAAACTTCCTTCTAAATCCAGTTGAGTGACATTTAAGCTTTAACAAAAACAACTTAAGTAAAAGAAAATTATAATAAAGAACAAAATTACTTTTCCTTTTGAAAAATAACCACATACTCACCATGGTCTTTTTAACTAAAATACAATCCTAACTTCGTTTTTAAAATGACATTTATATCCCTCAATTATTCATCTTTCTATCTTCACTTTACTAATATTTTTAACCTAATCTCATATTTTCCAATTAAATCAATCTTAATTTTTAAAAAAACCCAAAATACCCTTAATTTTATAATATGATTTCTAACTTCTTCTTCTTCCTTTCTTTTTTTTTTTTTTGTGCGTGTATAATTTCTAATAGAGTTATGCTAATAATAGTTATAAGAGTTATCAATAAAAAAATACAAAATATCAAAATATTTATAATCTTAATAAACTCTTCACATATATCTCAAAATATTTTTATACATTTTAATATATTTTTTACACTTTTTCAATATTAACAATGATATTAAAAATTGTATTTAAACTTTTTCTTTTTAATGTATAAATATAATTAATTTAAAAAAAATTAAATTTATAAATCCCGTTTAAAAGGGGTATTCCAACTTTGATGAGGGGAGAGAAATCCACAAGTTTTGAACGGAAGAATGGCATCTTTTGACATCGAAAATGTTAATGTACACCAACTACATTAATTGGACCTGCACCAGACGTTGACAATTCATTTCAAAGGCTTACATTAAATCAACGCAGTAGCACATGCACATCAACACCAGGGTTAACCTCGGTCCATTCCGAAAATCATACAATAGGGCCGGAATATTACGTGTGATATTTTCTCATCAATTATTATTCGTCGTCTTCCTTTAGAAAATGAGTTGATTTTTTGATTATTTTAGTTAAGATTAAAAAAACTTTATTTGGGAGAAATTTTTTGACTTTTGTTAGAGAAAAAATAAAATGATTATGATTTGGATGCGATATATTATTTTATTAAATTTTTAACATATTTTTATCTTTTTGTAACTAAAATAGACCTAACCTCGCATGCCAAATATAGTCATTATGCCTCTCATATTTCTCAATCACTCAACACAAATAATTATTCCACATTCTTCACTAATCATACTATAATGAAGTATTACGTTGCCGTACTTTTGAACTAACCAATAATCGCTTGACCCATTCATGTAAGAAATTATTTAGAGGTCGTGTTTCAATTTGATATTTATTAGTTAGATAGTATAAAACTTCTAGTATTTTTTTAAATTTTTTAGAGGTAACGGGATAAATGTTAAGCGATAAGGAATTAATTCATTGTTTATATTTCTATTTTTCATATACTTTATTTTATAGGTCTTATTTTTAGTCGACAATAATGATCCGAATCATTTATTTTAGAAATCTTGTAGTGAAAATCGTCTGTGTAAAAAATAGGCTTAGTTTATAGATGAACAAATCATATTTTGTTTTTATAAAATGGTTGGTTTAAGTTTAAATTCATTGTTGTCATTTATTTTTAAAAACATGATGTATAATATGTTCATGTGTCTAGTAATATCTAATAAAATTAATTTTTTTCCTAAGTCATTTTTATCGTTGGGTTTGCGAAATGAACTGTTTAAATTATTATTTTAACCATTCTTAGAAATTGTTTGAGAAGTGTTAGATTAGTATACTTTTTAATTTTTTATTAAAAAATGTAAAATGTGGATCGGGATTAAAGTGATGTGGTAGAGAGGTGTTATGATCTAAATAAGAAGTGATGTGACTCAAATAAAATGATTGTGATTCAAATAAGATAATGTGCTAAAATAACATGTGCTATTTTAACACATGCCAAACAACATGTAAGGCCTGTTTTGAAAACCTAATTAAAAATTATTTTTTAATTTTTAACTTATTTTGGGTCACATCACATCTTTACTTTTCACATTTAAAAAAAAAAACTGAAAAAAATCATATTTTAAACTACTTATCAAAACAATTCTAAATAATGTAAAACAATGCTCTAAAGTCGTTGGATAATCACTCCATCCATGCACCCACGAGGACAAATAATATTCAAAACCAAAATACTATTACCAAACGGCACCTATACCACTGGTACAAAAAATTATTGGATGGTCCTGGTGCCACGTGCCCATATTCCACATTAATTACACGTTTTCCTTGTCGTTTTTATATTTTTCAATTATCCAACATAAATTTGTAAATTTACTCCCTCCACTAATCACATGGTTGGGAGCTTCTATATACACACACCCTTTCCACTCTATACAAATCCTGCTCAATACACACACTAAAAAAATAAACCCTAATATATTTGACTCACTACACACACCTATCATTCCACATATACCCCCAAATGTAAATCATACACACACACCCCCTCTCACACACACACCCGTCTGTCACCCCTCTCACACACACACCCATCTGAGAACCCCTCTCACACACATACCCATCTCTCACACTCTCCACCGTTCCTCCCCAAAAGCTTCATCCATCCATCTGTGTCATTGAAGTATTGGCATTGAAGGGCATTGAAGAGCATTGAAATTTTCACATTTTAGGTTAGTTTACATAGATTAGAATTTTCTCATTTCTATTTTATTTGTAATGTAGGGTTAATTTCTACCATTTTCGAAATTTTCAGTCCACCAATGTAAGTGATTGTCGCAGTTCCTCATTCGGAACTGGTTATTCGAATTTTTTGTTTTTGTTCGGCATTAGAGTTCCGAAATTTTTGCTTCCATTCGGCATTATACTTCCGAAAATATTTACTTGGTTCGGTTTTCAACTTCCGAATATTAGCTATAATTTCGGACAACAACTTCCGAATAGAATTGGTATTTTCGGACAACAACTTCCGAACACAAATTTTTTTTTTTTTTCCCTTCTAACACTTAATGAAAACACTTAATTATAACACTCATTACACACACTCTCATTAATTTTACACACACTCTCTCATTATAATTTAAAATACTTATTATTTACACACACACTCATTACACACACTCTCATTAATTTTACACACACACTCATTACACACACACTTATAATTTAAAACACTCTCATTAATTTTGCACACACTCTGTTTATTTACACACACACTTAGTATTTTTTGCAGATAATATGGATTCTGAATATCAACAACGTGTCCCACCTACTGCTTCAAATAGATGACGTCGTCAATTGGATGTAGACCATGAACGGGAACGAGGGCGTGGGCGAGGACGAGGTCAAGGTCGTGGTCGAGGTCGTGATCCAGTTGAGGTAGAATATGATATTCCAAGTGCCAGTCAAAGTGGGGGCCGAAGCCAAAGACGAGTTGAAGGTTATGATATGCCTGACATTGCTATGGAGGATACCTCTTTACCTGATTCTCCTCCTGTCCAGGAAGAGTACCTTACTCATGCTTTTCCAGGTGGACCGACTGATCCGTCAATACTGCGGAGTTTCAATAGTCATGTGGCTGCAGCTATTTGGCACGGGGAGGTAAACATTCATCAGTAAAACTGAAATTCATTTGTATATGAGTTTTTTTTTTTTTTTTGTATGTTGTATGGTAGTTTGTAATGAGATATCATTTGTGTTGTAGGAACGAGGGCCCCTAAAGTGTCATAATCACTCTTCCAAGATCCTTGCATGGCCATGGTGGTTAGTAGAGAACAACACCAGATTCAAAGCCATTATTGAGCAGTCTGGACTGTCACAGTTAGCTTGTTGCACTTATCGGTTCGTCAACAAGCTTCTAATCTCCAGTTTTGTTGAGAGATGGCAACCTGAGACGAACACATTTCACATGACAGTTGGTGAGATGACCGTGACCCTGGATGATGTTGGCACTATTCTTGGCCTTCCCATTGTAGGCAAATCAGTCAGCATACCAGATGTGACAGATCATCATGGAGTTACATTACTCGTTTATGGCTTGGGGATTAGTGAACGTGCAGTACATGAAGAGGTTTCTTCTGCTGGTGGCAATTTAGTCAGGCTTGAATGGTTACGAAGTCAGTTTGCTGGTGTGACAGATTCAGACCCCGAGGAGGCTATACAGTGCGCTGCAAGAGCTTATTTGTTGTTCATGTTGGGATGTACACTCTTCAGTGACAAGAGTGGCGGCAGGGTTCCAGTTGTTTACCTCGGCTTGTTGATGGATTTGGGATCCATACATACTTATGCCTGGGGTGCTGCTGCATTAGCATTTTTATATAGACAGTTGGGGTTTGCTAGCCGGTCTGGGGTTAGGCAGATGGGTGGTTATATGACTCTTTTGGAGGCGTGGATTTATGAGCACTTCCGAGCATTCCGACCTCATCAGAACATGGGCTACAATGAAGACATGCCACACGTGTACCATTGGGCATCTAGGAGAGAGGCGGGTTCCTCCATTGACCATTTGAAATCTTTTCGAGCTAACCTTGACAGTTTAGTAGCTATTGATGTAAGTTTACTCATCCTGCGATAATTTTAACACTTCCATTTATCTTACCCTTTATGTACTTTAATGCAAAAACACTTTACGTTTACAGGTTATTTGGGATCCATACCACAGCTACAGAGATCGGCATCCATGTAACCCGGTTACGTTCTACCATGGATGCTTAAAGTGCTTAGACGTTGTCGAACCCTATCATCCAGATAGAGTTTTGAGGCAGTTTGGCAGGGTTCAAACCATCCCAGATGCACCGCTAGCTCCCATTCGTGGTGCGCGAGGCAACATATCTGCGCGATATACAGTCATGTACAGATACTTGGATAGGATCTGGGAGGCTTGGGATAACCACGTAATAAATGTCTAGCACTCGGGAATATCTTCTGTATGGCATTCATCAAGGCTAGCTCTCTGTCAGTAACAATAACTGTTGGCACAACAAACCCATCCATGACATCACGCAATGTAGCTAACACCCACGCATAGTTATCGACCCTCTCATACTGTAAGTATGCGAAAGCTACAGAGAATGTCATTTCAGTTGATGTCACTCCCACAATTTCAAGAAGAGGAAGCCGATATCTGTTGGTTTTATATGTGCAATCCATAATTAATATACGTGGGAAAGACCGAAATAAGTCCAAACTGGTAGGATGTGCCCAAAACAAGTCTGTCATAGTCATCGTGGACTCTTCAGACCGATGGCGCTCAATGTAATTATACTTGGCCAATTCACCCAATAAGTGTTGCATCTCCGATCTTCCAGCTCTCTGTACCACCCTGTTTCGATGGCGTACATTGTAAATGGTTTTAAGTGTGCTTACATTGAGGGCATCTCGCTGTTTCAAGGTTACTAGGATTTCTTTTGGCCGAACCATGCTCTTTGACATATCCATTAACAATGCTTTCTCATCCTTTGATAGCCTCCCCGCATATGAATGTCCCTCGAGGTGCTCCGCAGGTGGATGATTATGCAATCCGCATACTACGGTCAATGTCCATTCATCGTGTGTGGTAAACCTGTGAGCCCTCATATCAAAAGGACAACCACACTTCTTCGTACCGGTTATTCTTGATGTATTGTTGCCATCATGTTTTAACTTCTTTGTTGCTCTATATTGGCCACTCCTCTCACAAGCAAGATACATCCTGGGTCTTTTTTTCCCTCCACCATAGTCTGATGTTTTGATTACAATGACCAAACCATTTCTCTTTCCAACTTCACGTACCCAGTTGAGCAATTCATCATTACTTTTGAATACCTACAAAGTTAAATAAATATTATCAAACATTTACATTTGGTGAGCAATTCGAAACATAATCGTTATAATTTCGTAGACTGAACCTGTTCAGTTGTGAATTGAGTGGTGTAATCTAACACAAAATCCGCGCAAACCTGACTTCCTTGAGTTGACACATATTCTTGCATGTTTTGTATAACATTACAAATTTTTAATGGCATTATAATGATTAATTTGCAATTTGAAACTGTAAATTTGGTATGCAGTTTGCAAATTTGGAATATAAAATGGAAAAAAAAAATTTTTTACTTCATTCGGAAGTAGTTGTCCGAATTTTTTTTAAAATTTCGGAAGTTGATTGTTGTATAAGTTAACTTTGTTCGGACAACAACTTCCGAATTTACATACATTTTTCGGACAACAACTTCCGAAATTTATTATTTTGTTCGGACATCAACTTCCGAAACTACATAATTATTTCGGTAGTACACTTCCGAACCAAAGTACACATTTCGGCTCTGGTTATCCGAACGACGCCGGGAAAAAAAAAAAAAAATAAACTCACATTTCCTTCGCTCTGCTTCACATGAACACTTATTTGCTGATTTTCAGAAGGCAAATCCTCCATCACAATGATGTTTTCCCTATAGAAATGCCAAAGCCCTTTGTAAAAAATGAAAACCCTACAGAAATGCCAAAGCCATTTTCAAAGAAGCATGCCAAACCAGTGGCTTACACACACGATGCAACAATGTGAACTCTGAGGTGTGTGTGCATTGAGATGTTTTCAATTAACAATGGTGTCTAAAATGGTAATTTTACTTAGGGATAAAATTGTAATAAAATTAAATATCATTAAGTGTGTGTATTGAGGGGAAAGGGTGTGTGTATATAGAAGCTCCCCACATGGTTTCTTTGGAATATAGATTATTTTTTTGACTTTTTAACTTTTTTAACTTGTAGTTAAAGAGCCTCATTTGTGATGAATTTTTTTAATTTTTTGTAAAAAAAAAAAAATTATTATAATTTAAATATGACATTCTATATTATTAATTTTTAACTTATATTATCTTTTTATAACTATTTTAAACTTAAATCATTATGCTAAACGAGTGCACAACGCTATTAAAATATCCAAAAAAGATGCGGACTCCCTTTTCCCCCACCCCTTGACTCTCTTTCTTTTTGATTGGTCAAAAAATTTTTTTTTTTCTCCTTCTTCTCCAATCACCACCCGCCACATGTGGGGGAAGGAGATGGTGGGAGTGGTGATTGGAGGGGTCTCTATCAAAGCCCTAAAATATCACGTGTTGATATCAAGACCAACCAATAACTTTCTCACTAGCACATGAAATTTGGTCAAATCTCAGAAGCCGTCACATCTTCATGAATACATGCTAATGCTGAAAGCTGGATGTCTGCATGGGGTCATATAATCATATTGGTTTGTATTCATTTTGTGTTGAGAAATGCTATAGTGGTATGTGCATATCGGAAAAAAAAACTACAATATTTATAATAAAAATTATAATTTTTTGATTTTTGGATTATTTACAAGAAAAAAACTCTACATTTATAAGGTAAGAATAAAAGCTAGTTACATTACGAGTGCGTTTGACAATTTAAAAAAAAAATTAAATTCTATTTTAAATAAATTTAATCAAATATTTTATTTTTAAATCTACTTAATCTATATATGCTTAAAATGTATAAATTTTGTAATTTTTTTTTGAATTCACTAAATACAAAAAATATAAAATTTCAATACATTTTTATATTTATTGATTTTTTTTTTTTTGAAAGTTTCTTCAAAAACAAACTTTTAAATTAAGTGAATCCAAAAAGTAAAAAATTTAAGGTTAAATAACACTCACTTTTCTTACGATTTAGAAAAAAATATAGTAAGTTTTATAAATTTGATATAAATATTTATATATATATATATATATATTAAATTTTAATTTATATAACACTTATCCTCCATTTATTCAATAATTCGTTAGTTATATAGATGAAAAAATAATATTCATTTTTGAGTTTTCAATCCGTATTTTTTTTTAGTGGATTTTTTTTATTGTTTTGGTCAATTTTTTTTAGATGCATCTAATCTAAATGTAATTAAAATGTAAAATATTTATGATTTTTTTTAAAAATTCAATAAATACAACAAAATACGAAAATATACTAAATTTTTATATTTTTTGTTTGTATTTTTTAAGTATTTAGTGAAACTTTTTTATAGATTTTTTTTCATAAATTATATTCTTTTTAATTGTATTTTTAGATTAAGTGACTCTAAAAAGTTAAAAATATTGATACGGATCATCCCAGTTGGGGTCGAGCTTCTCGTCAGTGGGGTTCTTAGCAGCAGCTAAAACCTTTTTAAGTACTAGCTTGCCGGAAGGATATCAGCGCATAGAGACTCGTTGATTGTAAGACTTAACAAGTTGTTGCTGATATCGTGCCATGGCCACTAGGGCTCGATCTCGGCGTTCATCGAGTTAGTCCATATCCAAGGCCAACATCATATCATTATGGCTCGTATCAAAAGCCGTTGATCGAAGAGTTGCTAGGCCGATTTCAAGGGGGATAACGGCCTCATTACCAAAACAAAGAGCGAATGGCATTTCACTTGTAGACCTTCATGGCGTAGTACGGTGGGCCTACAGCACAGTTGAGAGCTCTTCAACCTATTTGCCCTTACCTTTCTCCAAGAGCTTTTTGATACCGTCCAGGACTACCTTATTGGAGGTTAAGGCTTGGCTATTACTTTGGGGGTAAGCAAACGACGAGAAGTAGGGCCGAATTTTATACATATTGCATAGCTCTTGATAGACTCCGCAATCAAATTGTGTGCCGTTGTCGAAGATAAATGCCCTGGGTATGCCGAATCGAGTGATAATGTTCTTCCATACAAAATGTTTGATATCGGTGTCCCTGATGTATGTCAATGGTTCGGCTTCTACCCATTTCATGAAGTAGTCAGTAGCGACTAGCAAGAATCGTTTGTTACCAGGAGCTTTTGGCAATGGTCCGACGATGTCTAGCCCCCATTGAGCGAAAGGCCATAGACTAGTCATAGAATTTAATTCTTCGATGGGCAGATGTGTTAGAGGGGAGAATTTTTTTCACTGCTCACATTTTTTCGCATACTCCTTGACATCGGTTCGCATAGTCAGCCACCAATAGCCCTGAGTGATGGCTTGATAAGCCAATGATCTTCCTCCTGAATAAGCACCACAACTGCCTTCGTGGATTTCAGCCAAAAGGTCTTAATTTTATCCAGGTGGACGCATTCCGGGTAGGCCCCGGAGAGAGATTTCTTGTAGAGTTTTTCTTGGGGATCCAGATAATACCTCAAGGCCTTATTGCGTAGCTTGTGAGTTTCTATTTTATCCTCTGGTAGTTTTTCTGTAGAGAGGAATGCCGCAATGGGGTCCATCCAACTCGAACTTCTTTGGATGACGTTTACAGTAGAAGGCTTGGGGACGTGGATGCTCGACTCTGGCAGGAAACTCATTTCAATGGTTCGTTTCATTTCGAAATTGACAATCGAAGTTAAGCAGGCAAGGGCATCGGCATACGTATTCTGGTCTCTGGTGATCTGATTTAGTTTATGTTTGTCGAATTTCTCAAGCATAGAACTGGCTATTCTCATGTAGGTGGCCATGCGGTCATTTTTAGCTGCATACTCCCTCTTCAATTAATTGATAACTAGTTTTGAATCGTAGAACACTTGCACTTGTTTGGCCTTCATGAGCAATAAGTTTCTGAGGCCAACCAACAAGGTTTCATACTCGGCCTCGTTGTTTGATGCTTTAAAGCCGAGTTTAACAGACTGTTCGATCATTGCTACTTCTGGCATCATGATCACAACTCCTGCCCCACTGCCCCAATGATTGAAGGATCCGTCACAGTACAGTTGTCAAATATCGTTGACGTACATTCGCCATGGTGGCGATGGACTGGGAGCCGATTGAGGCTGACGGTCTACATTTGGCTGTGTAGTGAACTTGGCCAAAAAATCTGCCAACACCTGCCCTTTAATGGTTGTCCTTGGTGAAAATCGAATATCATACTGTCCAAGCTCCACTGCCCATTTGGAAACTCGTCTGGATGATTCTACCTTTCAAAGGACTAATCAAAAAGGATAATTTGTTAGTACTTTGATTATGTAGGCTTGGAAATAATGCATCAACTTCCTTGCCACCACCACTAGAGCCCAAATTAGCTTTTCCAGGGATATGTACCGGGTCTCGGCATCCATTATTGCCTTTCTAACATAAAAAATCGATCTCTGTTCGCAGAGGACTTCCTTAAGCATGATGATACTTACTGTCTTGCCGACCAGATATAGGATGAGCTTTTCTCCTAGTGTGGGGGTAGTTAGAAGCGAGGCAGTGCCGAGGTAGGCTTTCAAACCTTCTAAGGTGATCTGACACTCCGAAATGACTTTCTTTGTCAAAGTGTTTAAAAGAACGGCCTATATCGATTCGAAGATTGACTAATGAATCTGTTGAGTGCTGTGGCCATTCCCATGAGCTTCTGAACTTCTTTGGCCGATTTCGAGAAACTGAGTTATAAGATAGCCTTGATCTGTTTCGGGTTTGCTTCGATCCCCCCGATGATTCATTATATAGCTGAGGAACTTCCCTGATCCAATGTCGAATGTACACTTGGATGCGTTGAGTTTCATTCTGTATTTGTAGAGAATGTTGAATATAGTAGCAAGGTTAGTTAAATGGTCCCCCTTCACTCGGGACTTGACTACCATGTCGTCGATACAGATCTCTATAGTCTTGCTGAGTTGGTATTTGAAAATGCTTGTGACTAATCTTTGGTAAGTTGCACCGGCGTTCTTCAACCCAAAAGGCATCACCTTGTAGCAGTAGGTCCCTCTTGGTGTAAGGAACGCTGTTTTGTCTTGATTGGCAGGGTCCATGGCGATTTGATGATAACCCTTGTAAGCATCCAAAAAACTCATGCATTGGCGTTGAGCGGTTGCGTCCACGAGTTGGTCAATTCGTTGTAGGGAAAAACAATCTTTTGGACAAGCCTTATTTAAGTCTGTAAAATCCACATAGACACGCCGTGATCCTGTCTTCTTCTTCACCACAACAGTATTAGACAGCCAGGTGGGGTACGTAATTTCTCTAATTGCCCTAACTTCTAACAACATATCAACTTCTTCAATTACGACTGTGGCATGTTCTGTGCTCGCACGACGACTCTTCTAGATAATCAGCTTAGCCTGTGGATCGATATTTAGATCGTGTATTATGACTGTTGGGTCAATGCCTGGCATGTTATAGGGCGTCCAAGCAAAGATGTCGATGTAGCCGAGAAGAAATGATATCAGCTCTGGCCGTTCGGCAACCTTGAGGCCTGTGCCGATTAGGAAACAATTGTTAGGATCCCTGCTGATCATTATCTGATCCAAGTCCTCCATAACTTTTTTTGGCTGGAGTTTTGCCGACATCTTCAAGGCTCTCTTGATTTGGGATTTCGATTGAATTCACTTCCAAATCTCTGGGCTTTTTAATCAAAACTGAAAGGTAGCAGTCTCTCACAGAACCTTGTGAGCCTCGGATCTGCTCAATTCCGTATTGAGTTGGGAAGCGGAGTAACTGATGATAAGTGCTCGATACCGCTTGCATCCCATGAAGCCATGTTCGGCCTATAATTATGTTGTAAGGCGAAGGGAGTTTGACGACCAAGAACTCAACCTTTAATGTTTTCGTGTCTGCACGTATTGGTAGCACAATCTTTCCAAGGTGGTATTCTTGGTTGGCGTTAAAGCCAAAGGGAGAGTACTCAGCTGGCAATAGGTTTGTATCACTCAGGCCAAGTTTGAGGAATGCTTTGTAATACACTATTTCAGAAGTGCTCCCCTGGTCAATTAGGATGCGTTCAACGGCAAACTTATTGACTCGCAACTCCAATATGAGGGCGTCATCGTGCAGAGTAGTGACTCCTTCGAGATCAGTATCTGAAAAGCTGGTATTGTTTGATAGATGAGGTAATTTGATTGATTTGTTGAACTTAGGGTTGGAGTCGAAAGATTGCAGCTGAATCAAATTCATGCCGTTGGATGGGGGTATGCTATATATCACGTGGATTACGCCGACAAACGGCGACTTAGGATATACAGTGAGCACACCTGGTGGCTTTTTCGCCTTTAGAGGGTATTCGGTCAGTCGACCTCCTTAGACCTGATCCCCTAGATGATCCTTCAAAGCATAACATTTATCGATCCGGTGTCTATGATCTTTGTGATACTCACATCTTTGATCCTTTCGTCTCTTATCGAGAGGCCCGAACATTTTACTCGGCCATTTGAAAATGGCTGATGTTGATTCTGTTGAGAATTTTACTTATCGGGTTAGCGAACTCTACGTATTGTTTATCCGATCGCTTTGGGCGCTTGCTCTTTAGTTGGTGCTACTCATTTCGCCAACGCGAATCATGTCGGTTCTCTCTCCTGGATCGGCCTCTTGTGTCGGGACTCCTTGTAACAACTCCGACCTTTGATTAATATGCTATCCATGATTAAGAATGCTTAATAAGTAATTAAAGTGAAATTTGCATTCATTATGTGTGTTATGTGTTATATGAGTTTCTATTTGTTCTGTGTAGGAATATCTGTCTCTAGTTTTTGTTCTATTCTGTAAATTGAAGACCTTATTGGCATCCAGTCATGAAATTGACTTGGTTTTTGTGTTAATTGGAATTTTTAGAATTTTATGGTAGGTTTAATTAAAATTCGGTTCGGAATGATTAAATTAAAATAATTAATGCTCAATTAAACCTAATTAAAGAATTCTTTAATCCAAGCCTATAAAAGGCTTATACACCATCTTAAGTCATTTACTACTCATCATTTTGAGCCTATCCAACGTGAGAGCGAGAGAGAGAGAGAGAGAGAGAGAGAGACCGAGAGTGAAAGTTTGATATCAACACTTGTGGTTGGGAAGAATTTGCTAGAAATTGAAGGAATTGGACTTAGAAACTCAAGAATCAAGCTTCTAGCTCTCATCTTGACAAGCCTAGGTAAGGATTCAACCCTTAGATTGTACAATTATGAAGTGTAAGACATGAACTCTAGAGAATTATGATCAATAATGCAAGAATTGAACTAGAAATGAAGAGAATTGAACCATATGATGCATGCATGCATATATCATGGTATTTTGAGTAAGAATTCTAAAGAATTTTCATATGCATGTGTCTATCTTAACTTGGTTTTGAGAATTCATCACATTCCTTGCCATTTAACCTTAATTGATCATGTTTTGGAAAGCTTAAGTTCAAAGTAATTCATGCATGTCATGTTCATGGCACATTCATAAATTTCAAGTTGGAGTTTTGGTCAATTGGCATGCTTTGGGGCCTTTGTTTAGTGAAATGATTTTCAAATCATAGTAATCTACAAGTTTCTAAATGTTTTCTGTAAATTTGGCCCAAAAAGATGAGTTTTGAAGTGTGTAATTCGAGTTTGGAGCTTGGGAGTGCAATCTGGAAATTTCTGATTCTGCATTTCCGCTCGAGCAGCAGAAACTGTGCTCGAACGACCACTCTATGATCTTACACTTCCGCTCGAGCGAGACCAGAAGTCCGCTTGAGCTTGAAATGCGAGCTCCCAGAAGTTTCATGTTTTTGCAGACCGCTCGAGCAACAGAAGTTGCGCTCGAATGGGGACCTCAGTCTCACGCTCGAGCAACCGTCGAACGGAGATTTCACACAACCAGTACTTTTTCGAAGTTTGCAAATCACTCGAGCGACCCCTCACATGTTTGTCCGCTCGAGCGAAGGAAGTTGCGCTCGAGCGAGATCCTTGTTTTCAGCAAGTTTTGTTAAGGGTTCCAAAGTGCATTTTGGCATCCACATTGCATCCTAGGTATTCTTAGGCCATGTTTAAGACTCAATAAGAGGTTAAGACTTAGAAACATACTAAGAATGAAATGAAAAAAGTTAAGCACCAACCGAGTGTATGTTTCATTATGTGTTTTTGCTATGTGTGTAAGTCACGTGCCACAAGTTATCTGATTTGTTTGTTCTGCAAGTGGAGTCATCTGTGAGTAATAACTTTATAAAGGTATGTTTACGTCTAAGTCATTTCTTATATGATATGATGTGACAAAGAATGCTCTATTTTATGAAATGTTATATTCTGCCTAATGAATGATTGTTCAATTTCTGACAAGTATTCGTGGCATCCTTAGCACAATGCCCTTACCCGGGGGTAACAATACCGTGGTTTATAAGCAAGGCCCTTGCTCGGGGATAATAATACCGTGGTCTCATGGCCCTTACTCAGGGGTAATAATACCGTGGTTCAAGTTTAATACAAGTTCCCCGTACCGGAGGTTCCCTATGGAACTGACAAGCAAGTTAACGCTAATGGATGTACCATGTATAATGAAGCACGAACTTTAATTTTTATATGAAGTTGAACAAGAAAATGAATATAAATTTGTTTCTGATATGAACTCTGGTTTCCGATTCTGTTATGGACATCATTCACTTAAACCCTTTACTCTATTATTATTCACTGGGCTTCCACTCACTCTATTATATTCTGTACGCAGGTGACCAGGCGTGTGACCAGGCTCAGAGTTGAAGACCTGGCTTCTCAGTTTTTGTTAGCCAGCCTTTGTGCCTCCCGAGGAGGTTCCCTTTTGAGATGTCAAGTTTTGTAACCTTGCTACAAATGTTTTTGCTTATATTGATTATCTGTGCAACGAGCTAAGTTCCCTTTTGGTATTATCTGTGTATTTGGGTGACGTAAGACTATGTATTTATGACGTCACATATATATGAGTTTGTTTTGAAGATTTCTGTCCCATATACGTTAACAAAGCTCTACGGACAATGTATATCTTCGATATTTGCTTCCGCAGTCCCTTATTATATGTCAGTTCGTTAAGAGGCCTTTGGTAATCCCAAGATTACTAGCCGGTTACGTCCCTAAACCTATAGGGGCAGGTTTGGGTCGTGACACTCCTCCTCAGCGGAGTTCTTTCTGGCGGCACCGCGTTTATTGGCTGGGCTATGACAGGTATTGTCGATTTCTCGGCTTGTAAGCTGGTTTTAACCCTAATTGCATCATTCTCCACCTTGCAGTACTCTTTAACTTTTTTCATTAAGGACCAAACCATTTTAGAAGGCCTCCGAGTTAGTGAGTTCCTGAGCAGGTTGTCCGGATGCAACCCCATCTTGAAGGCTGTGATTGCCATAGAATTGTTACAATCGTCGTCCACGAGATTAAAGCATTCCTAATAATGAGCCGAATATTTGCGCAATATTTCTCCCTGCTTTATCTTCATTGCCCAAAGAGAATCCGCCTGTTTCGGCTAAGTTTCATAGGTGATGAATTTGGCTCTGAAGGATTTCTAGAGTTGATGGAAATTTCCAATTGATCCAAGTTCTAGTTTATAGTACCATCTGACGGCGAGTGGTCCCAAACTATTGGGAAATATTTGGCACATAAGCGCCTCATCGTCGGCATGCAGTGTCATCGCTTGCTTGTAATGTCGAACATGATCCGTGGGGTTTGATTTTCCATCATACAGTATGAATGATGGGGCATTGAACTTTTTAGGCAAAGCGGCCTTGGCAATTCGTCGTACGAAGGGATCATGCTTATTTTCTTCATTGGAATCATCGTTTCGTTTGTTATGCCATGCCACACTCATGGACTGCCGTTAGACAAGTCAGAGGTACATGTGCGGCCCCACTTTCTAGGCTCCTCGTCTGATGAACCTGAGACGCTACTACCACCATCGTGCCTTCGGGGGCGGCGTTGCTGCACAGCTCCCTTTCTTGGTGATCAGCCTCATTCACGCTGTGATGGAATATGCTGGGATTTTTCTAGTTCTTAGCGTAAGTGCTCATTATCAGTTGCCATATCCTCCATTCGTTGTTCATTTTGTTTTGATTTATTGATCAGGATTTTCATAGCGTTCTCCACTAAGGATGAAGGTAATGAAGGAGTCAATGGGTTGAAGTTTAAAGTCCTTCGTGTGGGAGTATCTTCTAGCCCAAATACCGTCCCTGGTAGAACATTTTCTTCAATGAACGAAAGATCCTGCGCTAGGTCTGCTATAGATGAGTTTGAGTATTTCCACAGACGGCGCCAATTGTGGAGAAATGGATTTAGGATACTCCATTATCCAAGCAGGTCTTGCAGCAATCCTTTGATGGTCACCTCAAATAGAAGAACAACTTCGGTCGGGGATGTTGGAATTAGCACTCCGACGGTCTAGTTAGCCTCGTAGAAAAATATAATAATCTTAGTTTTTGTGTGTTCATAGTTTTTCTCATACCTCTTTCTGGAGTTCCGCTCTCCTTTGATAGAGTTTCTCCTTTGGGCTCTAATATTTTGTTGTGCACTTCCTGTTAGGTCCCACGTCTCCATTGCACTTTATGAGGATAAGTCGGCAATGCAACGAGTCAATACCGGCTTGTATGAACTACTCGGCTCAGCTGCCCACAATTGGGACTATGTACTCGGCGTTCGTTCCTTCTAAGGACTTATACTCGGCTCCGATTAAGCCTAATAGGCTCGCCCAACGGGCTGATATCGAATTGTGTTCAATTGGATTGCACTGTTTCCAGGCCTTGTTTATTTCTTTGGGTCACTCTTTGGGCCACTATTTTTAAGGCTCCCACAAGAATTGTTTGGAAAGTGCTAGATTAGTATACTTTTTAACTTTTTATAAAAAAATATAAAATGTGAGTTAGGGTTGATGTAATGTGGTAGAAAGGTGATATGATCCAAATAAGAAGTGATGTGACTCAAATAAGATGATTGTGACTCAAATAAGATAATGCGCTAAAATAACATGTGCTATTTTAACCCGTGCTAAACAACATGTAAGGCTTGTTTTGGGAATCTAGCTAAAAGCCACTTTTTGACTTTTAACTTATTTTGAGTTATATCACCTCTCTATTTTTTTACATATTTTTTCAAAAAAAGTCAAAAAATCAAAAAGTCAGATTTTAATTTACTTCTCAAAATAATCCTAAATAATGTAAAAAAACGCTCTTAGGCCCCGTTTGGCATGTAATACTTTTAGCGTAAAAGTCAAAAAGTTACTAAAAAAAAATCAAAAAGCCTATATAACCTATACCAAAAAATCAAAAATTCTCTTTTCTCTTTACTTTTTGCATGTCTTTTCGTAAAAAATCAAAAAGTCATTCTAAACATTCTAGTTTATTTTACCTCATTTTTTAACAAAAAAGTCAAAAAATTACAAAAATAACCTGTTCCTAAACGAGGCCTAAATCATTGGATAATTACTCCATCCCTGCACCCACAAGGACAAACAATATTCAAAACCAAAATACTATATCACTAGTACGAAAAATTATTGGATGATCCATGGACGTCACGTGTTCATATCCCACATTAATTAATTATAATTTATCATGTCCTTTCATGTTTCTCAATCACTCAGTACAAATTCGTAAACTTACTCCCTCCACCAATCACATGGTTCATTTGGGATGTGGATTGACTTTTTGACTTTTTAACTTTTTTAGCCTGGGATTAAAAGTCTCAATTGGGATGAATTTTTTAACTTTTTTGATAATTATGAAAAAAAAAATGAAATGATTATGATTTAAATGTGACATTTCGTCTTATTAATTTTTAACTTACTTTATCTTTTTATAACTATTTTAATCTAAAATCATTATGCTAAACGAATATATAATGTTATTAAAATACCACGTTATGTATTTAAGACCAACCAATAACTTTTCCATTGGAACACGAAATTTGGACAAATCACAGAAGCCATCACATCTTTATGAATAAATGCTAATGCGGAAAGCTGGATGTCTGTATGGGTCATATTGGTCCGTATTCATTTTGTGTTCGTATTGTATTAATGTATTGAGAAATAGGAATGGCAACGGGGTGGGGCGAGGCGGGGCCAGGGATCACACTCCCCGTTCCCGGTCCCTGGTCCCCGATGATGAAAATTCCCTCGGCCTCGGTCCCGATCCCAGACGGGGAACCTATCAACCTCCCCGTCCCCGCCCCCTAACGGGGATCGGGTTTCCCTGACCCCGAAAATCCCCGGCCAAAAAAAAAAAAAAAAGTAGCTCTCATCATCATCAACATCATCAACAACAACAACTATAGTCTATAAAATCATCATCAATGATCATTATCATGAACATCAACAGCAAAATATATATATATATATATCTCAGATCGGAAGAACAGTGAGGGCTAGAGGGCGACCAGTGGCGGTAGATCTGGAGACGAGGCAGCAAACGGAAGTGTGAGAAAGAGAGAGAGAGAGAGAGTGGTGGTGGTGTCGGTGACGGTGGTGCAATCAACAACTTACGGTGGTGCTCAAAAATATTCATCGCGGCTCAAATCTGGAAGGAGCTCTCCGTTGCCGATCTATCTCTAAACTTCTCCGTGGCTTAAATCTGGAAGGGCTTCATTCATCTCTCACAGAGAGTGAAGGGAAAAGAAAGAGAGAGAGAGAGAGGAAGGTGTTTACTCATCTTTGAATTTGTTAAAAAAAAAAAGAGAAAATGGAGAAGAGAGAGAGAGAGAGAGAGAGAGAGAGAGAGAGAGTTGAGAGCCTAATCAATTCAGAAGCTTTTTGACCAAGTCCTTGGAAACCTGAGCCTAAACATATATATATAATATCATAAAACCTAAATATATATATATTATATAATATAAAGTAGCCTAAACATATATATAGATATATGGGACTGTTCGGGGATAGTCGGGGCCGGGCCGGGTCGGGTCTTGGGAAAGTTATCACCGTCCTCGGCCCGAAAATTATCGGGAATTAAATTTTTAATACTATCCTCGGCCCTATGGGAATAATTTTAGGGAAAAACCCGTTCTAATCGGGGTCGGGGGATCGGATCCCCATCGGACCGGATTTAAATTGCCATCCCTATTGAGAAATGTTATAATGTTATGTGCATATCGTAAAAGAAAACTACAATATTTATAATAAAAATTATAATTATTTGATTTTTGGAATATTTACAAGAAAAAAAAAACCTCTACATTTATAAGATAAGAAGAAAAGCTACTTACATTATGAGTGTGTTTGGCAATTTAAAAAAAAAAATTAATTCTATTTTAAAGAAATTTAATCAAATCTTTATTTTTAAATATACTTAATCTATATATACTTAAATGGGGCATTTACACACAAGTCTTAATTTATGAACTTATACTCCATTAAGTCCTAACTAAGATTTTTTAGACCTTCAAGTCTCATTAAATTTTTAATAGTTGAAATTGCCCTTCAAACAATAACTGTTCATCATTTATGATTATTTATATAAAAACATGATGTTTGATATTTATTTTGATTTTCAAAATTTTAAAATATCAACTTTCAAATTGAAAAAACTAAAAAAAAAAACTATGTGCAAAAATAAAATAAAAAATAAAAAACTGAAAAAAACTGTTAATGTTCTCAATTTTATTAAATAGTTGAATCAAACCAAAAAGTAGAAGGAAAAAAATGTTTAATCCCATTTTCTGTTTTTTTTCATCAGTTAGTGAAATAATTATCTGGAACATTATTATGCAAAATTGATAATATTCTTAGTTTTAAAAATTGGAAAAACTAACAATATTATCAGTTTTACTAAATAGGATTTATTGGTTCAAAAAATCTTAAATATAAGACTTGAACTACCATAACATTTGTAAATAAGATTTTTAGGTAATTAACTCTACTTAAAATGTATAAAATTTGTAATTCTTTTTAAATTCACTAATTACAAAAAATATAAAAATTCAATACATTTTTATATTTATTGATTTTTAAAAAAAAATTCTCCAAAAAAAAAAAACTTTTTAAGCACAAATTAATCTAAGGTCCCTCTCCTATTTTTAGTAATGGAAGGGATCCACAATATTATTTTTTGATGTCTAAGGTCCCTAAACCCCATACCCATTTATCACAGAGAAATTTGATATATCTCACCCTCTCAATCTCTCTCTCCTGCAACCGAAATTATACACAAGTAATAGAACAAACAAAAACAATTTTAAAGCACTTAGAGGGAGAAAGAGAGAGAGTACATGAAGAGAGATGAGATAAAAAACGGTGTCAAAACAGTTCGAAATTAGGGCATCGACAACAATCTTCATTCCATGACAAGCATCGACGCGAAACTTCTTCTCGATGGAGGCCATCGTAACGTCAGCGCCGCCGCGCCACAGTATATCGATCGTTATCACCGCCTCTATGCCGTCGGAAAACTCATCTGATCCGAATCCCGAACCCAGTTCAGAGCCATGCGCCGATTTTTTCGACCACGGTAGTTTCTCGATAGAGATTATTGGGAGTATATCGCCGAAAAATCTTCAATCGACAGTGAAGATCTACATCAACGGTCTCCGATCACCGTTGACCGCCGTGAAGAAATCGACAGCGATGAAACTGAGACTCCTCGCGAAGAACTAATCCGATAACAGAGCGTTGATCGGGGAGTCCACTCTGATTAGAATCACAATTAGAGACGAGCAAAGCTTTCTTTGCACGATGAACAAAGATGTGTTACAGCAAATGTGTATGAATATATATAAATATGTGTTGTATATATATATATATATGGTGTGTGTTTTGAGTTGTAGGTTGCAAAAATTTGAACTTTTTAGTATTGGCAGTGAAAAATTGAGTTATCTCTACCTACAGATTAGTTGGCATTTTCCAAAAATTTTACGAACAAAAGCTTATTTTTATATTTTCCATTCAGTACACCTGCTTAGATCTACAGATCCAATGATGCAAGAACACGCAGTGATGGCCTTGTTGAATCTCTCATTTCTGGAAGAGAACAAGGCTTGAATCTCTCATTTCTTTGTCATGTGTAATTTTCTCTGGTTTAATTTTTTCTATGTTGTTTAATTTTCTCTGTGATGTTCAATTTTCTCTAGATTTCTCTAATTTGAACTCAGAGAAATTTCAATTTTCTATGGGTTTGGAAAGTTTAGAATTTCTTAATTTTCTCTAGTTTGAAACCACCACTCAGACCAATTTTCTTTGGTTTGAAACCACCACTCAGACCACCACTACATTCATCAAAGGCAGTAGTAGAGATATCAAAGATGAATTGTGGAAAAAGAGTACTAAAAGCTTGAAGAGATTTGCAAACCAAAAAAATTTGTGCAAACCAGAGAAATGGAAGATGTGAAGCTTGAAACCATGATGATGATGAAGGCTATCAAAAAATCAGTTGATTACTAATGCAAGCAGTAATCAGCTGATTTTTCTTTGGATTTCTGGTTTTGTATTACAGTTTTGCTGTGTGCCATTGTTGCTATTGAAGAAGCTTGAATTGAATTGTAGTAGTTGTATTGAAATGGATTTAATGTGGGTTTTAAAGGGATTTTCTCTGGTTCGGTCAAAAATTCTGATCCATAGAGAATTCTCTCAACCATATTAACAAATAACATCGAACCCAGTAATAAAACATCAGAGAAATTCTCTAGTCTTTCCAAAATTTCTCTGGATCAGAATTTTCTTTAGATGTGGAATTTGTGTGAATTTTCTCTGGATTTCTGGTTTTGTATTACAGTTTTGCTGTGTGCCATTGTTGCTATTGAATGAGCTTGAGTTGAATTGCAATGGTTGTATTGAAATGGATTTAATGTGGGTTTTAAAGGGTTTTCATGGTGCTACTACAGGTGCTTATTTGATGTAGAAAGAAGATAATGATGATAATGAAGGCTATCAACGAATTTCTCTGGAGTGGTTTAAATTTTCTCTAAATCAGGTAAGAACAAAGCAGAGAAATTTTGAATTTCTCTAGAGTGGTTTGAATTTTCTCTGGATCAGGTAAGAACAAAGTAGAGAAATTTTGAAGCCTTATGAATGCACTCTGCAATAAATTACATATTTATAGTTTAGAGAAATTCTCAACAATTCAAATTTATAGTTTACAGAAATTCTCAATAATAATGAAGCCTTGTGAACCAGAATTTCTCTATGAAGTCCTGCGAAAATTCGACCAGAGAAATTTTCTATGAACTAGAATTTCTCTATGAAGTTCAGAGAAAATTCATTCAAAGAAATTCTCTATGAACTAGAATTTCTCTGTGAAGTCTAGAGAAAATTCGATTTAGAGAAATTCTCTGTGAACCAGAATTTCTCTGGATTGATATTGAGGGACCTTAGACATTATGAAAATATTGAATGTCCTTTATGCTATAAAATCTTAATACCAAGGATCTTAAAAAAAAATTCCCTATATAAATTAAGTGAATCCAAAAAGTAAAAAATTTAATAAAAATAATAAAAAAATTATAAAAAATTAAAAAATACAAATTAAAAACTCAAAAAATTATTTTTAAGAACTAAAAACTAAATAGAGTAGTACAAGAAATTTGGATAAACCACAGAAGCCATCACCTCTATTTTTAATGCATTCCAAAATAATCCCTCTTTCCTCCCCCGTTAAATCTTTGTCTTACCAATGCTAAAGCCTAATGTCTGTGTTGTGTCGTTTTGATCAGTGTTTGTATTGTATTATTTTATTTTCATGCTAATTTTTTTTTCTTTTTTGGTGTGTGCTATTGTATCATGCTATTTTTATTTTTATTTTTATTTGTATTTAGTTCATATTGTATTAAAGTATTGGGGAAATAGATGCACATCGTACAAAGTTAAAATTTTAATAATAAAAATTATAAATTTTTTATTTTTGAAATATTTAGAACAAAAACTTTATTTTTGTAAGATAGGAATAAAATCTACTTGACTAAAATAAGGGTGAAATGAGCTTTACCATGTAAAAAGTTGTCTTATATATATTTTTCACAGATGGCCAGTTTTCAGAGGTTAACTTTTAATGTTAAATTACACTCACTTTTCTTAAGATTTAGAAAAAAACAAAAATAAATAAGTCTTATGAATCCGATATAATTATATATATATATATATATATATAAATTTTAATTTACATAACTCTTATTCTCATTTTATTCAATAATTCATTAGTTATATAGATGAAAAAATAAAATTTGGGTTTCAGTTTTCAATCCGTATTTTTTTTATTTTTAGTGATTTTTTTTAAAGTTTTGGTCAATTTCTTTTTAAATGCATCTAATCTAAATGTACGTATAATTCATTAATTATATAGATGAAAAAATAATATTTGGTTTTGAGTTTTCAATATGTAATTTTTTATTTTAGTGAATTTTTTTAAAGTTTTGGTCAATTTTTTTTAGATACATCTAATCTAAATGTACTTAAAAAGTAAAATGTTTATGATTTTTTTTAAAAATAAATAAATATAATAAAATATGAAAATATACTAAATTCATATATATTTTTGGTATTTTTTAAGTATTTAGTGAAATTTTAAAAGATTTTTCATAAATTATTTTATTTTTAAGTGTATTTTTAGATTAAGTGAATTTAAAATGTTAAAAACATTGATTAAAATATTTAAAAAATCAACTAAAATAAAAAAAAAACACGAACTAAAAATTTCAAAAATTATTTTTGAAAACTCTAAAACTA
Organism: Camellia japonica; assembly: GCA_030407325.1. Classification (NCBI taxonomy): domain Eukaryota; kingdom Viridiplantae; phylum Streptophyta; class Magnoliopsida; order Ericales; family Theaceae; genus Camellia; species Camellia japonica. The sequence goes on from JAPPVO010000002.1 coordinate 66,282,879, forward strand.
CATGGAGTTATATATTTTACTTTTTTATGTTTATATTTTCACATTATTTGTATTAATTTTAATTTATATTAACATTATTAAGAAAAAGCATAATTATAAAATTTATTATATTTTTTAAACTTAAAATTTAAAAGGGAATTAATTGTAATTCACCCAAACTTTAAAAAGCTACCCCATTTATGGGCAAAAAAAAAACGTAGGGCCATGTGAGTGAACACAGATGTCTATGTGAATATTTTTGGCCTGTGATGTGATGCATTTCTTCATCTCAGACAACGGATGCGCAACTTGGCGAGGCCTCACGTTATAAATTGAGGTTACTATACCCAAGGTCAGTCATTCAAGTGGTAGTAAATATGATTATTAAGACAGATCTGTCAGGTTTGAGCGAATCGTGTCTAGTGTTAAGAGTATAGATTCAAATTTTTATTTATATATAAATTCGTAATTTATTACTACATGACTGAGTGACCCTACAATATATATTACCATTTAAGAGTGATTTTTGGAGTTTCGACCCCTTACAATCTGACCTTTTGTGGTTACAACAATATTACAAACCTACCATTATCAATCCAGATTTACCTAGAAAAAAAAAAAAATCAATAATTCAAATTCATTTAACCTTAAATCCTACATTTCATAAAATTAATCTCCACCACACAACTTCATTCAGAACTAAGTTGGGTTCATAGTTCTTTGGGAAAATTACAATTATCTCCCCTATGGTTTTTGACAATTATAAGGTCTTCCCTTGTAATTTCAACAACAAAAATGATTTGTCCCCCTAAAAACAATTCCCCTAATCCCCCTAATTTCCTTTTTGGAAACTGTTTTCTTTTTTTCTTTTTTTCTTTTTTTTTTTTTTTTTTTACTTGAAATGGCAATTGTGGGGATTCGGGGGACCTAGCAATGCCCTTTCAACAATTACATGAACTTTCCTTACTTTTTCTAATATTATCAAGATTTCTCCTTCCCGTTAATTTAATCCAAATAGTGTTAATTTGGTTGTTCAAATAACCATAATAGCTTTTAAGTCCAATTTATCTATATATTAAAATATCATTTTATTTTTCACAATTTTTTATTTTTTGGATTTCCTTGACTTTGTAACTTTTTTTTCACTATAAGTTTTTGAACTTTTATAAGTTAAAAAAGAAATCAACCATCAATGAAATTAAGAAAGAATATTAATGTTTCTTGTTTGAATTAATTTTGAAATTTAATTTAATAAAAATAATTTGGGCAAATTACATATACCCCCCTCGAGGTTTAGCAAAATTACAGATACCCCCTGAAGGTTATTTTTGCATAACAATTTAGGGGGCAAATTGTTATGAAAATATAAACCTCAGGGGGTATCTGTAATTTTCGAAACCTCGGGAGGGTATCTGTAATTTAGTTAAACCTCGAGGGAGATATATGTAATTTGCCAAAATAAATAAATTTAAATGAAAGAAACAAAGATGGAGATGTAGATTTTAGATGGAATAAATATTTATTTATTTATTTTATTATTTTCAAATAATTATTTATTTATTTTATTATTTTCAAATAATTTATTTCTGCAAGTAAAATTCTATTTTAATTAAATGTAAGAAATGAAAATTTCAAATAGTTTATTATTTTCAAATAATTTCTTTATCTTTTATTTTCTATCAACTAATTTTAATTTATTGTAACGTGATTATATATTTTTTCACTTTTATATTTATTTTTAAAATTTTTATTATTAAGGTGAGAAAATATTGACTCATTTTTTCTAATATCCATCGAGTGGAATTTGAAAAATCCAAAGGTGAAAATTAAAATTTGAGAATAATATAAGATTGTCAAAAGATAAAAATGATAATTTTTTTTATATATATCTATGAGGTAACATTTGGTAATTTTTATAAGTCAATTTTTTATTATAAATATGAAATGTTATTATAGCGATCCCGGGTTTTTCTTCTCGTGTACAGTGATCCGGACTTGTTTCCGTGGATGTTAGTAGTTGCTTATATCTTGTTTACATCCTTTCGTACTTTATATTTGAGTTATAGGATGTGTTGGGCAGGTTTGTTACAGGTTGGTTGAACTTAGAAACCTAAGGTAGATGCCCAGATTTTTGTCTTCACGCTCGAGCGGAGCTTTTGACGCTCGAGCGGGCCCTTCGTTGTTGCTTCTCCACTCGAGCGGGTGTTTTGACGCTCGAGCGTGATTTTCCATCTTCCAGTATTTCCTCTGCAGTGTTGGACGCTCGAGCGGGCGTTTTGACGCTCAAGCGTGAGTTTGTGTGTGACGCTTGAGCGGGGAGTTTTACGCTCGAGCGAGGACTTGGTTTAGCAAAAAGTTCTGGAAGTGTGTATCCGTCGCTCGAGCGGGATTTTGACGCTCGAGCGGGAGTCTGTGAGTGACGCTCGAGTGGGGGTTTCCACGCTCGAGTGGGGCGACTCTTATATAAAACCGAGATCCGACTTTTTGGATCACTTTTTCACATCCTTTTCTTTCTCTTACTTTTCCAAAACTCCATTGTTGAGCCTCTCTCTCTAGAACCTTGCCTTCTCTCTAGGTATTGATCTAGTAGGAGTTGTTTTCTCACCTTTGGCTTTTACAAAAAAATTGTTGATCGTCGAGGGCCATCTTTTGATCCAAGAATCTCGGTATTTGAAGCATTTTCATTTTCTTGATCTTCTTCGTTGGGTGTCAACTTTTGAGGTAGGGATTCCTACTCACTCTTATGGTCTTTGACATAGATTTTTGGTTGTTTTGATAAAGTGTTGAAGTTGGGTAATTTTGGGACTTAGGGTTTCAAAAATGTTAAAAAGGAGTTTTGTATTTTGATTCTAAAAATGTGTATTTTGGGTTTCAAAATAATGGTATTGTTGTTGGTTGTTGATATTTAGACCATTGGGTCAATATTGGGAAAAGGGGTAGAAAATCCTAATTTGTTGAATAAATTAATTGGTATAATTAATTTGGAAAAAGTTATGGATTTATGGAATTGAGTTGGAAATAATGAAATTGATTTATTATATTGTGGAATGGTGGAGTTGAATTTGTTAATCGCTTACTTTTGAAAACATTGATAATTTATCTGTTGGAGCTTTTATTATTTGTTTAGAAATAATTGCTTGGGCTACCGGTGGAGGGTAGTTTTGATTGTTGTAGAAAATGCATGATGATTAGGCAAACTAAAACTAATCGATTGAGTATGCTATCGAATATAGCGACTGGAATAATACATTAACTTTATGTATTGACTGATTGTATATGATCTATGTTTATATACATGTGTTGTGTGAGAGGAGATAGGGGATGTACTCCACGGTTTAGGGGTAGATAGGGGATGGACCTCTAAACCGGATTTTTGTGTGACATTGATACAGCACTACAATGTGTATCAAGTGTTGATTATGGAAGTGTTCGAATTAATTTGATATAGCACTAAAATGTATATCGCTATCAATCGAGAAGTATAGAAGTGATTCTATGTTATGTTGATACAGCACCGAAATGTGTATCTTTCGTAAAGTGTGGAAATGGTTTATGTGTTATCGATACAGCACTACAATGGGTATCCGTCATGATTTTCGAAAGTGTTATAAAGATGAGTCTGAATCTCATTAAGTTGTTTGGCTAGGTATTGAGCCTTGTGTTCAAACTTAAAGTTGAAAAAGAAATGGGAAATGAAATGTAACATGGACTTAATGTCATGGAACCGGAATGTGAGATATGTGGATGTATCTGTGTTGACTATTTATCAATTGCTAAAGTCTTAGTTACTGCTCATACTGTGTTTAGCATATCTCTACTGGGCGTTGACTCATCACCCTATATGGGACATTATTTTCAGGTACAGGTAGCATGCCACCTCCAAGGACATAGCTTGGATGATGATGAGAGTTGAAGACGCTTTTTGTTTATTTTGTTTGTATTACATGTAAATCAAGCCAATGGCTTCTTTTGTATAGAGTTAGTACTCTTCTTTTGTGCAACCAAGTGTTGACTTGGAAAGTTATAAGCCCGTAGGGCATTTGCTTTTGTTGTTAACATGTAATACTGTTGTAAGAATTACTCTGATGAATAGAAGAATATTTATCTTTTATATCAACGCATGTCTAAATTGATGGGTTCTAATGTTATTATTTTGAGGGCGTTACAATTATTATGTTTATTTTTCTCTGTTTACAAAATAAAAGCAAAATTTATGTTTCGTAATTTGCTATGGTAATGGGTGAATCTAGCAAACATTGATGAAAGAGAAAAAATGATGAAAAAATAAGGGAAAAAGCATAGAGAAGAGAATAAATAATAATAATAATAATAATAAATTATATGGTGTTGTTATTGGTTGCAGTGACACTATAAAAAAATAAATGAGAGAATAAATAGAAAGAAGAATGAAAGAAATAAAATAAAGAAAATGGAAAGATAAGGATAATTTCTCCAAATATGTATTTTTCATACGAAAAAAAAAAATCAAATACCTATATGTATTTTTAAATTTTTATTCAAATTTTAATTGATCAAAATAGGTATTCATAAAATTGGTTGTCTTTTTAAAAAATAAAACATTTTTTACATTTTGTTTTGTAATTTTCAAATAAAGAATATTATTTAATTTAGTATAAGGTTTGATGGTGATCAATTTGCTAGTTTTTATTTATTTATTTATTTATTTTTAAGATAAGGTATGTTTGGTTATTCTACTACATATATATATATATAATATATGCTTGTCTTAACAATTTGGATTTTTTAAAAATATTGTATAGAATTTAATAATTTTGTTCAATATTATTTAAATAATGTATGAATTTCTATTAATTTTTTTTTGTAAAATCTCATGAGAGAGGTAAGTGAAATTTATTACTTAAATATATAAAGACAATTTTAAAATTTTTTACTCATGCTACATGATATCAGTATGATATCAATATATTTTGTTAAATAAACTAATAAAAGATTAACAGTGAGAAATCTTAATAATAATTTCAAAAATAATTTTTTTTTATAATTATCAAAATCAGATAAAAGATCTCTATAATTGTCAAAAATCTCGAAGGTAAATATAATTTACCCTAGTTCTTGTGGTTAGGCATTTTTCTTCAGAAAAATGCTTCAAAGCTCGAAATTCTTAGGGTTCGAATGGCCCGAATTCAAAACGATGTCGTTTTGAATTTTTTTTCTTCTACTTTTATCTGTCAAACAGAGGAAGAGAGAAAGAGAGAGAAGAAAGGAAGAGAGAAGAGGGAGAGAGAGCCGATCTTCTCACGCCGTCGCTGTCGCCGCCTCCTCCTCCTCTTCCGTCAGTGCTGCGACCACCACTGTCGCCGCTACACCGCCTCCGTCGCCACCCTCTCTCTTCTCCTCTTCTCTTTTTCTATATATATATATGTGTGTGTGTGTGTGTATGTGTGTTTGTTTCATGTTGATTTTCCAGATCTGTATATATGTGTGTGTGTGTATTTCATGGATTTGTGGGTTTGATTTGTTTTATGGTTTTGGGTTGATTTGTTTCATGGATTTGGCTTGGGTTTGATTTGTTTCATGGATTTGGGTTTGATTTGTTTCATGGATTTGGCTTTGATTTGATTTCTTTCATGAATTTGGCTTTGATTTTCATTCCAGATTTGGTTTTGATTTTCCAGATTTGGCTTCTCCACTATCTTTTTCCTCTTCTCTCTTCTTCTTCTTCTTCCTTCTACTTCTGCGAGTCAAGGAAGAAGAAAAGAAAAGAAAAAAAGAAAGAAAGAAAAAAAAATCCAAAACCAAAATGACGTCTGAGAGGGTAATTTATATATATGAATTGGGCCGAACTAGGATAGTAGGCCGTTCTATGGGCCGTGGTAAAGAGGCTTAGAAGATGGGCTGCGGACAAGCGGTAGTTCAGTCCAAAATGAGAAGCTTGCCGCCAGGTTGAGCAACAGGGCTTAGTTCGGTCACCGCTATTGGGTTAGCTCGGTCCAGAGTATGATTAGGTCATCAGACGGGATAGAAGAAGTTAGCTCGGCCACACTGTTCGGTGCCGAGATATGGCGCCCTTGCACGATAAATTTAGCTCTGGATAGCCCGGTCCAAGCTTGTTACGGTTAGCTTGGTCCCATCTGATGAAGCCGAGGTACAAGTTGTAAAGAAAGAACTGAACTAACTGGAGTTCGGTCTTTTATGCCTGCCTAGAATGGCAATGTTATCTCGGTTGTATGGTTGTCCTGCCAAGGTAAAACCATCTCACTTGGTTTAAGCAGTGAGGGGGGTGTTGAGGGATAAGCATTTATCTTTCAGGAGTGTGAATCCTAGGAGGACTCTACATGGAGGAGTAAGAGTCCTACTTGGATTGTGCCACACAGAACCTATAAAAGGTCACAAACATCACCTATGGAGAAGTAACACAACTTTGATTCCCGAATACACAGAGCTTTTGTCTATCTGCCTAGTTTGCTGACTTAGGCATCGGAGAGGTTTCCGGCACACATCCGCCGGCTAGCTCACGTTTGTGTTTTCAGGTGATAAAGCGACAACGTACGGAGGAGCGCAGACTTGATCAACAGGATTATATGAGAAGGTTTATTTCTTTCCCGTACAATTGGCGCCGTCTGTGGGAATTCAGACAAGAACAAAACCTCTTGATCAAGCTTTTCCTCTTTAGAATCAATGGCGCACAACGAAGATTTGCCACAGTCCGCCATTGACGGACAAACTCCAGAAGGGGAGGCGAGGCGCGAAGGCCTACCTTCTATCCCTCCTATGGCGGACTTGGAGCCACAGAGACAGAATCCCAGGAGGGATACAAGGGGGAGAAGACGGACTAACAGCCCCCGTCACTCTCGTTCACAGAGTCCAGAGAGACAAAGGCGGAGGATTGATCCTCAAGCTTTGGAGAATCCCGTCAAGGAGCAGGACGAATTAATACGACGGATGGCGGCGGACATGGAATCTCTAAAGCGCCAGATGAAAGGAAAATGAGTGGCGACAGGAGAGGGACACACAAGTAAAACGCCCCCTCGCCACTCGGAAAATCGTAATAGGAATACCACACCCTCACAAGCGGAGAGCAGAAGCCTCAGGACAGGCGATACCCAATCCAGGTCTTCCAGAACTCGTCACTCCAGGTCTGAGAGGACGAGATCTGAGAGGTCGTACACTGAAGGAAGCACCTATTGGCCCTCACATACGCACCAAACAAGATCCAGACAGACGGAGTTGCCCAGATCATCCGACTTACGAACCGTGCTCGAGGAGAAGGCACGATGGAAGGAGGACGCCAGGGCACGCGATCCACACAGAGTTTCTGCCTTACAGCGGTTGGCTCCTCGGACGCATGGAAGCGTCGAGGTTGGAATGCCAATACCGCGCCCTGCCTACGAACCGACGGACAAGGCATTAGCAAGGCTGCAGACCTCGCCGTTCGTTCCGGCGATTGAAAACGCGCCCCTACCATCAGGTTTCCTTCAGCCCAAATTCACTACATATGAGGGAAAGACGGACCCCTACTCACACTTGAGCCACTTTCGCCAGGTCATGGCTGTATACCGGCGAAACGAGGCTTTGATGTGCATCCTCTTCCCATCTAGCCTTGGCGACCTAGGCTTGACTTGGTTCGAAAAACTTCCAGAAGGCAGCATAGCCTCCTGGGCGCAATTGGCGGAAGCGTTCGTAACAAGGTTCAGAACAAACACCAAAACTCCGGTGGAGATCGATCAACTACTCTCCATCGACATGGGCGACAAGGAGACCCTAAGATCCTACAATAGTTGCTACTGGGAGACCTTCAACCAGATTGGGGACTATCCCACCAATCTCGCCATTGCACAGTACAAAAGAGGCCTTCTAGTCGGGAACAGACTAAGGGACTCAATCACCATGACATCGCCCCTCACCATGGAAGCCTTGATGGAAAGAGTGCATCAGCACATTAGGGTGGAGGAGGATGGCGCACGTGCCAAAACAAAATCTGGCACGACCGCAGTACCAGAGAAGAAGGCCTCAGCAAAGGTCAACGCGGTAGATCGTCCGAGCAGAAACGGACGTGGCAGACGAGACAACGGAGAGGACCAGGATAAAAGATGGTTGAGAGTCCGCACTGCCATAACCACGGTATTCAAAAAACCGATCTACCGAATTCTAAGTGAAATACGAGATGAGCCTTTCGTCAGATGGCCAGCCAAGCTAGGGGAAGCTCAGAAGGACTATGACGAAAGATCACGGTGCACCTTCCACAAGGAAAAGGGGCACCGCACTGAAAATTGCACACCATTGAGACAGCACCTGGAAGAGTTGGCGGCAGCAGGTCACCTGGATAAATACATTGAAGGAGGGACGCAACCAGCCCCCCAGAACCACAATAACCCCAACGGGATGGCAATCGACGCCCCACCTCAAGGCGTAATCAATGTGATACATGGAGTCTTTGAACCTGAGCGCGTATGCGAGCTTAGAGGATCAATCAAGAAGGCTGAGCACTTAAAAGAGGTACTAAGTGCACAACTTACCATAAAAAAGGGGAAGACAGAGGCCACGAATGTCATGTCTTTTTCAGATAGAGACTTGGCAAGGATTTATTGCCCTCACAATGATGCCCTGGTTGTCACTCTCCGAGTCAAGGATTTTGACGTCAAGCGGATTTTGATTGACCAGGGTAGTTCATGTGAAATAATGTACTACGAAACATTTAAACAATTGAAGTTACAAGATAAAGACTTGGCACCTGCCGTATCCCCCCTGATTGGATTCAACTCAATGCCAGAGTGGCCAGTCGGCAAAATAATTCCTTCAGTTAGAGCAGGAAGCGTAACGAAACAAGTGGAGTTCTGGGTATTGAAAGTCCTTTCCACTTACAACATCATCTTGGGCAGAACATGGCCGCATGCCATGCGATCGGTGGCGTCATCCTACCACCAAGTAATGCGATTCTCCAATGATACCGGAGTAATTGAAGAGGTCTTTGGAGACCAAATCATGTCCAAGCAATGCTTTGTTGCAGTTAATGGCAGCCGCGCTGCCAAGGGATATGTTCATTCGGTGGAAGAACCTGAGAGCAATGAACTGTTCGCCGACGTCGGCAAAGCGGCTAATCAGAAAGCGGTGGAAGAATTGGTAGAGGTAAGAATAGATGAAAAGAACCCGAATAAGTTCTTTTTGCTCGGTTCGTCGTTGTCCAGCACTGAGAGATTAGAGGTCTTGGAATTTTTGACCTCTAACATCAAAGTGTTCGCCTGGATACCATACGACATGCCAGGCATTAATCCCAACTTCATCTGTCACCAACTCAATGTCCACCCATCCGCCAGACCAATCATTCAGCGCACACGCAGATCGGCACTCCACCACGCCGAGATAGTGGCGGAAGAAGTAGGAAACCTGTTGGAGGTAGGGGCAATCAGAGAAGTGCACTACCCAAGATGGATCTCCAACACAGTCGTAGTGCCAAAAAAGAATGGCAAGTGGCGTGTCTGCGTCGACTACAAAACAGTCAACAAGGCATGCCCAAAAGACAGCTTTCCTCTACCACGAATAGATCAACTGGTAGACCTAACGGCGGGGCACAACCGACTTAGCTGTCTGGATGCATACAGAGGCTACCATCAAATCGCCATGCATGAACCAGACCAGGAGGTCACGTCCTTTACAACTCCAAGAGGACTGTATTGCTACAAGCTCGTGCCCTTTGGCCTAAAAAATACAGGGGCGACATTCCAACGGATGGTCACCAAGATGTTTGAACCATTGTTAGGCAGAACAATGGAGGCTTACATCGACAACATGGTGGTCAAGAGCAAGGATGAGAACGACCATCTCAAGAACCTAGGTGAAATGTTTGAGATCCTGAAGAAGTACAAGTTACGCCTCAATGCATCCAAGTGTGCATTCGGAGTGGAATCTGGCAAATTCCTGGGCTTCCTGGTAACCAACCGGGGTATAGAGGCAGACCCCTCTCAGATCAAGGCAATTCAGGATCTATAGAGGCCAAACTCAGTAAAGGAAGTACAGCATCTCACAGGCATGGCAGCTGCGCTCAATCGGTTCATAAGTCGGTCGTCAGACAGACTACGACCATTCTTCCATGCTCTAAAAACCAAGTTTGAGTGGAATGAAGAATGCGACCGCGCTCTGGAAAACTTGAAAGAATACATGTCTTCTCCACCACTGCTTGTCACCCCAATACCTGGAGAAGAACTCTTCCTGTACCTAGCAGTCTCTCAGCACGCAATTAGCGCAGTGTTGGTCCGTGCGGAAGGAATCCAACATCTGCCCATCTTTTATGTCAGGAAGACATTGCTGGGCACCGAAACAAGGTACTTACCACTAAAAAAACTGGCCTTGGCCTTGATGATGGCCTCAAGGAAGTTGACGCACTACTTTCACGCCCACACCATAGTCGTCCTCACAGCTTTCCCATTAAAAGCTTTGTTTGAAAGGGCGAACTTCTCTGGCGAATTTTGAAGTAGGCAGTAGAGTTGGGACAATTCGACATCAAATTCCAACCCAGAACCGCGATAAAGGCTCAAGCTTTGGTAGACTTTGTCGCAGAATTCACCCTAGGAAGCCATCATATCTGCCCAGTCGACCTGACTAAAACAACCAAACTAGGGATGGAAGTTGACGTCGGAATAACGCAACCCTTGGTACTGGTTACCCAGTCAAGTCCCAAGGCAGACCAGAACAAAGTAAGGGAGGAAGAGGCAAACCATGCTACACCAAGTCAAGACTTACCAACAAATAAAGACTTGGTACAATCAGATTGCGAAGGGCAGACAGCAGGCATGGACCATGAAGAAGAAGACACCAGCAACATGGAAGACCCCAAGGCATCATCTGATCTCTCCACTTGCTGGAAGTTGTTCGTCGGAGAGATGTGGAAGCTCTTCGTGGATGGAGCATCCAACTGGCATGGAGCAGGACTTGGCATAGTCCTCATCTCTTTAGACGGCCTAGTAGTGGAGCAGGCAATCAACCTTGGCTTCCCAGCATCAAACAACGAAGCGGAGTACGAAGCGCTTCTTGCAGGCCTCAAATCAGCAAACTACATGAAGGCCACCGAGCTAATGGTTTACAGCGACTCACAGCTGGTGGTAAACCAAATATCTGGCGACTACGAAGCAAAGGATGACAGGATGGCCAAATACCAAGAGTTGGTCAGAACAGAGATCAAGAAATTTGAAGTGGTGCGGATAGAACAAATCGGCAGGGAGGAAAACAGCAGAGCAGATGAACTAGCAGGCTTTGCTTCAATGGCAGATACTTCCATCCCTCATCCATTGCTAATCGACTACCTACCTAGACCAAGCATTGAAGACCCCGAAGTAGAAGAGGTATGTTGCGCCGAGCTAGGCCCTTCTTGGATGGATCCCATCATACTGTTCCTGAAAGATAGCACTTTGCCAGAAGAAAAGAAAGAGGCCAACAGAATAAGAGCAAAGTCGCAGCGATTTTGGCTCTCCCCATCATTGGCATTATACAAAAAATCATTCTCAGGACCCTATCTAAAGTGTGTTCACCCCAGCAAAGTGGAAGCATTCTTATTCGAGATACACGAGGGTGTATGCGGAAGCCATCAAGGAGGAAGATCATTAGCATACAGAGCAATCTTGCAAGGATATTGGTGGCCATACATGCAAGCAGATTCAGAAAAGTATGTCAAAAAGTGCGAAAAGTGTCAAAAGTTCGCACACCAAATACACCAACCTGCCAGAGAACTTCTACCTCTAACTAGCCCATGGCCCTTCGCAATGTGGGGGTTAGATATAGTAGGGCCACTTCCAACAGCACCAGGCAACAGGAAATTCTTTCTCGCAGCAACCGACTACTTCACAAAGTGGGTGGAAGCAGAAGCCTTGGCATCAATCAAAGAGAAAGATGTGAAGAAGTTTGTCTGGCAGAATATCATCACTCGGTTTGGCATACCAAAAGCCCTAATATCGGACAACGGCACGCAGTTCGACGGCAGAATCTTTAGAGGCTTTTGTGAAGAGTACAAGATAGAATTCTACAAATCTACACCGACATATCCCCAAGCAAATGGTCAGGCAGAAACATCAAACAAGGTAGTCTTGGATGGATTGAAGAAAAGGTTAGAGAAAGCCAAAGGCAAGTGGGCAGAAGAGCTCCCTCATGTTTTATGGGCTTACCGCACCACACCTCGGCGGTCAACAGGAGAAACTCCATTTTCCTTAGCCTATGGTATGGAGGCAGTAATCCCACTGGAAGTTGGCCTCCCCACAATTCGAAGCGAAATTTTGATCCAGACTTGAATGGCGAAGCCATAACATTAGAGCTCGACCTTGCAGAGGAAAGAAGAGACAGAGCACTGGTTCACATTGCCTCATACCAACAAGAATTGTCCAGAAAGTATAACAAAACAGTACATCCAAGGCAATTCAAGATCGGAGATTGGGTACTGCGCAAAGTGATGGGAAACACCTTGGTACCGGGAGATGGCAAGCTAGGGCCTAATTGGGAAGGACCTTACAAAGTGATTGGATTAGCAGGCAAAGGGGCATACCACTTAGAAGATGAGGACGGCAAGGCAATTCCCAGGCCATGGAATACTGCCAATCTCAAGTTATTTTATTTTTAGCTTTCTACTTTTGAATATGTGTAATTTTTTCCTTTCTCAATAAAACAAGTAGTTCTCTTTTCAGTATAGACGTTTTCTTCTGTAAAAGTTTGTTTTAGTGAGTTAGGTGAGTTAGGGGCATTAAAAACACAGTTGGCCGGAATAACCAACTGCGAACCTTCCTAAGCCCGGGATAAGGATCCAGGCTGCAGGACGTTTGGTCGAAATAACCAAACACCTTATTCTAAGTTGGCTGAAAAAACCAACTTAGAGGTTGGTTGGATTAAACCGACACCCCCTCCTAAGCCCAGGATAAGGATCCAGGCTGTAGGACGTTTGGTCGGAATAACCAAACATTTTATTCTAGGTTGGCTGGAAAAACCAACTTAGAGGTTGGCTGGATTAAACCAACACCCTTCCTAAGCCCAGGATAAGGATCCAGGCTGTAGGACGTTTGGTTGGAAAAACCAATTTAGAAGTTGGCTGGATTAAACCAACTCCTATTACTCTTCAACCGAAGTAAGGGTTTGGGCTGAAGAGTGGTTGGCTGGATTAAACCAACTCTTGGTACTCTTCAGCCGAAGTAAGTATATAGGCTGAAGAGTGGTTGGCTGGATTAAACCAACTCTTGTTACTCTTCAGCCGAAGTAAGGGTATAGGCTGAAGAGTGGTTGGCTGGATTAAACCAACTCTTGGTACTCTTCAGCCGAAGTAAGTATATAGGCTGAAGAGTGGTTGGCTGGATTAAACCAAACTCTTATTACTCTTCAGACGAAGTAAGGGTATAGGCTGAAGAGTGGTTGGCTGGATTAAACCAACTCTTGGTACTCTTCAGCCGAAGTAAGTATATAGGCTGAAGAGTGGTTGGCTGGATTAAACCAAACTCTTATTACTCTTCAGCCGAAGTAAGGGTATAGGCTGAAGAGTGGTTGGCTGGATTAAACCAACTCTTGGTACTCTTCAGCCGAAGTAAGTATATCGGCTAAAGAGTGGTTGGCTAGTAAGCTCAGTCAGAATGCTCAGCTAAGACCGGAATAAAGTATCTCGGCCGAAAAATATTGTGTTTCGTCCAAATTACAGTTAGCAAGCACAAACAGGAAGTTAAACCGAGATAACAGTTGGAGTAAAAGCACTCATTGAAAACTCATTACAAGTGCAAGCATACAAGTTAGACCGGAGTAAGTGTTTCATTAATCAAGTAAAAAGCAAAATACAAAGGAGGGGCCCCCAGCCCGGTTACAAGTCCAAAAAAGAAAAAAGAAAAATTACAAAATCAGTTGAACAGGTCATCAAGATTAGCATCGATATCAACCCTAAGAACGGTTTCAGACGGTAGTCCGGTCTCGGTTGGGAGCTCGGTGTCTACTGGAAGCACGGTATCAGTCGGCAGCTCATCAGTCAGGTCTTCAACCGTTGGCTTCAACCGAGCTGGTTAATTAGCTGGATCATTAACGACCAGGGTATCAGTTGGCTCGTTCTCTTCATCATCATCAGACTCTTCAAGGAATTGTTTCTGAAGGGTCGCAGCATACTCAGCTAGTGAGCTCGGAATAAAGTATGGAGGAGGATCGAAGACCTCGGTTTCAGGACCGTGACCGAGCTGCGTCACGGCCCCCCTCCAACCGCACTTAAAGAATAGGTCCTTCGCTGCTTCACACTGCTGGATGTAAGCTGCTTCGCCTTCCTTAAAACCTTTCAGCTCGGCGTCATCAGCCTTCTTTTTCAGCTCGGCAATCTCAGAGTTCTTCTTGCCTTCAAGTTTGGCTAGCTCGCGCAAGTATTTGTCTTTGATCACAGCAGCAGCCTTTTGTTTCTCCGCTTCTGCCGAGCTAACGAGTCCGGTCAGACAACCGTTCTCGGATTCTAGCTCGGCTAGCTGCCTCCTAGCTTCTTCCAGCTCGGTAGTTTTCTCTGCTACTTCGGCTAGTGCCTGCCTTGTAGTCTTACGAAGTTCGAGCACTCGCTTGTGAGCGATGTGGCTCTTCTGCATGGCCTGCAAAAGAATGGAAAGACTTATGAACAAACCGAAATAAGAGTTATGCAAATTAGAAAGGTTAACAAAAGAAGCTACTTACAAGCACCATGGATTTCGTGGCCGAGCGGATGGCCCTTAGTTCGGTCAGGTGCTAGTGGTGTTCCATGTCTGCTGGAAGGCAGACACTCTTGGCAAGGTTGAATGCCATCATGTGATCCTTCTCAGCAACCACCGAGTCGGTATCCTGGATATCTCGGTTCTGGAAAGTCAGTTTGGGTGCCCACTTGGAGGAGCTGGCTCGATCGGATCGCTCCGGCTGCGGGCTCGGTGGAGGGCTTGGTGGAAGTGTAGTTTCGTCTTCGTCAACAAGGCATGGCTCGGTTGGTGTAGTCCGGGCACGCTTGCTGGGGCGAGATGAGGAGGGTTGTTGAGAAGGAAGCGCTACCACAGTTTCCTAGGTTTGGCTCGGTGGTGGTACCTCGGCGCGGTTTGTCTCGATTAAAAGGGCCCTTACTCTGTTTCTTTTGGCCATTTCTTCTTCTTCAGTAGTACGGACGAGGTTAATTTGTGGCAAGGTTGGATCCGGTTCAAGGGCGTCCTTTAGCAAAAAATCGGTTACTCTGGCTTTGCGTTGGCTGCTATATCGGTATGTCGGTTCAAAGTTCAGCAACTTGGCCCAGTTTCTTTCTGGAAATCGTAGTGCGGCACGGAGAGTGTTCAGATTGGGGTAGCTGTAAAGAGATTGAAGATGGGTTGAATCTGCAAAAAGAATACAACTGTTAGTTCGGTTCAGGAACAGGAAACAGAAATAAAAGAGAAGCATACAAAGAAACCGAAGTAATTATACTGGGGGTTCCTTTCTTCCAATTTATACTACAGCCTGGGATCTGGGCTTGGTGGTCTTCAAAATTCCCAGATACCCAGAAAAAATCGTCATTATTCAAGTCTTTGTCCGGTGTGTCTTTTATTATTTTCTCTCGGCGGCGGCATATTCTTAAATAGTAGACCCACCCATCTTCTTTTGATCCTAAGGAATATTGGTGGAAGAGTTCGGCTAAACCGAGGTTAATGCCGGCTCGGCGGTTTAGCTCGGCTATACCATTTATTATACGGTATGAGTTTGTGGAAAGCTGGGTTGGGCATATTCTGGTCTGTCTAAGGAATTCACAGAGCAAGGGTTGAACGGGGAATCTTAGTCCGGTTTCTATTATGGACAGGAGGGTAAAGGGTACAAAGCCTTCATTTTCCCATGGTATGATATCCTGTTTGGCTAGGGTGAGGTAGACATCATCAGGGATGTTATACTCCCTTCGGAATTCAGCTAAACCACCAGGTGTCTCTACTAAAAATCTATACTTCCCCATTTATGTTTTAAGTTATGAATAAATCAATGCCGAATGATTAGATCGGTCAAAGAATGTTGCTGAGTAGCTTGGTTGAGCGCTCAAAGGAGTGCCTGGGCAACCTAAGTCTGCAAAGTGGAAAACAAAGGTGTTAAGCACAGCTCATTGGACTGTGCTACAAAATAAAAGCAAGATAAAAGAAGTCCTATTTCGGTTATGTGAGATGTTACAGGTCCTATCTCGGTTCGAGCAAGGGGTTTGTTAGCTCGGTCTGGGCAAGAGGTACAATATCTCGGTTAGAAGGAAGATTTTGTTTGACCGGATGAGCTACTAGGGGCAGCTCTCTTAGTTCGGTTTAAACTAAGAATGCTGGTTTAGCCCCGAGACGTAGCTCGGTCAGAACTGAGGCTTCCAAATACACTAATGGAGGACTTAGTTCGGTTTGTTATCTCGGTTGAGATAAATCAAAGGTGGTTTGACTTCTAAGAAGTTACAGGTGGTGCAAGTTTCAGTTCGGTTGTGAGATATGCCTAGGCTTACGAGTAAGGCAAACAACTTCTTAGTTCGGTTGCGTGGTTATTTTGAATCAAAACTAGTGTTCCTCATGTTCTTTCTTGAATTCAAGTGGTTCTATTATTAAGTTTTTACAGACAACACGAAGCTAAGTAGAAAATGGAAATGGACATGGAGTATTTTGAAAAACATAGAATGTGTTGCGAAAAAGATGTGAAATCAACCACAAGGAGTTAGAAGGATGGGTTACTTACTAGATTAAGGGGCTTCGAAAATGAAAGCACTGGCAGCAGAATCACGAAGCTTCTTCAGATTGCAGAACAAAGAGCAGGGAAACTCAGAGAGAAGAGAGAGAGAAGAGGTAAATAGGGAGATGTAATGATTTGGAAGAAAAAACGAAAGGATTTGTTTTTGTGAAAGAACTAAAGGCAGGAACTGTTCAAATTTTGCGAAGTACGAGGGCGGCGTGACAGCTGCAGTAGGCCAATGAGAGTGAGCCACGTGTCATGGGAAGGAGAAACGATTCAGTTGCTGTAATTGAAGAGACGTGTTAACCGGACGGGTACGGCTCGGCTTAAGTTTAGCTCGGCTGGAAAGGCTAAAAAGTTTTTAAAGCTCGGCTGGAAGGGCTTGAAAGTTTAGCTCGGCTGGTAGACAGGTAATCCCTATCATGCTGCGCAGATGGAATTAAGGGGCAATTGAGAGGGTAATTTATATATATGAATTGGGCCGAGCTAGGATAGTAGGCCGTTCTATGGGCCGTGGTAAAGAGGCTTAGAAGATGGGCCGCAGACAAGTGGTAGTCCGGTCCAAAATGAGAAGCTTGCCGCCAGGTTGAGCAACAGGGCTTAGTTCGGTCACCGCTATTGGGTTAGCTCGGTCCAGAGTATGATTAGGTCATCAGACGGGATAGAAGAAGTTAGCTCGGCCACACTGTTCGGAGCCGAGATATGGCGCCCTTGCATGATAAATTTAGCTCCGGATAGCCCGGTCCAAGCTTGTTACGGTTAGCTTGGTCCCATCTGATGAAGCCGAGGTACAAGTTGTGAAGAAAGAACCGAACTAACTGGAGTTCGGTCTTTTATGCCTGTCTAGAATGGCAATGTTATCTCGGTTGTATGGTTGTCCTGCCGAGGTAAAACCATCTCACTTGGTTTAAGCAGTAAGGGGAGTGTTGAGGGATAAGCATTTATCTTTCAGGAGTGTGAATCCTAGGAGGACTCTACATGGAGGAGTAAGAGTCCTACTTGGATTGTGCCACACGGAACCTATAAAAGCTCACAAACATCACCTATGGAGAGGTAACACAACTTTTGATTCCCGAATACACAGAGCTTTTGTCTATCTGCCTAGTTTGCTGACTTAGGCATCGGAGAGGTTTCCGGCACACACCCGCCGGCTAGCTCACGTTTGTGTTTTCAGGTGATAAAGCGACGACGTACGGAGGAGCGCAGACTTGATCAATAGGATTATACGAGAAGGTTTATTTCTTTCCCGTACAATTTTATAAAATATTCGAGTCCATCTCACTTGATTTGTTTCATGGATTTGGCTTGGGTTTGATTTGTTTCATGGATTTGGGTTTGATTTGTTTCATGGATTTGGCTTTGATTTGATTTCTTTCATGAATTTGGCTTTGATTTTCATTCCAGATTTGGTTTTGATTTTCCAGATTTGGCTTCTCCACTATCTTTTTCCTCTTCTCTCTTCTTCTTTCTTCTTCCTTCTACTTCTGCGAGTCAAGGAAGAAGAAAAGAAAGGAAAAAAAGAAAGAAAAAAAAAAAAAATCCAAAACCAAAACGACGTCATTTTGGGATTTCGGGGCATTCGAGCTTCCAATTTTTCGAGCTTCCTAGCGGACTGTTTTCTTCATCTCAGACACATTGGAAATGGAAAACAGTTGGCCTCATCGTCTCCAATCTCTCACCACAGTTCTTTTAGTGGTATAATTACGCATCACTCTCAATAAATTTTGAATTAAATTATAATTAAAATTTTATTTTTATATTTTATTTTATACTTTTTTATGTATATTTCATCATTAGATTTTTTATTTTAAAATTTAATTTTATAAAATATTTATATTTATTCATTTTTACATTTAAATAATTTTTTTAAAAAAAATTCAATTGACAATAATGCAGCAAAAGAACATTTGATGAATGACTGGGGTGATTGATCAGTTAATGAAAATTATCCAATTTTACCAAATGAAAGAGATATTGAGTAATCGACTGGGTAGGTAACCAGGTTGTCTACTACTTGGTAAAAATTGTCCAATTTTGTCAAATGAAAGAGATAATTTTCTTTAAAATAAATAATAAAATAATGTATAACTTGTAGACATATAACTATGTACTACAATAATATAAAAATTTATTTTGCTATAGCTAACTGATGCAAGTGTATTTATGTACCTTGTCTGACTAATATAATCCCAAAACTAGTACAGCAAGACTGATCCTAACGCTCTTAGATCAGTGATTCAAATTCTCTCTCTCTCTCTCTCTCTCTCTCCACAGGAAGGTAAGGTAGGGTTCTGCATTTCTCAAGATGGGTACTGGGTATTTGCATTTCCCCCAATTCATGGAACTGTTAATTGATTTTTTTTTTTTTTACTGTGCTTTGTTCAATAGATTGGTTCATTCCGTTCTTTAAATTTTACTTAATTGCTAATTTGAAGCACATATTTTACTGTTACTAGTGAGTGACATCAAGTCGTCATCATCACCATTTTACTGTTTAGGTTTTGCATTTCACAATAATGATGAAGATTATGGTTAATAACAACTATTGATATATACATACACACACAAAAATAGATCTGATTCAGTTTAGGGGTTCTTTAGAAATCTTTTTCCTGTTCCATATCACTGCTTGCTTGTGCAATGTTTGTTAGGGTTAGTTTGGGAAGTGGGTTGACTTTTTGATTTTTTGACTTTTTAATTATTTTAGTTCCAGCTAAAAAGTCTCATTTGGGAAGGACTTTTTGACTTTTTTTGATTTTTTTTGAAAGAAATAATGTAATAATTATGGTTTAGATGTGATGTTTTGTTTTATTAAGTTAAAAAGTCTATTTTGTTTTTTTGTCTTTTTATAACTATAATAGCCCCAAACTCAACCCAACCCTTCTTCCCAAACGAAGCCTAGTTGATTATATTTTCTATTTTCCTTAAGCAAATGTCGATTTCTAAAATTTCTAAAAATCAAAGGAAACCCAAACAAAAATGCATATGTTTGGGTTTTTGATTATTTTTTGGTGAACCTTTTTCATATTTTGGTCAATTTTATTTTATTTTTTAAAAAAACTTTTTAAATGCATCTAAGTACATTAAAAAGTTCAAAAATTTAACTAAAAATTCTATCTCTTGGGTTGCGTTTCACATTGCTAGCATGCCATAGAAATATAATAGCATACCTAGCCCAATTATCTGTTGTCATACTCGAGAGGTACACACGGTTCTATCTTTATTAATACTACTATACTTAGCTAGGCATTGTCTTTAAAGACACTCATGCATGGCAAGAACATCGACAATTTTCCATTGAAATTTTGTCTTTGTCTTTAAAGACACTGGGAAATATTCAGCACATAAAGCGCCTCATCTTCGGCATGTAGTGTCGTCGTTTGCTTGTAATGTCGAACATAATCTGTGGGGTCTGATTTTCTATCATACAGTATGAATGATGGTGCTTTGAACTTTTTAGGCAAAGCGGCCTTGGCAATACATCGTATGAAGGGATCTTGCTTATTTTCTTCGTTGGAATCATCGTTCCGGTTGTTATACCCATGCCGCACTCGTGGACTACCGTTAGACGAGTCAAAGATACGTGTATGGCCCCGCTTTCTAGGCTCCTCGTTCGATGAACCGAAGACGCTACTACCACCGTCATGCCTTCAGGGGCGGCGTTGCTGCGCGGCTCCATTTCTTGGTGATCGGCCCTATTCATGCTATGATGGAATATGCTGGGATTTTGCCAGTTCTTGGCGTAAGTGCTCGTTATCAGTTTCTATATACTCCATTCGTTGTTCATTTCGTTTTGATTTATTAATCAAGGTTTGCATGGCGTTCTCCACTAAGGACGAAAGTAATGAAGGAGTCAATTGGTCAAAGTACAAAGTCCTTCATGCGGGAGTGTCTTCTAGCCCAAATACTGTCCCTGGTGGAACATTGTCTTCAATAAACGAAAGATCATGCGCTAGGTCTGCCATGGATAAGTTTGAGTATTTCCACAAACGGCGTCAATTGTGGGCAAATGGATTTGGGATACTCCATTATCCAAGCAGGTCTCGTAACAATCCTTTGATGGTCACCTGAAATAAAAGAACAACTCCGATCGGAGATGTCGGAATTAGTACTTGACAGTCTAGTTAGCCTCTTAGAAACATATAATAATCTTAGTTTTTGTGTGTTCATAATTTTTCTCATACCTCTTTTTGGAGTTCCCCTTCCTTTTATAGAGTTTTTCCTTTGGGCTCTAATCTTTTGCTGTGCACTTCCTGCTAGGTCCTACGTCTCCATTGCACTTTATAAGGATAAGTCGGCAACGCAACGAGTTAATATTGGCTTGTATGAACTACTTGGCTCCGATTCAGCCTAATAGGCTCGCCCAACGGGCCGATATCGAATTGGGTTCAACTGGATTGCACTATTTCTGGGCCCTGTATACTTCTTTAGGCCACTCTTTGGGCCACTATTTTTTCGGCTCCCACAAGAGTTGTTTGGAAAGTGCTAGATTAGTATATTTTTTAACTTTTTATAAAAAAAAAAAAATGTAAAATGTGGGTTGGGATTGAAGCGATATGGTAGAAAGGTGATATGATCCAAATAAGAAATGATGTGACTCGAATAAGTTGATTGCGACTCAAAAAAGATAATATGCTAAAATAACATATGCTATTTTAACACGTGCTAAACAACATGTAAGGCTTGTTTTGGGAATCTAGCTAAAAGCCACTTTTTAACTTTTAACTTATTTTGAATCACATCACTTCTCTTATTTTTTTACATATTTTTTCAAAAAAAAGTCAGATTTTAGCTTACTTCTCAAAATAATCCTAAATAACGTAAAACAATGCTCTCAGGCCTCGTTTGGCATGCAATACTTTTAGCTTAAAAGTAAAAAAGTTATTAAAAAAATCAAAAAACCTATAACCTATACCAAAAAATCAAAGATTCTCTTTTCTCTCTACTTTTTCATATATTTTTGTAAAAAATCAAAAATTTATTGTAAACATACTAGTTTATTTGACCTTATATTTTAACTAAAAAGTCAAAAAATTACTAATATAACCTGTTCCCAAACGAGGCTTAAATCATTGGAAAATCACTCCATCCCTGCACCCGCGAGAACAAATAATATTCAAAACCAAAATACTATACCACTAGTACGAAAAATTATTGGATGATCCAGGGACGTCACGTGTTCATATCCCACATTAATTAATTACAATTTATCATGTCATTTCATATTTCTTAATCACTCAATACAAATTCGTAAACCCACTCCCTCCACCAATTACATGGTTCGTTTGGGATGTGGGTTGACTTTTTGGCTTTTTAACCTGGGATTAAAAAGGGCTATTTTGGGAAGTGGGTTAAAAGCCACTTCTCAGCTTTTAACCCACTTCCCTCTCTCACAAAAAAATAAAAAAAAGTTAAAAGTAACTTTTAATCATCTTCTCAAAACACCCAAAGTCTCGTTTGGAATGAATTTTTTAACTTTTTTAATAATTGTAAAAGAAAAAATAAAATAATTATATTTAGATGTGACAGTTCGTCTTATTAATTTTTATTTTATTTTATATTTTTATAATTATTTTAACCTCAAATCATTATGCCAAATGAATATACAATAGTATTAAAATATCACGTTATGTATCCAAGACGGACTAATAACTTTTTCACTGGTAGACGAAATTTGGACAAATCTCAGAAGCCGTCACATCTTTATTAAATGCTAATGCCGAAAGCTAGATGTCTGCATGGGGTAGGGGTGAGCAGCGGATATACCGATTCGTCAAAACCGACCGAACCAAACCGATCCGCCGCATTTTGGACGGATGCGTGATGACGAGCGGACGGTTACGGATTGATTTTCTCCAATCCGCCAATTTGGCGGACAGATGGCGGATTTGAGATTTCTTTGGCCGCAACCGAACCGCCAAACCGCCAAATCGCGAGCACCCTAGTAATTTATAAGACTTTGTATTTTCAATTTGTTTAAATATTATGTTGTGTTTTCAATTGAAAAAGAGTTTAAATATTCTGTTGAAAAAAAGTTTTCAACTTGAATATATTTTTTGAATTGAAAAAAATAAACATATTATTTATCTATATTTTTTGGTTTTTAAGTCTAGCTCTAAAAATAATAAATAGAAAATATGATATATGCTGGTTAGTTTTTGTTTTCAAAAACATATGTAGATGTAACAATATAGAGACATACTACTGCTCTGTTCATGGTTTTGGTGGTTTGAATTATTATTATATTTTAAGAATCACAGATTGTAATACTTTATGTGAATGAATCATGTTGTGATTGTAATATGTGGATGAGGCATGCAGTGATCGTGATATTCTAAAGTTTCAAACTTTCTTTCTTTAGATAAGGCATACAGTGATTGTAATACTTTTTTAAGTCATTGACTGTAATGCTTTCTTCTTTTTTTTTTCTTTTTTTTTTTCTTTTTTGAGGAAGTGTATAAGTTGAATTATGTTGAAAATTTATAAAATTTTAAACCGCCAAACCGATTCGCATCCATCCGCCAAACCGCCAATCCGCTTAATCCACATCCGCCGGATTGGCGGACGGATGCGGATTAATTTTCTTCAATCCGCCAATCTGGCGGACGGATGGCGGATTGAAAGTTCCGTGGCCGCAACCGACCCGCGCCCACCCTTAGCATGGGGTCATATTGGTCCGTATTCATTTTGTGTTCATATTGTATTAATGTGTTGAGAAATGCTATAATGTTATGTGCATATTGTAAAAGAAAACTACAATATTTATAATAAAAGTTATAATTTTTTGATTTTTGAGAATATTTACAAGAAAAAAAAACTCTACAGTTATACGATAAGAAGAACAGCTACTTACATTATGAGAGCGTTTGACAATTTAAAAAAAAATAATTAAATTAAATTCTATTTTAAAGAAATTTAATTAAATGTTTTATTTTTAAATATACTTAATCTATACTATATATTAAGTAAAATGGGGTTTTTAACCCCCCAAGATCTGTGGGAGTTTCAATATACTAATCCTAATTTTTTAATTTTTTGTTTTTTTTTTTAAAAAAAATTAACCTCAGCATTTATTAATTTCTCTTAACCCACAAGACTTTTTCACTTCTCTCATAATTACTGTATTACCTTTTCCAAAACAAATAATTTGTATATTAAAAAAAATTTAAAACAAATACAAATATCTATATCTATATCTATCTATTTATTTATATTTATCTCTAACCCACAAGTTTTGTGGGAGTTCCAATATCTGAACCTTAATTTCTTAATTTTTTTGATTTTTTTTTTTAAAAAAAAAAACTTAGCACTTATTAAATTCTTCCAAGTCTTGTTAACTTCTCCAATACACACACTCTTTTTAACTTTTCACATACTTATTACAAACAGTGAGTCTCCTTTTTGTTTTCTCCTTCTTGACTTCTCACTTCTACACTTTCAACTTCAGTAACCACGTATGCAAACAGTAAGTCTTCTTTTTGTTTTCTCCTTCTTCACTTTTCCTTTTGTTTACTGTTTTAATATTGTAGTTAGATAGTGCATAAAAATATTTGTGATTTGTCTAGCGAATAAAAAATTATAATTTGATTTTTTAATATGATTGAAGTTAGATAAATATAAACCCCCACAAAGAGAAAAATGTGATTATAATTAATTGAATGATTTTTTTTAATGTGATTGTAGTTAGTTTAATAGTTCTTTTTTATTTATTTATTTATTTTATTATATGAAAAATGTGATGTGATTGTAATTTGTTCAATGGCTCTTTTTTTTAACATGATTGTTGTAGTTAGTTCAATGATTTTTTTTTTTAATGTTATTTAATCTTTTTATTTACTATTTTAATTTTATTTTTGATTTTTTAATATGATTGAAGTTAGATAAATATAAACCCTCACAAAGAGAAAAATGTGATTATAATTAGTTGAATGATTCCTTTTTTTTTAATGTGATTGTAGTTAGTTTAATAGTTTTTTTTTTTTCATTTATTCATTTTATTATGGAAAAAATGTGATGTGATTGTACTTTGTTCAATGACTCTTTTTTTTAATATGATTGTTGTAGTTAGTTCAATTGTTTTTTTTTTTAATGTTATTTAATCTTTTTATTTGCTATTTTAATTTTATTTTTAATATGATTGAAGTTAGATAAACATAAACACTCACAAAGAAAAAAATGTGATTGTAACTAGTTCAATGGTTCTTTTTTTTTAATGTGATTGTAGTTAGTCAATGGTTCTTTTTTTCATTTATTTGTTTTTTTTATTATGGGAAAAATGTGATGTGATTGTAATTTGTTCAATGGTTCTTTTTTTTAATATGATTTAATCTTTTATTTACTGTTTTAATGGTTTTTCTTTACAATTATTTATGAAAAAAATATCATTGTAGTTAGATAGCATAAAAATATTTGTGATTATATTTGATTTTTTTTATAATTTGATTTTTAAAGTACCAATTATTGATTATGATTAGATTATATTTTGAAAAAAAAAATTGTAATTGATTTTTTTAACTCACTGTGTTTTTTGAAAAAAAATTATTGTGTTTTTTTAAATATCAGTTCACTTTATTTGTGATTTGCTTTTTAACTCATTGTATTTTTTGAAAAACAAAATGGATTGTACTCATTAGGGTGACATAATGTACCAATTATTGATGATGATTAGATTGTATTTTGACCCAAAAAAAAATTGTAATTGATCTTTTTAACTCACTATGTTTTTTGAAAAATAAATTATTGTGTTTTTTAATTATTAATTGACTTAATTTGTGATTGATTTTTTTAATTATTGATGATGATTAGATAGCATTAAAAAAATTGTGATTTGTATGATTGAAATTATCTCCTTTTGTTTATAATTTTATTTTTTAATATGATTGAAGTTAGATAAACATAAACACTCACAAAAAGAAAAATGTGATTATAGTTTGTTCAATGGTTCTAAATAATCTTTTTTTATTTACTATTTTAATGGTTATTTTTTTCCATTATTTTTTTTATTATGAGAAAAACGTTATTGTAGTTAGATAGCATTAAAAAAATTGTGATTTGTATGATTGAAGTTATCTCCTTTTGTTTATAATTTGATTTTTTAATATGATTGAAATTAACTCACAAAAAGAAAAATGTGATTGTAGTTTGTTCAACAGCTCTAAATAATATTTTTATTTACTATTTTAATGGTTCTTTTTTTCAATTATTTTTTTTTATTATGAGAAATATATTATTGTAGTTAGATAGAATTAAAAAAATTGTGATTTGTATGATTGAAATTATCTCCTTTTGTTTATAATTTGATTTTTTTAATATGATTGAAGTTAGATAAACATAAACATTCACAAAAAGAAAATTGTAATTGTAATTTGTTCAATACTTCTAAATAATCTTTTTATTTGCTATTTTAATGGTTCTTTTTTTCAATTATTTTTTTTATTATGAGAAAAATGTTATTGTAGTTAGATAGTATTAAAAAAAATGTGATTTGTATTATTGAAGTTATCTTCTTTTATTTATAATTTGATTTTTTAATAAGATTGAAGTTAGATAAACATAAACACTCACAAAAAGAAAAATGTGATTGTAGTTTGTTCAACGCTTCTAAATAATATTTTTATTTACTATTTTAATGGTTCTTTTTTTCAATTATTTTTTTTATTATGAGAAAAATATGATTGTAGTTGGATAGCATTAAAAAAATTGTGATTTGTATGATTGAAGTTATCTCTTTTTGTTTATAATTTGATTTTTTTTAATATGATTGAAGTAAGATAAACATAAACACTCACAAAAAGAAAGATGTGATTGTAGTTTGTTTAATGGTTCTAAATAATCTTTTTATTTACTATTTTAATGGTTCTTTTTTAAAATTTATTTTTTTTATTATGAGAAAAATATGATTGTAATTAGATAGCATTAAAAAAATTGTGATTTTTATGATTGAAATTATTTCCTTTTGTTTATAATTTGATTTTTTAATATGATTGAAGTTAAATAAATATAAACACTCACAAAAAGAAAAAATGTGATTGTAGTTTATTCAATAGCTCTAAATAATCTTTTTATTTACTATTTTAATGGTTCTTTTTTTCAATTATTTATTTATTATGAGAAAAATGTGATTGTAGTTAGATAGTATTAAAAAAATTGTGATTTGTATGATTAAAGTTATCTTCTTTTATTTATAATTTGATTTTTTAATATGATTGAAGTTAGATAATTGTAATTTGTTCAATGGTTCTTTTTTTTAATGTGATTTAATCTTTTTATTTTCTGTAGTTAGATAGCATAAAACCCTTTTGCTTAATATATAATATTATTATCTATACTATATATTAAGCAAAAGGGGGTTTTTAACCTCAAGCCTTGTGGGAGCTCCAATCTCCCAATCTAAATTTCTTGATTTTAAAAAAAAATCTTAGCATTTATTAACTTCTCCCAACTTCCAAATCTTACTCTCATAATAACACTTTAATGCATTAAGAACAAGCATAAAAAAAATTCTTTGCAATCCAACATATGAATTCCTTGAAAAGTCTCTCATAATAACACTTTAATGCATTAAGAACAAGTATAAAAAAAAATCTTGAAAAGTCCAACACATATGATTATTTTCAAAATATTAAACTTTAATATAATATAATAATAAAAAAAGACATTTAATTCATTAAAAAATCCAACACATATGATTATTACCAAAATATTAAACTTTAATATAATATAAAAAAAGAAAAAAATAAGACATTTAAAAAAAAAAAAAAAACATTTAAAAATCACAATTCACATATATAGATAATTATAAACACAATATATATTAATCAAAAAGGGGTTTTTAACTCCAAAGCCTGTGGGAGTTTCAATATCCCAATTTGAATTTTTTAAATTTTTTATTAAAAAAAGAAAACTCAACATTTTTTGATTTGGTCATAATCCCCTTATTAACATTTATTAACTTTTTTCAATCCACATGTCTTTTCACATGCCTGCATTTATTGATTTGGTCAAAATCTCCTCATCAGCATTTAAAATCCCCTCATACAAATAATTATAGATACAATTTGTGTATAGTTACTGCAGTATCCTTTTTAACTTTTCTTGGTTAGTGATAAGATTGTTAAATTATTTTTATAAAAAATCTTTAAAAACATAATTTATATATTAAAAAAAAATCAAAAACAAATATAAATATCTATAATTATCCAGTGCATAGCACGGGTGATAGGCTAGTCTATATATACGTAAAAGAGACATTTATACACAAGTCTTAATTTATGAACTTATACTTCATTAAGTCCTAACTAAGATTTTTAAGACATTCAAGTCTCATTAAATTTTTAATAGTCGGAATTGCCCTTCAAATAATAATTGCTCATCATTTATGATTATTTATATAGGAATATGACGATTTGATATTTATTTTAATTTTCAAAACTTTAAAACATCAACTTTTAAATTGAAAAAACTAAAAAAAAAAAAAAAACTAATTTTTTTTTTTGAAAAAATTGAATTATTTTTTTTGTGCAAAATTGAAAATTTTGTGTCTATCAAAGAGCATGATGATAGAACATTGATGTATAAAATTGAAAAAAAAATAAAAAATAAAAAACTGATAATATTTTCAATTTTAAAACTGAAAAAAAAACTGTTAATATTCTCAATTTTATTAGATAATTAAATCAAACCAATAAGTAGAAGAGCAAAAATATTTAATCTCATTCTTTGTTTTTTTATCAGTTAGTGAAACAATTATGTGGAACATTATTATGCAAAATTAATAATATTCTAAATTTTAAAAATTAGAAAAAACTAACAATATTCTCAGTTTTACTAAATAGGATTTATTGGTTCAAAAAATCTTAAATATAGGATCTGAACTGCCATAACATTTGTAAATAAGATTTTTAGGTAATGAACTCTACTAAAAATGTATAAAATTTGTAATTTTTTTTAAATTCACTAATTACAAAAAATATAAAAATTCAATACATTTTTATATTTATTGATTTTTTAAAAAAATTTCTTCAATTTTTTTTAAGCATATTTAAATTAAGTGAATCCAAAAAGTAAAAAAATTAATTAAAATATTAAAAAATTATTAAAAACTAAAAAATGCAAATTAAAAACTCAAAAAATTATTTTTAAAAACTAAAAACTAAATAGAGTAGTACAAGAAATTTGGATAAACCACAGAAGCCATCACCCCTATTTTTAATGCATTCCAAAATAATCCCTCTTTCCTCCCCGTTAAATCTTTGTCTCACTGATGCTAAAAGCTAATGTCTGTGGCCCTGTTTGGTAGAGCTTATTTCTAACTTATTTCAGCTTTTAGCTTAATTTAAGTTATTTTGATGTGTTTGGTTCAACTTAATAATACAGGTTATAACTTTTTGTAAGTCAAAAATCAACTTATTCTTTGAGTGGGGGAGGAGAAACTTAATTTATAAGTCAAAAATCAGCTTATGTTCACAGCTATAAGGTATAAGCTGTTAGGCTATAAGTTATAATCACTTTCACACAGCTCTACCTAACGGGGCCTGTGTTGTGTCGTTTTGATCAGTGTTTGTATTGTATTATTTTATTTTCATGCTAATTTTTTTTCTTTTTTGGTGTGTGCTATTGTATCATGCTATTTTTATTTTTATTTTTATTTTTATTTGTATTTAGTTCATATTGTATTAAAGTATTGGGGAAATAGATGCACATCGTACAAAGTTAAAATTTTAATAATAAAAATTATAAATTTTTTATTTTTGAAATATTTAGAACAAAAACTTTATTTTTGTAAGATAGGAATAAAAGCTACTTGACTAAAATAAGGGTGAATCGAGCTTTACCATGTAAAAACGTTATGTCTTATATATATTTTTCACATATGACCAGTTTTGAGAGGTTAACTTTAATGTTAAATTACACTCACTTTTCTTAAGATTTAGAAAGAAAAAAAATATATAGTAAGTCTTATAAATTCGATATAATTATATATATAAATTTTAATTTACATAACACTTATCCTCATTTTATTCAATAATTCATTAGTTATATAGATGAAAAAATAAAATTTGAGTTTGAGTTTTCGATTCGTATTTTTTTATTTTTAATGAATTTTTTAAAGTTTTTGTCAATTTCTTTTTAAACGCATCTAATCTTAAATGTACTTATAATTCATTAATTATATGGATGAAAAAATAATATTTGGTTTTGAGTTTTCAATATGTATTTTTTTATTTTTAGTGAATTTTTTTTAATGTTTTGATCAATTTTTTTTAGATGCATCTAATCTAAATATACTTAAAAAGTAAAATTGATGATACAGTTCGTTCCAATGAACGGGTCGGACTGATCCACGCTCCTTACGCCTATGTCCGAATGACCAAGACCACCGGAAGACCTGCACACGAGTTTAGCGGGGAACGGGAAGTCCCCCAGCGAACCCTCCGACGAGCAAGTTAGAAAGAGGAGTGGAGTATAGAGCGAGATTAGAGATAGAAAGCTTAACCTTCTTCTTGTCTTCAACGTCTGCTTATATCATCTGGTAATCATTTCGTTGTCCCTTCCGACCTGTCACCTTGGCCGAAAGTCTATGCTGTAGCTTACTTTGTTCGGGGTGAGGGCGTGCTGTCCCGACGGAGAGGGGTTATCGCAATAAATGCTGTAAGGGGCCTCATTAATGGCGATGTGGCGTAGCAATAACTTTGCAGATCTTTGTCTGCTGATGTGGCTTGCCCGGCTTCATTAATTGGATTATGTATTGGGCCCTAAGTGGTGGGCTTGGGTTGTTCATAGTGAGCTGTAGCCTTTATGGGCCTACCCATGTCAGTAGTCCTCCATTCTCAAGTGCAGCTTTAGTCCAACGAAGGGAATAATGAAGAAAATGAGGGTTGTTAGAGACCGGCAGGATGGAGGCCGACCGATAGGAGTGACCGAGTGGATGGACCGACCATGAGGAGGGCCGGCCGCGAAGGGTGGCCGAGTGGAGGACCGACCATGAGGAGGGCCGGCCGCGAAGGGTGGCGAGTGGAGAGACCGACCATGAGGAGGGCCGACCACGGAGGGTGGCGAGTGGAGTGAGTGACCAACATGAGGGGTGACCGCAAAGGGTCACCAAGTAGAGACCGACCACGAGGAGGGCCGACCGCGAAGGGTGGCCGAGTGGAGTGATCGACCATGAGGAGAGCCGACCGCGGAGGGTCGCTGAGTGGAAGGACCGACCACGAGGAGGGCCGACCGCAAAGGGTAGCCGAGTGGAGGGACCGACCATGAGGAGGGCGACCGCAAAGAGGGACGGTGGCGGGGTGCGGGGGGCTCGAGAGGCGGCGGGTCACGTGGTGACTTGAAGTGGAAAAGACAGGGTAGGGGAAGGGGGCAGTGAATCGTGGCCGTACACGTGGCAGAATCACGTGGTGGGGAAGGTTAGGCGTTGGGCCAAAAGTGAAACGATAGGTCATTACGAGTGTTGAAAAGACAGTTTTGGTGGATGGTTGAAAATTTTTCAAACTGGCGAAAATTAATTGTAACCCTTGGAATACAGGCAAGCCTTGGGCTTTTGGTATTATACGTTTTACCTACCTTTTTCCGAAAAATCAAAAACATTCCAAGTGTAGACTTCTTCGTTGCAAGTGATACACCCTTTGCGACATTTTTTGAATTTTTTTGCGCCCGCATCCGAAGCTATTCGTAGACACACCACAGAAATGGCCCAAGAAGAAGCTGCAAACGCCAGGGTTGATCCATTGGGAGACGACGATGCGGTGGATTTGGCGAAGCAATACAGGATGGAGAGGCGAGTGGCGAGTGGGGGAGAGCCGTCGGACGACCTCGTTCGTCCACAATGATGGCGGCGCCGACACCAATAAGCCAGGTGGAGCCAGATCACTGACATACAAAGGCCGATAAGTCGATCATTACCGTGAAGGAGCTGGAGGGTATGCGGGAGAAGTACCAGATTCCCGCAAAGATAAAGTTGAAACTGCCGGAATCAAAGGAAAGGGCATCCGATGTTCGATCGAGGGAATTCGCCCTATACGAGGAGGCGCTAAAGGGGGGTTTGAGGTTGCCACTACCTCGAATAGTGGTGGACGTGTTGAATTGGTTGGAGGTAGCTCCAAGCCAACTGATGCCCAATGCGTGGAAAATCTTGCTGGCCTGTGCGAGTGCATGGCCGAAGGCGAACGGGGGGGTTGAAATGACGGTGGACGAGTTTTTTGCGTGCTACAAGGCGTTGGGGCAGCAAGAAACTTGGGTCACTTTGCAGGCGGCGGCAGGGAAGGGGCTGGTGGCGGGGTTGCCGTCATCGATAAAGGGGTGGAGGCCACGGTGGTTCTATGTGTTCGCCAACGGAGGGGTTGGAGTGCGCACAGTTTGGAAAGTGCCCACCAAGTTTGTGGAGCCAAAACTGGGGGGCAGCAGCAGAGGCGAGAGTGAAGAAGGTGAAGGAATGGAGGGAGAAGGAGGGCGCCAGATGGGACAAGCTTGTTCAGTCGTCAGCCTTGTTTGCGGCAAGGTTGGGTCCTCAGCCGATCGGTGGAGACCTGGGACCGGCAGAGTTAGAGGCGAGAAGGAAAGCGTAAGAGGCTGAGGATATGACCATCCTCGCCAAAGCTAGTAAGTTCAAAGAGTCCCAAGCAGACCGACCGCCAAAGCCGATCGCAAGGGAGAGGATCCCGCCGCGCCCCAAACCCCTGGGGGAAAAAGACTTAGGTGCATTTGAGCCACGACCGCCCCTCGTTGATCCTTTGAAGGAGAGAGCCTACAAGGAGAATGAGAGAGCCTACAAGGAGATGGAGGGTGTGGTAAAGAAGAAGAGGAGAGTGAGGAGGAGTGAAGAGGAGCTTGCCTTGAAAAGGAGGAAGGAGGCGACGACGGAACAGACCCCCCTGGCGGGGGAGGCAGAGGGGACCCCTGAAATGGGGTTAGAGGGGGCGGCCAAAGAGGCAGAGAGTGGGGCGACTGGCCTTTGGGAGCAAATGCAAAATGGTGGGGTCGACGCTGAGCCAAGGATAAAGCCAAAGGAAGAGCCACAACCACAGGAGGGTCTGGCATCCCAAGGAGAAGAAGAAAGGCCTGGGTTGAAGACCGCCTTCTACCACGTCTCTGCGGTGTCTGGACGAGTGGAAGGGGAAGGGAGAGAGGCTAGGATGGCTGCAGACCGCCTCTTGGGGGTGGTGGAAGACGCAACCGTTCGCTAGTGGCTGGTTATACTGAGGCTGAGCTGATGAAGGGGTTGTGCTTAGCCCAGATGGAGGCGGTTGCCTTAGCAGGAGCCCTGTTGAATAAGGCGGCAGTGGCGAAGGGCGAATTGAGGATGGAGAGGGAAAGGTTGGGGCAGGTGGAGGCCCAACTTGAAAATTTCAAGAGGGAGAGTGTGGGTTAAAGGAGGGCTGCATGGAGTGCGTGTGCCAGGGGGTTGGGGGAGGCTCAGAAGACGAAGAAGATGGAGGTGTTTGGCGATCGTGCAGCGCAATGTTGCCGCTCGAGCCCATGCTGAGCTACTCGCGGTCAAGTTGGAGCTAGACAACGAACGCCGCAAGGTAGTGTTGCTCGAGTTCCAGCGGCTGGCGAGCAGAAGAAGCTGGGGGATGTTCAAAATGCTTGCACGGTCACCACCGAGCGGTTTGAAGAGGCTATGACCAGCAATGAAGAACTGCGCGCTCAGCAGATCAAAGAAAAGAATGAAGCAGACTTGAAGATTGCTAGGCTGCAGAAGGAGCTGGAAGATGAGCGTACTAGGGCAATGGAGGAGAATGCGAGGTTGGAGAAGGAGTTGGAGGAAAAAAAAACCAAGGCAGCCTCTGAAAGGGCAGCATACCCCGATCTGTACGTCGCAGTAGTAGAGCAATTTAAGGTGTCTGCTGACTTTCAGATGGCCATCGATGCTGCTATTGCCAGCAACTTGGCGAGAGAGGGGGCTGGAGGGGCTGGTCCGTCGGGGACGACCGCTGGGAGCATGAGCGAAGACGAAGTGATCTAGAGCTTCCAGCGGTCGGACTTCTACAAACACGAAATGGCTGAATTCTGGGACAATGGCTGGAAGATGTTCAAGCGTAAAACAGAAGAGTTGTTCCCAGATATAGACTTCAGCAGTGTTAGAATTGACGAAGATGACGTGGCCCAGACCCCCCTAGATGAGGGCATTGAAGAAGAAGATCTCGCCTCAAGTGAAGAAGAGGTATGAGTGGAGTGGAGAAAATATGTACTTAGAGTTTTGGGTTTTTTTTTTTTTTTTTTTTGTTTTTGTTTTGTTGTTTTGAATGGCTGTAATAAACTTATGTACAAGTTTGTGAATAAATAAAATTGAGTCTTGTTTTCATGCTATTGCTTTTGTTTGTGCATCTGAAATGAATGAAAATGGTGACTTGTATAAGGCTTGTGTATAAATCATTATGAAGTGCAAAATGTAAGGAAAACTCAATGTAAAGTGAAGTTTAAAACGTAAGGCAACCTCAATGCAGAGTGACTGTAAGGAAAACTCAATGTAAAGTGAAGTTTAAAACGTAAGGCAACCTCAATGCAGAGTGACTGTATGGAAAACTCAATGTAAAGTGAAGTTTAACTTGTAAGAAAAATTCAATGCAGAGTGAATGTGAGAAAAACTCAATGTGACTAAGTATGGCCGCTATGCTTACGATCATGAAGTTGCAATGGTGGCTCGGCCTGGCTGAGGCTTAAAGTAACTCGGTTTGGATGAGCTCTTCATGCTCAGTCTGGCTGAGGCTTTTTGTGCTTAATCTGGCTAAGGCTTTAAGTGACTCGGTCTGGCCGAACTCTTCATGCTGAGGCTTTTTGTGTTCAATCTGGCTGAGGCTTTAAGTGACTCGGTCTGGCCGAGCTCTTCATGCTTAGTGTGGCTGAGGCTTTTTGTGCTCAGTCTGGCTGAGGCTTTAAGTGACTCGGTCTGGCCGAGCTCTTCATGCTCAGTCTGGCTGAGGCTTTTTGTGCTCAGTCTGGCTAAGGCTACAATCAAAGCGTTATTGGAATACCACAGATAACTGAGATATAAGCTTGCTGTCATACAAAGTGTAGCCTATTGGATCATAAATTTACACCATATGAGGAGAAAATGAGAATATTCAAGTGTGCAGATTGTCAAAAAGAACATACAACAATTGAACAATACAAAAATACAACTTTTATTGAAAATAGCGCTTCAAATGCTCAGCGTTCCAAGGATGGGGGAGGTCTCGACCTTCCATGTCCTGAAGTCGGTAAGTGCCCGAACGTAGTCTGGCTTTCACAACGTAAGGTCCCTCCCACTTGGCTGCCAGTTTGCCCTCAGTCGGATTTTTGGTGGCAAGAGTTACTTCTCGCAAAACAAGGTCCTCCACGGCGAATTCCCTCGGTTTGACTTTGCGGTTGTAGTGTGTTCTCATTTTCTGTTGGTATGAGGCTCGTCTGACAGCGGTGGTTTCTCGGAGTTCTTCGATCATATCTAGGTTTGCCCGACGCAGTTCTTCGGTTAGTTCTGGATTCGGGTGTAAAACCCTTGGGGTTGGTAGACCGACTTCCACTGGGATGACCGCCTCAGCGCCGTATGTTAGGCGAAAGGGGGTCTCCCCAGTGGGAGTCCGAGCGGTGGTGCGTAAGCCCAGAGTACATTGGGTAATTCCTCAGCCCAAAGTCCCTTAGCAGCTTCCAGCTTGGTTTTGATGATCTTCAGGAGAGAACGGTTGGTGACCTCAACTTGGCCATTGGCTTGGGGATGACCTGGGGAAGAGAAACATGGCTGGATTTGGAGTTCTGCACAGAACTTCCTGAACTTGGCGTTGTCGAATTGTTTGCCATTGTCGGAGACGATGGCTTGAGGGATACCAAACCTGTATACGATTGACTGCCAGATGAATCGGGTTGTGTTCCGCTCAGTAATGGTAGCAAGAGGTTCTGCTTCCACCCATTTAGTGAAGTAGTCGATGGCGACAATTGCGAATTTGGTTTGGCCTCGGCTAGTGGACAACGGGCCAACCAGGTCGATCC
This sequence comes from Camellia japonica, assembly GCA_030407325.1. NCBI lineage: Eukaryota > Viridiplantae > Streptophyta > Magnoliopsida > Ericales > Theaceae > Camellia > Camellia japonica. The sequence goes on from JAPPVO010000002.1 coordinate 66,318,465, forward strand.
CTCATTTGGTGAATGGGTAGGGGCTGCAAAGCGTGATCAATTCTGTAGGAGGAGCATGGGGGATGTTGGCAAAACGTTGACACTTATCACATTTGAGTACGAAGTCAGTCGCATCTTGATTGAGAGTAGGCCAGAAATAACCAGTGCGAAGTATTTTATGGGCGAGGGACCGGGCCCTCGAATGATTACCACAGATACCCTCATGAACTTCCCTCATCACATAGGTTGCTTAAGCGGGATTGAGGCATCGCAGATACGGGCGTGAAAAGCCACATTTGTACAAGAGGCCGCTGACAATGGTGTAATTAGATGACCGGGCCCTGACTTTGGCGGCTTCCTGTTTGTCGTCTGGAAGTTCCCCCGTTGTCAGATACAGAAAGATGTCTGCCGCCCATGGGTTAGGTTCATCTTGGAGGAAGTGGACTTCCTGCAGGTTGGGGGAGATGGTCGAGTGGGTCAGGTATTCGAGGCGGACACCGTGGTTGAGGTTTGACTGGTCTGCGGAAGCCAATTGGGCCATCTCATCTGCCTTGGAGTTTTCAGCCCGAGGGATTTGCTTAATGTGGAAGGTATTGAAGAGGCGAGCAAGGAGGAGAGCAATATCCCTATATGCCCGCATGGTGTCCTCCTTGGCGTCGAATTCCCCCGTAATTTGCCCGACGATAAGCTGGGAATCGTTGAACACCCGGATGTGGCTGACACCGATGTCTCTGGCTAGGCGGAGACCTGCTATCAATGCCTTATATTCGGCCTCATTATTGCTTGCATCGAACAGGAAGCGGAGAGCACATTTGAAATAACCACCGTCAGGGGCGGTGAGGATGAGACCAGCCCCACTGCCTTCTTTGTGGGATGATCCATCAACGTTGAGGGTCCAAGAGTGGAGGTCTTCTGGCTCGGTAGGGGTTGGTGGGGGTGGAGGAGTTGTGGTTGGGGTGAGGTTAGTGAATTCCAGGATGAAGTCGGCAACAACTTGTCCCTTAATTGCTGTCCGAGGCCGGTAGGAGATATCAAACTGACTGAGTTCGACCGACCATTGCATAAGCCTGCCGGAAAGCTCTGGTTGTTGCATTATCTTCTTCAACGGTTGGTCAGTGAGGACCACTATGGAATAGGCTTGGAAGTAAGGGCGGAGTTGTCTGGAGGCGGTGACCAAGGCCAAGGACATTTTTTCTAACAATGGGTAATTCTGTTCCGCCCCCCGAAAAGCCCGACTGATGTAGTAGACCGGTCGCTAGACAGAGCTGTCTTCCCTGACGAGTGCTACACTGACTACAGTGTGTGACACGGCTAGATAGAGGAAGAGGGGTTCGCCCGTGATGGCTTGAGAAAGTAGGGGGGTTAGCCAAGCATTGTTTCAACTGTTGAAAGGCCTCTTCAAATTCTACCGTCCATTCAAAAGTTTGCCGAAGGACTTTGAAGAATGGGAGGCACTTATCCTGTCTCGACCCAAACCCGCCCCTATGGGTTTAGCACCGTAACCGGCCAGTAATCCGAGATTACTGAAGGTCTGCTTAACAGTAAGACAGTAATACAGAGTACAGGGACATGGCGGAAGCCAATACAGTAAATAAACAATGTCCAATGAGCTGTGACAGTCTGTATGCAAAAAGATTTTTCATACATATATGCAGTCAGTGACAAAACCGCATGTACAATATTTACAACCATTCAGAACAGGGACCTAATCCCTATTAAACAGTACAGTAACAGTCTATACAGATTACAAAACAGATACGGAGACAGATGGGGGAAATTAAAACACCCCTAAGCCATAGGTAGACAGGCTCGGAACCTCGCAGTGAGGCACAGTGGTTGGCTTGACAAAACTGGAGTTTACCCCGACGCTTCTAGCCGTGGTCTGGTGCCTGTACACCTACATATATATATGAGCAGTGAGCTAAAGCCCAGTGAATAATATAATGCGTAAAGGGGTTTAGAATGAATGTCCTTCAGTATTGAAAACAGTTGTTTCAATCAGTATATCAATTATTCAGTACAGTAAACAGTCATATGTGGTACATCCATTAGCATAGCAGTACAGTAAACAGTAGGTCTAAAAAGACCGAACAGTCATTGATGGCCATCAATCAGTAAACAGTAGTGGTTCCAACAAGGGAACCGACAGAGATCTCTGTAACAGTAACAGTCAGTAACAGTAGTTGCTAAGGATGCCACAATACAGTTCAGAATATAGGACATACATTCATTCAGTTAACAGTATCAGTTCAGAAACAGTACAGTTCAATTGTTCAGAAGATAATCATTTTGAACATATCTTTACACAGTTGTTACTCACAGAGTTCTGGGCTACAGTAAAGCTAGAGCGCGTCTCCAGTCGCCAACCCTACACAGTTTACAGAATGAACACACACTAAGCTACACAGTTGGGAAAGATAATAACTTAATCCCTAATTGCCTCGGTGTGTTCTACATCTATATCCTCATTAAGATGTCTTAAACTAGGCCTAAGAATGCCTAGGATGGGATGAGGATGCAAAGATGCATTCAGAAAACATTTTCAGAATTTTCAAAAAACAGGAGTCTCGCTCGAACGTGGCTTTCTACACTCGAGCGGACATGCAGACAAAGGAGCTCCGCTCGAGCGTGACTTCCGTCGCTCGAGCGGACTGCAAGCTACAGTGAAAATACTGGATGCTCAAAATCCACGCTCGACGGGCGCTCGACCCTCTCTCGAGCGTGAGACATAAGTCCTCACTCGAGCGTGAATTCTCTCGCTCGAGCGGACTGTAAGCTCATGCAAAGTACTGGATGCACGCATTTCACGCTCGAGCGTCACTTTTCTCGCTCGAGCGGAAGGCATGATCACAGAGTGTACGCTCGAGCGTGGACTTCCTCGCTCGAGCGTGGGTCCAAAATCTGGAAAACCCAGATTTGAACCTCAAGCTCAAAACCAAGTTTTAATGCATCAAATTCGATCCTCTTGGGCTAATTTTCTGGAAAACACTTCAAAACTCATAATATTACATGTTTCAAAGATCAATTTGAAAAATCAAAGCCCAAGGATACTTCAATTAAATCCAATTTCCAACCAAATTTCATGGACATGAAGAACATGCAAACATGCATGAATTTAAATCATTTTAAAGCTTCAATGCTTGCTCAAATGAGCTAATTCCTTCCAAAACATGATGAAATCATGGTCTACTCTTAAAACATGGACATGCATGTGAGGAATTATGAACTACAACCTCAAAACTTCAACATATATACATGCATGCAACAATTAAGTTCCAACACAACAATTTGAGCCATAAATTGGCTCTAGACTTCAACTTTGCTCTAAACCAAGCAAGAATCAACTCAAAGCATAAACAAGAAGACAATGAATCTACCTTAAGTCTTGAATTAAAGGTAAGGAGGCTCAATTATGCAATCTCTTTTCCAAATCTTCAAGTCTCCAAGCAATTTTTCAAAAGGGAACTCAATTTCTTTCCCTCTAACTCTCTTGGTCGGCAAGAACAAGAAAAATGAGCTGACGAAAAGTTTTGATCAAGTGTACAAAGGCTCTAGTATAATTAGCCTACATGGCCCACTAACAATGGCAAAATGGTGAATAAACCAACTCTTGAAATTAGCTTATTTTAATCTAATTTAATCATACCAAATCAGTTTTCAATTAAATGTACCATAAAATCATATAAATTCCAATGATCTCAAAACATCAATCAATTTCTGGTTCGGCCACCGATAAGGCCTTCAATTTGCAGTTTAAACATAAAAATATGAAATGCGTTTAAACAGATAAGAAATGCGTTTAAACAGATAGTCAAACTGGCAACAGATAAGAAATGCGTTTAAACAGATACAGTTAATCAATCATTTTCAGATTTCAGTCGGTTAGTTCAGTATTTCAATCAGTTCATTACTAATCATAATCAGTCTCAGTTTAGCAGTATTCGGTAATTAATCGGTAAACAGTTGTGAGGGTTATTACAATCTCCCCTCCTTAAAAAGAGTTTAGTCCTCTAAACTCGAGTTACCTTCATTCTGGAAGAAAACAGGATTCAGTGGAAACAGTTCAGGATATCTTTTAGCCATGTCATCTTCCCTTTCCCAAGTAGCATACACGCCACCGTGGTTTTGCCAGTCAACTTTCACTAACGGAATCTCTTTGTTTCTCAACTTCTTGATCCGTCTGTTCACAATCTGGATAGGCCGTTCTTCATAAGTGTAGTCATCACTTAGCACTACACGGGTCGGCTCAATCACATGAAAAGGATCCCGGAGGTAATCCCTCAACATAGAAATGTGGAAGACATTATGCATATGCTCCATTTCAGGAGGAAGCGCAACTTGATACGCCACCGGATTGATTTTCTCAATAATCTCATACGGTCCGACGTATCTCGGCGCTAACTTGCCTTTGACTCCAAAACGAGTCTGGCCTTTCATCGGTGTCACTTTCACAAAGACGTGATCACCCACTTCATATTCCCTGTCCCGTCTTCTGACATCCGCATAACTTTTCTGTCGGCTCTGTGCGGTTTTCAGTCTCTGTTGTATCAATTTCACTTTCTCAGTCGTCTCATAAACAATCTCGGGCCCAAGCAAAGGCCTATCTCCAACTTCTGCCCAGCAAATCGGAGATCTACATTTTCTGCCATACAATGCCTCGAAAGGCGCCATACCAATACTTGAATGATAGCTGTTGTTGTAGGCGAATTCAGCTAAGGGCAAATGGCTTTCCCAGTTTCCCTGAAAATCAAGGACACACATTCTCAATAAATCTTCCAGAGTCTGGATGGTCCTTTCTGACTGACCATCTGTCTGAGGATGATAGGCACTACTCAGTCTCAGTTCAGTACCCAATGCAGTCTGTAAGCTTTGCCAAAATCTCGATGTAAACTTCGAATCCCTGTCAGAAACAATGGACACAGGCACTCCATGCAGTCTAACAATTTCATCAATATAGAGTATAGCCAATTTGTCCGCATTATAAATTGTCTTAACAGGTAAGAAGTGAGCAGATTTAGTCAGTCTATCAACAATAACCCAAATTGAGTCCATACCTTTACTGGAGCGAGGCAATCCCACAATAAAATCCATAGTAATATGTTCCCATTTCCACTCCGGTATCGGTAAGGGCTGCAATAAGCCTGCGGGTCGTTGATGTTCAGCTTTAACTTGTTGGCAATGAAGACATTTTGATACAAAATCAGCAATTTCTTTCTTCATTCCCGGCCACCAGAAATTCAGTTTCAGGTCTTGGTACATTTTCGTATTCCCCGGATGAATAGAAAATTTTGAGTTGTGGCCCTCTTGCAGAACTCTTCTTTTCAGTTCAGTATCATTCGGTACACACAGTCTTTCTTGAAATTTCAGTACATTATTTTCAAATTTGAAACCCGGTCTTGGTTTAGACTCCCTTTCTTCGATGATCTTCTTCAAGAAGTCATCCAATTGCTGTTTCTCTTTAATTTCTTCAATCAGTGCCGGTTGAGCAGAAATAGCAGCTAAGGTTCCACCTTGTTCTCTCAAAACAATTTCAATTTCAGATCTTTCAAGGTCACAAAGCAATTCTCTCTGTCCGGTGAGCAAACAAGCTAAGTTTCCAATCGATTTCCGACTCATGCATCGGCAACGGTGTTGGCTTTCCCGGATGGTACAGAATCTGTAGGTCATAGTCTTTAATCAGTTCTAGCCATCTCCGCTGTCTCATGTTCAGTTCTTTCTGTGTGAAGAAATATTTCAGACTCTTGTGGTCGGTATATACTTCACATGTCCCCATAAAGATAGTGACGCCAGATTTTCAGTGCGAATACTACTGCAGCAAGTTCCAGATCATGGGTCGGGTAGTTCTTTTCATGCGGTCTCAGTTGTCGGGAAGCATAGGCAATTACTCTCCCATTCTGTATTAAAACACACCCCAAACCCTTATGAGAAGCATCACTAAATACAGTATAACCATCCGTACCTGAAGGTAAGGTAAGAACTGGTGCAGTCACGAGTCGAGTTTTCAACTCTTGGAATGCTGATTCCCTTTGGTCAGTCCAGTCAAATGATATCCCATTCTAAGTCAATTGAGTCAACGGTAAGGCAATTTTGGAGAAATCTTTGACAAATCTTCTGTAATATCCAGCCAAACCCAAAAAGCTTCGGACTTCTGTCACATTTGTTGGCCTAGGCCAGTTTACTACAGCTTCAATTTTCTGCGGATCAACAGAAATTCCATCTTTGCTAACAACATGCCCCAAAAACATAACATGATCAAGCCAAAATTCACATTTAGACAGTTTAGCATAAAGTTTTGTTCTCTTAAGGTCTGTAGGGCAAGTCTCAGATGATGTTCATGTTCTTCTCTACTTTTGGAATAAATCAGAATGTCATCAATGAATACAACAATAAAGTCATCAAGGTATGGTTTAAAGATTCTGTTCATGAGGTCCATAAATGCAGCAGGTGCATTGGTAACTCCGAAAGGCATAACTAAAAATTCGTAATGTCCATACCTCGTTCGAAAAGCAGTTTTATCAATGTCCTCTGGTTTAACTTTCAACTGATGATATCCGGATCTGAGATCAATCTTAGAGAAAACTTGAGCACCCTGTAACTGATCAAATAAGTCATCAATATGAGGCAATGGGTATTTATTTTTCACAGTTACCTTGTTCAGTTCACGGTAGTCAATACACAGTCTCAGTGAGCCGTCCTTTTTTTTCACAAACAAGACAGGTGCGCCCCACGGTGAAGTACTAGGCCTGATGAACTTCTTATCTAACAGTTCCTGCAATTGCACTTTTAATTCTTTCAATTCAATCGGGGCCATTCGGTAAGGAGCTTTAGATACTGGCTGGGTACCCGGAATCATATCAACGGTGAATTCAATCTCCCTGTCAATCAAATCCCCTGGCAGATTATCTGGAAAAACATCTGGGAACTCTCTGACTATAGGAATACAGTTCACATTAGCATTATCATCAGTAGACACAGTCAGTACAGAACACAGATACCCTTTACACCCCTTTCTAATCAGTTTCACAGCTTTCACAGATGATATCAAATACGGGGGAGGCACTACTCCAACCCCATTAAATATAAATTCAGGCAGGTTAGGTGGACGGAAAACTACTTGTTTTGTTACACAGTCTATGGTGGCATAATATTTCGTTAACCAGTCCATCCCCAATATTACATCAAAATGATCTATGTTCAATGGCAGTAAATCAATAAACAGATGTGCATCTCCAACAATAATTTCACAAGCAGGGTACATGTATGCACAGGTCATAGATCCCCCAACGGGTGATGATACAGCTAACAAGTAATTCATAGGTTCTAAGGGTCTATTCAATTTCCGCGAAAAAGCATGCGATACATATGAATGTGTAGACCCCGAATCAATCAGTACATATGCATTTTGAGTACAAATAGAGAGGATACCTGACACAACAGTCTCAGTATTTTGTACGTCTCCCGGTACTAGGGCGAACACTCGGCCCTGCCTCATAGGCTCTTTCCCGGTAGCTTTGGGGTTCGGTTTTGGTGCAACAGTTGATGCTGCGGCGCTGCCTGCAGCTTTACTATTGCCCTGAGCAGTGGAAGGGCAATCTTTAACCATGTGGCCCACCTTGCCACACCTGTAACAAGCACCAGATAGTTTATAACAAACTCCCTTATGGTTCTTACCACATTCGGAACAGGGCGGTATGGAACCACTCCCTTGGCTGGGGCTAGTTGTTGACCCCGTATTCTGTTTCTTGTTCAATGGGTTATGCTTGCCTTTCTTGAATTTAAAACCCTGCCTTTTACCACGCCATTCAGACGCTGGTGTTTCAGTTTTCAGTGCCTCGATGTTCGCTTCAGCCATCAAAGCTCGGTCAAGAACATTCACATAATCGGTAATTTCAGAACACTTATTCTGTCGAGTATTGCAACATTAAGGCCGCCTTCAAACTTTCTGGCCTTCTTGTAATCAGTGTCCACCATGTGTGGTGCATATCTAGCAAGCCCGGTGAACTTTGTTTCATATTCAGCAACGGACATTGTGCCCTGTCTCAGCTGTTCAAATTCAGTCACCTTTCTGTCCCTGACACACTGAGGGAAGTACTTTTCAAAGAAGGCTCCTTTGAATTGAGCCCAAGTCATAACAGTGTTGTCATCACGGGTAAGCATCCACCACCTTCTAGCCTCTTCTTGCAAAGTGAAGGTGGCCAACAGTACTTTATGTGCCTCCGAGCACGGAAACACTTCAAACAATTTTTCGGTCTCCAAAACCCATGCTTCAGCTTTTAACGGTTCAAGGCCTCCCTGAAAGGATGGCGGTTTCATTTTGCTGAACTTCTGGGTAAGAGCAATTATGTCCCCATCATTAACATTCACATTCTGTTCCGGCTGTACCGGAGGAGGAGGTGGGGGCTGTTGGTTCTGTTGTTGATCTAATCTTTCAGTTATTAGTTCCATCATTCTTTCCAGTCTTGCCATTCTTGCCTCAGAGGATGAGGATTCAGATTCATTTGCAGTTCTTGTATTATCCATTTCACTATAAGCAGTTATAACAGTTATCAACATAAGCAGTTGCATACTTAAACAGTTTATCACATTACACATATTCAGTCATGTCCACACACACTTTTCATGCTCATGCGATGCCCTAATTGCTTTTCTAGGACACCCTATAGCTCATTTGGACACGTGTGTGCGGTATAACTCGTGGTAAGTATCGCTCTGATACCACTCTGTCACGACCCAAACCCGCCCCTATGGGTTTAGCACCGTAACCGGCCAGTAATCCGAGATTACCGAAGGCCTGCTTAACAGTAAGACAGTAATACAGAGTACAGGGGCATGGCGGAAGCCAATACAGTAAATAAACAATGTCCAATGAGCTGTGACAGTCTGTATGCAAAAAGATTTTCATATATTCAGTCATACAATATTTACAACCATTCAGAACAGGGACCTAATCCCTATTAAACAGTACAAACAGTCTATACAGATTACAAAACAGATACAGAGACAGATGGGGGAAATTAAAACACCCTAAGCCATAGCTAGACAGGCTCGGAACCTCGCAGTGAGGCACAGTGGTTGGCTTGACAAAACTGGAGTTTACCCCGACGCTCCTAGCCGCGGTCTGGTGCCTGTACACCTACATATATATATGAGCAGTGAGCTAAAGCCCAGTGAATAACATAATGCGTAAAGGGGTTTAGAATGAATGTCCTTCAGTATTGAAAACAGTTGTTTCAATCAGTATATCAATGTTCAGTACAGTAAACAGTCATATGTGGTACATCCATTAGCATAGCAGTACAGTAAACAGTAGGTCTAAAAAGACCGAACAGTCATTGATGGCCATCAATCAGTAAACAGTAGTGGTTCCAACAAGGGAACCGACAGAGATCTCTGTAACAGTAACAGTCAGTAACAGTAGTTGCTAAGGATGCCACAATACAGTTCAGAATATAGGACATACATTCATTCAGTTAACAGTATCAGTTCAGAAACAGTACAGTTCAATTGTTCAGAAGATAATCATTTTGAACATATCTTTACACAATTGTTACTCACAGAGTTCTGGGCTACAGTAAAGCTAGAGCGCGTCTCCAGTCGCCAACCCTACACAGTTTACAGAACGAACACACACTAAGCTACACAGTTGGGAAAGATAATAACTTAATCCCTAATTGCCTCGGTGTGTTCTACATCTATATCCTCATTAAGATGTCTTAAACTAGGCCTAAGAATGCCTAGGATGGGATGAGGATGCAAAGATGCATTCAGAAAATATTTTCAGAATTTTCAGAAAACAGGAGTCTCGCTCGAGCGGACATGCAGACAAAGGAGCTCCGCTCGAGCATGACTTCCGTCGCTCGAGCGGACTGCAAGCTACAGTGAAAATACTGGATGCTCAAAATCCACGCTCGACGGGCGCTCGACCCTCGCTCGAGCGTGAATTCTCTCGCTCGAGCGGACTGTAAGCTCATGCAAAGTACTGGATGCACGCATTTCATGCTCGAGCGTCACTTTTCTCGCTCGAGCGGAAGGCATGATCACAGAGTGTACGCTCGAGCGTAGGTCCAAAATCTGGAAAACCTAGATTTGAACCTCAAGCTCAAAACCAAGTTTTAATGCATCAAATTCGATCCTCTTGGGTTAATTTTCTGGAAAACACTTCAAAACTCATAATATTACATGTTTCAAAGATCAATTTGACAAATCAAAGCCCAAGGGTACTTCAATTAAATCCAATTTCAAATCAAATTTCATGGACATGAAGAACATGCAAACATGCATGAATTTAAATCATTTTAAAGCTTCAATGCTTGCTCAAATGAGCTAATTCCTTCTAAAACATGATGAAATCATGGTCTATTCTTAAAACATGGACATGCATGTGAGGAATTATGAACTACAACCTCAAAACTTCAACATGTATACATGCATGCAACAATTAAGTTCCCACACAACAATTTGAGCCATAAATTGGCTCTAGACTTCAACTTTGCTCTAAACCAAGCAAGAATCAACTCAAAGCATAAACAAGAAGACAATGAATCTACCTTAAGTCTTGAATTAAAGGTAAGGAGGCTCAATTATGCAATCTCTCTTCCAAATCTTCAAGTCTCCAAGCAATTTTTCAAAAGGGAACTCAATTTCTCTCCCTCTAACTCTCTTGGTCGACAAGAACAAGAAAAATGAGCTGACGAAAAGTTTTGATCAAGTGTACAAAGGCTCTAGTATAATTAGCCTACATGGCCCACTAACAATGGCAAAATGATGAATAAACCAACTCTTGAAATTAGCTTATTTTAATCTAATTTAATCATACCAAATCAGTTTTCAATTAAATGTACCATAAAATCATATAAATTCCAATGATCTCAAAACATCAATCAATTTCTGGTTCGGCCGCCGATAAAGCCTTCAATTTGCAGTTTAAACATAAAAATATGAACAGATAGTCAAACAGGCAACAGATAAGAAATACGTTTAAACAGATACAGTCAATCAATCGGTTTCAGATTTCAGTCGGTTAGTTCAGTATTTCAATCAGTTCCATTACTAATCATAATCAGTCTCAGTTTAGCAGTATTCGGTAGTTAATCGGTAAACAGTGGTGAGGGTTATTACATATCCGTTGCTCAGGAAATGAAGCGATTGAGGGTGGCCACTCGGCCAGTAAGCCTCTAAACCTCCTTGACCGTTCTGGGTGACTGTATTTCGATTAAGGCCTTGATATTTTCGGGGTTAGCCTCGATGCCCCGCTGACTGACCATAAATCCCAAAAACTTCCCAGATCCTACGCCGAAGGCACATGTTTTTGGATTGAGCTTCATCTGGTACTTTCGTAGGGTGGCGAAGGTTTCTCGCAGGTCGGCCAAATGATTGGTGGAGAGCTTACTCTTGACCAGCATGTCATCGACATATACTTCCATGTTCCGGCCTATCTGATGATTGAAGACGGCATTGACTAACCGTTGGTAAGTGGCCCCGGCATTCTTCAACCCAAATGGTATCACACGGTAATGGTAGGTGCCTCGGTTGGTGATGAAGGAGGTGTGCTCCTGGTCAGATGGGTGCATCAAGATTTGGTTGTAGCCAGAGCAAGCATCCATGAAACTGAGCATTTAATGACCGGGCGTGGCATCGACCAACAGATCTATGCGAGGGAGAGGGTAGCTGTCCTTGGGGTAAGCTCGGTTGAGGTCGGAGTAGTCGACATAGAGTCGCCATTTACCATTGTTTTTACGAACCAGAACCACATTCGACAGCCATCTGGGGTAGTCCACATTAGTGATAAATTGTGCCTCAAGGAGTTTGTCTACTTCAGAAGCAATAAGGTTATTGCATTCTAGGTGAAAAATGCGCTGCTTCTGGCGGATAGGTCGGAAATGGGGCTCAACACTGAGATGGTGGCTGATGAAGGAGGGATCAATACCCGGCATATCGGAGTGAGTCCAGGCAAACACGTCGTCGTGTTCAACCAAGAGGGCAATGAGGTCGGCCTTGGCTTGGGAGGATAGTTGGCTGCCGATCTTGGCGGTTTTGGCCGGGTTGGTAGGGTCGACGAGGACCTCTACGAGCTCCTCCACTGGTTCCCCTTTGACCAGCTCGTCCTCATCTCTGACATCGAGTCCTTCGATGATCATAGCCTCCTTCAGCTTGACTTCTTTAAGTGAGGCGACATAACATTCTCTGGCCACGGTCTGCTCTCCCCTCACTGTTCTGACCCCAAGATCGGTGGGGAACTTGATGGCAAGGTGGTAAGTGGATGTGATAGCTTGGAAAGTATTTAGGGCAGTGTAGCCAAGGATGATGTTGTAGGTAGAGGGGCAGTCAACAACAAGGAAGGTGAGCAACTTTGTGGTCTGCCACAGGTACTCGCTAATTGTGATAAGAAGATCGATGGAGCCGATGGAGGTCACCCGGTCGCCAGTGAAACCGACCAAAGGGGTTTGGAGGGGAGACAGACTTTCTTCCCCAATCTTGAGCTGGCGGAAGCAATTGAGGAAGATGATGTTTGAAGAACTGCCGTTGTCGACGAGAACCCGTCTGACCTTGTAATTGGAAAGGAGGGCGGAAATGACGAGAGGGTCGTCATGAGGATAACGGATGCCTGTGCAGTCGGCGTCCGTAAAGGTGATAGGCTCGGTCGACTGCCTGGGGTGTTTGGAGGGTTGGTCCAACGTGGCAACTTTTTTGTTTGAGCCCTGCCTTATTTTTCTGAGTTCTGCCCGCTGAGCCGACCGAGATGGTCCTCCACAAGCAAGCCTGCCGGAGATAACTCTGATTTCTCCAACAGGTGGAGCGGGGTTACCTTGTGCCTGAGGTTGCTGTGGAGGGCGATCATGACCTTGGTTAGGCTGTGCTGGCTGTCAGGGAGGGGTGCGCCGGCGGTTGTTTCTAATGGGTTCAGTCTGCTGCCTCTGCTGAGAGCGAGTATCCGTGAATCGGCTGACGCGTCCTTAACGAATCAGGCCCTTGACCTGATCTCTGAGGTTAACACACTCCTTGGTATTATGGCCGTGATCCTGGTGAAAACGGCAATATTTGGACTGGTCTTTCCGATTGGAAGGAGTCCGTGATGGTTGGGGCCATTTTAGGGGGTAGTCCCGCTGGATCTGATGGAGGACTTGTTCTATGGGGGAGTTTAGGGGGGTGTACCGCTTGAACCGGCCGGGCGGTCGGGCTGGGGCCGACCGGTCGGTTCTGGGGGGTCGGTCAGTGTACTGAGATGTTTGGTTATTGTACTGGGTATTTCTGGTTTCTGAATCTTTTCTCTTTTCTCTGGGGGTCGGGTTTTTGGTTATAGGATCCTGCCGGACGGCTAGGGAATCTTCAGCATTCATGTATTTTTGGGCTTTGAAGAGTAGGGCTGCCATGGAAGTCGGGGGGTTTTTAGAGAGGGAGAAAAGGAAGTCAGACGACGGCAGACCGGCCATGAAAGCCGTAAGGATGACCTTGTCATCGTTTTCCGCTACTTGCAGGGCTTCGGTGTTAAAGCAGGTAACGAAACTGCGTAGCGACTCCCCCTCGGTCTGACGGATGTTGAGGAGTTGTGTTGCCGGACGCTGCTAGTGCTGGGCTCTAATGAAATGGCTGAGGAAAGAGTCACAGAGGTGCTGGAAAGTGGAGACAGAGTCTGCTAGCAGTTGACTAAACCAAAGTCGAGCTGACCCCTTGAGTGTCACGGGGAAAGCCCGGCACATGATTTCGTCAGGGAAAGCATGGAGGATCATAAGGGTCCTGTAGGTCTCCAAGTGGTCGACTGGGTCCATCGTACCATCAAAAGAGTCGATGGTGGGCATTTTGAACTTGGGAGGTAGAGGTTTGTCCCGGATGGAGGCAACGAATGGCGAGTTGGCTGTGGTAGAGGGTTTATGCTGGATGTTCTGCATGACCCCTTGGAGTTGGAGCTTCATGGCTCGGTGTTCGGCGTCCCAGAGAGGAATGTTGTCACCACCGGAGGGCAGTGGGGGCTGGACGCTACTGGCCTCTCCTTCAAAGGTTGGTGCCAGGACCGATGGATGTGGGGGTCGGGGTGGTGGATTTATATTTGGGAGAGGAGGTTGCAAGCCTTCCAAGTTGGGTGGATAAGGCTGCTGGATAGTATGGCTCAAGGCTCGTTCTTGGTTGGGTGGAATATCTGGAGGTGGTGGAGGGGGCATGGGAAGGTCTCTTTGGAGCAGGGCATTGATTAGAGCTTGGTTCTGCTCGGCAAGGTGGTTAATGCTGTTGGTGAGCTCGGTAAAGTATTGTGGTGGGTTGTTTGGATTAGGAGGGTCGGCTTGGTGGTCGGGAACATTGGGGTGGGAAACCATGGATCTAGTCGTGACGATTCACCTTCGCAGGTGACAGGAGGGGGTTATTGGGAAAGGGCCTCCGGCGACAATGAGCACAACTGGCGCACAAAGTAAGAAAGTCTTCCCACAGACGGCGCCAATTGATGATACAGTTTGTTCCAATGAACGGGTCAGACTAATCCACGCTCCTCACGCCTATGTCCAAATGACCAAGACCACCGGAAGACCTACACACGAGTTCAGCGGGGAACGGGGAGTCCTTCAGCGAATCCTCCGACGAGCAAGTTAGAAAAAGGAGTGGAGTATGGAGCGAGATTAGAGATAGAAAGTTTAACCTTCTTCTTGTCTTCAACGTCTGCTTATATCCTCTGGTAATCATTTCGTTGTCCCTTCCGACCTGTCACCTTGGCCGAAAGTCTATGCTGTAGCTTACCTTGTTCGAGGTGAGGGCGTGCTGTCCCGACGGAGAGGGGTTATCGCAATAAATGTTGTAAGGGGCCTCATTAATGGCGATGTGGCATAGCAATAACTTTGTAGATCTTTGTCTGTTGATGTGGCTTGCCCTTCTCTTGCCATGTGTCTTGATGCCATTGGTTCTTATTGCTATTTGGGGCTTCAGCAGTGCTTGGCTTCATTAATTGGATTATGTATTGGGCCCTAAGTGGTGGGCTTGGGTTGTTCATAGTGAGCTGTAGCCTTTATGGGCCTACCCATGTCAAAAATGTTTATGATTTTTTTTTTAAAAATTCAATAAATATAACAAAATACGAAAATATACTGAATTCATATATTTTTTTGTGTATTTTTAAGTATTTAGTGAATTTTTTAAAGATTTTTCATAAATTATTTTCTTTTTAAGTGTATTTTTAGATTAAGTGAATCTAAAAAGTTAAAAACATTGATTAAAATATTTTAAAAAATCAATTAAAATAAAAAAACACGAATTAAAAATTTTAAAAATTATTTTTGAAAACTCTAAAACTAAACAAAGTTATATATTTTACTTTTTTATATTTATATTTTCACGTTATTTGTATTAATTTTAATTTATATTAAGATTATTAAGAAAAAGTATAATTATAAAATTTATTATATTTTTTAAACTTAAAATTTAAAAGGGAATCAATTGTAATTCACCCAAACTTTAAAAAGCTACCCTATTCACGGGCCAAAAAAAACAAACGTAGGGCCATGTGAGTGAACACAGAGGTCTAGGGGTGAGCAGCGGATATACCGATCCGCCAAAACCGACCGAACCAAATCGATCCGCCGCATTTTGGACGGATGCGTGATGTCGAGCAGACGGTTGCGGATTGATTTTCTCCAATCCGCCAATTTGGCGGACGGATGGCGGATTTGAGGTTCCTTTGGCCGCAACCGAACCGCCAAACCGCAAGTACCCTTAGTAATTTATAAGACTTTGTATTTTTAATTTGTTTAAATATTTTGTTTGTATTTCCAATTGAAAAAGAGTTCAAATATTCTGTTGAAAAAAAGTTTTCAACTTGAATATATTTTTTGAATTGAAAAAAATAAACATATTATTTATTTATATTTTTTGGTTTTTAAATCTAACTCTAAAAGTAATAAATCGAAAATATAATATATGCTGGTTGGTTTTTGTTTTCAAAAACATATATAAATGTAACAATACAGAGACATACAATCTCTACTATTGCTTTGTTCATGGTTTTGGTGATTTGCATTGTTTTTATATTTTAAGAACCACAGATTGTAATATTTTATGTGGATGATGCATGCTGTGATTGGAATATGTGGATGAGGCATGCAGTGATTGTGATATTCTAAAGTTTCAAACTTTCTTTCTTTGGATGAGGCATGCAGTAATTGTAATACTTTTTAAGTCATTAACTGTAATACTTTCTTTCTTCTTTTTTTTTTTTTTTTTTTTTTTGAAGAAGTGCACAAGTTGAATTATGTTGAAAATTTATAAAATTTCAAACCGCCAAACCGATTGGCATCCATCCGCCAAACCGCCAATCCACTCAATCCACATCCGCTGGATTGGCGGACGGATGTGGATTGTTTTTCTCCAATCCGTCAATCTGGTGGACGGATGGTGGATTGGAGATTTCGTGGCCGCAACCGACCCGCGCCCACCCCTACAGAGGTCTATGTGAATATTTTTGGCCTGTGATGTGATGAATTTCTTCATCCCAGACAACGGATGCGCAACTTGGTAAGGCCTCACGTTATAAACTTTGAGGTTACTATACCCAAGGTCAGTCATTCAAGTGGTAGTAAATATGATTACTAAGATACATCTGTCAAGTCTGAGTGAATTGTATCTAGTCTTAGAAGTATAGGTTTAAATTCCTATTTATATGTGAATTCGTAATTTATTATTATAGGATTGAGTGGCCTTATTATATTTGAGAGGGTAATTTATATACAATTGGGCCGAGCTGGGTATTGGGCCTTAGGGCCGAAATGAAAAGGGCCGAGTAGAAAGGCCATGTAGGTTACTCCGGTTTGGAGAAGTAACTTTGAAGATAGACCGATCACACAGCCGTGGTGGTTAGCCCGGTCTCGGAAGGACTTAGTTCTACTCTGGTTGAGTGGAGTAGCACGAAGGTTTCGGTCTTCGATAGTTACTTCGGTTATAGCATGTGAGAAACCGAAGTAAGCTGTGGTTCTAAAGATAGCTCGGCTTTAACTCCCTTATGGATAGCTCGGTCTTAGTATGGGAAAGTCGAGGTAAGGGAGAGTAAAGTGAGGGCCGAATTAATAGTTACTTCGGTCCTGAAGTAGTCCGGCCATAAGAAGAACCATCTCACTTGGTTTAAGCAGTGAGGGGGGTGTTGGAGGATAAGCATTGTCTTCCAGGAGTATGAATCCAAGGAGGACTCTACGCAAGGAGGAGTAATCCTAGAAGGACTCTGCACATGGAGGAATAAGAGTCCTACCAGGATTGTGCCACGCGAAACCTATATAAACTCACTAATATCACCTTTGGAGAGGTAATGCAACTTTGCTCCCTGACTACATTGAGCTTTTGCCTACTTGTCTTGCTTTCTGACTTAGGCATCGGAGAGGTTTCCGGCACACACCCGCCGGCCAGCTCACGTTTGTGTTTTCAGGTGACCAAGCGACGTCGTACGGAGGAGCACAGACTTGATCAACAGGATTATACGAGAAGGTATATTTCTTTCCCGTACAATATTTATTATTATTTAAGGGTGACCTTTGGAGTTTCGGCTCCTTACAATCTAACCTTTCATGGTTATAACAATATTACAAACCTACCAATATCAATCTAAATTTACGTAGAAAAAGAAATTAATGATTCAAATTCATTTAACCATAAATCTTACATTTCATAAATTTAATCTCTATCAGACAACCTTATTCGGAACTAAGCTGGGTTCATAGTTCTTGGGATAAATTACAATTACCTCCCCTGAGATTTTTGATAATTATAAGGTCCTCCTCTGTAATTTCAATAATTACATGAACTTTCCTTACTTTTTCTAATATTGTCAAGATTTCTCCTCCCCCGTTAATTTAATCCAAATGGTATTAATTTGGTTGTTCAAATAACCATAATAGCGTTTAAGTGCAATTTATCTATATATTAAAATATCATTTTATTTTTCACAATTTTTTATTTTTTATTTTTTGTATTTCCTTGACTTTGTAATTTTTTTTCACTATAAGTTTTTGAACTTTTATAAGTTAAAAGAAAAAAATCAACCATCAATGAAATTAAGAAAGAATATTAATGTTTCTTGTTTGAATTAATTTTGAAATTTAATTTAATAAAAATAATTTAAATGAAAGAAACAAAGATGGAGATATAGATTTTAGATGGAATAAATAATTATTGATTTATTTTATTATTTTCAAATAATTATTTATTTATTTTATTATTTTCAAATAATTTATTTCTTCAAGTAAAATTCTATTTTAATTAAATGTAAGAAATGAAAATTTTAAATAGTTTATTATTTTCAAATAATTTCTTTATCTTTTATTTTCTATCAACTAATTTTAATTTATTGCAATGTGATTATATATTTTTTCACTTTTATATTTATTTTTAAAATTTTTATTGTTAAGGTGAGAAATATTGACTCATTTTTTTTAATGTCCATCGAGTGGAATTTGAAAATTTCAAAGGTGAAAATTAAAATTTGAGAATAATATAGGATTGTGAAAAGATAAAAATGATAATTTTTTTATATATATATTTATGAGGTAACATTTGGTAATTTTTATAAGTCAATTTTTTATTATAAATATGAAATGCATGTTTATTTTTCTCTATTTACAAAATAGTAGCAAAATTTATATTTCTTAAGTTGCTATGGTGATGGGTGATGCTAGCAAATATTGATGAAAGAGAAAAAATGTTGAAAACATAAGGGAAAAAACATAGAGAAGAGAATAAATAATAATAATAATAAATTATAGGGTATTGCTATTTGTTGCAGTGACACTATAAAAAAAATAAATGAGAGAATAAATAGAAAGAAGAATGAAAGAAATAAAATAAAGAAAATGGAAAGATAAGGATAATTTCTCCAAATATGTATTTTTCATACCGGAAAAAAAAAATAAATCACATGCCTATATGTATTTTTAAATTTTTATTCAAATTCTAATTGATCAAAATAGGTATTCATAAAATTGGTTGTCTTTTTAAAAAATAAAACATTTTTTACATTTTGTTTTGTAATTTTCAAATAAAGAATATTATTTAATTTAGTATAAGGTTTGATGGTGATCAATTTGTTAGTTTTTATTTATTTATTTATTTATTTTATTTTTAAGATAAGGTATGTGTGGTTATTCTACTATATATATATATATATGCTTGTCTTAACAATTTGGAATTTTTTTAAATATTGTATAGAATTTAATAATTTTGTTCAATATTATTTAAATAATGTATGAATTTTTATTAATTTTTTTTTGTAAAACCTCATGAGAGGTGTAAGTGAAATTTATTACTTAAATATATAAAGACAATCTTAAAAATTTTTACTCATGGTACATGATATCAGTATGATATCAATATATTTTGTTAAATAAACTAATAAAAGATTAACAGTGAGAAATCTTAATAATAGTTTTAAAAATAATTTTTTTTTATAATTATTAAAATTAGATAAGAAATCTTTATAATTATCAAAAATCTCGAAGGTAAGTGTAATTTACCCTAGTTCTTGCGGTTAGGCATTTTTCTTCATCTCAGACACATTGGCAATGGAAAACAGCTGGCCTCATCGTCTCCAAATCTCTCACCACAGTTCTTTTAGAGCATCTCCAACACAATCCTCTCACCAAGAGAATGAAAATAATTTTTTTTATTCAAAAAGTAAATATAGAGTATGTTACTATTCATTTAAACTCCAACCACAAATCTTCAAAACCCTTCATCCTCCATTCATCAAAAAGTAATTTTTGTTCATTAACAAATATTTAATTTTAAATTTTTTGTAAAATATATTTAATATTATACTCATTTAAAGGTATGATTTCACATTTTTTAATGAAGTCAATTTTATAAAAATTAAATTTACATATTAAAAGTTATTTGTAATATAATAAAAAATATAGAATAAATAGTGTTTTGGAGGGCATCCTCTATTTTTCATCTTACCTTCATATTTGGAGGATCAACTCATCCTCCTCCCAAATAGAGATGGATTTAGAGGATGGGTTAGAGGAACAAATCCTTCATATTTGAAGTTATGGAGGATGCATTAGAGATGCTCTTTGTGGTATTGCGTCACCCTCAACAAATTTTGAATTAAATTATAATTAAAATTTTATTTTTATATTTTATTTTATACTTTTTTATGTATATTTCATCATCAGATTTTTTTATTTTAAAATTTAATTTTACAAAATATTTATATTTATTCATTTTTATATTTAAATAATTTTTTTAAAAAAAATTCAATTGATAATAATGCAGCAAAAGAACATTTGACAAGATAATTGATCACTTAATGAAAATTTTCCAATTTTACCAAATGAAAGAGATATTGAATAATCGACCGAGTAGATGCCCAGGTTGTCTACTATTTGGTGAAAATTGTCTAATTTTTTCAAATGAAAGAGATAATTTTCTCTAAAATAAATAATAAAATAATGTATAACTTGTAAATATAACTATGTACTATAATAATATCAAAATTTATTTTGCTATAGCTAACTGATGCAAGTGTATTTATGGACCGTGTCTGACTAATATAATCCCAAAGCTAGTATAGCAAGACTGATCCTAACGCTCTTAGATCAGTGATTCAAATTCTCTCTCTCTCTCTCTCTCTCTCTCTCTCCACAGGAAGGTAAGGTAGGGTTTTGCATTTCTCAAGATGGGTACTGGGTATTTGCATTTCCCCCAATTCATGGAACTGTTAATTGATTTTTTTTTTTTTACTGTGCTTTGTTCAATAGATTGGTTCATTCCGTACTTTAAATTTTACTTAATTGCTAATTTGAAGCATATTTTTTACTGTTACTAGTGAGTGACATCAAGTCATCATCATCACTATTTTACTGTTTAGGTTTTGCATTTCACAATAATGATGAAGATTATGGTTAATAACAACTATTGATATATATATACACACACAAAAATAAATCTGATTCAGTTTAGGGGTTCTTTAGAAATCTTTTTCCTGTTCCATATCATTGCTTGCTTGTGCAATGTTTGTTAGGGCTCATTTGGGAAGTGAGTTGGCTTTTTGACTTATTGACTATTTTAATCTGGGACTAAAAAGTCTCGTTTGGGAAATTTTTTTGGTTTTTTTGATTTTTTATGAGAGAAAAAATATAATAATTATGCTTTAGATGTAGTGTTTTGTCTTATTAAGCTAAAAAGTCTATTTTATCTTTTTGTGGCTAAAATAGCCCCCAACCCAACCCTTCTTCCCAAACGAAGCCTAGTTGATTATATTTTCTATTTTCCTTCAACAAATGTCGATTTCTAAAATTTCTAAAAATCAAAGGAAACCCAAACAAAAATGCATGTTTGGGTTTTTGATTATTTTTTAGTAAACTTTTTTCATATTTTGGTCAATTTTATTTTATTTTTTAAAAAAACCTTTTAGATGCATCTAGTTACATTAAAAAGTTTAAAAATTCAACTAAAAATTTTATCTCTTGGGTTGTGTTTTACATTGCTAGCATGCCATAGAAATATAATAGCATACCTAGCCCAATTATCTGTTGTCATACTCGAGAGGTACACACGGTTCTATCTTTATTAATACTACTATACTTAGCTAGGCATTGTCTTTAAAGACACTCATGCATGGCAAGAACATCGACAATTTTCCATTGAAGCTTTGTCTTTGTCTTGATTTCGTCTCACTATTGACTTCTCTCTTGGCTTAAACTCTGCATGCTATCAAAAGCAAATTGAAAAAAGTAAGAACCAGAAGTTAGCATGAAGGAAAAACATTCATAAGTCAAAATAAATTAAAGAATCATCTTCGAGGCATAGGAAATCTGTTACAAATCTCCTACTTAAATCAGCTTGATTCATGCAAATCACAAGATAGACGATGCAACATCCATACAAAACATATTATAGAGGAAGGAGCAATCAAGCCACAAATCCCCAATTCATTATCAAGTGAATGCACATTTTAATCATCAGGTATTGCTGAATTCATATTTTGTTCATATGTCTGATTTTTATATTCTTTCCTTGTCGAATCCCACAATCGTGGAGCCTTGTCTTTATTCACTGTTGCTCTCCAAACTTTATATGCTTTTGAACATTTTATCATATCACTGATCCTCTATTGCAGCTATCAGACAATCCTGGAAATTTTCTTGTCTCTAATACATTGAATGGAGCATGCCATTACAATGGTCCTTACTGCAAAAATCAAAATGGGCTTTCTTGATGCTTAAATTCCTCCACTGTCGAAGTATTCTTCTCCTTTTCATTCTTGGACTTGTTGGCTTCTCAATGTATGCTTATATCTTGTGACTTGGAGATAGCATTATATGTTCCTACACTGCCATGGCCGTGTGGAACAAGTTACGTGAATATTTTTGTCACACGAGCTCATGTATTGGGCATTAGCAGCTGCCCATTCTACTTCCATTTTATAGCACTAGCATCTGGGACATGTTCTTTTTCTTTTGCGGTTGAATAAAATTTCGTGATCTAATAATGAACAAGTTGTTATTACTCTGCTTCTATATATGATTGCTTTTGTAATGTTTGCGCTTTGGCAAAAAAATTTTGGTAGTCAATTTTCTGCTTATGCTTTTGATTCCCACTGAAACTATCCGAACAAACAATGCTCGTGAATGTGTCACATTATATTGCAATAACATATTACAAACAAACAAAAAATGTATAGATTTGTAGAGGATGATATGGTTGATTTGAGACTAAATTGTGGAAACAATGCATTTTTACAAGTGAATAAAGACAGTTTCAAAAGTGATACAATTTTGGCATGGCAAAAAATGAACTTTTTATTTAGTGAATGAAGTCCTCAGAGTGGACTTGACTGGATGCAATTTTCCTTGGGAGGCATTTATATCTGGAAATTGAAGCCCTTTTCTTGTGTTTTTATTTTGTTTCCAACTTACAAATTTTAAAAACAAAAACAGAAAGCAGTGGACAAAAACCTCTTGTGCATTCTCACTAAACCAAGCACATCACATCAGTTTGTCACCAAAGAGAAAAATAGTAAGCAATGCCAAGTTCTTCCATACAATTTCATTCTTATTTTTGTATTTTTCAGAGCAAGCTAACAAACATGAAATGAATTGGTGTAATATATTCTTTGGACTGTGATGCAGGGTATCCCCCTTTACATAACCCATCATGTGCAAATGAATTGTTGAATCCTAAAAATAAAAAATAACAAATAAAAACCTATATATTTGCAACATAAGTCCAGTCTGCGTCAGAGTTTGAGAAAATCCTTTTGTCATAATTACACAAAGGCGGTATTGGAAGTTGGAAGCTGATCACAGCTTGCCGAGACCCATCCTATCACCTGCTTCTCGTTGTCATAAATCAACATTTTATCTTGCATCGATATATCTACAGAAAAACAGAGTCGAAAGAAAATCATAAAATCTACAACATTTTATTGTTTGTTTCATGTAAATACTAAAATTCTAATTACCTCCAATAACGTTGTAATCTTTAAGTCCCACTTCAGCACCATTTAGAATTCCCAAGCAAACATTTCCCTTGGACTGAATCAAACAATTCTTGTTAGTGTTTTTTGTTCATTTACTGAAAATAAAAAAAGTATACAAATGTCGCTTACCGAGATGATCAGATAAGCTTCAGGGGGGATTTCAAACTGCGTTTTAGTTCTCCAACCACTCGAAAAGCTCAGTGCCAGCGGCTTGAAGTATTTCTTAACGTCGCGTAAATTTTTGAAGGGTTTCTTGCCTTTCCAACACACCGAGAGTGTCCGGTCATCCTGTGTTTCGCTTAAGGGCTTTCCACTCAGTTCTTTCCTCAACTGGAAGCACAAACAGCGTGCTATATATTAAAAATTTAGCGAGCACAGTACAAATCATCTGTCTCACTTCTTTCGTATTCTCATTGGAAATGCCAAGTATGTGATTGTGACTATGAGAAGTCACAGAATTTTGTGAAAAATTGTTACGTACTCACCAAAGAAATGAAACTTTGGTAGGTCTGACCATTGAGGTAGGTGTAAGAACTCCCGGAGTCAAAAACTACAAGAAGATTCTTAGAACCTATCGGTTTTCCACCGTGAATGAGCTCCGCGGACCCAAGTGAATAGTGATGGCTGATACAAAATTGCAGTTAGAGTTTGCTATAGGAAGTAGAAATATGCTTTGCATTAATTTTAGAAATGAATGAAAAAAAATGAAGAGAGAAGGGTCATGGAATGGTTATTACGGGTTATCACGTGACATTGGTGTCCAAACCACACGCGAAGAATCATAAACATCATCCCCAAAGAAAATATATCCTCCTCCTTGACTACTTAAACAATGGCCGACCACGTTCCGAACCAGGCCCTGACTATGTAGCTGTGAGACAATGCTGGCTTTTCCCTTGCCGAGGCCTAGTACCCCATCTAAGGGATGATAGTTGGATGTCCCTGGTGGCGGGCTCTGATCATAGCCGCATCTGCAGATAAGAGAATCAATCAAAATATAAAATCTAACTAAATAATGTGTCGGATGCAACTTGAAGAGATGAAACAATGATCTTGAAGAGATGAAACAATGAATTGGTACTATCTCCAGAAATGTCTAACCTAATTTTCAAAAATATACATAGTTATTTGCAAACAAACTGAACTGTTTATGAACGGCTTGAGCTCGGCTTGAGCCAAAATGAACAATCCTGAGCCAAATTTTTAAGCGTAATCAAGCCGAGCTTGAGTAGACCCAAGCTCTGCTCAATTAGCCTTGTGAACACAAGGATATATAAATTAATATTTTTTTAATAATATTCCGATTATATTATGTTTAAGTTATATGCTTTCTCTGTTTACATTTGGCATCTATGCAAATTTACATATTTGATTAATAAAATTTCTTAATAGTATGAGCTCGGCTCGTTTATGGCATCTGTACAAATTTACATATTTGATTAATAAAATTTATTAATAGTATGAGCTCGGCTCGTTTATGTTATCGAGCTGACTCAAAATTTCTCAATTCTTTGATGAGCCAAGCTTGAGCTCCACTAATTTTTGCTCAAGCAAAAGTGAAAATTTCAACTTCAGTTTCCCCCCCCCCCCCACCAAAAGATCGAATGTGCTTGCATATCATGTTCAATTTTTGACAGTTTCAAGTGATTTCCCTTTGAAGCAATTTCAAAAAGAACTGTGTCATTTAAGTTGAGACTGGTTTCTAGGATGATCATAATTATAATAGAATGGAATGCAAGACAATTCAGATAACAGAAAACAGGCAACGTTACCGACCCAATAGCCAGACGAGGACTGACACGTATCCCATTTGTGAAATTAAGGGCAATATTGTCCCTCACGAGCACACCATCGGACAAACCCCCATCCGCATACTCAACTCTATAATCGCATTGCTCTGGGTTTTCGCACTTGTAGTCATCAGAAGGCTGTAAGGAGGCACAAAGGGGATCCCTACAAGCCACCAGGTCGTTGCTTGGTCGGTAAAGCGGGTGAGGCCCCTACAATTAATAATTCTACTATTATTTTCATCTCCAAAACAATGTCAGCGTCAATTAAAATGGAATTATGTAACCATATAGCCCTTAAATTGCAAAATGAAATTGAAATTGAAATTGAAATTGACGAATTATGGAATCAATCCTTCCTGTGAACTCAGTCCAAAAACCAAAGCTCATGCATCATTACAGGAATTAAAAGGCTCAGGAAATTTAGTACCCGAAAGGCTCTATTGTTTTTTTTTTTTTTTTAAACAACAATTTAAGTAGAATGTGGCATCAATTTGGAGTTAATTGATTTCATGATGAGAAGAATGGCAAATGAAAAGCTAGCTCAAGCATGGTTATGTAATTGAATTCTAAAAATACAAAATGTTGTAAAAATGAAAAAATGAAAAAACTGATTAATTTTTTTTAAACCTTAGTGCAATGAACGCAAGGCGCATCACATTGAAGCCAAGTGAGGTCACTGCCGGTGTCGGGATCGAGAAAGTAGGGCTTTGATGGCTGCCCTATGTTGAGCTGAACATGATAAAATCTGCACAAGAGAAACATAAGGTTTGGTTGTGCAAAAATACCAAACAAAGAATTGCAGTGATGAATTTTCCATTATTAATTGATGCAATTTTCAAACCTCTCTTTCACTTGCATATTCTTAAATAATTTGCAAATCAGTTAGAAATTTGGTTCCTGGGAACCATTCAAAATAATTGCACTATGAATGCAAGTGGGAGCAGTAATATGGTAATTTCTTACCAAAAAGCAAATTTGAAAAGACTCCAAATTTCAACTTTTTTAGATTCTAAAAAATAAAATACAAAAAATGCAATTGTCAAACTCCACCTGAACTTAAATTTTCACTAAATTTTTTTACTGAATTGTGTTGATTAGATTACCCTTCTTTGCAATTCCAACTAGGAGTTTTAGGCTGTGTTTGCATTTGATGAAGAATTTATGGAGGGAAAAGAACAAGCATAGAAAATGTGAATGAAATTCCAGGTAACCTTTTTCTTTTTTTAAGGCTGTTTGCATTTGAGGATGATGATGTGGAGGGAAAAGAAACCACAAATTCCTTCCCAAATCACTCTCCAAATCCATGATTCAAACCCAATGTGTTTGGATAATGAATTTGGATGAAAATTTGAAAAGAGAAAAGGTAAGTACAATACAAATAAAATCCTTCTAAATCTCTATTCAAATTCATCGTCCAAACACGGCCTAAAAAAAGAGAGAAACAGTGTAATTTTTAAAAAGTGAACAAAAATTGAAGGAAATGCAAAACAAATTATACACAAGAAATTGAACTACTTCACAATCTTTAAAGATACAAAAATCTATGAGGAATAATACCCATAAAACATATCTCTAGAGAGAGAGAGGGGGAGGCAATAATAATAAAATACCCTTGGGGATAAACATTGCCATAGATTGGGAGAACGACAGAGGACCCAACTGGGTTGACGACCGACGAAGAAAACATTGATTTCCACCACGACTTCTGCGATTGTTGCTGATTTTCATAACCTGATCCTGATGTTGATGTTGACGGAGGAGATGAAACAGAGACACCCAAAAGCATAGCTACTACTACCATCACCAACATAACCACCCCCTTCATCTCTCTCTCTCTCTCTGTCAATTCAGAGATTAAAAATGGGTAGCACAAAAAACCTGAGGATTTTAAGCAAAACAAGCTGTGGGATGTTAATTATTTTTGTCTGCTACTTCAGCAGTCAACACAGGCTGACAACAATGTGATACACTATTATGCTATTTATATATGTTTATTTTATGACAAAATGTGGGTTTTTATCAACATAATTAGGAGAAATAAATAGTGTGGAGGGAGGAAGACCTCTTAAGAAAGTTATGAATTTTTTATATTGAAAGTTTTGAATATTTGTGATGTATGTTATGTATAAAGCCGTCCTTTGAAATGTTGGGAGAGTGGTTAAAAAGTTAAAATACTTATAAGAAGATAAGATAAATTAAAAACTTAAAATGATTTTATTTATATTATTGTTTTATTTTTTTTCACTTTTTATAGGAGTTTTTTTTCTCTCTAGTTTTACTCAAGTATAAAATTACTTTTAAAGACAAAATAATAAAATTAAATATATTTTATTATCTTCTTACACTCCTTAATTTTCAATTCCTACTACTCTTCTTTATTTCTCAATTTTTCTTCTCTCTTACAAATTTTTTTTTAAAAAGTGAGAATCATAATGTTTTAATCATAAAAGAAAGCAATGGATGAAGAAACTGTAGTAAAGAACAATCAAAAAAGTGAAATTGTGAGTTTTTTTATTTGTTTGGTAGGTTTTTGTTTTGTTTTTCTAGACAGTTATTCGATTTTAGTTCGGTGTTTCGAAATCGAACAAAATAAAATAATCCGACATCACATTGCCGAACAAAAAATATATTTCTAGTAACCAATTGTCGAATAAAAGATACATTTCCAGTAAACTAAGACTGAATTTTTTTAATTTGTTCGGTTACTCATTACCGTGTATTTTCAATTTCATTTTTTTTATATTTTTTATTTTTTTACTTGGAAGGATTATGCTTCTACTCATTGCAACAATGCATGTACTGCATTATTAATGAACTCTAATCACGAATTCATTACAAACAATGTATGCTAAGTTTTTTATAAATATGATTTTTTTTTTTAATTTGTATTTAGTTTTGTTAATAATTTGACGTATAAATGTATTTATTATCTTTAGATTTTTAGTAGTCGTCAAACATTAATTAAATGGGATTTTTGACGTTAGGAAGAATACTTGATTTGTCATTGTTATAAAAATATCAGATACGGGAGGTAATGGCAGAAAATCAAGACTCACACTTGATCAGTTACATTCGAATGTAGTGCACTACATGCAATTATTTGACTCACGGGAAAATGTTGATGACCTTACTTCTATCTTATCCTACTTTGAACCTCGCACTGGATTTAATCATTGGATGACTATGCCCGACATAGACCATTTGATAGTATCATACTACCAAGTCGTTCTTTATCATTTATCCATGCAACAGTGCTTGACGTTTCTACCACTTAAATTAGTACCGATTGCAATACTTGATCAAAGAGATATCTGCATAAAATTTATAAATAGAAATCATTTCGTGCAGGTAACGTACCGAGCCTACTTAGATCATTACCATATCTTATTTTGTTATTCTACTTATTGATGTTTTTGTTATAGACTTATCTGCAATCTGGTCACCCAATATATCTTATAGCAAATAATTTGATTTGTTTTCATCACCCGTGCGCTAGTAGATGGGAGAAAGCATATACTACCTGTATTCATCAATTCCGTATGCTTGTCAGCCCTAATATAGGAATTACCGAAACTATCAATATGGACAAATTGTTATAACATGTTTGATTGATGGATGCAAACAATGACTGTAGACACCCCATTTTTAACCGACCTTAAGACTCAGACGTCACTGATTGAGCGCTTGGTGATGTCGCATATTGTGCTCGTTCTGAGGTTGCGGAGTCTCGGCTGCGAGCCTTGCCTCCGGACTTCCGGACTCTTTTGTGCTTTGCCTCGGTTTGCGGACCAGGCCCTGTTTTCTTTGTTTTCTCTCCCTGAAGGGAGGGAGAGGTCTAGTAGATCATCTCTCAGTGGCCGTAGGCTATGTTTCGTGGTCGTAGGCCATTTTTCCCGTTTGGAGCCCAGTTCTCGATTTTCGGAGCCGTCGGCCGTGTGCCTCGATTCGGGACCGCTTAACCACCTCCGTTTGCTCCGGTTTTTGGCATACATCTTATTTCCTCCCTTTTGAGGGACACTGTGGTCCGAGAGACCAACTTCGTGGTCGAACACCACCTCCGGTGCTTAACAGTCAGTTTTCGGGGCCCCGGGCTGCGTGTTTCGGCCCCCGAACCTTCAATTTGCATCGGTTTGAGTTCATTTTTGGCAGGGACCTTATTTTCATTGTTATGAAGGTCGTAGAAGGGTGGGAGGCCGGCAATTGTTCTGAAAGCCAACTTTATTCCTTCATCGCTCTCCGTCGCCCGTTTTTCTTGCTAGAAAGCTGATGTTGACCACCCCCGGGCCACTTTTTTGGGTCATCAATCACATATTTGTGTTGTACACACCTGGGAGGCCACCAATATGGCATGGCCAGCCATTAACCCTTCCTGACCCTTTTGAACCCCTCTGAAAAGTTGGGTTTTCTCTCTCCTGGTTCACTTTTTCAGGGTTTCAACCACATAGCTGTGTTGTGCACACATGGGAGGCCACCAATATGGGTGGCCGGCCAGCTTTCTCTGATTGACCTTTTTGACCCTAGCCGGCCGGCCAAGGGAGGTGGCCGGCTGACCACCTGAGCTCCCAGAAACTGGCCGGCCATGCTCCCCACACCTTGTTCCTTACAGCTGCACCCTCCTTTCCCCCCCAGATTCTGTATCCGAGGGGGGGACTTTTTGGGGGGGAAATTTGAATTTCATTTTCCCCCATTTTCTCCACACCTTTGCCTATATAACCAGCACCCTCAGCTGTGTTTTAGAGGTTACAAAAAATTGTCCTAAGGCTATTGCATTCAATCTCTCTCCCTCTCTATTCCAAGCATCAAAACCCCTCAAGCCCTACACCATTTTACACTACAACTCATAGCACCATACCTCCAACATCCATTCCAGCAACTTGGAGTCCATTTCCAGAGGCTAGGAGCACCATTTCTTGGACCAAAAACTGTTGAAGACATAGGCTACAAGGGTGAGTCCCATTTTCCCTCTTTTGTGCACTATTTTAGTCTATATCTTAGCTCCTTGTGCTTATATTTTTGGGCTCCGACACAAACTATAAATAGTCATATTTTGAGCCCCTTTTCATGTTCGATCAAGGATCTCTTGCTGTTTGAGGTCTTCTACTATCACTTGCCTCTTTAACACTCTTTTAGGCCTATTTTTGCATAGTATTTTAGGCTTATTTTTGAGTTGTTTTGGACTTGGTCACAAACTGTAAAATATCATTTTTTGAGCCCCTCTTCAACATTATTGAAGGGCCCTCCTCTGTTTGAGGCCAGCAGCTACCACTTGCCTCTTTGTCCCTCTTTTGGCCTTTTTCTTGCATGATAGTTTAGCCTCACTTGTGTTTATTTTCGTGGCTTGATGTAAACTGTAAAGTGCCTTGTTTTGAGCCCCTCTTCAATGTTGTTGAAAGGCTCCTTCCCATTTGGGGCCAGCTGCTGTCCCTTATCTCTTTTCCCCCTTTTAGGGCCACTTTTGCATGATAAATAAGCCATATTTGTGATCACTTTTGAGGCTTGTTATAAACTGAGAAAAGGCTTGTTTTGACATCATCTTCATGTTCTATTAAGGTTTAATTTTTTTTTGAGGTCATATGCTATCTTGTATGCTTGGTTGCCTCCCATTTTGAGCCTTACATCCTAGCCCTTGTTGCATGCTTTGTTTGGCCTTCTAGCCATTGAAATCCAGTGGATTTTCAGTGGCTTGGCTGCTATTTTGAGCCTCCAAATCAGAGGGGGGTGACCCCCTCTCACCTTGACTTGTTTGGTGGTCATTTCGGCCTTCCAAAAAGGCCCTATCTTGCATGCTTTGTTGACTGATTTTGGGGCCAATTTGGTGAGTTTTGAGACTATCATATTTGATTTTCAGATTTGGTTTGGGGCTGCCACATGTCCATCTTGTATGTGCTTAATAACCCCTTTGTATGCCCTCCAAAGAAGCCCCTCATTTGTGCATGTGTTAGCTTCATTTCAGTGGTTATTTGGGCATGATTCATTCACTGATTTTTGCTGGTTT
This sequence comes from Camellia japonica, assembly GCA_030407325.1. Lineage (NCBI taxonomy): Eukaryota > Viridiplantae > Streptophyta > Magnoliopsida > Ericales > Theaceae > Camellia > Camellia japonica. The sequence continues at coordinate 66,349,672 of JAPPVO010000002.1, forward strand.
GGTGATATTCCACTTCCTTCTTACACTTGCCATGTAAACCATGTTTGCCCGCCAAAATTGCATGCTAATTTAAGCCATCTTGCTAGCACTTTTTGGCCACACTTTAAACTGGAAAAGTTCATGTTTTGGGACTGCCTTGACTCTGTCTTCATGTTTCATTTTCAAATAATGCATGCTTTGTATAGCTATAAGTCATTCCATGTGCCCAGTTTTGAGTTTCGGGTCTCATCTCATGCATCGGGTGCCATATTGCCATGCTTCGGGGCTGTTTAGCATCATGTTTTAGTGCTGAAATTTGCATGTTTGCATACCATGTTCCATGTCTTACCATGCTTTGGTAGAGTGGCATTCGTGCCTTAGGTTCGGTCCTCGGTTTGTGTGCATGCGTGCACGCATTTCGAGTGTCTCATTTTCATCTAATGGCCTCCTATGTGAGTGTGGCTGAGGTCCACTTGTGTTGGTGTAAGTCCATTATGCATTGTGTATGCCATTTCATTTCATAGCATTGCGTATGCTAAGTTGTATGTTAGCGCATTGTGTATGCCATGTTACTTCGTGCATTGTGTATACCATTTCATAGAATTGTGCATGTTAGGTCGTATCTTAGTTGCATTCATGCATGTCATGCATATTGCATTGTGTTTGGGATAGGAGTTAGCTCGAACACGGGAAACGAGGTACGTTTCGTATTCTGAGTGACGAAACGTGTCTTCATTCCCCTGTCACCGACACTTCGAATTATCCATGATGGAGTCTAGGCCTTGTTATGTTTTCATGTGCATTCATTCCATATTAAGTCGTGCAATTTGACTCCTTGGCCATCATGCATCGATATGCGTGATTGATGGCACGAGGATCGAGGACTACGCTCCCTGAAGAGTAGTCAAGCATACATATGTGAAAATACATTGCCATGCCTCTTTCCTGCTCTCTGTTGCAGCAAATCAAGAATCAGCAGCCTTCCGGAGCTTGGCGCGCTTTCCAAGAACAATTGCAAACAGAGGCTAATTGGGGCATCGCAATGGATTTCCGCGCAAGGTAACCCGAACATGCATCATTCATCATCCGGAGCAGAGTCAAGGCGGTCCTTAGCTTGCATGCTAGTTTACAGCTTTCCTAGTTTAATTTGTTAATTAATTAGGATTTTGTATTTATTCGGACTGTGATTATTCATTTGGGACTGTATTATTCTTTCGGACCCTCCGAGCGAGGGCACAACTGTAATAAGTGTGCACCCCAGGTCTTTCTCCCTTTTATTTACCAGCTTATGATGGTTAGATTAGAGCATGTTTCAATTAGCATACAGTATGATAGCATGTTTGCATTCATTCATCTGTTTTGCATACACCGGGCTCGGCGCATCATACTAACTGCATTTGTATTTCAATTCTAAGTTGAATACATGTTAGCTGTAGCATTCCATATGCCATGTTTAGAATAGCCGAGCCTGCTATAGTTTCATTTTTGCATGTGTTGCATTAGGCATTTCTGTATAGTTAGGATCATGCATGATTTCTAATTAGCTTCTGTTTTGGCTTGGAGCACTCGGTGAGTTTTTATGCTTTAGCATCCTTGCATGTGTGTGAGTGACTGCCATGATAGCATGCTTACCATGAGGCTATTTGCTTATGTGATATAACTGCCTGAATGCCTGTGGGTGAAGGTTGGGTTATTTGGATTGGAACAATGCATTGACTGTGAGTTTTAAGCTCACTAGATAGTGGCAAAACCATGTTTTCTAAGCCCACCCGAGGGTGGCAAAATCTGCATTTTAAGCTTACTTGCGGGTAGCAAACCATCTTTCAAAAACAAGCATGAAATGTTTTGTTCCAATTCAGGCGATCCAGTCTATACTTGTATGCTGTGCGCATCACATAATAAATCTAGGCTAATAACCAGAATAAGAACGCATAATGTTTTCAAAACTAGATATCATGGTTAGTAGAGGCCGATCTTTGATCGGGCGAGCGGGGGTGCTCACGAAGTGACCTTCCCCAATCGTACCCAAGTTCTCGAGCCGAGGCAACTTTGGTGATGACGGACACGTGGCCTTAGGCAACGAGTCAGGGTTTCTTAAATTTCCCAAAATAAAATATTTAGGTGGCGACTCTGTATCTGGCAAAGCAGTCCATGTTTGGCACTTCTTTCAAAAATCTGTTTTCTCAAAACGATTTGCCGGATTTGGACTCTTTGGTTCAGATTAAGAACCGTGACAATTAGAGTCCTGAACTGTGGTGAGCCCAAAATGAACGGAACGGGGGACACATACCCTCCCGGGGCGTTCGGGGACGTCTACAATGACAATTTTTTTTTTTATGGATGTTCGTACACTTGATGTCTTTATGAATATTTTTATGGATACTTTTTACGTATGATTTTATAGATATGTATTTGATTTATGGATGTTTGAAAGAAAAAGTAAATCTTTGAACATACAACGACAAAGTAGTTGGACAAATCTATTATAATTTGACAACATGACACTAGAGTAATCTAATTTGTATAGCAATGTTTCACCGAACAAGCACTTCACAAATGGCCCCGAATTAATTTCATGCTATCATCTAATCGAACGACAACATATTGCTAGAAAAAAATTTCTGGTAACATGGTACTGGATTAATTCAAATTCATTAGTATTGTATTACCAAACAGGCTAGGCACAAATTTAAAAATTATTGTTTGGAAGAAAGTGGCTTTGTAAATGTATAGCAACAAAATGCTGGATAAATTTATTTTTTCTGACAACATAACACTGAAGGAATGTAAATTGTTTAGCATTGTGTGACCAAACAGGCACTTCGTTGTGCACTCCAGTCACTGTCTTCCGTGCGTCTTTCTTTTTTCCCTTGCTGCGTCCTTTCTCTATGCTCTTATTTTCCCTCCAAAAACTATTGGTGTAAAAAGATGAAAAGGTTTTAAAGAGTCTTACTTTAGGATTAATTTTGGTAATATAATAGGTGTAACGAGAATAACATTTTTTTAGTGGTGTAATGAGATAGAGGGTGTAAAGAAATAAAGTAATGGTATAAATAGAATCACTCAAAAGTTAATAAGACAAAATGTCACATACAAACCATAATCATTTCACTTTTTCTCTTACAAAAGTAAAAAAAAAAAATCAAAAAGTCCAACTCAAACATGACTTTTTAGCCCAGGCTAAAATAGTCAAAAAGCCAACTCACTTCCCAAACGAAACCAAATTACAAATGATTAATTTACAAAGTCAATAATTTGTTGGGTCTCATGGGGCTCATTACTGCAGGTCTGTTTTAGTGATTTGAATCGTTTATTTTATTAGATTTTATGTGTAGACTGTTTATCAAAAAAATAGATTGATCTGATAATTATAATTATTGCTTTTACTATATTTATCTTTAAAAAAGAATGAGATGTATAATTTTAAAAATGAACCATTCATTTTTTAAAAATAAATTTAATAAAATTATAGTAATTTAGATCGTCAAAATGTGCCTTGTGATAGGTTCCACAAGGCCTAATAACACTCTCTAATCCACGTACAGAAATTACTGGTGAATTGGACACAAGCCTCTCCTTAATTTATGATATGCATTTTATAGTGGAAATTATAACTTATTATAATTATGTTATGAATAATTAAAGTATAAATGTTGCAAACTATTTTGATAAAAAAATTATTGACTTCTTGTGATATTTATTGTGAAATATTGTTACTCCCTCTATCTCAAAATAATAGTCTTTTATTCTATTTTTTATTGTCTCAAAATATTAGTCCATTTTTCAAAAATTAAGAATTAAAATAATATAAATTTCTTATTTTGCCATTTTTTTAAAATTCATTAATATTAATATTTTTAAAATATAATAATTATACTGCCAAAGGGTAGTTTTAAAAACTTAATATTTTTAAAGTGTAATAGTTATACTATTAAAAAATTTATTTTTTTTAAAAAAAAGATTAATATTTTGAAAGGGAGAATATTATAATTATGTGTACGGTAGTTAGGATGCATGCATGGAAGCTCCATCAAGCTATACATTTTTTTAATGTAAATTATTGTATGTAATTTTTGTTTACTTGTCTTAGATGGGTTTTTGGATTCTTTTCAATAGGGCCTTTGCTTGTGAACTAGGGATTAAAAGAGGTATTGCTTTGATTTGATTTCACCCTTTACTTTTGCATTGGACTTAAAAGTGCATTTTCTAAACTTAAAATATGTGGATTTCTTGTTAATGTGTTGTTATGCTTTCTTTTATTCCTCTCATTGCCTCTTGTGGGAGGATTGTTTTGGTATCTATGAAACACTAGAGTATTTGTCATTGTTTTGGTATCTATGAAACACTAGAGTATTTGTCATTAAATAAATAAAGAAATTACACTTATCTCTTTTGAGATTTTATAAAACTATAATTAATCTTACATTTTAACATAATTATGTTAAGATTTTAATTTATATAACTTTTAAATTTTTTTTATCAGTAATGCATTAATCGTATGAATAAAAAAAATAATATTATCATCTCTTTTCTATTAAAATATATATTTATTTTTATTTATTTAAGTATCTACCGACCATTGGCAGTAGTTTCAATTAGTTTAATCATAGTGTAATTATATCAAAAATGTGAGACCAATTATATTTTCTATAACTGAAGGGAGGTGAGTGTAATTTACCCACACACAAAAAAAAAAAAAAAAAAAAAAGACATTAATTATAAAAAATATTTTAAGAAACAAAGAGCTAAATATTTCAAAGCCACCTATTTTTTCCCTAATATTTTAAAGTTAAAAATTGATAATTTGTAATAAGATTTAAAAGCACTTCTAGTGTAACTTCAAAATAATTAGAGTAATATTTTTAGGTTTAATTAATATATTTTTGCAATATAAATTGTAAACAAACGTCATAACAAATGCTAGTAATCTAATATAAAATTTCAAAATAAAAAAAAAATTAAATCATTTAAATTACAACAAAATAAATATGGTAGTGAATAAGAAGATAGAGCTGTGATGCTTATGTTCAAAGTTCAAAGTATAATTTTCTTTTTCTTATTTTTTTTGTAATACTAAAAATAAAATAAAATAAAATACGACAAATAAGTACTCTTTGATTTAAAGTGCTGACTGAGCACTTAATGACGTAATGGAAATTTCTTGGAACTTTCTTTTTTCAGTGTGTGGGGACAACCAGGTCGGCAAGGTATGGGTCAGGTTTCCTACCTCACTTTCATTTCCGCCGCTTACTCTAGCCCCGATTCGATTCTCTTGAAATTCTTTTTCACTGTATCCAAATCTACAAATATAACTCTCACTTGCGATTCTACCTAATTCGCAATACAATAAAAAATTTAATAATAGTTAAAAATTTTAGAAATCTCTTAAATATCAATTTATGATTATGTATTAATTTCAAGTAGTAGATAACAATCTCAATCAAACAATCAAGATAAATTGACACAATGATTTTAACGTGAAAAAATTACAATTGGAGCGTCTTCAATTGTGATAAAAAAATCACAGATCAAAGCCACAAAATAATCCACTAAGAAGAAAAAAGGAATTACACAAATGTACTCTCAATTACCTAGTGAATTCATGCTTGAATTGAACCGACCCCTATATGTCTCTTCTATCACGATCTTTATCTTGGAATTATCTTGCCCAACTTGAATCAATAACGTCGATGTCGAATCCACGACGATGAGCCACACTAGAATCCACCAAAACTTCAGGCCCAAATTCTACGGAATCCACCGAAGAATAACTCTCTCTTTTTTGAATAAACCAAACTAAACAAACCCTTTGATATAATTCACTCAATTCATGATTAAACTCTCACAGATATCAAAGGAAACAAGCAAAGAAACTCCAGATGAAAACCCTAATACCCAAGAAGAAGATCTGGAAGCCGTACCTTAAAATCGGACTGAAACACATATTTATAGAAAACTGATCCGCGATCTCCGCTCGAAAGTAGGAATGGCCGCTCGAGCGGACAAACAATTTCGACTGCAATTTTGCTTTTTGCTTCGAGGGCGCTGCCCTGGACCCATCAAGGGGCGCTGCCCCCTAGACCCCCGCGAGCTGACCAAGCAACTCGATCCCCGACATAGTAAGCGAAGTAGCAAACATGTAACGCCCCCAAAATATTACACACAATTCAACTCATAAGAGAAACAAGCATAATAGAATTGTTATATTTCCAATCATTAGAGTTCGTATTACAAAAGATAATATATGCAATATACATTCATAAATTTTCATCCTGAATCTATCAACATGTAACATCATTTAAAGTCAACAAAATAAATGTCCTACAGGCTTACATCTTTCCAAGATATGACTTGGTTACAACAAAAGAGAGAGTCAAATGCTCCGTACATATTAAGCCTGAGGATTGAATAAACATTTAAACATTTAAATAACAAAAGAGAGCTTCCAACTCATAGGTCCTCCCAAGCTACATCATTGAAGGAAGCATATCACCGGTACTTGAAAGTGGTTCCCAAGTAGGGTGAGCCAAAGTCCAACAAAAATAGTTTAACACAATATATGAGATTTAACTAAAATATAAATGTCAGATAAACGTTCAATGTTTATGACCAAATTACATTCTTCTTACGATTGTTAAGTACTGATACTCACATCTTAATCCATTTCTACTTATTCATTTTGTATTAATTCATTTCATTTAAGTCATATACCAAACGTATAATTTTGTCCAAATAATCCAACCGAAACTACAACTTAGTGGTTCAATCACATAATTATTATACAAACACTTCAACCTTGTCATTTTACAGATATTTCGTCCGTGGGAATCGGCACCCATGTATACATAAGATTTCCGGACTTTCACCCTGGACACTCCGGCCAACTTAATTCTCAATGGAGTCCATCTTCTATCTCCTCCCAAACAATCGAGTACTTCCCATTTCTCCTCCCAAAATGTTATACATATACAATGTATTCAAAAATATCGTCATATTCAATGACTATCAATTATGCATATTCAATGCCTTATCATACTGTCACATTCAATGGCACAATTTAGGTGATTAGTTTCAATTCACCTAATCTTCATGTAATTTCTACAACAATCATAGCTATCCTCCACCGATAGCCTAACACAAATATTTCTAAATAGATATACAATTTTTATAAAAGATAACTTATCTATTTTCCATAAGTAAGTGATTAAACAAATCCAACTACACCATTCATTCACACATCTCCCCAATTTCACATTTTTCAGATCAATTCCATTATTTATACAAAATAATTATTTCAAACATTTTAAGGCAAAACTCCCAATTTTTTCAAATATTGACCCCATGGTTAAAATCAACTATTTCAACATGAGATCGGCTCACAGCCAAGTTCCATAATCAATTATGTATTATATCATAGAAACCCCTCTTTCTAATTTGAAACCAAACCCTAGGTTTACAAAAATACTCCCAAAACCTCGCCATTTGTATATAACAACAAATAACTAGGTTAAAGATCATATTAAGATATAGAATATCTTTACCTCAAAGAAAGAAGATGAGCCACGCAAGAGAGAAACTCCAAGGACACCGAAACCCACTTCTATTCAGATCAAAATATAGATCTTGATGCAGTCTACCTTTTTCTCAAAGGCACAAGCGTGAACAGATCAACGGATCTAGATGAAACCCAAGAGAGAATGTGAGTTTTAGAGAGATAAAGTGTAGATCTAGGTTCTTGGGAAGTTTTAGAGAGAGAGAAAGAGAGATGAAAAAGTGATACAAAACATCATCTTTTCGGACTGATATACATGTAATCCGCTCAAGCGTGGAAAGTGATGCTCGAGCGTCAGACACAAGGTTTCGTTCAAGCGCAAGAAGCGACGCTCGAGCGTGGAATACACATTTCCAGAAGTTTTGTAGATGAAGGACCCCGCTCGACCGTGAGACTAAACGCTCGAGCGTCTAATGCATTCTTCCAGTATTTGCAAAACTACAAAAATACTGAAAGTTGACAAATCCCGCCCGAGCACAAGAATGGCCGTTTGAGTGAAGGAGCAAAATTTGTGAAGCCTGCTCGAGCGGAAGAGCCAAAATCTGGGCATCACAGGTTTGGAAAAAAACACGTACCCAACTTGTTCCAAACACACAACCACAACCCGATAACCAAAATAAAGGGGAGACAAGGGAAATAAGATATGAATCATTATTTAGAACTATACAACCTGAGTCCGGAACACAACAAGTGATGGGTCAAAACCAGAATCGCTATAAAACATAAAAGAATTAACTTCTAAAACATCTCTATAAGACGCAATTCGAGTTAGATTCGCATCTAAAACTCAAAACCTCACTGAAATAAAATATCGAATACAATTACAACTAAAAGGAGTTTTGTAAGCCAGACTGAGTTAACTAAAGCCTCAGCCAGACTGAGCACGAAAAGCTCAACTAGACTGAGTTAACTAAAGTCTCAGCCCGACTGAGCCCTTCAAGTCTTAACCAGACTTCGTTAAAATCCCAGATCATAATTATCCATTTTTACTATTCATATAAGTTAGCCTGTTTGCCCATTTTTACCATTTTTACATAATAGTTTACTTATTAAATTTCATATTCCCAAATTTTTCTTACCCATTTTTTATCCAATTCTACTCAGCCATTTTTTTTTCCATTTAAACTTTACAAATCAAAGCAATAACAACAACAACAATAAATAAGAGAACTCGTCGTTTTATTAACCAACTTGCACTTTTATACAATTCGTTGCAGAAATTACATGTACAAAAAAAAACAAAAAAAATAACTAAAAACAAAATTTTTACACTTCATTACAACGATCAATCCCCCTCGCTAGATGCGAGGTCTTCTTCTTCAATCCCCTCATCCAGGGGAATCTGGGCTACGTCGTCTTTCCCTACCTTCACGAGACTGAAGTCCACATCTGGAAACAGCGCTTGTGCCTTGTAATTGAAGCTCATCCAGCTGCTGTCCCAGTATTGGCTCATCTCGTGCTTGTAGAAGTCTGACCGCTGAAAAATTTGGATCACATCTTCTTTGCTCTTGCCCTCAGTGGCCACTCCCAACGGCCCAACCCCCCTTCCCTTTCCTTCGCCAAGCTACTGGCGACCGCAGCGTCAATGGTCATCCGAAATTCGACGGATCCCTTGAATTGATCCACAGCAGCCACGCACAAGTTGGGGTACACCGCCCTATCAGATGCCAATTTGGCCCTCTCTTCTGCCAGTGCCTTCTCCAACTCTGCGATCCGACCATCTGCTTATTCTTTGTCCTTAATTGCCTAGTCACAGAGATCTTCGTTGTTAGCAAGGGCCTCTTCCAACCTTTCATTAGCAGTGGTGCAGGCCTGTTGGACCACGCCTAGCTTCCTCTGCTCGCCTACAACCTCGAACTCTAGCAATATCGCCTTGTGGCGCATTGCTTCCAGCTCTGATTTGGTCACGGCGAGCTCGGCAGCAGCACACTCTGCCACATAACGCTGCACCACCGCCAGTACCTCCATCTTCTTTGCCCTACGCGTACTCCAGTCCTTTGGCACACACGCTCCTCACGGCTTTCCTCTAGCCCGCTATCTCAGCCATTAGGTTTTGCTGTTGCGCCTTTACCCTTTCCAACTAGACCCTTAACGGCTTTGCCTCCACCTTCGCGCGCACTACTTTATTCATCAGGGCGGCCACCAGGGTCACCGCCTCCATTTACACCGAGCAGAACCTTCTCAGGAGGTCGGCTTCTATTAGTCGAGCCATCGACCACACGGCCGCATCCTCCACCACTCCAACGAGACGGTCAATTGCAACTCTGGCTTCTCCCCCTTCTTCTGCAGATCGACCAACCACCGCGCGCACGTGGTACATGGCGGTCTTCAGCGCGGCAACCATCTCTAGCCTGCTCACCTAAACTTTCCCTTCTGTAGGACTTGGGGCCATTTCTACTACAGGCCTCATCTTGAGTGGTTGCCCCCTTTGCTCTGGCTCCACTACGCCCATCCCCATTTGGACACTTGGGCCCATTACTTCTTCCCTGCCACCCTTATCTCCCCTACCTCCACTTCTGGTGTTTTCTCCGTCCTCCCATTCTTCCTCTTCTTCAAAAGTGGGCCCCTCTCACCCTCTTCTGTCGCCGTTCTCTTTTTCTTCTTCTTCTTTAACACCGCGTTCACCTCATGTTTGCTCATCTCCTTAAGTGGATCCACTGGGGGCGGAAGTGGATCCACTGGGGGCGGTAGTGGCACAAAGTCAGTCAGATCTTTGTCTCCTAATGGTTTGGACCATGGTTGGACCTGCTCCCTCATCACCAGTTTAGACGTAGGCCCCAACTGCGATTCCTTATACCTATCCAACTTGGCGAACGTTTTCTACTCCTCCGCCTTTCTCCTTGCTTTCAACTCCTCCCGCATAGGATCCTCCTCAGTTGGCTGCGGCCCCCGACTCAAGGCAAACAGGTTTGAAGGTCGGACCAGGTCATCCCACTTTGCCCCCTCTTTCTCCCTCCACTCCTTAACCCGTTTCACCCAATTCTCAGCCTCTACTTCTAGCCTTGGCTCCACTGACTTCGTGGGGACTTTCGATGTTGTGCGAACCTCCCTCCCACTATTTTTTGATACATAGAACCACCTCGATCTTCACCCATTCACCGATGATGGTAAGCCCGCCACTAGTCCTTGGCCCGCCATCGCCTGTAAGGTCACCCACTTTTCTTGCTGACCGGAGGCCTTGTAGCAAGAAAAGAATTCCTCCACTCTCGTCGCTGCCCCCCCGGTCGCCTGTGGCCATGTGATCGCGCAGGCCATCAGTATTTTCCATGCGTTGGGCATCAACTGCCCTGGCGCCACCTCTAGTTGATTCAATACATCCACCACTATTTGGGGGAGCAGCAACCTCAGCTCCCCCCGCAACGCTTCCTTGTACAACGTAAATTCCATCGGTCGTGCATCCGATGCCCTCTCCTTCGACGTGGGCAACTTAAGCTCTATCTCTGCCAGAATTGGTACTTTCTTCGTACTTCGTCCAACTCCTCCACCGTGAACGTAGACTTGTCGACCTTGGTGTGCCAGTGGTCCTGTTCCACTTGGCTAATTAGTCTTGCTGCTATGATCATCGACGATAGGCAAGCTCGCACCGCTTGCTCCGCTCCTCTTTCCTCCCGTCTCTCTACCCTATATTGTTCAGCCAACTCCATTGTGTCGTCCTCCCCCAATGCCTCTAGCCTCATGGCTGGCACTTCATTTCGGGCTATCTCTTCTACATGTCTGCGTATCGCTTCGGATGCTGGCATAAGAAAGTTCGCAAAGTATTAGAGAGGCGTGTCACACAAAACAAATGAGTTCAACTTTGGGATGTGTTGGTTTTTTGCGAAGAGATAAGTAAAATGAATAACTCCAAATGCCCACGGTTTTCCTATATTCCAAGGATCGAGATTAAATTTCGCCAGTTTGAAAATTTTGAAAGTTTCCACTCCCGCCTTTTTCACGTCCTATATTAGTCTTAACCTTTCGCTTCCTACTAACGTATCACCTCCCTTATCACTGGATCATGCCACGTGTACGACCACGATTCACTACCCTTTTCCCCTTCCCTATCTATTCCACTTCACATCACCACATGCCCTGCCGCTCCTCGAGTCCCGCGTGCCGTCACTTTCTCGCTCGGTCCCGCTTTGCAGTCGGTGCTCCTCTCGATCAGTCTTCTCGGTTGGTCCCCCTTTTGTGGTCGGCCCTCCTTTCGGTCGGTCCCCTTTTTGCGGTCGGCCCTTTTCTCATTCAGCCACACACAATCCCCGTCTTCCTTTTTATTCCCTTCATTGGACTGAAGCTGCATTTGAAAATGTGGGACTACTAACATCGGTGGGCCCATAGAGGCTTTTGGCCTACCACTTAGAGCCCAATACAGGGTTTAAGCACTAAAGCCCAACACTACTGGAACCCAACATTACACCAAAAACCAATGACATCTAAACACTTGTCAAGAGGAGAACCAGCCACGTAAGCAGACAAAGATTCTACAAAGTTATTGCACCACACATCAGCCATTAATAAGGCCCCTACAGCATTAAATGCGATAATTCCTTCACGTTGGAACAGGCAGCCTCACCATGAACAAGGCAAGCTAAAGCATAGACTTTCGGCTAACATGATAGGTCGGAGTGGACAAGAAATGATAAACAAAGGATATAAGGAGATTTCCAAGACACAAAAAGGTTAAGTTCCCTATCATTGTTCACTTGCTACTAGCCATTAACTTCTCTCTCTTCTAACTTGATCGTCGGAGGGTCCGTTGGGGGACTCTGGTTCCCCGCTGGGCATTCGTGTAGGTACCCTGGTAGTCCCAGTGACCTGAGAATGGTGTTAGAAGTAAGGGCCAGCCTGACTCGACCCCCAGGTATTAGCAGCATCATCAGGTTGCGCTGTCTGTGGGAACGCTACTCCACGTGACAGTTGTGCTCATTGTTACTGGAGACCCGTTCCCGATAGTTTTTCTCGCCAGCCATCAAGGTGGATGGTCACAACAAGATCCATGGCTTCTCAACACAACGTTGTCAACCCCAAAGCTGACCCTACCAATCCAAACAACCCACCTCAGTACTTCACAGAACTCACCAACAGCATCAACCACTTGGTCGAGCAAAACCAAGCCTTGATAAACGCTTTGCTCCAGCAAAACCTGCCAATACCTCCTCCACCACCACAAGATATTCCTCCCAGTCGGGAACAAACCCCGAGCCAGCCTTTCCAACAAGCCCACCTCTCCAACTTTGAGGATCAGTAAGCATCACCCCAAGACATGAACCCACCACCTCGAGGTTTACATCCGTCCGCTCAAACACCTGCCCCTGCACTCGGGAGGTGACAATGTTCCTATCAAGGATGCGGAACTCCGAGCTATGAAACTCCAGCTTCAAGGAGTCATGCAGAACATACAGAATAAGCCCTCCACAACTGCCAACTCCCCGTTTGTCGCCTCCATCAAGGACAAATCCCTACCTTCCAAGTTCAAAATGCCCTCGATCGACTCTTTCGACGGCACAATGGACCCAATTGACCATTTGGAGACTTACAGGACCCTAGTGATCCTCCATGCTTTTCCTGATGAGATCATGTGTCGGGCTTTCCCTGTGATGCTTAAGGGGTCGGCTCGACTATGGTTTAGTCAGCTACCGCCAGACTTCGTCTCTACTTTCCAACACCTAAGTGATTCTTTTTTGAGCCATTTCATTGGCGCTCAGCGCCAGCGATGTCCGGCAACTCAGCTTCTTAATATCCGTCAAACGAAGGGGGAGTCGCTACGTAGCTTTGTCACCCATTTCAACACTGAAGCCCTACAGGTCGTGGAAAACGATGACAAGGTCATCATCATGGCTTTCATGGCCAGTTTACGATTTCCTTTTCTCCCTCTCCAAAAACCCGCCAACCTTCATGGCCACCTTCCTGTCCAAAGCCCAAAAATATATGAACGTCGAAGACTCTCTGGCAGCCCGCCAAGATACTATAGCTAAAAATCCAACCCCCAGGGAGAAGGAAAAGAATATGAAACCAGACCCTCCCAATATACACAACAAACCCCTCAGTATACTGACTGACCCGTTCGTGCTGACCGATCGGTACCTGCCCGACGGCCCGGTCGGTTCGAGCAGTACACTCCACTCAATTCCCCCATAGAACAAATCTTGAACCAGATCCAACGAGATTACAACCTGAAATGGCCCCAGCCATCACGGTCTCCTTCCAACTGGTGAGATCAATCCAAGTACTGCTGTTTCTATCAGGACCACGGCCACAACACTAAGGAATGTGTTAACCTTAAAGACCAGGTAGAGAATTTGATACGCCAGGGTTGCCTCTGTCAATTCACTGTAGCCCGTCCCCAGTAGCAGCCAAGGACCGAACCTGCCGGGGGACATCGTCGACATACTCCTCTCCGATAACTCACACAACCTAACCGAAACAATGATCAGCCCGCACAAACCCCGAGCACAAGGCAACCCTGCTTCCCCGGTCAGAGAGATCAGAGTCATCGCTGGCGGGCTTACATGCGGAGGACCATCCCGTTCGGCCCAGCGAGCCAAACTCAAAAAATTAGACAAGGCTCTGATAAGGAAGTCGCCACATTGGATCGCCCCTTCAAACATCCCAAGCAGTGAACTGAACCCATCACTTTTACGGAGGTCGATTGCAGAGGCATCCGTTACCCTCACGATGACCCCCTTGTCATCTCTGCTTTCTTATCCAATTACAAAGTCAGACGGGTGCTCATCGACAATGGCAGTTCTTCAGACATCATCTTCCTGAACGTCTATTACAACTCAAGGTCGGAGAAGAAAAATTGTCCCCTCTCCAGACCCCACTAGTCAGCTTCACGGGGGATCGGGTGACCTCCATAGGTTCCATCAATCTTTCCATCACCATTGGAGAGTATCCACGGCAGACCACCAAGTTACTCACTTTCCTTGTCGTCGACTGTCTTTCTGTTTATAACATAATCCTCAGACGCACAGCTCTTAACGCTTTTCAAGCTGTCACCTCCATATACCATCTAGCCATGAAATTCCCCACCGACCTTGGGGTAGGCACCGTAAGGGTTGAGCAGACGATGGCCAGAGAATGCTACGTCGCCTCACTAAAAGAGGTCAAGCTGAAGGAGGCTATGCTTATTGAGGGGCTCGACGTCAGAGACGAAGAAGAGTTAGTCAGAGGGGAACTAGTGGAAGAACTTGTCTAAGTCCCCGTCGATCCTAAAAACTCAGCCAAAACAGCCAGAATTGGCAGCCAATTATCCTCCCAAGCCAAGGCCGACCTCACGGCTCTCCTAACCGAGCACAATGATGTGTTTGCCTAGACCCATTCCGACATACCGAGCATCAATCCCTTTTTTATCGCTCACCGTCTCAGTATCGAGCCTCACTTCTGACCTTTCTGCCAGTGACAGCGTATCTTTCACCCGGAACGCAATGCCCTCATCGCCTCTGAGGTAAACAAACTACTGAAGGCACAGTTCATCCAAAATGTGGATTACCCCAGATGGTTGTCCAATGTAGTCTTGGTCCACAAAAATAATGGTAAATCACGACTCTGCATCTACTATTTTGATCTTAATCGAGCTTGCCCCAAAGATAGTTATCCTCTTCCCTAGATAGATCTGTTGGTCGATGCCATTGCCGGACACCAGATGCTTAGTTTCATGGATGCCTTCTCCCGCTACAATCAAATTCTGATGCACCCAGCTGATTAGGATCACACCTCCTTCATCACAGACAGAGGAACTTATCACTATCATGTTATGCCGTACGGATTGAAAAATACCGTAGCAACTTACCAACATCTGGTCAATGTCGTCTTTCAACACCAGATAGGCTGGAACATGAAAGTCTACGTCGATGACATGTTAGTCAAGAGTAAACTCTACTCTAATCATTTGTCAGACCTGCGAGAAACCTTCAAAACCTTACACAAATATCAGATGAAACTGAATTCGGAGAAGTGCACCTTCGGCGTAGGATCTGGAAAGTTCTTGGGTTTTATGGTCAGCCAACGGGACATCGAGGCCAACCCTAAAAAGATCAAGGCCCTGATAGAAATGCGGTCTCCCAGAACGGTCAAGGAGGTTCAACGGCTCACAGGCAGAGTCGCCGCCCTCAACCGTTTTATTTCTCGAGTAACAAACAAGTGTCTTTCATTTTTTAAAGTCCTCCGACAGGCTTTTGAATGGAACACCGAATCTGAGGAGGCCTTTCAACAACTCAAGCAGTACATGGCCAACCCTCCCTCCTCTCTCATGCGTTCCCAGACGAAACTCTCTTCCTCTACTTAGCCGTATCAAACATTGCAGTCAATGCTGCCCTCATCAGAGAAGATAGCTCAGTACAACATCCAGTCTACTATATCACCGCGCTCTCAGAGGGGTGGAACAGAACTATCCTCTGCTAGAAAAAAATGGCCCTCGCCTTGGTCATAGCCTCAAGACGCCTCCGGCCTTATTTCTAAGCTCACTCCATAGTGGTTCTCACTGACCAGCCTTTAAAAAAGGTCATGCAATAGCCAGAGTTGTCAAGCAGACTAATGCAATGGTCCGTCAAGCTCAATCAATTTGAAATCTCTTACCGACCTCGAACAATGATCAAAGGACAGGCCGTCGCCGATTTTATCTTGGAATTCACCAATCTCACTCTGAACGTGCTCCTCCGCCAAAAGAATTCAACACCGAGGCAGAAGACCCCCATTCTTGGACCCTTAATGTTAATGGATCATCCCGCAAAGAAGGCAGTGGGGTCGGTCTCATCCTCACCGCCCCCGAAGACAGGTATTTTAAGTATGCCCTCCGTCTCCTATTCGACACGAGCAATAATGAAGCCGAATATGAAGCTTTGATAGCCGGTTTTCGTCTAGCTAGAGACATTGGTGTAAGCCATATCCGAGTGTTCAGTAATTCCCAACTAATCGTCCGACAGATTACTGGGGAGTTCGACGCAAAAGAAGACACGATGCGGGCCTACAGGGACATTATACTCCCTCTTGTTCGCCTTTTCAATACTTTCCAGATCAGACACATCCCTAGGTCAGAAAACTCCAAGGCGGATGAAATGGCCCAATTAGCCTCGGCCGATCAGTCAGGCCTCAGCCATGGTATCCACATTGAATACCTAACCCATCCGGCTACTTCGCCAAACCAGCAGGATGTTCACTTCCTCCAAAACGAACCTATCCCATAGGCTGCAGACATCCTTCCATTCTTAACACGAAGGGAGTTGCCAGACGATAAACAACAGGCCGCTAAAGTTAAAGCCCGGTCATCCAATTACATCCTCATCGACGGCCTACTGTACAAACGAGGATTCTCGCGCCCATACCTCAGGTGTCTCAGTCCCGATCAAGCGACCTATGTGATGAGAGAAGTCCACGAGGGCATTTGCGGTAATCATTCGGGTGGATGATCTCTGGCCCATAAAATACTCTGCACCGGTTACTTCTGGACTACTCTCAATCAAGATGCCAAAAAATTTTGCTCAAGTGTGATAAATGCCAATGCTTTGCTAACATCCCCCATACTCTACCGACAGAACTGATTGCACTTTACAGTGCCTACCCCTTCGCCAAGTGGGGCATCGACTTAGTTGGTCCGTTACCTACTAGTAAGGGCCAAACCAAGTTCGCTGTGGTAGCTATTGACTACTTCACTAAATGGGTGGAAGCGGAACCCCTCGCTACAATCACTGAGCGAAACACCACCAGATTCATCTAGCAGTCGATCATATGCAGATTTAGAATCCCCCAAGCCATCGTTTCAAACAATGGCGAACAATTCGACAATGCCAAGTTCAGGAAATTCTGTGCAGAGCTCCACATTAGACCTTACTTCTCTTCCCCAGGTCATCCCCAAGCTAATGAGCAAGTCGAAGTAACCAACCGCTCCCTCCTGAAGATCATCAAAACTAAATTAGAAGCCGCTAAAGGACTCTGGGCTAAGGAACTACCGAACGTACTTTGGGCTTATCGGACGACCGTCCGAACCTGTACGAGGGAGACCCCTTTTTGTCTAACATATGGTGCTGAGGCGGTCATCCTAGTGGAAATCAGCCTACCGACCCCTCGGATCTTACGCCCGAATCCAGAATTAAACAAAGAGTTGCGTCGAGTTGACTTAGACCTGATCGAAGAGCTCCGAGAGACAGCTGCTGTCAGACGGGCGTCATATCAACAGAAAATGAGAACACATGATAACCGCAAAGTCCGACCTCGAGAGTTCGCAGTGGGCGACCTAGTTTTGCGCGAAGTAACCCTTGCCACTAAAAATCTGACCAAGGGCAAACTAGCAGCTAAATGGGAAGGACCTTATGTTGTCAAGGCCAGACCCTACCTGGGCACTTACCGTCTTCAAGATATGGAAGGTAGAGACCTCCCCATCAATGGAATGTCGAGCACTTGAAGCGTTATTTCTAGTGAAATGGCGTCTCCTATTTTTGTATTGTTCGATTGTGGTATGTTTTTTTTGCCGATCTGCACACTTGTTCATTTTCCTTTATTTCGACCGAAGAATCTAACAGAGACATTACTGTGGAGATTCTGACCAAAAAATTATACATTCCATTCCCTCGGAGAGTGCTTTGTCGTAATTTTTATCTTCAACAAGTGTCACCGGTTTTCCAGGGGCTTTGCTTGGACATTGGAAGGTTATGTGCCCTGGTTGTTGACATCTATGGTGGACACCAAAAGGGCCTCGATTTGGTAGATTTTCACGTGTGAGGATTCCTTTCCCTGTATTTGGATTTATCGCAGGGGTTGTTGAGGCGGAAAACAGACAGCCCCAAGTCTGATAGATCCTACTTTTCTCTTTGTTCGATGAAAGGTAAAGGTCAATCTTATTGTAAAGTTGTATGCAACGCGCAAAAGATGCACGCCAATGGGGCCCTTCCATAAAGATATTGGAATTGATTTTGTATCAATGGAAAGTACAAACTTCACTAATGGTCTTGGGTATACGGCAGTCGACTATAGCCTGAACCAACTCTTGATCGACTTTAAGGCCTCTTTAAAACCCTCGATATAGGGACAGGATAAAAGCGATCAAAATCGCGCTATCGGTCACAAAGATGGACTTGAAAAAATTCATAGTGAGCTTTTCTCGCCGTAGGATTTCCATCACTTGACGGAGATGATCTAAACGGTCCTGTTCGCATGCACTAAAGAAATCTCATCTACATAAAGCACTACACACTTAGCAATGAGAGGTCGGAGAGATCCGACTGAATGGAAAGGAAAAAATAAGGATGAATTCCACTTTCACTTTATAGAGACATGTTATAAAAATAGCCCAATTTGTGAAGCTTCTTATCTGGTGTAAACTTGTGATCAACAGGCTGTGCCTTAAATGACAACAATTTCACATCTCCATTATCTGTGTTGCGTTTCAATCACAACTTTTTAACTAAAGCCTCAGCCAGACTGAGTACGAAGAGCTCAGCCAGACGGAGTTAACTAAATCCTCAGCTACACTGAGCACGAGGAGCTCAGCCAGACTGAGCACGAAGAGCTCAGCCAAACTGAGTTAACTAAAGCCTCAGCCAGACTGAGCCCTTCAAGTCTCAGCCAGACTTTGTTAAAATCCCAGACCATAATCATCCATTTTTACTATTCATACAAGTTAGCCTGTTTGCCCATTTTTACCATTTTTACATGATAGTTTACTTATCAAATTTCATATTCCCAAATTTTTCTTACCCATTTTTTATCTAATTCTACTCAGCCATTTTTTTTTTCCATTTAAACTTTAAAAATCAAAGCAATAACAACAACAATAATAAATAAGAGAACTCGTCGTTTTATTAACCAACTTACACTTTTATACAATTCGTTGCAGAAATTACATGTACAAAAAAAAAAAAAAAAAAAACTAAAAACAAAATTTTTACACTTCATTACAACGATCAATCCCCCTCACTGGATGCGAGGTCTTCTTCTTCGATCCCCTTATCCAGGGGAGTCTGGGCTATGTCGTCTTCCTCTACCTTCACGAGACTGAAGTCCACGTCTGGAAACAGCGCTTATGCCTTGTACTTGAAGCTCATCCAGCCGCTATCCCAGTACTGGTTCATCTCGTGCTTGTAGAAGTCTGACCGCTGAAAGCTTTGGATCATTTCTTCTTCGCTCATGCCCTTAGCGGCCACTCCCAACGGCCCAACCCCCTTTTCCCTTCCTTCGCCAAGCTCCTGGCGACCGCAGCGTCAATGGTTATCTGGAATTCGGTGGACCCCTTGAATTGTTCCACAGTCACCACACATAAGTCGGGGTACGCCGCTCTCTCAGATGCCAATTTGGCCCTCTCTTCTGCTAATGCCTTCTTCAACTTTGTGATCTAACCATCTACTTCTTCTTTGTCCTTAATTGCTGAGTCATGCAGATCTTCGTTGTTGGCAAGGGCCTCTTCTAACCTTTCATTGGCAGTGGTGCAGGCCTGTTGGACCATGCCTAGCTTCCTCTGCTCGCCCGCCAACTCGAACTCTAGCGATACCGCCTTGCGACGCACCGCTTCCAGCTCTGATTTGGTCACGGCAAGCTCAACAGCAGCATGCTCTGCCACATAGCTCTGCACCACCGCTAGAACCTCCATCTTCTTTGCCCTCTGCGCATACTCCAGCCCTTTGAAGCACGCGCTCCTCACGGCTTTCCTCCAGCCCGCTGTCTCAGCTATTAGGTTTTGTTGCTGCATCTTCACCCTTTCCAGCTGGACCCTTAACGACTCTACCTCCACCTGCGCTACTTTATTCATCAGAGCGGCCGCCAGGGTCGCCGCTTCCATCTACGCTGAGCAGAACCCTCTTAGGAGGTCGGCCTTTGTTAGTGGAGCCATCGACCGCACGGTCGCATCCTCCACCACTCCAACGAGACGGTTGGCTGCAACTCTAGTTTCCCCCCTTTCTTCTGTCGATCGACTGGCCACCGCGAGCACATGTTACATGGCGGTCTTCAACGCAGCAACCATCTCTGGCCTGCTCACCCCAACTTTCCCTTCTGTAGGACTTGGGGCCATTTCTGCTACAGGCCTCATCTTGAGTGGTTGCCCCGTTTGCTCTGGCTCCATCACGCCCATCCCTATTTGGGCACTTGGGTCTATCACTTCTGCCTTTGCCGCCCTTATCTCCCCTACCTCCACTTCTGGTGTTTTCTCCATCCTCCCCTCCTTCCTCTTCTTCAAAAGTGGCCCCCTCTCACCCTCTTCTGCCGCCGTTCTCTTTTTCTTCCTTTTCTTTAACACCGCGTCCACCTCCTGTTTACTCATTTCCTTAAGTGGATCCACTAAGGGTGGTAGTGGTACAAAGTCGGTCAGATTTTTGTCTCCCAATGGTTTAGGCCGTAGTCAAACCCGTTCCCTCATCACTTAGTTTAGGTGCACGTCCCAACTGTGATTCTTTATACCTGTTCGCCTTGGCGAGCGTTTTTTGCTCATCCGCCTCCTCCGCCTTTCTCCTTGCTTCCAATGCCTCTCGCGCAGGATCCTCCTCAGTCGGCTGCAGCCCTGGCTCAAGGAAAACAAGGTTGAAGGTCGGACCAAGTCATCCCACTTTGCCCCCTCTTTCTCCCTTCACTCCTTAACCCGTTTCACCCTATTCTCAACCTCCGCTTCTAGGCTTGGCTCCACTGACTTCGTGGGGACTTTTCACGTTGTGCAAACCCCCCTCCTGTTATTTTTTGATACATAGAACCACCTCGGTCTCCACCTCTTCACCGATGATAGTAAGCCCATCATTAGTCCTTGGCCCGCCACCGCTTGTAAGGTCATCCACGTTTCTTGCTGATCGGAGGCCTTGTAGCAAGAAAAGAATTCTTCCACTCTCATTGCTGCCCCCCCAATCGCCTATGGCCATGCGATCGTGCAGGCCATCAGTATTTTCCATGCATTGGGCATCAGCTGCCCTAGCGCCCGGTTCAGTACGTCCACCACTATTTGAGGGAGCGGCTGCCTCAGCCCCCCACAACGCTTCCTCGTACAACGTAAATTCCGTCGATCGTGCATCCGACGCTCTCTCCTTCGACGTGGGCAACTTCAGCTCTATCTCCGTCGAAATCTAGTACTTCCTTCGTACCTCCTCCAACTCCTCTGCCGTGAACGTAGACTTGTTGGCCTTGGTGTGCCAGTGGTCCGATTCTACTTGGCTAATTGGTCTTACGGCTACGATCATCGTCGATGGGCGAGCTCGCGCCGCTTGCTCTGCCTCTCTTTCCTCCCGCCTCTCTGCCCTATATTGTTCAGCCAACTCCACTGCGTCGTCCTCCCTCAATGCCTCTAGCCTCATGGCTGGCACTTCATTTCGGGCCATCTCTTCTACGTGTCTGCGTATCGCTTCGGATGTTGGCACAAGAAAGTTCGCAAAGTATTGGAAAGACGTGTCACATGAAGCAAATGAGTTCAACTTTGGAATGTGTTGGTTTTTCGCGAAGAGGTAAGTAAAACGAATAACTCCAAATGCCCACGGTTTGCCTATATTCCAAGGATCGAGATTAAATTTCGCTAGTTTGAAAATTTCAAAAGTTTCCGCCCCCGCCTTTTCCACGTCCTATATTAGTCCTAACCCTTTTGCTTCTTGCTAACGTATCACCTCTCTTATCATTGGATCATGCCACGTGTACAACCACGATTCACTACTCTTTTCCCCTTCCCTGTCTATTCCACTTCACATCACCACGTGTCCCGCCGCTCCTCGAGTCTCGTACGTCGCCACTTTCTCGCTCGGTCCCCCTTCGCGGTCAGTGCTCCTTTGGATCAGTCTTCTTGCTCGGTCCCCCTTCGCGGTCGACCCTCCTCTTGATCGGTCTTCTTGCTTGGTCCCTTTTTTGCGGTCGGCCCTTCTCTCACTCGGCCACACACAATCCCCGTCTTCCTTTTTATTCCCTTTATTGGACTGAAACTGCATTTGGAAATGGGGGACTATTGACATCGGTGGGCCCATAGAGGCTTTTGGCCCACCACTTAAAGCCCAATACACTGTTTAAGCATTAAAGCCCAACACTACTGGAACCTAACGTTACACCAAGAACCAATGGCATCTAAACACTTGTCAAGAGGAAAACCAGTCACGTAAGCAGACAAAAATCCTGCAGAGTTATTGCACCACACATCAGCCATGAATGAGGTCCCTACAGCATTAAATGCGATAATCCCTTCACGTCGGAACAGGCAGCCTCACCATGAACAAGGCAAGCTAGAGCATAGACTATCAGCCAACATGACAGGTCGGAATGGACAAGGAAATGATGAACAAAGGATATAAGGAGATTTCCAAGACATAAAAAGGTTATGTTCCCTATCATTATTCACTCGCTACTAGCCATTAACTTCTCTCTCTTCTAACTTGATCGTCGGAGGGTCTGGAGGACTCCGGTTCCCCACTGGGCATTCGTGCAGGTACCCTGGTGGTCCTAGTGACTTGAGAACGGTGTTGGAAGCAAGGGCCAGCCTGACCCAACCCCCAGGTATTAGCAGCATCATCATATATAATATAGTAAAAAAATCAATAGATATTGCATATATGTATATATATATATTCTATAAATAATTCAATAATATATTATACACATATTACATATATATGTAATATTATTATTTATTTATTATTATATTTACGGGTCAGGTAGGGTTCTAGTAAAAAGTACTGGGTTTGTTTGGTTTGTATCTCAAGATAGAATTTTTGAGAAAAATTTTCAAAATTTTGTTTGGTTCAAATTTTTTGAAATTTTTTTCCAAAATCACACTCTCTCCAACATATCAATTAATTACTTTTTCTCTCTCATCTCTTATCTCTCTTTCTCAATCATTTTTTTTCTAACACACATCTACTCAATTACAACAAAATATCAAATCATCCCAAACTCCAAAACTATTTTTAAAATTTACAACCAAACAAACTAAAAAAAATTTTAAACTCCAATTTTTTGTTTGAAAATTTATCTCAAAATACAATCCAAACACACCCACTCTTTCTCACCCCTAGCCCGAACCTAATCGGATTTTTTAAAAGTTCTTTCAAATCCAACTCTGCCCTATTCAACCACCTCTAAACCCATCCTATTAGAGTCAGAGGGAGTCGGGACCCAACGTATCGAGGCATTTTGCCATCCTTAAAGACAACCCACAAAAAAATAAAAAGTCAAATCAAATTAGCACATCATTCTTTTTATTTTTCACACTCCATTTTATAAAAAATTAATTAAAATAGTCAATTGTCAAACGAAATCTAAGAATGATCCACACTTGTAAGATTTTTTATTTATTTATATTATTCAAAAAAAAATTAGTTCGAGTTGATAGTTGTATTTTTTCTTTTTTTCATTTTATCGTATTTGTCTTTAAAAAATAAAAATTTTATTTAAAAAAATGCACTTGTTGTCTATTTTTTTAGACAAACGTGAAAAATAAATAAGTTACAATTATCAAATTGTTCTAATTTTTTTTTTTTTTTTTTATGAATGATGTCTTGCAAAGTAAACGGTTCAAATCATCAGGAAAAAAAAAATGTTATGGGTCTCGTAGGCCGAACAGTATCCTTCAATCCAGATGTGGACATGAGACAAATTCAACTCCGTTAGTTAACTTTGTAAGGAAATCCTATGGTATGCAATGTATCTTTTTACATATTTTTATGGCGTGTTATGTATTTTTGTGGTGAATATTATATATTTTAGTGTTTATGGTAAGTAATAAATTTTATATTTATATATATGTATATCTAAATAGTCCTATTCTATTTCACATTATTCCATAACTATAAAATCATAGACTAAATCATTTAGTACTATTTGCTTATTTTAAAAATTAGGAGCAAATCGTACATTAAGAAATTCAAATCAAACTGTACAATTTAATCTAAATTGAACAATTTTGATTTTTTTAACTAAGCTTAGATGAGTGAGGATGGTTGAGGTTGGGTTTCTCTAGTAATGATATCACACATACTATATTTCGGAAAATATTTGAGACTTAAAAAAAAATATCTATAATTATGTATATAATGAGGTGGTATCATATGTTTCAATTCTTAATTTATTATACATTTAATGACATGGGACCCAACTCCATTACCACATCATTATGGGTGAAAGTGTGAATTTGTAGCATTGTTACTATATTTCTATACGAAAATTGTTTGGGAACTCTAATTGAATACCTCTGATGATGTGAAATGAATCCTACTCCTCACTCCTCATCTTTCCTCTCTCTATCTCTCTTTATTCTTTCTCTTCTATTAAAAGTTAAAATAAAAATAATATATTAAGAGATGTAACACCACTCATTTCTCTATTCTATTTTATTTACCATCTCATCTCATATCATATTACGTAGTATAAATTAAATGATCAAATGTTAATAAAACTAACGTGAACTACATTATAATAATTATTGTAATTATATGTTTAAAAAAAATTTTACGGTCAGAGAATTTTTTTAGGGTCTTGTTAGGGTATCTTCAACGCTATACCAAATCCATCATCAAATTCAAATTTGGTGAAAAATATCTTTTTTTTTCCCTTCTGTTCCAATAGTTTCATCAAACATATATCAAATTGAGAATATAACAAATGTTTCACCAAACTGAGGATATCTGCCACCTTTCAGTATTTTACTGTGCATAGTCGTTGAGTGTTAGGCCCACGGACGACAGGCCGGATATCCGATCAGATATCCACTCGATCATACTCTTAGATGGAGAAAACAATCAAGAGACAGAGAGTTCTTCTCCAACACCTTCGTCCTTCCTCTACCTCCTCTTCCCTCGAGAACATCGTTTTTTTCCTCTCTGTAAGTTCTAAAGTCATTTTCTTTTTTTCTTTTTTCTTTTTTGCGATTTGATTACTTTAATGCATAGTGTTAATTATGGGTTTTCCCATTTATTTGTCCATGTTCTCGTATACCTATAATCTCATCTTTATTGAGGTTAAAATATGATGATATGGTATATGGGTTTTATTTTGAGTTGCTAAAATACTCTATTAGCTTTACTTTTGTTCTCTGCTTGTGCATAGTTGAGAAATTGACATGCTTATATATTTGTCTTGGTAGTCCATTGTTTGTTTCCTAAACTAAATTAATTATTATTCTTCACACCCAGGCATCTATCTGTGCTGCTGGGGATAGTGCAGCATACTATAGAAGTTCTGTTTATGGGGATGCCCAGATAAGAATTGGGCTGGTTTTGTTGATTACATGAATTTCAATTGGAAATTAGGGGATAAGAAAGATATTCTTGATTTGTTACCTTCTGATCCCTTGATATTCTTGATTTGTTGCCTTCTGATCCCTTTGATCCCTTTTTATCTCTTCATGGAAAACCCTCATGAATGATGCCATGAATCTGATGTTCATTATCTCCTCTCTTTTCATTTTAAATCCAAATGATCATCATCACTTTCTCATTTTTCTTCAAAATTGTTATTGCTATATCTAATTCGTGGTTATGAAGATGGGTTTTCTTCTGTTTAACTGTTTTTGAAGAATGGCATTATCTGGCATCATGTAGACAAGGAAGCATGAAGCACAGTTGGATGAAGAATTGCACTTGACAGTTGACCGATCGGACTTTTGGCCGATTGTCCCCTGGTCAACTGGCGTTTTGCTGATAGTCAAAAATTCACTATTGGAGAATTACATATCAGATAGAGGAATTTGTCAAATTTTTACTCAGATTTGATGAAAAAATTGATACACCATTAGAGATGCTCTTAATATGTACTCCAAGAACACTTGTTAAGAATGTATTTAATTTTCCTAACTACCTCCATTTTTTTTTCATGAGAGAATGCAAAACATAAATATGATGGCTTTCAAATAAGCGTTTGGTTAAGTTTTGAAATTATGATTTGAATCAAAAAATTTCAAAACTCTTTTCAAAAGTCCTTACCAAACACTCGATTCAAAAAACTTTTTTCAAAACTTATAACCAAACTCTTTTCAAAACTCTATTTAAAAAAAAAAAATCAAAAAATTATTTTGCTTGTTTTCGGTTTTCAAAAACACTTTTCAGAAAGTTCTACTTTCTTGTTTTCTGTATTTTTTTAATTTTTATTTTTATTGAATGTTTTTAATATTTTAAGCAATTTTTTAAAATTTTTAAACACACTTAACATAAATACACATAAAAAGTATAATTTTTATGAAAAAAAAATCTTTTAAAAATTCACCAAATACCAAAATTACAAAAAAAATAAAAATAAAAATACAAGAATTCAATATATTTTTCATATTTTTATGTATTTATTATTATTTTTAAATATTTTTTCACAATTTTTTACTTTTTAGATACATCTAAGTAAGGTGTATCTAAAAAAGTAAAAAAAAAAAATTGATTAAAATTTAAAAAATATTCACTAAAAACAAAAAACATGAAAAACAAAAAACTCAATTTTCAAAAAACTTAATCCAAAAAACTCAAACCAAACACACATATTATTTTATTTTGTTCTTTAAAATTACTTTTATTTTTAATTTTTTTGATTTTTTTTTTTTGAAGAAAATATTTTTATTTTTTCAAAAAAAATATTTTGTTATTTTTTTAAGAGAAAATTTGTGATAAATCCAATTTACAGAGTGTCTAATACAATAGGTCCAGTGAATATTTTTTGTTAGTGATAAGTCCACCTTTTGTGAAATAATTTGGTGATAACTCATTGTATTGGTGTTAAAGGACAGTTTATTTTCAATTTTACCTTTGTTGACTTTTGTTAATTATCTGTTCAATTTTTTTTTTATCTATTCAAAAAAATTTCTTATTTGTTCAAATTTTTTCTTATCTGTTCAAAAAAATACTTCTATTTGTTCAGTTTTTTCCTATATGTTCAATGTTTATCTGTTTCACTTTTTAATCCTTTCAACTATCTGTTTAAAATTATATCTATCTGTTCAAAATTATATCGACCTGTTCAAATTATTTTCTATCTGTTCAAATTTATATCTATCTGTTCAATTTTCTCCACACTTGTTCAAAATCTGTGAGTTTCTCTCTTTATGTTTAAAATCTATGAAATTCTCTCTTTATTTGTTTAAAATTTCTATGCGGGTTTCTCTCTCTATCTATTCAAATAGTTTCTTATCTATTGAATATTTTAACCAATTTTTCCTTATCTGCTAAAGTATGTTGAAATCTTTTCTTATCTATTGATACCTCTGTTCCGTAATATGCTAAATTGGTCCTTAATTTGAATATGATTATGTGTTAGCATGATTTTATGTGCCATTATGTGAATATATGTTATTTTGAAGTTTTATCTGTTCACCGTAGGCATATCTGTTTGAATAATCTGCTTTGGAAATTAAATTGAGGGCCTTATCGGCCACAGAACCCGAAATTGATTATGCCATTGTGACTGGCATAATTTTTAGAGCCTACGGTGAAATTTAATTGAAAATTGATTCGGGTTAGATTAAATCGATTAAATTGATGAATTAGAGCCCAACTACTTTATTATTATAATATTGGCCTTAGTGGGTTTTGTTGTCAAGGCTTTAAACACTCAATCTCTCTCTCCCTAGCCTCATTTTTTACTGATAATAAACTCAAAGAAGAGAAGAGAGGGTCGGTTGGAAGAAGAGAGGATAGGAGATTGAGGGTTTGGCTTGAAGCTTGGAAATTTTGGAGGTTAAGCTCAAGAATTGCCATAGATTGTAAAGATTAAACTCCTTGGTGAGTAATTCATGCATTTTTAGTCATTATCTTGTGAATTCAAGTTTAATAGATGGCCAAGGGCATGAATTAGTTTGAATGTGAGGGGATTGAGTTGTATATGTTGGATTTCAAGCTAATAAAAGCATGCATGTAAAGAATTGTTATAGATTTCCATGTTTGAGCTTAATTTGTGTAATCTATGTTGAAGTTTGAATGAAATCCATGTGTATGACCATTTCTTCACCAAATAAGTTGTGAATAATGCGTGTTTCTTACATGAAAGAATAAGCTTTGCATGTTAGAATTTGATATGTTGGTGATGAATTTGGATTAATTTGAGACATGCATGTAAATGATATAAGAAATTGAGCTTCCTAATGTTGTAATCTTGTATTGGTATCATGCTAATATGTGTATATTTGAGATTTGAGCCATAACATGCATATTTGGTTGGTTGGAATTCGAATTGGAGCTCAAGAACTCAATCTAGAAAACCAGATTTTTGATGTCCGCTCGAGCGGGGAAAGGGCCGTTCGAGCGGGAAAATCGTGCTCCCAGCACTTTTTACAGAGTTGGATGTCCGCTCGAGCGGGATATATCACGCTCGAGCAGGGAGTTTTGTAGACAGGCCTTACGCTCGAGCGCTCTATTCCACGCTCGAGCTTATTTTTCATGCAACCAGTACTTTTGCAGGCCTTAAGGGTCCGCTCGAGCGGGTAAGTCGACGCTCGAGCGGGGACCCTGTTTTCTGAAATATTGTTCATGCGTTCCGTGTTTCGTTTTCCGTTCTCTTTCACTTGTAAGCACTCTTAGGCATATGTTAAGCATTGTAAATGAGTTAATGAGATAAGAATGAAGCCTAAAGAGGAATATGTGAATTAAAGAACGGATTGAACTGTTAGTGACCCTTCTGTGTTCATGAAATGTGTAGGGTCAAGCTCCAGGGCAAATCCACAAGCCGATCACTGTGAGTAATATCGATATTTGAATGCTTGTAAATGTCCAATTGTTTATTCCCTTATAAGCTCTATGAGTTGCTAATTGGGATTGTGGACAAAAGTCTGACATGAATAAATGAATGGACCGAAGGTCATTTTGATAAACGTAAATGGACCAAGGGTCGTTTGATAAACCTAAATGGACCAAAGGTCGTTTTGATAGAACGGAATGGACCGAAGGTCGTTTTGATGGAAATGATCGGACCGAAGGTCGTTTTGACATATATGAATGGACCGAAGGTCGTTTTGACATATATGAATGGACCAAAGGTCGTTTTGACATATATAAATGGACCAAAGGTCATTTTGACTTATATGAATGGACCGAAGGTCGTTTTGACATATATGAATGGACCAAAGGTCGTTTTGACATATATAAATGGACCAAAGGTCATTTTGACTTATATGAAAGGATCGAAGGTCGTTTTGACATAAATGAGTGGGCCGAAGGCCGTTTTGACACGAATGAGTGGGCCGAAGGCCGTTTGACAAGAATGAGTGGGCTGAAGGCTGTTTTGACACGAATGAGTGGGCTGAAGGCTGTTTTCACACGAATGAGTGGGCCGAAGGCCGTTTGACAAGAATGATCGGGCCGAAGGCCGTTTTGACATGAATGGAAACCTGAACGGGCCAAAGGCCAGAATGTTGAAACTACAAATCACTTGATTTGAAATTCGTATAGCTATATATCTGCTAAATAAAATTATGAATTGGGCCCAAGGCCGTTCGGAACCTATTGTTCTACATTGTTATGTAACTTCTGTATTTGATATTATTCACTGGGCTATCGCTCACGCTCATTCATGTGTTTGTAGGTGAGCCAAGAGAAGTCCAAACCCAGCCCCAATGAAGTCTGCCATGAACAACACGAGTTTTGGAGAGTCAGCCTTGTGTCTCACGCACGAGACCCATCCTTGCCATTTTGTTATGCATTTACGTTTTGTCTTGTTGGCAAGGACTTTGTGTATATTTGTATATAGTCTGTTTTGGGTTGGCTCAGTTTAGATGATCCTGTCTGTAAAAAAGTTTATGTTATTGTACTTTTGATGTGGGTTATTAACGTATATGAGTGTGGTTTGTTTGAAGTGCATATCAGCACGGCTCTATGGACAAAGTTTAAAATTTTTGCTTCCATTTTGCCTCTTTACTCTGATGAGTTGTGTCTGTTTTGGTCTGAGGCCGTAGGTAATCACAGGATTACTGGCCGGTTATGTCCTTAACCCATAGGGGCGGGTTCGGGTCATGACAACAGCGATCTGAAGCCGAAGAATCTCCTCGTCGACGAGAACTGGGACCTGAAAGTCACCAATTTCAGATTGCGTACACATATATATACATAGAGAGAGAGAAGGGAGATCAGCAGCGTGAGAATGAGAGAGACTAGATTTAATATGGTGCGCAAACCATGGCGGCAATCAACGATGGAGTCATAGCGGTGATAGTGGGAATCATGGCTGGAGCGAGAGAGAGAGAGAAAAAAGATTAGTGGCATAATAGTGAGAGAGAGAGAGAGAGAGAGAGAAAGAGAGAGAGAGAAGCGCACGGTAGTGACGAGGCTGGAGGTGGAGATGAAGAGGAGAAAAGAGAGAAGGCGGCGACGGAGATAGGGGTGGAGGTGGAGGTGGTGGCAGCGGCAGTGACTGAGGCGACGGAGTCGTCATCATCGTCGCCATGTGTGAGGTAGAGGAAAAAGAGACAAGTAAGAGAGAGATGATGTTTGGCAAGTTGGATGTTAATTTTTTATTTATTTTATTTTACTAAAATTTATAAAAAGATAAAATAGTTGAGAAGACAAAATGTCACATCAAATCATGGCTGGAGCGAGAGAGAAAGAGAGAAGAGAGATTAGTGGCATAATAGTGTGAGAGAGAGAGAGAGGCGCACGGCAGTGACGAAGCTGGAGGTGGAGGTGAAGAGAAGAAAAGAGAGAAGGCGGTGACGGAGATAGGGGTGGAGGTGGAGGTGGAGGTGGAAGTGGAAGTGGTAGCGGCGGCAGTGACTGAGGCAACGGAGTCGTCGTCATCGTCGCCATGTGTGAGGCGGATGAGAAAGAGACAAGTAAGAGAGAGATGATGTTTGGCAAGTTGGATTTTAATTTTTTATTTATTTTATTTTACTAAAATTTATAAAAAGATAAAATAGATTAAAATAGTTAATAAGACAAAATATCACATCAAATCTATAATTATTATTTTTTTCACAAACATCACCTCTAACTACAAAAAAATTCAATTAAAAAATCTAACTATCTTTCTAAACACAAAAATTTTAACCTACTAAAATAGTCAAAAACTAAAATAGCTTACTAAAATAGCGACTTTCCAAACACCCACATAGAGGAGTGTGAGTGTTTAGGATTTGGACGTTGTATATGATTTACATACATAAAGGTATGTTGGTCATTTTATATATACTTGTTCTGATAAATAAAGAAAATCAACGCATAGACCTTTGGACGAAGAAAATTCGAAATTGGACTTTTCAACCAAGTGCCATTTTTTTAAGCATTGGCCAAATAATTTGTGAGCAAAGGCTATTTTTTGATTTTTTGGACTAAAATTCACAAAATGACAAAATAAGCTAAAATAGTTAATAAGACACAATGTGACATCAAATTCATAATCACTTCACTTTTTCTCTCACAAACATTACATCCAATTACAAAAAAAAAAAAATCCAACTATCTTCCTAAACATAAAAAATTTAGCCTAAAATAGTCAAAAATTAAAATAACCTACTAAAATAGTAACTCCCCCAACACCCACTTAGATATATATGGGTGATTCAAAAAAATTTAAAAATTAAAAATATATATATTTAAAAAATAAAAAATATTTAAAATAAAAAATAAATTTTATTTTTTTTAAATATTTAATTTTATTTTTAAAAAAATACATAAATATAGTAAATACAACACACGTTAAAAAAATAAATAAATATTTACATTAAAAAAATAAAATGGACCTAAAGTTTGGATTTAATACATATTACCCCCTGACATTTGGGAAATTACACCAACCCCTCTGTCATTGTTATTATTTAGAAAGAATGAAAATATTGAACTTATACACTCTCTTTTCTTGTTTTGCTTTGCTTTACTTCCTCTGTTTTTTTTTTCCCCCTTTCTTTTACTTTACTTTTTTTTTCAATATATTTTTTTCTATTTTTCTACTAAGAGTTGTTGCCTTTTATATAAACAGAAGTTTGTAAAATGAGACAATTTACCACATGGATGAGAATGTAATTTTCAAAACGTCAAGGGGTGGGATGTAATTGGACCAAACCTCAGGGGGTGTCAGTGTAATTTACCCAAATAGAATTTAGAAAATTTTTAAATATTTAAAAAAAATAAACCCAAACAATTTCGAAATACAATTTAAAACTTTTTTCAAAACTGTTTTCAAAATTCATAGCCAAACAAGTTTTCTCTTTTCAAAACACATTTCAAAAACTTATCTTTCAAAACACAACTTCACACTCAAATCATGATTCTAAAACTAAACCAAATGGAGCCATAGGACGAAAATGTCCTCGCATTTGAAATAATGAAATTGATTTATTTATAATAAAAAAATAAAACAAAATAAAATGATAGTACCCTCTTGAATAAAAAATAAAAAACATTAATATTTCATTATAAATAAAAAATAAATTTATTAATCACATAAAATAATATTACTCTCTTTATTTGGAAGCTCATTTAACTTGAAACAATTCTTTGATAGATTGATAAATTTCACTTACAATTAGATTTTGATCTATTAATTTTATAATATTAGAATCAAAAAATAAATAAATAAATCCACTGATGCTATAATATTACAACAAATATATATATATATATATATATTCAATTTATTCCAAAAAATAATAAACCAAGTAATATACTTTATTTAAAATTATATAATACTGTATGTGTTGCAAATTAATATATATATATATATATATATATAATTATAATAAAATAAAATAATAGAAGCCAAACTAATGAATGAAATTGAAATATAAGGAGGGTATTTTGGTCTCTATGTAAAAATTAAAATTTTTTTTTGTATTAATCCTAAAAGCATTAAAAGATTTTCCTACTTCCTATATATGTTAGAGTAATTATACTTATTTAATACATTTCTTAATATATACTCTTAAGTCACATGCTAACTAAATAAGCCTGTATTTGGGAAGGCAGTTTGAGGCTAAATTAGCCACATACGGACAAAAGTGGCTAATTCAGCCACATGGAGACAAAAGCATGGCAGGAGCTTGGCAACAACCATTTCACAAGTAAATTTACGAAATTACCCCCACATGAAAGAGGGGCTAATTTAGCCTCAGCGTCAGAAATATTCAAAGTAAAAAAAGAAAAACCTTTTTCCAAAAAACATCTTTTCCGAGAAAAAATAAAGAAAGTTGAAAAAAAAAAATTAAAAACATTTTTTTTGTTTTTTGTTAAAATATTTTATAAAAATAAATTCAAACTCTATTTTATAAAAATATTTTTAAAATATTTTAATTTTTTTGTTATGTATTTGGTTATGATTTGAGTGTAAAGTTGTGAAAGTAGTATGGAGTTTCGAGTTTTGTGTTTGATTATGAGTTTTAAAAATAATTTATTAATTGAGTTTTATTTTATGTGTTTGGTTACGATTTGAGTGTAGAGTTGTTTTTAAATTTAAAATATTAACATTTTAAATTATTTAAATTTTTTGAATATTTAAATTATTTAAATTTTTTTGTTAAAATAATTTTTTGAATATTTAAATTATTTAAATTTTTATGATTTAAATTTTTTGAATATTTATTTTAAATTTTTGCTTATTAAATTATTTAGAATATTTACATTATTTAAATATTTAAAATTAAATTATTTAAAATACACAGGACAATAAAATAAAACCTCACTTTTTATCATTTCACAGAAAATGAAAAAAAAATAAAAATAAAAATAAAAAATACATGAAAAAACTATTTGCAAAAAAAAAACTTAAAATACATAAATTATTTTTAAAAAAATACGCCTCATTCAAAAATATTTAAAAAATTACAAAAATGTAAATTTTTTTTAAAAAAAAGAACAACAAAAATATGCCTCATCCAAAAAGATAAAAAAAAAAAAAAAAAAACAGAAATTACCATTTGCCATCTAATGTACAAATAAATAAAACACATTCAAACCCATTTTTGAAATATAAAAATAAATTAATGTGTACGAATTAAAAAATGACAAAAACGTAAATTAAAAAAAATAACGAGAAAAATACGCCTCATTAAAAAATATGATTAAGGCCGAAATGTACATCATTGAGGCCGTTAATTAGAATCTCTTAACTTCACTTGCTGGTCAGACTGTATACTTTATGTGTGTTGAGTGTCAATCAGGTTGTACATCGTCGGAGCATAAAATAGGCAAAAAGACAGAATTTGGAGAGAGTTGACTTTCCCGCACGTGCGTTAACTTTTTATGGGAAAGTCAACCCGACATTTTAAACCTGTTTGGACGAGATTGGAAGTATAAAAAGGCAAGGAAAAGGCCTTTCTAGGGTTCTGAAGTTGTTTTGACCTAAGGAGAGAGGCTAGGGTTTGGAAGGGAAGAGAAACAGAAAGCTTGAAGGATGTCTCCCATGGTGGTTTCTTCTCCATCTACCTCCTTCCACTCCTCCATGAGTGGCTAGTCTCATTTTCTAGGGTTTTGATGAAACCCTAGCCATGTAATTATTTTGTTTTCTTTTTGATTTTTAATTATGTAAAGATTTGAACATTTGTATGGTGATTTAGAAGTTTCTTTTATATATTTTTCATTATCTCTTTAAATATTTGACTTTCTGTGATTGTTGAATGTTATCCATACATGTGTTTTCTATTCCTTCACATTCAAGGTATGAGACGAACCATACTACGAGGAACGAGTCGTATCACTACCTTAGTTTAGAGTGAACGATTCGTATTACTTGAGATGGTTCGTACTCGTACATTGAATGTGATGATCTTCTTGTCAAATGCTTGGAGCTTGTAGTTGCGAAACATTAATCCGTTCAAACCATAACATAATTGATTTCAATTGGAAACCCTAATTATGTGGTTAGTGGTGAATTCTCTACCCTAGGATTTTTCCCCAATTCAGTAAACCCAATTTCAATTATTATTGATAATTTAATTCCTTAGTTTAATTTATTTGTTATTAAATTAGGTTATGAACAATCAATCTTTTTATCAAAATTAATTTAGGAATTTAACAATTAAATTAGTTTAATTTCACAATTGTCCCTGTGGATCGATACCTGGACTTACCATTATTCTAATAGAATTTGGTATAGTTTAGTATTTAATTTTGGTGTGTTCAACGACCCATCAAAATATTTTTAAAAAAAACATAAAAACATAAATTACCATTCGCGACGTAATTTAAGAATAAATAAAACACATGAAAACTCATTTTTGAAAAATAAAAAAAAGTTATTGTATACCAATAAAAATAAAAAAAGATAAAAAAAAAATACGCCAAATCCAAACCCAAAATAAAAAAAAAATAATAATTTAAGTAAAATACACAAAATCCAAACCCAAAATAATAAAAAAAATTTAAAGGAAAATACGCCAAATCCAACCCAAAATATATATATATATATATATATATTCAAACAATTTCGGTCCTGTACATGGCGCTGACGTGGAGGACCATTTGAGTGTGAGTTGCCATGAGAATCATGTGTCAAGGGCAGTTTGGTAATTTACCATAAAGACACCTCACCAAAAAGTCAAAAAGTCAAAAAAGCCAAAAAAATCCTTCCCAAACCAAGCTTTAGCCTCAGGCTAAAATAACCAAAAAAATCAAAAAACTAAAAAGTCAACCCACTTTCCAAACGGAGGCTAAATAAACCTTTTAAGTTATATTATAGCATTCAAAAAGAGGACAAACCAAACAGTAGGCTAATAGGTATTTGCCCACGGCCTCATATTTGAGAAGGCTTTAAAATTTAAAAGACGCTATTGTGCCTCCGTTTGGAAAGTGGGTTGGCTTTTTGGCTTTTTGACTTTTTTGGCTATTTTAGCCTGGGGCTAAAAAGCTTGGTTTGGGAAGGGCATTTTGGCTTTTTTGACTTTTTGGCTTTTTGGTGAGGTGCCAAATTGCCCTTTTTTCATTTTTTGTTTAATTTTTTAGGTTGGGTTTGGATTTGGCATATTTTCGGTTTTTTTTTTTTCGGTTAAATTTTATTTTATTATTTTCTTTTTTTTTTGGCTTTTTGGTTAAATTTTATTTTATTTTTATTTTTATTTTTTTACTTTTTTCTGCTTTTTTGTTAAATTTTTTGTTCAACTTCTGGTATGGCATTTACTATTGTCATAGGTTCTTCCTCGTCACAGATTGGCTGCACAGTTGTTGGGTTACCTGTGTTTCGCCGTACATAATTATGTAATGCCATTGACGCACCTACTAACTGAACTTGCACATTTGCGAAGTCATACCGAGGCATGTCTCGAATAAAACCCCCATCGATTTTTTCCAGGCACCGAAAGTGCGTTCCACCACACTGCGTAAGGACGAGTGCACTTTATTAAATAATTCCCTTGGCGTGTTTGCCGTCGTGTTCCGTGCAATACGTCGGAATTCTTTTGGTGGTAACGGTGGCCTTTGAATGGTGCTAAGTAACCAATCCTGTTGGGATACCAGAATCGACAAGATAATATTTGCCTGCATACATGACAACAATGTATGACACCAAAACCGAACACTCGTGCGTCCATTTTGGAGTAACGTTTTTCAGGAAAAATTTATAGCCCCAACATCTAATAAAAGGACGATGTGTTACCTTTGTCAGGATGTGGGAATGGGACATTGTCATTTGTTAGTATCTCGTTGAATATGCGACTATCATGCATACTTCCTTCTCATCCGCAGGAAATGAAATGAAACACATGTCAAAATCGACATGACATTTTGCGTGTGTACCGAAATATGTTGCCGCCTGGCCCCGTAACCCATGCACTGACATGTGTTCCATCTATTGCGCCAATGCAGTCCTGCAAACAACTGAATTGTTTTGTTGCATAAATGGGTAACAAGTGTTTCGTTTTTTTGTGTCTCCGTCACGTGCAGTTAATAATAAAAACAAAATATATTTTATTGTCTTGATAATCATGATAATATACTGTTTTGCAGAAGTACCTTGAACGGTAGGTATTTCCGTCTAGACAGCACGTATGGATGTATACGATGCTGACTGTATGTGGGCCGGCAATGAACAACAGTGAACTCTTTCATGGCATTTAATACGTTATGCACGTGCCTCGACACAGTCTCCCCGGAATGTTGGAACCGTTCTTGGATTTCCCGATTTTGCTTCCCTTTCAACACATGGATAAACATTGCAACGCTTTCTTCAACAGCCAAGCCATGTGGATGTTGCGGGACTTGTAACCCAAAATCATTTACCAATGTCTCACACAATGCGGCAAAAACTTCCTTCGGCATGCAAACATTTCCTCAAATCGACCCATATGGCCCGCATATAGTTCGCATATCCATGTATTCCCGGTTAGTATAGAAGTGCGACACGGCGTTTTGTCCATGTGTTTTGCGTACCATTCTGTCGCATACTGGTATGCTTGTAAAAATGTGCAGTTCTGTTCTTGTTGCACCTGGACCGCCATTTGATTAAGCATTTCCGTTATTTCATCATTGTTGTTTCCATCCCAAGGATTCATCGCGTCTTCGTTGATGCGAAACCTACAAGAGTGGCAATCGTTCAATCAGTTGGCACGTGATTCATTGACTCAAATTATGTTGAAGTTTGCAATTAAAAAATGGCGACATTGTTTTTAATGTAAGTAATGTCGTCACCAATGTCATTTTCAACGCATAATCATATGAATTTCACAAAAAAAAGAATCTGTTCAACTTATGCTTTACAGGGGGCCCTGGTGGTAACAACCACAAAAATAGCCAGCAAAGTAAACTAACAATTGAACTTGCGACATATAGGCATTCAAAAGCGTGCAAGGAAAACGTAATTCCCTGTATTAAAAATAGCCACACAATATTAAAACATAAGCATCCCATTCATTTCCCAAAAACGAAGCACAACCATGCTTCCGTTCCGTCAACCCATGCAGTAGACTAAAACTGTTGGTCACCATAGCTAGCAAGAAAAAAAAAACGACAGAATAAAAACATGCACACACCACCATCCTGTTTTAGTACAGTGCCAACAATACCATAAGTCAAAATTTTAAAAAGGAAGACAAGGACATGCATCTTCAACACTCCTAACACCGCTACATCACATCCGGCGACCCCCAAACAGGTTTGCAAAAGGCGCCGACGCAGTACACTAGAGCTGCTTCTGTGTAAGCCATCCAATAATGTGTTCGTCATCAAGCTGGCACATCATCACCTCCCGGTAATCGGCGTTATCCATAAGTGTGGAGGCGAAGTGGAATAACGGCGTACCAATTAGGGATGGAATACTGCTCAGTTTATGCATGCACTCCGAAATAGTGTACAGTGATTCGTTGCCTGTGAGGTGCCTCACTGTGACCTGCTGATTCTTCGAACACACCACATCTGTCATTTTGTTCATGCTTTTCGCAATAACTGACGCACCACTTGTTGCCTTCTTCGACTTTGAAACACTTGTTGATGGCGTCTTTCTACGTTTTGCCTTTTCAATCGGAACATGCTCCAGTGAAGAATCTGACTCCACGTCCTGTACTCCTGGGGGTATCGGATCAGCAAATGGCTGGGCTTCCAAACTACGCACTGAATCAGATGAGTCATCAGCTGCTTCAGGAAGTTTCTCTCCCGGGGTCCAATGGTGCTTCCCAGTAGCTGATGCCCCCATGAAGACCGTCTCCATCAAGTCACGGTGTTCCAAGGTTTTTTTCCTGAACTTCGCACATGCCTTGTTGATCTGCAGAAATAGAGATATATGAAAGAGGCAGATGTTATATTTCATATAATTAAATAAAAGTTAACTGAACAATGTGAAATATGTACTGGTAAATGACAAATATAAAACTTGTTTGTACATGTACTTATTGATTCTATCTTGTCCCACCACTCCTCAGGTGCCTGAAACAAACCGGTGTCACAGTCAAAGCCTATCCCGGACACTCCTTTGCTTGAATCCATAACTTTGTCCACGCCTGCCACTCTTTTTTCAAGCTCATGTACTTATTCTTCAACTGTTTCAGTCCATGCTTTCTTCCTGTTTTTTTCTCAAATTTCTTTGCCAACGACTTGTACCCTGCTTGGCTGAGGACTAGGAATGGGCGATTTCCTTTACTAATCTCATTTGCAATCAACTGCAGGAAAACTCGGATTGAGTTACTGTCCCATGACGCCTTGTGACTGAACTGATTTTGTGTCTCCTCAAGACTGCTTGACTTGTCAGTGACAACGCCTTTGCTTTTCGATTGGTTACGCGGCGAAGTACGTGTGGAAGCCATTACTAATGTACGGTTACAAAAGATTACAATGACAAATTTGGTTGTTATATACACACGCATAAAGCATGACACATTAATAACAACAAACAGAGATATAGGATGCTAAAGTTAAATTTGCATATAACCATTGCACATTAATATGGTACGTACACAGGTTCCATGGAAGTTAGTAGTGGACAAAAATATGATAGTTCTTATTACGGCTCCCATATGCGACAACATGCTACCAACATAATACGAACATACTAACTACATACTAACAACATACTGATAACATACTAACGTGTTTGTACATACTGACAACATGGTAACGGTGCTTATATATGGCACAACAAAATGACAACGACAATGCAAAGCACATACAAAATGGTCTTAAGGACACGCAAGGATTGTTGAATGTTTATGACATCAGTCCGCAATTGCATGGCAATTTCATCTCCGGGTGACGCATAGTCTTGGTTCTCTCGCCTTCGTTCTTCACACCAACCAATCCAACTGACACAGGGCTGATGAGTGGAAATTATGGAACTATTAGTTTCATGGGTTGTTAATGTTCATACAGTTATGACCGGTAAAGATTGGGTCACTCACCACAGGGCGGGGACAGACAAAGTAGGGACGCCTTGGATTTTTGGTGGACCTGGAAATCTTAACAATACAGGGGCCATGTCCACAGGCACACATTCGTCGTGGCCATGTACTGGAAGTTGCAGTAGAGGTGAACGACGCCATGGTACGCTTTAAATTGCAATTAAATTTACATGAATCAACATGAACACATACAAAGACTAACGCAAGTTTATATTTTATTCCATGAACTAGCTACATTGTTTGTAAAAGTATTGTGCATCATGAATTTAGGTATATTGGTAATATATTTTGAAATTTATTTTTTATTAGATTTGTGAATATATTGTTAATATATTTTCTAATAATTTATTAAATTAATATATGTTTACTAAAAATTTTACTGACATATATTGTTGAACATATTTTTTACGAAATTTTGTTTAAGATAATTGTACAATATTTTTTTTTAATTAATATATTGTTCACAAATGAGAATTGAGCAATTCGTATTGAGTAAAAATATATTGAAATTAATAAATCTATTTTGTAATATATTTTAAATATATTTTATATGATACTTTAAAAATATTTTTGAATATATTTGTACTATATTTTTTAATAATTAGATTTTGTCATATATGTTTAATGAAATTTGCACTCTTTACTTTTGAAATCAAAAATTGTCATATATATGTTAATATATTTTAATATATTTGTAATATATTTCTTAATAAAGCATATTTTGTAATATATTTGTAATATAATTTTAATATATTTTGGATAAAATTTGTTGTTAATATATATGGATAATATATCTACCTTCCTTCCCAAATTTAGTTTGAAATTTTTTTTTATGTAATTAATATATTGTTCACAAATGAGAATTGAGCAATTCGTATTGAGTAAAAAATATATTGAAATTAATAAATCTATTTTGTAATATATTTTAAATTATTTTATATGATACTTTAAAAATTTTTGAATATATTTGTACTATGTTGTTTAATAATTAAATTTTGTCATATATATTTAATGCAATTTGCATACTCTTTACTTTTGAAATCAAAAATTGTCATATATATGTTAATATATTTTTAATATCTTTGTAATATATTTCTTAATAAACCATATTTTGTAATATATTTGTAATATATTTTAAGGAAAATTTACCCATAAATCCTAGTTTCTGAAAAGTTGAACCATTTAGTCCTAAAAGTTTTCTTATGCTCCATTTAGTCCCATTTATATCATCATGATGTTCATATGTAAATGAATCTGATGTTTCATTCTATAATTTCAAAATTTATTGAAATCTGATGAACATTAGATGTGTGAAATCTAATGTTTGAAACATTCATCCTATAATTTCAAACATTATTGAAATCTGATGAACATTAGATGTTTGAAATCTAATGTTCGAAACATTAATCTGATGTTTGAAACATTGTAATGGGACCTTTCAGTCTATAAGAAAACTTTTAGGACTAAACAGTGTATAAGTTATTAATTTGGGATTTATTGGTGCATCCCCCTAATTTTAATATATTTTGGATAAAATTTGTTGTTAATATATATGGATAATAGATTTAGTTTGAAATATTTTTTTCATGTAATTAATATATTGTTCACAAATGAGAATTGAGCAATTCGTGTTGAGTAAAAAATATACTGAAATTAATAAATCTATTTTGTAATATATTTTAAATATATTTTATATGATAGTTTAAAAATATTTTTGAATATATTTGTACTATTTTGTAATATATTTTAAATATATTTATATGATAGTTTAAAATATTTTTGAATATATTTGTACTATTTTGTAATATATTTTAAATATATTTTATATGATATTTTTAAAAATATTTGTGAATATATTTGTACACTATTTTTTATAATTAAATTTTGTCATATATGTTTAATAATATTGTTTTTCATAATTAAATTGTGTCATATATGTGTACCTAAATTTTGACACTCTTTCCTTTTTAAATCTAAATTTGTAATATATATTTCAGATATATTTTAGATATATTTTAAATATATTGCTTAATAAACCCAATTTTTGTAATATATTGTACTATAAGTTTTATATATTTTGTTAATTTGTTGTTAATATATATAGATAATATATCTACCTTCCTTCCCAAATTGGAGTTGGAATTATATTTTTTATGTAATTCATATGTAACCATACAAATGGGAATTGAGCATTTCTATTAGCAACAATTTAGGTATAAACAAAAAAATAAACAAATCTGGCCCAAATTTGTGATAACCGAATAGAACAGAGTTATACAAGACCTGCTAATTGAGCATTTTTGTAAACAAGATCTGATAAGAACAGATTGTAAATCAGAACAGATATAAGATGGTGTTTTCCTTCAGTATTAACAAAGGTTGGTTAAGTTTGTGATCAACAGATCTGATTTTCATAAATAAGAACAGATATTTGAATAAGAACATATATATTTTGTATACATATATGCGTATATATATATATACGTATATATACAAATCAGCCCCAAATTTGTGATAACCGAACAGATTTTGAAAATAAGAACAGATCCATAACCCAGATTTGTCACAGAGACAGATCGGTGCCCCAAATGTGTGTAATGTAAGCGTAATCAACCCAATCACGACCGGAAAGCAAC
The DNA here is from genome assembly GCA_030407325.1 of Camellia japonica. Classification (NCBI taxonomy): domain Eukaryota; kingdom Viridiplantae; phylum Streptophyta; class Magnoliopsida; order Ericales; family Theaceae; genus Camellia; species Camellia japonica. The sequence goes on from JAPPVO010000002.1 coordinate 66,392,477, forward strand.
AGATCGGTCATGAACCGATGCCGTTATCAACCCATACTATGCAGATCGGAAGAAGAAAAAGATCAATGAGATAGGCCATAAAGCATTACCTGAATCAGATCGGTTTGAGTTTGAGAGGCTTGGCTCGTGTTCGCCGCCGCGGATGGGTACTCCGGTGGCGATTATCTCTGCGGAGGGCCCTGGTCAGATGTCCTCCGATAGCTCGGTGGTTTTTCTCTTCGTCTTTCTCCAAAGGGTGTATGCTGCGCAAAAAGGCGTTGAATACAGAGTGATGAATGAAGAGGGTTGTCTTCGGGGCATTTGGGTCAATTTACACGAGTAAGGGTTTTTGGATACCCGTGAATGGCATTTTGTCGGGACGTGGCTGAAACAGCCAATTTTGTCGCGACGTGGCTATTTTAGCCCGGCTTCTCCTTCCCAAACACCACCTGTATTTCATAATTGTCTTTTGCAATGATCCTAGACTAGAAAAAGTCCAAAACCAATGCTATTTAACCAATAAATAAATAAACAAAAGTGAGCCTCAAATGGTATTAAAAAAAAAAAAAAAAAAAATCAAGCCTCTTTCTTTAAAACTTGTAACAGGTCAAGAATTAAGGGTGTTCATATATATTTGTTTATTATCTTTTAATATTTTTGTATTTAAAAAAAATGAAAAAAAGAAAAGAAAAGAAAGTTACTAGTAAGATTTGAACAGTAACTTTAACTATGAATTTGACAATAGTACCCCAAAAAAATAAAATAAATATGACAAGCTCTAACCAGCTCTCTTTTTTTTTTTTTTTGACAACTATAAACCATAATATATTACTTAAACTTAATTATATCATTTGTTAGTTCATGTGTTGGTTGAGTTATATTTCTTCCTCCCTTACTAATATAAAACAGTAATGCTACGTAGCTCGAAACCTTCCTTTCCCGACCCCCCCGAATTCAAAACGACATCGTTTCGTCGTTTTGAATTTTTTTTTTTTTTTTTTCCAATAACGCAGAAGAGGAAGAAGAAAAATCAAAAAAAAAGGAGAAATGAGGAAGATGTTCTGTTGTTCATCATCAGATCAACAACATCATCATCATCAGCTGATCTTCATCAACATCATCATCAACAATCATCTTCAGATCCAGAAAAAAAAAATAATAATAATAATAAAAAAATAAAAATAAAATCAACCATCTTCATCAATAGAACATCTTCATCACCAACCATCTTCATCAACATCACCATCATTAACAGAACACATTTTCAGAAAAAAAAAAAAAAAAAAAAAAAAAAGGGGACATGATCAATCTGGAAAAAAAAACGGGCTGAAAAAAAAAATCAAAGGCGGAGGCGATGGCGACTCCATTCCCTCTTCCCTTCTCTACTCTTTCTCTCCCTCTTCCTCTTCCTCTTCCTCTTCTTCTCTCCCTCTGTTTAGACAGAAGGAGAAGAAAAAAAAAAAAAAAGACTACCCAAAACGATGTCGTTTTGGGCAGTCGGGGGATTTGGGGAAGAAAAATTCAGGAGGAAAATCATTTTCCTAATATAAAAATAGTCCAAACACTTGACATAATATATAATATCATTAATAATAGTAGTAATCTGGCAATCTACCTCAATTCCCTCAAGTATATTGATTCTTGTCAATTTGTTTAATATTCGTTTGAAAAGTTGACTATTTTAGTAAAAAAATTTTAAATATATATTTTTAAATTTTTAAGTTGACTATTATATTTAAAAAAATAATTCAATTTTCTTTTAGTTAAATATATAAATGACAATTTATATCCGGTCCGACGAGAACCTGCACCGCCCTACCCCCGATAAGTTGGGTTTTTCTCAAAAATTACTCCCATAAGGCGGGAACTGGTATTAAAAATTAGATATGTTTTTCGGGTCGGAACTGTGATAGGTCCCCGGCCCCAGTCCCGCCCCCAACCATCCCCGTCTACATCCCGTATGTATATATGTTTAGGGATGAACACAGCAACCATTCCCCTAAAACAAACCGAACCGAACCCTACTCTCTCTCTCTGCTGGTGGACTCCATCGCCGCTATCCTCTTCAATCCACCGCCGACGACTTCCCACTTCCCTACCGCTGCATCTCCTCCCGCCGGTGTAGATATTAATGTTGTAAGCCGAGATCTGAGTCGATCCACACAGATCCGTGAGCGATCTACACAGATCGCAGATCCACACTCCATTTATCTCTCTCTACACACGGCGGCGATGGTACTTCCATTGGCAGCCCATGACGGCTCACCGCACCGGATATGGCGATGCGGTCAAAACCAAGACTGTGATGGTCTCGCGACTGTTGATTTCGTTACAGAGCCTTGTTTGGGTGAGGTAGTTGTTGAAGAGAGTGTAGTCTGAGAAAGAAGAGAGGATCTCTGTGATGTTGTGAACTTTTATGGTAGGAATGGTAATAAGAGAGAGTATGTGGATAAAGAAGATGAAGTGTATTGCGCTCATGGTGTATGTTAGTGATGAAAGAGAGTGTGAGGATGAAGTCATGAAGAGAGTATGATGAGATCTCTCTTTGTTTGTTTTTGGACGTGGACGTGGACGGGGACGGGGACGGTAACGGATTCCCATCGGAGATCAAGGTTAGGGACAGAGAAATTTTCACTATCGAGAGGATTGAGGATGGGGAGTATGATTGCCGGATCCATCCCGCACCGTTGTCATTCCTAGTTGTCATTCTTAATTGAATGTGATGTTAGTAAGAAAAAAATAATAATAATTATAAGTTTGATATAACATTTTATTTTATTAATTATTTTAATTTATTTTATTTTTTAGTATTATTTTAGTTCAAAAAAGCTTCTTTTCAAAATCATACAGTGTGTTTGGTTTGAATTTTCTGAATTAAGTTTTTTGAAAATTGAGTTTTTCTTTTTGTTTTTAGTGAATATTTTTAAAATTTTAAACATTTTTTTACTTTTTTAGATGTACCTTGCTTAGATATATTTAAAAAGTAAAAAATTTGTGAAAAAAATATTTAAAAAAATTAATAAATATATAAAAATACAAAAAATATATTGAATTTTTTTTATATTTTTTGTATTTAGTGAATTTTTAAAAGATTTTTTTTACAATTTTTTTATTTTTAAATATATTTATGTTATGTGTGTTTAAAAAGTAAAAATTGCCTAAAATATTAAAAAAATTCAAGAAAAACAAAAAAATACGAAAAATAAGAAAGTAAAATTTTTGAAAAGTATTTTTTGAAAAATGAAAACAAGCAAACTAATAATTTTTGTTACATAAAATTTCTAAAATTGTAAAACCGAACCAAACCGCCAACACATTCACCTAAAGAATAGAAATATATGGAGAAGATGAAATAAAGTAATTAAGTGAAGAATCAAATTACAAATAAAGTAATATTAAATTATTTCTACTCATATTATTTCGAAATAAAAGTACTAACAAATGAAACACCAAAAAAAATTAAAAAGATTACCAGAAATGGTAAAAGAAATATAGGCCTTGTTTGGCTTGTTTTTGAGGGAGTAATTTTAAAGATAAAATTTTTAAATTTTGTTTGGTTTAGTGATTTTTTTTTTTTAAAAAATTCTAAAATCACTTTCTCAATTACACTTTTTCTCTCTCCTCTCTCTTCTCTCATTTACTTTTTCTCTCACACACATTTACTCAGCTACAACAAAATATCAAATCATTCTAAATTTTCATACTCTAAAATTATTTCCAAAATATATAACCAAACAAATTAAAAAAATTTCTAAATTCTCTCCTCAAAATTATTTTTAAAAATTTATCTCTCAAAATTAAACCAAACACACCCATAAAAATTTAAATTTAAATTACATCTAGTTTTAGGATAATTTTTTTAATATAAAATATGGAAATTAATTCAGATTTTTTATTAGTGTGGAGCCCTTTACAATGAGGTCATATTAACTACCAACTCTCTCCTATTCATTCTTATATTGTTACGTGTCCTTAGACTCATTCACTTTGTCATCATATTTTTCATAAGTGCTCCATCAACTTCGAAGTAAAGAAGACAATGTTATGTAATTATATAAATAATATAATAATATTTTTATGTTGCCAATAATGTCATATACAACTAAGGCCAAGTTTGAGAAGACTAAATAAGTGCACTTTTTATCTTTTTGGACAAAAAAAGTGAGGTTGAAAATATGGATGTTTGGGTTAACTTTTTGACTTTTTATGGAAAAATGTGTAATAAAAAATTGTGAAAATTGATTTTTAGAGGAAAATTTAAATTGGGAGTTGTGCAGCCGTAATTGTTGACTTTTGGTGAATAGTGTTAACTTTTTAACTTTTTGAGTAACTTTTTGGCTTTTTGGATTATTTGGGAGTACCCAAACTTGGCCTAAGTACTGACACCATGTACAATTAAAACAATGTTTTGAAAATTGAACCGGTAAGTGAATCGGAAAAGAGATCAGGTAGACAGGTCACTGGTTCAACCGTCAGGTCGAAGCGGTCGAACAGTGACGTCATAATTAATATTATATAATTAAAAATATAATTATAAATTATAAATAAATAAAAATATATATAATTACTGAAATAAAAAAAAAAAGTGTTACATAATATTTACTAACAATATTTAATAAAGTCATAATTGATAAATAAAAAAAAAGTCATTAGTTTTAAAGAAATTAAAAAATTTTAACATTCCCTCCAAACAAATTGATTGAATGCTAGATTTAATTTTGGAGGGAAATAAAATTTTCAACTCTCCCTCCAATTAAATATGATTCAAACAATTTGATTGAATCTCACATTCAATTTTTAGGTTCTCTTTGAACAATTGTTTTCCTATAAATAGGAATAGACTTTCATAATTTTTTCAAGCTTCCAATGAGACTCCTCCTCATAAGAGGAGACTCTTGAAGTAAGAGTTTTTAGTCAAAATTTTGATATATCATATATATATATATATATATATATAATATATAATATATAAGAAAGAAAAAAAAAAAAAAAAAAAAACCGGATTGGTCCACCGAACCGGCGCCGGTTCACTGGTTTTCCCGGTTGAACCACCGGTTATTCTAGTTTTCACTAATAACATTGGTTTTTGGCCTACACCGAGTCTTGAGGGTTTTCCGGACCGGAGAGAGGACCGGTTCGACCGGCCGGGCCGGTCCGGTCCGGTTCGGGTTTGAAAACCTTGACTAAAATTATAAAAATTTTCATTATTCGATCGTACGTTGCACACCTTTTAAGGAATATTTATGATAATTTTTTTCAACTTTACCACGATATATGAATAGAAAATTGTATTATGCACACCTAAAACAAGTTTAAATATCATATATACTCTTATTGTCAGTCTTTAAAAGGGTGATTTTACTTACACCACTATTTAACCTCTTTATACCATCTATCTCATTACACCACTAAAAAAAATATAATTCTCATTACATCCCTAATATATTACCAAAATTAACCCTAAATTAACTATTTCATCTCTTTACACCATTAATTTTGGTAACACGGTGCTAAATAATATACATTATTCCGGTGTTATGCTACCAAAAAAATAGATCTCTCAAGCATTTTGTTATTATACATTGACAGAGCCACTTTCTTCCAAACAATGATTTTTTAATTTGTGGTGAGTCTGTTCGGTAATACAACGCTAATTAATTCGAATTACTTCAGTGCTATGTTACGAGACAATTATTTTTTTTCAGCATTATGTTGCCGTCCAATTAGATGATAATAAGCAATTAATTTGGGTCACTTGTGAAGTGTCTGTTCAGTGATACATTGTTATACAAATGGGATTACTCTAGTTTCATATTGCCAAACTACAATAGAGTTATCTAGGCCCTCGTCGCTGTACATTGAAAGATTTACTTTTTCCTTGAAACATCCATAAAAAAATTCATAAATCAAATACGCATCCATAAAATCATACATAAAAAGTATCCATAACATTATTCATAAAAAATCAAGTGTACGAATATCCATAAAGTATCCATAAAATTTATCATTGTTTGCGCTCATCAATCAAACATGTTATAATAATTCGTCTTGGTAATTTGTAGGTAATTTTTTCCTCCTTAATAGAAATAGACATCTACACTTTTTTAAATCTATCAACCTCAATCGTTCTCCCTTGATCTTTCTATTATCTCTATAGTAACTACTTCTTTCACAAGCAAGTGTAAGTTTTGATTTTCTGCCATTGCCTCCAGCATTTGATGTCTTTATAACATTGATAAATCCAGTCTTCTTCCCAACGTTAGAAGCCCATTTAATTAATGATTCATGACTACTAAAAATCTAAAGATAATAAATACATTTATACATCAAATTATTAATAAAACTCAATACAAATTAAAAATAAGAAAAAATCGTATTCATAAAAAAAAACTTAACAAAGCTCATCTGTAATTAATTCATAACTAGAGTCCACTAATATTGCAATACTTGCATTGTTGCAATGAGTATAAGTATAATCATTCTAGGCAAAAATATAAAAAATATAAAAAAAATGAAATTGAAAATACCTGGTAATGAGAAGCTGAACAAATTAAAAAATTAGGTTTGGGGTTATCGGAAATGTATCTTTTATTTGGTAATTGGTTACCAGACTTATATTTTTTGTTCGGTAATATGATATCGGATTATTTTATTTGTTCGATTTCGAACCACCGAACAAAAGTCAAACACCAGTCAGAAAAATGAAACAAAAACTTACCAAATAAATAAAAAAAACTCACAATTTTACTTTTTTTTATGGTTCTTCACCACCGTTTCTTCATCCATTACTTTTTTTAATGATCAAAATACTATGATTCTCACTTTTTGAAAAGAGATATGTAAAAGAAAAGAAAAATTAAGAAAGGAAAAAGAGGAGTAGGAATTGAAGACCAAGAGATATAAGGAGATAACAAAATATATTTAGTTTTAGTGTTTTATCCTTAAAGGTAATTTCACACATGGATAAAATTGGGAGAAAAAAAAAACTCATATAAAGGGTGTAAAGAGGTACAGTAGTGGTGTAAATAGAATCACCCGTCTTTAAATTTAAAAAATAAATCAAGGTTAATAACCATAGTCGCATTGAGTTGTAATTAACATCATTTTGGAACCAATGACCACTTCATTTTGTAACCAAAAACTCAACAATTGAGTTGTAATTAACATCATTTTGGAGCATAACCATTGACCACTTTATTTGTAACCAAAAACTCAACAATTGGATCGTAATTAACACCAATTTGAGACATAATCAAATACTATCATAAGCGTGATTAGCTTTGATTTAATAATTTATTGGTCTCACCACTGCAATAACCCATAACCAAACATCACAATAATTTATAATCAATATTAATTTGGACCATAACTTGCATATGATATGGATTATGTATTGTTGAATGATCATATGTGAAAACAATATACACAAATCAACTTAATCATTGACAAGATTAGACTACAAGATGACTTTGCATGCTGGCCAATTGACAACTACAAAAAATTTATGATCGTTTTGATAAGGCAGAGTACTATTACTGCAACAATGGAAGTAGTTATACTCAGCAAAAATTGTTAATAAGTGTGTCTGATTTATAGAAAATTACTTAAAAAATTTAAAATATCATGTGATATTGTATTGTCTATACGCAACTGCAACGAGTACTTAGTAGATTATCATTTGTCTCTAACTACCTAACAAATGTGAGTCAATATATCTTACCTATAAAAAATTTCACTATGTGATTGCCACATGGCAATCTGGAACTACTGAATAATTAGTCATAATTCATATATCTCTTGATTTGTACATTTTAAAACAAGTTTCCAAATTATATAAATATGTAACGTTTTATTATTGGGTGACAAACACACAATTAACATGATATTACCCCATATTTAGAAGTTTTTGTGTTACATGATATTTGTAGCCCTAACATGTAGGATCAGCTACCACCCACATACCCCAGCAAAAAAAAAAAACTGTTAAATTAAAAAAAGAACAAGGAGAAGATCCATAAAAAGCCAACCAACCAACCAACCAAGAAAAAAAAACTGTGGAAAAGTTCAAACCAAAGTCAGCCTTTAAATCCCCAAAAATAAGCAATGAATGAAGGTTAAAACCTCTCCTATTTTCCACCACCCTTTTGTCCACGAATTACTATTTACATTTCTTTACATTCCCCTCCAAAGTTTCTCAAGGTTTTTTTTCCTGGGGAATGTCTATGTTCCTTGGCCAGGCCATCAATATCCAAGTATGTTCATTTACTCTCTTTTGTCTTTCATGTTAATGTTAATAATAAAAACTAAAACAAAAGTTAAGATATGTAATTTGAATATGTATAGCTTCTGGGTTTTTGTTGTTTTTGTTGATCTAATTTAAATTTTCAAATTTTGTGTTGTTTATGTATTTTGTATTTTTGTTGTTGCATTAAGTAAACAAAAATATTTTGGAGTTCTAATTTGTGAGCTCTAATAGCTCTAATGTGTATGTGGAGTCCATCTAATGTAATGTTTTGGCCTTGCTGTTTTTTTTGGGGGGGAAGGGACTTTCCATCTCATTAGAGCTCAATTAAAATTCTAGTTTTAGAGGGTTGTATCATTGTTGTCAAGTAAAATGTCCATTTTTGAGGCTGTCGTCAATCCAATCTATTCAAGATCAAGAATAAATTGATACAACAATACACAAATAATTTCTAATCACAGCTTGGAGAAACAATTCAAAAACCACATACAATTGACAATAAGTTTAAAGACATAGAACCAATCGCAGAAAATACAAGTGGAGCAATCTGGAAAATGATGCAATTTTTAATAACATAAACACATTCATACCAAAATACAAGTCATTTTTTTTTCCTTATTGTTTTGAATTTTTGGTTGGCGGCTCTTTTGATCTATTGTTTTGTTTATAATTTTTGCAGGATTTCCATAAAATGATCGGACGGTTGTTTTTGGTTTTCTTGTTGATCCATTCAACTTTTGGTCAGAAACATCATCACAAGCCGGCTTCACAGCCATGGCTGACCCTCAGTGGTAACTTACATTTCCTGGCATATATAGCCTTTCTTATTTTCTTGCTACTTCCAATGATTACTATCTATTTCCAAAGGTACATAGTTTGTTTAATTATGTTTTTAGTTTTTGATTTTGTTTTTTGTTTTTAATGTGTATAAAAAAGACCTCTTTAAAATTAATGCACGTTGGCTTGTTTGTGTTCAGAATTATTGACCACGACGGGGATGATTTCCGACCTCTTGTAATTACCAATGCTATTAACATACTTCCATCAAATTACAAAGGCTAGTGAGGAAACGAATAAAAACGAGGCTAAAATATTACCCCAAAACGTTTTTCTTTTCTTGACAGGTTATTTGTCTGTATTTTCTTGTTTTTTTTATGTTTTCATGATCCAATTGGAGGCCCAAGATCACATGCTAATGACTGTTCTAAACAAAATTTTCACCACATCCCTAATTTAATTAAGCACAAAAAGTTACTTTATAGCTTGATATAATGAAAAGAAAATTAGAGTTAATTGTATACATGTAAAACAATGCTGAATAAATCAATGCCACAGAGTATGAAGTATAAACACAATGATCAATATATAAAAGAAGAATTACAGATGAAATATTGTGAAGCAAATGAAATCATCAGGAGTTATGCAAATTTTTGTTAAGACAATCATAAAAAGAACCAAATTAAGTTAAATGTTAAATCAAACCAACAAACAAAATACAATCATACAAGTCATGACAGAAAATCCAAGCATGGTGGTTTGTCAATCTCCATATTGATTCAGAATAGAGAAATTAAGCACGTCCAGTGTCATTAAACACAGATTATTTTGTTGCATAAGATTATTTACACCTCATATAAATTCATTAAAAAAAAGGGGGGGTGACTAAGAGGCCTGCTTTGATAAATTTTGAATGCCTCTTGTTTTTCAGGTAAGAGGCCTGCTGTGATAGCCCGTGGTGGATACTCAGGGCTATTTCCTGAATCATCGGACATAGCAACCCAATTGGCAGTGCAAACAAGCTTGCCTGATGTTGCTATATTTTGCAGTCTGCAACTATCAAAAGATAACCAGGGTTACTGCCTCTCAACTTTAAATCTTGATAATGCAACAAACATACAAGATTTCTTCCCCAAGGGACAAAAAACCTACAATGTAAATGGAAAGTCAGTGCAAGGGTATTTTGCTTTGGATTTTACTTCTGACCAGCTTCTCACTGTATCATGTAAGTCTTGAAAGTATATTCTCTCTCCTTATTCTTCTAATTCTAATAGATTGGTTATATTGAAGTGTGAAGAGAAATCCCACATCATGTAAGTACGAAGGATGGATTATCAAAATACGATGTTTTCTTCTTCCTCTCAATCCGTTTGGTTTTGTCACATGGCATCAGATATTCCATGGTGTCTTTGTTCATTGTTGTTGTTTCGGTATGCAAGTATACGGTTATAGGAATTTTACACAGTTACAGTGTTAGTAAGACAACAAAAAATTCTCCATGATGATCAAAGAACTTTACAACAAACACACCTCTTATGATTACTAATGACTGCTTTTACCTTTGATTTGTTGTGTTCTTCTACAGTGATTCAAGGTATATACACTAGAGCAAATATTTTTGATGGGATAAGGATGCCCATATTTACCATTCAAAAAATAATGGAATATGTGCCGCCACCCGCTAGGTTTTGGTTAAATGTTCAGGTTTCTCTCTCTCTCTCTCTCTCATGTTTTTGGCAGCATTTGGACAATAATTTGCTGTGTTCTGATTTATTGATATTTAAAAAATAAAAAAAAAAAATTATTTGGGATTCTCTGTGCGTGTTTCTTTGTCTGTCTTTCAGTACAGCAGCTTCTACGCCCTGCACAAACTCAATCCAGCATTGTATGTTCAGAACCTTTTGAAAACCACTCTCGTAGAGTTTGTCTCATCTCCTGAGATTGGTTTCTTGAAGAGCATGACAGGGAAAGTAGGCAGAAGCAAGGCACAGTTTATTTTTATGTTCTTAGAAGAAAATGCAGTTGAACCAACAACAAACCAAACATACGGTTCACTACTCAAGGATCTCTCCACAATCAAGTTATTCGCGTCCGGGATTCTTGTCCCGAAAGGGTACATATGGCCTGTCAATGCTCAAATGTACTTAGAGGCACCCACTACTGTTGTAGCTGATGCTCACAAGGCAGGGCTAGAAGTCTATGCTTATAATTTCGCAAATGACCAAATGGCGAGTTATAACTACAGCTATGAACCAACAGCTGAGTACTTGCAGTATATTGATAATTCCCAATTCTCTGTTGATGGGTTCCTTACAGATTACCCTTCCACTGCATCAGAAGCAATTGGTGAGATAATCTCAACTGGACTATTCTTTCTCAATATATATATGTATATATATATATATCTTAAGTTTGTGTCTGACTAAAGTGTTCTATCTCATGCAGCATGTTTGGCACATAACAAGAATGCAACCAGGCCTGTCAAAGGTAAGATACAAATTCATCAACTTTTTCACAGGAAGATATTTCTCGTCATAAAACAATTGGAATATACAGTAATACTATGTGCACAAAAGAAATTTGAAAATTAAAAATTAAAGAAATTTAATTATGAGAAATTATTGGATATGATATCACTATATAGCATAATTAATAGTTATGAGTTCGTGCAGGAAAACGAAAACCTTTGGTGATAAGTCACCATGGAGCAAGTGGATTTTACCCGGGCAGCACTGATCTTGCTTACCAGAAAGCAGTAGATGATGGAGCTGACATTATTGACTGCTCAGTACAGATGTCGAAGGATGGAGTTGCATTCTGCTCGAGTTCAGCTGACCTTGCATCAGCTACGACTGCAAAAGCAACTTTCATTGCTAAATCTTCTACAATCCCTGAAATTCAAAGTAACAGTGGAATTTTCTCATTTGATCTCACATGGAGCGAGATTCAAACCGTGCAGCGTAAACTTCTTAATACCACATCCAACTTGTTTCTGCATATACATACATGATTTTGAAAATGATTGTCTCCTATATCAATCTGCAAGAAGTTACCACCCAAAAAAAAGTCTGCAAGATGTGTGTATATCTATATAATAAAGTAAACGGTTTTTGAATCTTCAACATATTTTTGTCCTACTAGGACATCTGGATGGCTCAGATCTGTTCAAATTATAAAACCATGGCTGTGATATATTTTCCAAAAAATATCCTACATGTACATTTTCTATTTTTCCGCTTCTCTCTCTTACTTTTTTTTTTTCACCCATCCTTCCATGGTTCCATGATCCCACCTTCCTCCCTCTTTTATTTTTATTTTTTTAATTTTCTTCCGTTTTTATTTTTCTCTCTATTTGTTTATTTTTTTTATTTTCTCCTTTTTGTTCAATATATTTTACACATATTTCCATACAATGTATGTATGCCCCGTAATACACTAAGACATTACGAGCATACATACAATTTCCATATAATTATATAAGCAAAAGCAATATTGCATGTATGTCCGTGAAAATTATATGTATGTCAGGCACATCTATCTGTCTAGTTATATATTATATAAGCAAAAACGAGTTTTCATGAGGAGTTTTGTGAGAATTCAAAAATTTTATAATAAATTTGTGATTTTATCAAATTAAAAAATAATTTAAATAGTATTGAAATTACAAGGATATTCTAATCCTAACATTATTTACACTGTGCCTTTAGGCACGGGCATACACTAGTATATATATATGCCTGTTAATTTTGTGATGAAGATTTTTACCAAGTGACTTTTTCTCATTTCAGCTCTAATAGCAAGCCCATTCGCTACGAATGAGGGCATGAACAGAAACCCAGCATACAAGAGCAAGGGTAAATTCATTACTCTTGCTGAATTTTTGGAACTTTCCAAGGAGAAGAAAGTTTTTGGAATTTTGATCGAAATAAAGGTAAGTTCTTTGTTTGATGTAATCTAAGAAGCACGAACACTCCTAAAAAAGTAACGCACACACATTAGTGCAGCTTATTGTCAGCTAAAAAATGATAATCAAAAAGCAAAAATCAAAAGCACCCCTCCCTCAGTTTTCAAATAATCAATTATTTCCAGCTTATTTAAGCTATTTTTGCCTAAGTTGTAAATAGAAGCTGTACCAAATAATCTAGCACAAGCTCTTAGCATTTTAAAAAAAAAAGAAAAAAGAAGACAACTATAAGCACCATACAACCCCACAACTTTTAACTGTATGTACCTTTATCAAAGGCATTATCATTAAAGCTTTGCCTAATGTTTTGGTTTCATGTGTAAATTTGCTGTATGGAAATCTTACCTTGTATTGTTTAATTTCCCTCTCAGAATGCTGCCTACTTGGCATCAAAGAAGGGTATTGACTTAATTGACACTGTTTCCACTGCTTTGAGCAATGCTACTTTTGACAAGGAAACCACCCAACAAGTGTTGATCCAATCAGACGATGGTGGAGTCCTATCGAAGTTCAGCAATGTCCCAACTTACAAACGAGTATTCCTCATCGAAGAAACAGTAGGTGATGCACCAAAGCCGACAGTGGATGAAATCAAGAAGTTTGCCAATGCAGTTAACATCCGCAAAGGCTCCATCATTAAAATTTCCAATGATTTCACCATCACTCCTACTAACGTTGTTCAGGAGATGAGGAAGGCCAACTTAACAGTGTATTCCTCAGTTTTCAGAAATGAATTTACAGGGATTGCAATGGATCTTTTCTCAGATCCAATCATAGAGCTGGCAACATTCATTGCGCCGCCTTTCAGTCTTGATGGAATCGTAACAGACTACCCTGCAACAGCAATCACTTATCTGAGTAAGAACTACATGCACACATTCTTGTTGGATCATCAATGCTGTTTTGATTTTCATGTTTATCAAGCCATATTGCACTATTTCATTTATAAAAAGGCAAAGTTGTAATGCACAACGCAGGACTACCAAGCAGTCTCTCACTCACTGCCCAATTGATGGCATATAAAAATAAAAAAATAAAAAACTAACCATTGAGATATGGAATTCATGAACCCCAAAATCCCTTCATGACTTAATTACAAGTTCAAGAATGAAATAAAAGGGCAGATATAAATTCTGAATTGAGAAAAATACAATGAAACACAATAACATAAGATCATAAATCAAAGTAATGGTCAAACAAGAAGAATTTGAAGTCATTCTCAACAAGTTCATTTAGCAAGATCTTTGTGCATATTTAACGGATTTCCATTATTGTTGTTTGTTATGCAGAAAGTCCATGTTTCTACAGCGATGAAGATCTCGAATACAGCATCTTACCTGTTGTACCTGGTGCGATATTTCAGATGGTTCCAGAGGGAGTTGAACTGCCACCTGTAGGAGCCCCAGCGCCAGCTCTCGATGTTAAGGATGTTGTGGACCCACCTCTACCTCCAGTCTCCAATGTCTCTGCAGCCAATGTCACTGCAGCAGCAGCAGCACCTAATGCTGCAGCTGCTCCACCCCCAGAAGCCAAAAGCAGCCAGACAGCAAATGTTGCTAATTTTGGTCTCACACTGATTGCAATCATGGTGCTTAGTTTGCTTTCTGTAGCAAGTTAAAAAAGTTGATTGTTTTGGCATGGACGAGGAACTCCCGATTCTTTTCCCTCAAATGTTAATAACATTTGAGATTGTATTGCAGTAAATTATCTGGGGCTAGTTTATACATTTAAGTGGCCCAACAATCTCAATCTATCATGCAACATTGGCAATAATTAAGTTGAAAAAAAAAAAAAACAAGTTATTGGATTCTCATAATCATTCTACATGAAATGGAAATTATATTTGTAAACAAAAAAAAAAATGGTAAAATAGCATTTTCCTTTATTGAATTGAGCAAACAGTTACTAAAGTCTCCTATAACACATCACCTACCCTTCTCTTTTCTTTCTTTTTTTCCCAAATTAGTTTGGTGGTTTGTGCCTGGTAGCACTTGTTTAATTTTCTGACTTTCATTTTCTGAACTACTACTACTGCTTAATATACTGTCCTACTCTTTTGTTCCAATTTGTCACAAGGCAGGGATGTTTGGTTTCTCAATCTTATAAGTCATACTAACATCTGATTGACTTTGATGTTTAAAGTCACCCCTTTGGTTATTGTGATGTCTCCTTAATTAAAAAAGAAAGTGGAGTTCTATAAATAAATTTGTCAAATATCATCTGAAGTCACAACATAACCATCTCTATGACTTAACATGAGCTTCTTGCAAAACAATAAAAGTTAGATACCAAACAGAAACATGTCAATGTCTTCTTAGTGTAAGAGAAAGAAAGAAAGAAAAAAGCAAGTAGATTCTGCATTAGCTTTTCTTTTTTCACTTGAATGAAAAAGTAGTCTTTAGAATATTTCAAAGTGTTATGTGCCAACGATTGGGCTGTCATTAAAGTAAACAAACGGCCAAAGTTTTTAGTATGTTAACACATTTTTTTGCACATCAACATTTTTACATATTTTTGTACACTTTTCACACATTTTATACAATTTACAAGTTCATCAAGGCTAATGACTGACCACCAGCTGGGCAAACATTAGCATTTCCTATTTCAAAACCTGCCAACACCAAATATACATAGAACATGCACTGTATTTCTGAGTCCGATCTTGTTACTGTAGAAACAAAATAATGAAAATAAAAAATCTTATATCACATTTCAGTCCTTACATCTTCCTATCAGAGCAAGTATGATGCCGACTATGTCACCACCGATTAATGCCTTCAATAATCTTAGCTTTTGGGGTGTGTAAGGTGGGTACCTTGTCGACGAATCTCCTTCAAAACTTCTGTAAAGCACTGCTTTTTTGTGGCTAAAAGCATCAAAAGAGAATTTACCGTGGTATGAACCCATCCCACTCTCCCCAACTCCTCCAAAAGGTAAGGTGGAGACTGTGACCTGCATTTTGTAGCTTATGCATCATTTTCATAGAAAATTAAAGCTTACTAATAAGAAAAAATAAAACAACGCCCAATTAGTACACGTTAATGTGTGTTTAGGAGGAGAAAGATTGAGTACACACCTAATTTTTAACATAATGCACAAAGTAATGGCCCTAAGACTTGAACCCATAACCTCAAAGTTATTAGGCCAAGTCTTAACATTGAAGCAATGGTTACCCTTAATAATAAGAAAAAATGTTGAGGATAATACAGGATGCATTTATGTGTCTTGCTATGACAGTACACTATTCCTGTAATGTGAAAGAAAGTTGGCAAATTCATTATGTATGAACGTGTGCCAGTAGATGTGTATAATGGATGCACGCAAATAGTCAGAAACTTGGCAAATTTAGTACCGTGTAGAATCTTATAAATTAAATAAAGGCAAAACTTCATTTTACCCCCTATGTTTTACTCTATGTGTAGTTTGCCCCTCTGTCATTTGGAAATAAGCACACAACCTCCCTATAGTTTATGGACTAAAGTGCACAGCAAGTATGAAATATGAGCTTGGACAAATATAAGCTTGGACATAAGGGGGTTATGTGTTCATATCCAGATGTCAAAGCGGGTAAACTGCACGTGGAGTAAAGCATGATGGGGTAAAATGCATTTTGACTCCCAAGAAAATGACAAAAATGCCCATGGTTTGTTGAGAGGCTCAGATGGATTCATTAGCATTGGCTTATGCTCTTTAGTTAATAAAATTACCATTATTTATATATGAAAAGGGTATTTTAGTCTTCTCGTTTAAGCGACGGTGCACTTTAGTCGACAAACCAAGGGGAGTAGTGGGCTTATTTCTAAATGTCAAAGTGGTAAACCTCACAAGAAGTAAACCATATGGAGGTAAAGTAAAATTTGCCCTTAAATAAATGCTCCTTTAAACTAAATATGTACATTCTGGTTCAAAAAAAAAAAACTAAATATGTACATTAATCTACCTTTTGAAATCAAATTTAGAAGCTTGGAACTACTTCCCAATCAATACAGAGGTTTTACAGTTCATTTGCAAGGAGCGTGTTCAACACCTAACAGCTCCTTTCTTACGTTGGCAGATAGCAGCTCAAATCCAAATCACTTATCATGTCATTTCCAGTGAGTTCGTAATTTAAAATATGTCTAGTTTAACTTAGGTGATCTAGAACAAGGAATCGTTCACATGGAATGGGACAGAAAATCCAATATCGAGTTCTAGGGAGGGCATAATTACTTGTAGGATAGTGTCATTGATAACCATTCCTCCAGAAGAAATGTTCTTCACGAAGTCCTTCTTCAGCCCCTCATTATTCGTAAAAAGATATGCGGCAAGAGGCTTTGGCCTTGAGTTTATTACAGCAAAGCTATCTTCCAAATTTTCAACCTACACCAAACAAAAAGAAGCATAATAAAATATTCAATATTTCATGATTCAGTTTCTGGAAATATACATCTTCATTTAGAGTGAAAGTGACTGCAGGAAACAATGCAAAACTGGGCAAACTAAGAGGTTACTTGGAAGTGCTAGATTAGTATACTTTTTGATTTTTTGTGAAAAAAATGTAAAATATGGGTTGGATTTAAAGTGATGTGGTAGAGAGGTAGATGTGACTTAAATAAAATGATTGTGACCTAAATAGAATAATATGTTAAAATAGTAAGTGCTATTTTAGTGCATGTCAAACAACTACTAAATGAAATAAATGAGAGTCCGGTTCCTCTGAAGAAAATTATTTAGTTAATTGTAAAGTAAACATATTATTGGACCATGTGTGCCTATCTTCTTACCTCGTAGTAATAATAAAATATTGAATATTTAAAAATTTGAAAGATATTGAATCAATATTTATTGGACCATGTGTGCCTATCTTCTTACCTCGTAGTAAACATATTCCATATTTAGTAATAAGGTCATGTTCTGAAGTGATTGTGTATGTGTGTGTGCGCGCGAGAGAGAGAGAGAGCTAAGACCCATATATTATATTCATTGACTAAAAAGTAAGGACACAGACACGTGGCAAGACATGGACATTATGACCAACAATTTTAAAAAATGCAAACACGGCACGTAAAGGACACATACAAAATATATAGTATTTTATATTTATTATATATCATATATACGTATATGTCATTTATAGATAACAAAAACAATGCAACATAACACTAATTCTAAAGCCTAATAAAGTAGGAAGGTTTAATTGGTATGAATCTATATTGTTTTTCTTTTCATTGGATCCCAAGTTATTTTCTTAAAACTTGTAATGCATTCTATGTATGTTTGAACAATGTATATGTAGATCTCCTAAGTGTTCAGATCTATAAAAAAAATAGTAAGATATACTTGAATGTGTGTTTTGTTGGGATTTATTCCACATCCCACCAATGCAAATGGAAGCACACTCACGCACACACCAAAAAAATAATCACATACAAATTTACGTGATTCAGCCCAAATTGCCTACATCCACGAGAGAAAACTTCCACTATGAATAAAACAGAGAATACATATGAGATAGTCAAAACACTCAAAACCTACACCACTACCCAAACCCCATGCTCAAGGATAGTTGAGCCTTTGCTCACTCTGGTGCCCACGGTAATTTTTCTCTCACCCATTTTTTTTAATAAATAACCGAACTTTATTAAAAAAGTATCAAAATTATACAAAGAATACAAAAAAGAAACATCCCACAAAGGGACAACAAAACTAAGAAAGTAAATCCTCCACAAAATCTACAAAAGCAAAGGCATCCGAATCAACTAAACCCATAACCCAACTATACAATGTCATAAGAAGCCACCCTAAAACCGCAGTCCAAAAAAAGAAAGCTTCCTTAGATGGCATACCCACCCCTCAAACACACTTCCAATGAAACATAACAGCAGCATCATATGTAAGGCTAGAATAAAACAAAGACACCAAGAAGATCCCTTTAGACCTTGGCCCATCCCACACCAAAGAGTCCTTCTCTTCCCCCACCCCACATCTCGACCCATACAACTCTATTTTTTCCCTCACCACTCAATCAATCTGTCTCACAAGAAAACCATATAGTCCACATAACTATTTATAATAATCTACCCATGAGAATCCTAGTTCCATACAATTAGTTAATCAAATCCTACACATATTAGGTTTCCTAGTAGATTCCACACTCCACTATCCTAACCCAAATATATGTATAAACCAACCTACTAACTGTATAGGACCCACTTTTATCACATGGATAGACTAATCCTAACATGTTTGACATGCATTGGAAGTATCCGATTGGTATCTATATCTGACAAGTGACTGACATGAACACGACACCTTCTTAGAAATGTCTGTGTTTCTTAGCACATTGAGAGATGGACAAGGAAAGAGACTTCTTTAGTTTGCTCTTGTTTGTACCAGTTGCTATGCAATCACCAGATGCAGACCAATCAAAATTTTACTTTACAATTAACTTCAAAATTTAGCTTTGTATGATTTGAACTCAAGATGAAAACAATGCCTTGGAGTAGCTATGGACAAAAGATACTCTGCTCAAAGTTTGCAAAATGAACTGTAAAAAATACAGTCCTTACTGTGACAATGGGTAGTAACGGCCCAAATATCTCCTCCTCCATTATCGGAGAGTCTTCTGGAACATCCAAAAAGATGGTTGGAGCTATCTTTCTGCAATGAATAAAACAGTGACCATAGAATATGATACATCCAACAATTATCTTAGACTCAACAAGAAGTCAAAGTAGGCATATTGGAAATAGATTGCAGAACTCACAATTGGTTTTCAATTCTTTGCCCTCCAAGTACTATCTTATCAGATACTTTATCCTCATCCATAAGCCTTGATAAGCGTTTGAAGTGGTGTAAGTTCACAATACGAGATAAGTCTTTTGATTCCATCGTATCCTCTCCAAAGAATACCTTCAGTTCTGATCTTAGAGACTCTATCTATTATCAGACAGACAGACACTTATCAAGAGATGTAGGCTAGGCTACAGAGATCAACACTTTGATTTGTGATGAGTGAGACCTCTTACCAACTTTGGAGCAAAAGCTTTCGTGGTTATTAAATAGTCAGGAGCAATGCAAGCCTGTCCGCTATTGCATGCCCACTTACCTGCTATTATCCTCCTCACGGCTACCTTAAAATGATGAGGATAAAATTCATGTTATTGTATTGGGAAAAAAGGCAGAAAAATGAATTGCCCAACTAAATTTTTGTAAGGTACCATTGCCCAAGCAAGCAGTATGATAAATTGAGTTTCTTACTTCTACGTTAACATCTGAATCTACAACAGCAGGGCACTTCCCTCCAAGTTCCAAACTTACTGGAGTAAGGTGTTTTGCAGCAGCAGACATCACAATCCTTCCAACTCTTCCACTACCTGCATGCATAACTTGAGGATTACTACATAGACTATAATTTATTGTAAGAAATAGAATTAAGAAGCAATGTCATTGAAGATCCACGTTAGAAAAATCTAAATTTTTTACCAAAAAAAGTGGTGAAAAGAATGCAAAAACCAAGAGTGTGAATTTTTTTTAATAACTTTTATTGGAAGTTGCTTTCAGAAGGAAAGGAACTATTGGAAACACCTAGAAGGGAAAGTCTAGTTCTTCATCCACTTCATTAGTATTTTTCATTGAAAAGTTAAATCATTTTTTGACAATGAAAGTTTGAGAATACAGATAACTGCTAGGACACTTCATTAGCTGCATTCTCCCCGCATGTATCTCCCAAAGAAATAGGTATTGGTACACACATGTCGCACCGAATGTGAGCGTAAAATTGTGGGGGATCTGAAAAATATGGAACCTAAACATGCTACAACAGCTGAAATTAATAAGAGAAAAAACCAAACACAACATCAACATCAACATTGTCAGCCTAGGACTACCTTGCAGGGAATTCAAGAAACAGATTTAACTATTAACTAAAGGAGCTACTGCATACTTGGAACAAAAAAGACTCAGCGTCAAAGTTTTTTTTCAATAGATTAGTCTGCTATACAACCACAGATAGACTAACAAATTCCAAAAGTGCATACACACGTGACACAATAACCACTGACCCACAACAAATGCACATACGTAAATACAAACACCTCAAAACTGAAGGTATTTTGTAAAGAATGGAAAAAATTCCAATGTCTTAGCATTATATTACAGAGAAATTACAAACAATAATTGAAGGTTAACAACCTGTATAGAATATTTTATCCCACTTCTGCTCCAGTAAAGCAGATGTTTCAGCAACAGCCCCTTCAACAACTCTTATGGCTGTATTGTCCACATACTCCTCTAATAATTTTGCAAGCACTGATGATGTGGCTGGAGCAATTTCTGATGGTTTGAGAACAACTGCATTACCTGCTGCAATGGCTCCAATGACTGGATCAAGAGATAACACTGAAAAGAGGGAGAAAATCTTGTCAAAAAGGAACCAAATTCACTTGAGCAGGCATTGATATGAAAAGAACAAGAGTTCATTATGAGAGAATTCAAATCAACAACATCTAGAACCCAAAATTGAACAAAAGAAACCAACAAATTACATTTGGAATTTTCTCATGGATTATGTCGTGGTACAAAAAATAAGGTTTAATAACTAATCTTTACGCAATTAACAAGTAGCTTAGTTGATTGTTCAAATTTTGGTTAGGCTTGATTAACGGAGACCAAAAGGTGTGTAATGTCCTTTGTTCATAGTTAATTACTTCAAATTTGGTTAGCCTGTTTTCATACTCTACATTCGTGGTTCCCTTATCAAATTAACACTAAGCATTAATTTCGTGGTTCTGAGTAAAGTGGAGGGGAGAGTGGAGTATAGTTGGGGCACAATGTTTTTGGTACATTGTCTGAAACATTGCACTCTGCCTCTGGTCAAACCTTAAAACTTGACGATGAAATTCAAACTCAACAGTTAAACATGACAAATGCTAATATGCAAAAGCACAATCAACAGATTATGAATAGTTCGTAGAGAAACTAGATTTGATGTGCATTAAGACAACATGAGACAAAGTGAAACATCAATACGCTTAAGGGTCTATTTGGTTTATGGATTTAGGGAGGGAAAGTAAAAGAATACCTAGAAAAAAATTATATTATCTTTTGGTTTGGCCACCTTGGCGAGTAGGGAGGAAAATAAGACAAGATGAAGAAAAAAAGAAATCCTTACATTTACATATCACTTTTCTATCTCTTTTACTTGATTTGGACCACTTGTTTAGAATGTTTTTTGCATATTAAATGTTTTTAAGTACGAGAGAAAATAAGAAGGAAATATTTTTTTTCTATGGTTGTGCAAACTACCTTCGGGAAAGTTTGAAATTCCTGAAGGAAAAATCTATAAGCATCACATTTTTTTATATAGCATTAATGTAGCATGAAAGGTGACAAATGATTCAGCAACATGAAACCTACTCTGCTTCTGCTATATTATCCTTCAAATTTACTAAAAAAAGTTGCTCAATGGGAATCCCTCCAAAATTTTCCAAAGTCGAGAATAAATATATGATTGAGATTAATAATGGTTTCTAATCCAATGTAAACTTATTTTTGCATTCAACAAACCTGCCCTGGAACAGATGTAGAAGGTAATGAAGAGTTGTAAAATGATGCATGCATACAAATGATACCTTGTTTCCAGCATGAAATTTTCAAATTTATAAAGTTACATCTAACAAAGAAATATATTAATGAATTTTCAATCTTATTTCAGGAAACTCTGACCGAACGAGAATGTGTTCGTATGTATGTGTCAGATATCAATCCATCCAATATCAAACATGTAAGACACATATATTATACAATTACTTGTGCCACCTGATGTCCCACAGAGTTACTTCACATAGTTCACTCATTTTCAATTATCCTCATAACATTGCCCTTGAAATGGTTTAAAACCCAACAAAATGGCAACAAGCATGAGGTGATTATCAATATGATGTAGACAACTCGAAGTGGATAGGCAAGAACAATACAACAAGACGAGAAACAATATAATAGAATCACATCTAACACTATTTTTTTATTTGATTCCTTGATTCTATTCTTCTTCTTTTTTTAATTCTCTTAATTTATTAATGCTGTGTTTGGTTGGGGATTTGGGAAGGATTTGGAAAGGGAAAGGAAAAGGTATGTGAAACTAGGTGAAATATAGATATGTTTTATTCACATTTGACCTATCTTTTCTATTTTCCTTTCCAAATCTCTCTCTAAATCCACCAACCAAACACAACATAAAGGAAACCGAAACTAGATTTTTTTGTTACGTACAGAAAGGGTAGTTCCATGTTGAAATGACCAACACAACTCCAAGAGGTTCTGACACAATTTCTGCTGATGATGGATAAGTTGCCATGGAAGTTTTGACCTGAAATGCCGAGACAGAGAAACATGCATTAATGATGTTCAATTGTCAAACTACAAGGCCTTTGAAAACAAGACTCCTAATTACTTTTCTGAACAGGAGCATGGGCTTCAGGCAATTACCTTTTTTGGCATCATCCAATGTTTCAATTCTTTAAGCGCTAATTTACAAGAGCTTTTAGTCATAGAAATCTGCATAGCAATTCACATGACCAGAATCTATTTGATGGATGAGATGAGAGATCAGGTAAAAAAAAAAAAAAAATCGGTTTGTTTGTTCGGAAAATATTTTTTGGAAAACGAAGGTCTAACGGAAAACATTTTATGTGATCAACGAAAAAACAAGCCTATATGGACAGAAAATGTTTTCCAATTTAAAAAGACAGAACGTTTTTTGAACAAAAATTTTACCAATGTCACCACACTACCACCACCACTCTCACCTCCACCACCATGCCACCATCACCATGTCCAATGGCACCATCACCATCGCTGTCACCACCACTGCCACCCCACCACCTCCACCTTTGTTCCACCACCATCACCACCACCAAACATAGAAAAATATTTTCCATTAGAAAATGTTTTCAAACATATTTGTAGCTATTCCATGTTATGTGCTCGCCTAATAACATATATTTAAGTTTATGTGTGCTCTTTGTATTCACTGGGTCTAATTGTGAGAGTCTTTTTTGTTTTTGAAGGGTCTGAAACATGACATACATTTTCGAAAAATTAAGTATGAAGGAAGAGAGAGGGGGGGTACAGAATGAAGGGATAGAGAGAGAGAGAGAGACCTCGGAGATGAAAGCTTCTTGTTGGGGTTTGGAGAGGTCGTTGTGAAGAGCTTGAATGATGTCATTCTCTTTCTCATCAATCATCTTGGAGATACTCTTTAACTGTGTGACTCTCCACTCGTAGCTCTTCGTGTTTCCCCTGTTGAAGCACTCTCTCATCTCCTTCACCATCGCACCTGCTCTTTCTCCATCCAATTCAAACCTCTGCTTCTCTTCCTCCTCCTCCTCCGCCATCACTGACAGAGTCGCAGAGCACCACCACCTAATTCCACACCAAAGAATCAAACAAACAAACACACACACACACACACACACACACACACTCTGTTTAACCACAGAGAGAGAGAGAGAGAGAGAAAGAGAGAGAGAGATACGCACGAATGGGAACTGAGGAAGCGAGTTCGATGGGTTTGGAGTGAAACTCTGCTTTTCCAAAAGACTGTGTTCTTGCTCTTGCTGGCGCAACCGCTAATATTCAATCTCGGCGCCCTGCTCAAAATCACCAATAGTTATAGGGAGAATTACCTTTAAAAATAAAAAAATAAAAATAAAAATAAAAATAAAAATTGAGTGTATTACGCGCATCTCAACTAAGGTCAAGTTTGACATGACCTAAATAATACAAAAAGTCAAAAAAGTTATAATTTTATTTAAGTCACATCATGTTATTTAAATCACATCACATATCTAACACATCACATCAAACCCAACCCCAAACCCAATCCATATAAGCCAATAAATCAAAAAGTACACTTTTTTTAAAACATCCCAAACCAATCATAAATTCGAACATGTAACAATCTGTGTTAAGTTTGGAGATTTAAGGAAAATTTGGAAAGATAAAAGACAAAAAAAAAAAAATTATATATAAAATTAAATAAAATATAAATATATTTTATCCACATTCTATTTTTAAATCACTTTTTAAATTCCTTAACTAAACATAATTTTAAAACTTGTATGTTTGACCCTTGTTGATTTGGAATCCACCACCTCTTACTTGGTAAGGCTTTTAATTACTTTATTCACTCACTAAGCCAAATTCCTTGAATTGGGAAAGTTAGTAGGGTCCATTTGGAAAGAGCTAAAATGGATTTTTTTAATTATTTTAATCACAAAAGATAAAAGAGGCTATTATAGTTAAAAAAAACAAAACATCACATTCAACCCATAATCATTACAGTATTCTCTCACAAAAAAAGTCAAAAAAATCAAAAAGTCCTTCCCAAATCAAGCTTTTTAGCCCAGGTGTAGACGTCCCCAAACGTCCCGGAAGGGAACCTCCCGTTTTGTTCATTGGGCTCACTACAGTTCAAGACTCAATGTCACAGTCCTGTATCTAATCTCGCAGAGTGCAATGCAAGACCGATGAATCATCAAAGAGTCCAAATCTAGTAAATCATTTTTTAAAACAGATTTTTTAAAAGAAGTGCCAAACATGGACTGCTTCCCCAGTAGAATCGCTAGAAACTGTAGATGTCCCCGAACGTCCCGGGAGAGAACCCCCCGTTTTGTTCATTGGGCTCACTACAGTTCAGGACTCAATGTCACGGTCCTATATCTAATCTCGCAGAGTACAATGCAAGATCGATGAATCATCAAAGAGTCCAAATCTGGCAAATCGTTTTTGAAAACATATTTTTTGAAAGAAGTGCCAAACATGGACTGCTTTGCCAGATACAGAGTCGCCACCTAAATATTTATTTTGGGGGAATTTAGGAAACCCCGACTCGTGCCTAAGCCACGTATCCGTCATCATCAAAGTTGTCTCGGCTCAGGAACTTGGGTACGATTGGGGAAGGTCACTTCGTGAGCACCCCCGCTCGCTCGATCAAAGATCGGCCTCTACTAACCATGATATCAACTTTTGAAAACATTATGCGTTCATATTCCGGTTATTAGCCTAGATTTACTATGTGATGCGCACAGTATACAAGTATAGACTGGATCGACTGAATTGGAACAAAACATCTCATGTTTGTTTTGAAAAGCGGTTTGCTACTCGCAAGTAGGCTTAAAATGCATATTTTGCCACCCTCAGATGGGCTTTAGAAAATATGATTTTGCCACTCTCAAGTGGGCTTAAAATTCACAGTCAATGCATTATTCCAATTTAGACAATCCAACCTTCACCCACAGGCATTCAGGCAGGTATATCACATAAGCAGTTGGCCTCATGGTAAACATGCTATCATGGCAGTCACTCATACACATGCAAGGATGTTAAAGCATAAACACTTACCAAGTACTCCAAGCCAAAACAGAAGCTATGTTAGAAATCCATGCATGATCCTAACTATGCTGAAATGGCTAATGCAACACATGCAAAATGCAACTACAATAGGCTCGGCTATTCTAAAGATGGCATGCGAAATGCTACAATTAACAAGTATTCAACTCGGAATTGAAATACAATGCATTTAGTATGATGCGCCGAGCCCGGTGCATGCAAGACAGATGAATGAATGCAAACATGCGAGCATAAGTATGCTAATTGAAACGTGCCCTAATCTAAAGGGAGAAAGATGCGGGGTTGGAAGACATACATCATACACACGCACACTTATTACAATTGTGCCCTCGCTCGGAGGGTCCGAATAAATAATACAGTCCGAATAAATAATTACAATCCGAATAAATAATTAAATATTACAAAACCCTAATTGACAGATTAACTAGGAAAGCAAGTAAATTAGCATGCAAGCTAAATGGACCGCCTCAGCTCTGTTCCGAATGATGAAAGATGCATACATGCTCAAGCTGCCTCGTCAGGAAATTCCTCGCAATGCCCCGATTTGCCTCTGTTTGCAATTAATCCCGGAATGCTGTGCAGAGCTCTAGAAGGCTGTTGATTTATGGTTTGCTGCAACAGAGAGCAAGAAAGGGGCATGGCAAAGTATTTTCACATATGTATGCACACCTCGATCCTCGTGCCACCAATCACGCATCTCGATGCATGATGGCCGATGAGTCGAATTGCACGACTCGATGTGAAATGAATGCACATATAAACACAACAAGGCCTAGACTCCATCATGGGTAATCCGGAGTGTCGGCGACCGGGAATTGAGACACGTTTCGTCACTTGGAGTACGAGACGCCCCTCATTTCCCGTGTTTGGACTAAATCCTACTCCAAACACAATGTAATATGCATGACATGCATGAATGCGACTCTAACATGCAACCTAGATGCAATGCCACTGAATGATGCAAACATACAAGGGATGACATGCAAACATGCTACTAGCATACACAATGCTATGAAATGATCAATGGCATACTCAATGCAAGATGATTCTATATGGCATACGCAATGCACTAACATGCAACCTAGCATACGCAATGCTATGGACTAAAATGGCATACACAATGCAAGATGGACTTACACTAATATGAGTGGACCTCTGTCACACTCACATCAGTGGCCATATGATGAAAATGAGACAACCGAAATACATGCAAACATGCACGAATGCAAAGGGCCGATCCTAAGGCACAACATACAACTCTAACAAGGCATGGCAAGGAATGAAATATGGCATAGGATGGCACATGATACAGCTCTAAAATGGCATAAAAGATGGTCCCGAAACATGCAAGTATGTCACACAATGCAAGCTAGATGGCACAATTACCGAAATTAGTGAAGTGCGTCACACTAGAAGTACACAAAGCAATGCACCAGTGGAAAAACCAACCCCAAACAGACCCTAGGCAGGTCTGAAACAGTGGGGAAATGGCCTAAAATGATGGCTCAGAATGCAAAGAAATGGAGCTCATTCAATGGTCGGCAAATGAGGCATACAAGCCTGACTCTCAAACGCATTTAAAGAGTATAAAACATGGGAATATGGCATTCACATAAGCTCTGAAATATGATGCAAAATGACCCCAAAGCATGAAAACACCTCAGTATATGCATGCAATGGACCTCAAATCTCAAAGCTAGGCAAGTGTATTGAACTACAAGCATACAAAACAAGCATCATTCGACCATGAAACCCAAAAACAGAGCTAGGGCAGTCCAAAATATGCACAAAATCAGTTTAAGGCATAGTCAAAATGTGCTAGAATCAAGGGTCAACAAAGCATGTAAAGAAAGCTAGTGAACCATGAGTTGTACTACAACTATATGAAGCATATGAGTGCTCACCAAACCAGCCAAAAATAGAACTCTGTCACGACCCAAACCCGCCCTTATAGGTTTGGCACCGTAACCGGCCAGTAATCCGAGGATTACCTACGGCCTCTGAATAGATTAACAAAATATAAGGGGCTAGCGGAAGCAATTAAGAATATACAACGTCCATTGAGTTGTGCAGACTTATATGAGACAGAAAAATTTTAAACTTTTGGGATTTTAGTTCATGTCTAAAAGGTTTATGGATTTGAATTAGGTTCAATTTTGAGAATCATTCTTAATTTGAGAGTTGATTTTGGAATTAAAGGGAGTTTTGATTTTATTATGAAAACTAGGAATTTGTTTAATCCATGCATATGATTTAATTTAAAAGGTTTGTTCCATTTAAGTATATTTTAGAAATTGAGTTAAGTTGAATTTCTAAGAAATTGATTTGTGTAATTTATAATTAAGTTGATTTTGTTATTAATAATAAAATTGGGCCTATTTGTATTGCATACATCATGGATTTTGAAGGATTTGGATTAATTCAATCTCATATTTTGAAGAGAGAAATGAAATGTTTTATAAACATCAAGTTTATGGAAAATTAGAATTAATCCTAATGTTAGATAAAGTGTTGATTTCATAATTAGATTTTAATCCATACTTGTAAATTGAGATTAAACATATTTTGGGGCATCTATGGTTATGGATTAAATTGAGGTTATAAATTAAGCTAAGTCCAAGATTATGGAAACTAGTTGAAAAATTTATAAGAATATAAAACTAGTAATTTTGATGCCAATTTCATGCATGTGAATAATGTTCTAAGGAGTTTGTGACTTAATAATGAATAATAAGCTACTAGTCAACATAGATTAGTCAGTTAAAGAATGAATCATTGAGCCAGTGGTAATTGTTTAATAAGCCAAGTAAAGGATCAATCTATTTGGAAAAGAAGGACTTAGTAATGACAGAATATGTGAAATAAGAACCTGGCTTATTTAAATGAGAAAGAATAAACGTAGTGGAACTTCGACTATAAAGACTAGAAAGGACAAGTTTAATCAAGGGAGTAATATTGTATTTCAATGTGTATATGTTATATATTTGTGTAGGTCACGCGCCATTGTCTGCCCGATTTATCTGATATATCCAGTTTATCTGATTTGCCTCTGTAGCCCTCTGTAAGTAATAACTTTGTAAAGTTATGTTCAATGTTATGTATTTTCAGTATACTATGATACGAAATGATTGGTTCTTGAAAAGCTATGATATGTTGGAAATGAATGAATGAATGTCCAGTTTTCTGAAAGGTATTTGTGGCACCCTTAGTCCGGATAGCCCTCGCCCGGGGGTAACAATACCGTGGCCTATGGCCCTTGCCTGGGGGTAACAATACCATGGCTACTTGCGCGTAAGATATGGACCGTTGTGGTCGTTGGTACCAACTTTGTTGTGGTCTTAGGACCTACCTGTTGTGGTCTTCGGACCTGCCTGATCTGATAGCTAATGGGTGTACCACATATGATCTTATGCAAAATCTGAATATGAATAAAAATATGAGCATGTATCTGAACCTATATCTGATTTGAAATTCTGAATATGCATAAGACTCTATTTCTGATAAGATTGTGTTTCTAATATAAACTCTGCGATGGACATCATTCATTAAACCCTTTACTCTGTTATTATTCACTGGGCTTTAGCTTACTGTATTATTTATGTATGTAGGTGATCAGGCGCGTGACTAGACTTAGAGGCTTCTGTCTAGAATCTGTTTTGTCAGCCAACCCATGTGCCTCCCGTGGAGGTTCTGGATATGTTAAGTGTTATCGTTATGTAATGTAAAGTTTAAGTTATGTTTTCTTGTTTGGTTCTTCAAGTCATGTGTATATATATATGTAAATAAAAAGTTTAAAATTTTTATGTCTCATATAAGTCTGCACAACTCAATGGACGTTGTATATTCTTAATTGCTTCCGCTAGCCCTTTATATTTTGTTAATCTATTCAGAGGCCGTAGGTAATCCTCGGATTACTGGCCGATTACGGTGCCAAACCTATAGGGGCGGGTTTGGGTCGTGACAAGTATGCCATGCCAAAATATGCCCAAAAACCCACTGAAACTCAGTCAATGCATGCAAGAATGATAGGCTCCTTTGGAGGGCCATGCAAGGGGTTGTTCTACACATATAAGATAGACATCCAAAATGGCAAAGCCACCTTTGGACAGAGGTTATGAGGGCCCTAAAACTCATCAAAAATGGCCTGAAATGAAGCTAGGAAGCATGCAAGTAAAAGCCCCTTGGAAAGGCCTTGAATAGGATTGCTCTACATATGCATCATAGACATTCAAAATGACCAAAAGGGCTTTGGACAGAGCTAATGCAGGTCATAAAACTCACAAATAATGGCCTGAAACAAGGCTTCAAAACATGCAAATAGGGGCTCATTTGTAAGGCCAACAAAGCTAGTAAAGAGAACAAGGGGTGAGAATGTCACCCCTCTCTGATTTTGAGGCTCAAAAACACATATTAGCCACTGAAAATCCATTGGATTTCAGTGGCCAAAAGGTCAAACCAAGGCCAAAACAAATGCTCTAATGCATAGCTCAAAACATGAGGAAATGAAGCATGCAAGGGGGTAGATAACTCCCAACAGAAAAATGACCTTAATCAAACTTGAAGAGGAGCTCAAAAAAAGAATTTTTTCAGTTTATGACAAAGCCTAAATATGCTTGCAAGATAGGCTAAGAAATGGATCAAAATAATGCTACAAAGAGGGAAATGAAGACTTACCCTTGTAGAGAAGACCTCCAGCAACTTCTGGACCAATGTAGCAACCCTTCAACCTCTGAGAACAGCTCCAAGGTGCTTGGATGGATGGTGGGAAGGTTAAGCTAAGGGTTGGTGTATGATAGGTCAAGAACTATGGAGTTTTTGGAGGCAATATAGAGATACAAGAGGGAGATATATGCATGTATGCTCCAGCATTTTTTTCAACCCTTGCAATGGAAGAGGAGGCCTCCCTTTATAGAGAATAGAGGCCAAAGCTTCTCTTGGAAGCTTCAAACATCCTCCATACACGTGTATGGAGGATGCATCAAATGGCTCCCAGCTGGCATAGCTGGAACACATTCAATGAGAGCAAAAAGCAGGAAGCAGGCTGACCAGTTAAGGTGGTTGGCCGACCAAGGGTCAAAAGGTTCAAGAAGAAAAGCTGGTCGGCCAGCCCAGATTGGTGGTCTCCTAGGTGAATGCAACACAATGGTGGTATGGGAGACCCGAAATTGTGGCTCAAAAGTTAGGGTGACCAAGGGGTCAAAAGGGTCAAGAAGAAAAGATGGTCGGCCATACCAGATCGGTGGCCTCCCAGATGAATACAACACAATGATGGTATGGGAGACCCAAAATTGTGGCTCAAAAGTGAAAGAGACCACCCTCCTGCTAAGAAAAATCGGCCGACCGGGGAAAGGTGGTCTCCCACCCTACTATCACCTTCCTAACAATGAAACTAGGGTCCATGCCAAAAATGAACCCACACCGATGCAAAATGAGAGTTCGGGGGCCAAAACGCGCAGCCGAAGGCCCCGAAAACTGACTATTAGGCACCGGAGGTGGCGTACGACCACAAAGGTGGTCTCCCGGGCCACAGTGTCTCTCTAGGGAGAGGGAACAAGGTGTGTGCCAAAAATCGGAGCAAACGGAGGTAGTTAAGCGGTCCCGAACCAAGCCACACGGCCGACGGCTCCGAAAACCGAAAACTGGTCTCCAAACGGGAATAGTGGCCTACGACCACGAAACGTAGCCTACGGCCACTGAGAGATGGTCTTCGAGACCTCTCCTTCCCTTCGGGAAGAGAAAACAGAGAAAACAGGACCTGGTTCGCAAACCAAGGCAAAGCACAAAAGAGTCCCGAAGTCCGGAGACAAGGCTCTCAGCCGAGACTCCGCAACCTCAGAACGAGCACAATATGCATAATCACCGAGCGCTCAGTTGGCGACGTCTGAGTCTTAAGGTCTGTCAAAAATGGAGTGTCTACACCAGGCTAAAATAGCCAAAAAAGTCAAAAAGCCAACCCACTTCCCAAACCAACCCTAAGCCTTCATTTGAGATATAGGTTAACTTTTTGAATTTTTAATTATTTTAGTATAGAATTAAAAAGTCTTGTTTGGGATGAACTTTTAATTTTTTTTAACTTTTGTGAGAACAAAAATTAAATGATTATGATTTAGATCAATGTTTAGAAACCTGGACTGGACCAGCCGGTCAGACCGGTTGGACCGACAACCGAACCTTGTTCTGGTTTGAAAAACCCTCTAAACCCGAACATAGCTCAAAACCAGTGTAAAATGAAAGAACCGTAAGAACCGTCGATTCAACCATCAAACCCGGTGACCCAGACTAGGTTTTAAGAACTGACTAGTTTTCTTCATCTTTCTTTTCCCTTCTCTGCTGCTTTATTTCTGTCTCTTTTGCTTCCCTTTTTTGCTGCTATGTTTCTTAAGCTGCTTAATGCTTATTTTTATAGTCATTATTATGTCCAAACAAAATAAAAAGTATTGAGACAAAAAAAAGTCAATGATGGAATAGTAATATAGTATTAAATATTTTAAAATTTTCATAAATATATTTTATAATAAATTTCTAATTTCGTAGTTGTTAGTTAATAGTTTGGTGAACTAATTTTTTGATTATATATTCTGGCACTCATCTTATAAAAATAAATATATGTATACTCATCTTACAAATGTTTTGAAAATTATTTTATTTTGTTGAATTTTATTATTTTTTTCATTTTTATACTTATATTTTTAATATATCTATATATTTAAATATATTTATCATGTAATTATGATGTCACGGTTCAACCGCTTCGACTCAACAGTTGAACCGGTAACCTATCGATCAAACTGGTCCTTTTCCTGGTTCGCTCACTGGTCCAGTTTTCAAAACATTGATTTGGATGTAACATTTTGTCTTATTGAATTTTTAGTCTATTTTATCTTTTTGTAACTATTTTAACCCAAAAAATTTATGCCAAACATAGCCTAATAGTCGAGCAATGCTAAGAACTTCAATAAAGCTATCAAATTTTTTATCAAACATATGTTTGATAAAAAATTTGATAATTTTCTTAGAATCTTTAGAATTTTTCTTTCTTATATAGTTTTGTCTCTTTTGTTAATTATAAACGAAAACTTAAAAATTAATTACCAAATGGTAGAATTTGCTTTGAAATTACCAAATAATATTTTCCAATGGGTTGAGCTTGACTCCAGTTTTTATTTAAACTGAAGGGTGTTGTTCGGCTCCCAAACACCTATCATATTCTTCGGTTTTTTTTTTTTTTTTTTTGGATTCTTCATATATGGTATATAGAAATTTTTAAAAAAAAGTAAGTAGATTCAATAATTATAAATTTTTTTTTTATATTTTGTTTGTGTTAAAAAAAAAATGATAATTGTATTTTTTTTTTAAATATATTACTTTTAAAGATAAATGTGATAAAATAAAAATAAAAAATTTAATTATTAGATTAACATCAAATTTTTTCATGATCGATAAACACGAAAAATCTAAAAAAATTAACTATATGAACGCTCATAATAAAATTCATGATCAACCCCATAAACCCAAATAACAATCTCCAATTCAGATTTTTGACTGGAACCAAACCAGTCATAACTTGCATGATTAATTGGATACTTTTTGTGTATTTGGAAACCATTAACAACTTTGAGACCAAATGTTCAACAATTTGGATATATAGGACTTTCGAGTAACCAATACCACTCAATCCGTTAACTTCTCATCATCCATCACACATTATCCAAATAATTTTTTTCTCTCTCTCTTTTGCATTAAAGTTTTACTAAAAAAGCATCATAATTATTCTTTACTTGGAAGTCGTGCTTATTCTAAAACTATACTTTGCAACCAAATGATTCCATGCACCAAACTACAATAATGATGAAATCCACCTTACAAAAAAAATAACAATAATAATAAAAAGAAAAATGAAGGATTCCAAAGTGAAAATTATCAAAAAGAATTTGTGACTCAAAAGTAATAATTAGATGAAAAGTTGGATTATACTCTGACAATATTATGCATCACTCAAAGTATATATACATATACTTCATGTACTTCTTTCTTTCCACTGTTTCTTCACTGTGACTACAAATTCAAGATTCTTCTGCTAATTATATAAGAATAATTTATTTTAAATTCAAGCCACTAAGAAATCAGCAGAAGAATCCTGAATTTGTAGTCACAGTGAAGAAACAGTGAAAAGAAAGAAGTACATGAAGCATATAAAAATAGGAAGAAATGGGAAGAAAAGTAGTACCTGAAGTGAAGAGAAACCAGGTCAATGGAAAGCATGCTGTGATGAGGGTTAGAGAGAGAGAGAGAGAGAGCTTCTGTTGCTAAAATATATATTTTATGTATGCAAAATCATAATAAGAAAGAAGAAAAAAGGAGCAATGGGCGATCTGTCTTTTCAGCCATTAAAACTAGTGGATAGTGGTAGGTTTGTTCTCGTACGTTTGGCTGTATGATGGAAAATTTTACAAGGTACACTACAAAAAAGTGAAGCAATCATTTAGTTAGTGCTCGTTTTTCAGGCGGGTTTGGCTGTATGATGGAAAATTTTACAAGGTACACTACAAAAAAGTGAAGCAATATCATTTAGTTAGTGCTCTTTTTTCAGGCGGGTTTGCCTGAGGTTAGAGTTATTTTAGCCTCAAAAAAATAAAATAAAATTTTTAATTTAATAAAATAAAATGTCACATGTAAATTATAATTATTTTATTTTATTTTTTACAAAAGTTAAAAAATAAAAAAGTAAAAAAATCAATTCACATCTCAAACTAACCATTAGTAATGATTTTGGTAATATTTAATTGTGATCTATTGTAATATTAGTTATGATATAATTATGACTTATTGTGATTATTATAACTTTTTTTTTTTTTTTTTTTTTTTTATGACCCACTTTTGTGTCAATACCACTCATTGTGGTGTTTTGATAATTTAGTTATAATTGACGAAATATTTGGTTATGCCTTAGGTATTATTTAGTTATGACACATTAATTTTAAAATAATTTGTCTATGATATATTATGGTATTAATATAAGAAAATATCATAATTTGCAATATGGTACACGAAAGGCCCCTGTTTCATTGCCTTTATTGTTGTTCCACATTTAGAAAGTAACAAAATTTAAGAAAATATTATCATGAATTTTTATACAGGAAAATTTTATTATACATATATATGATATGCATATTATAAAATGACAACTTTTCTTATCACAAAACATATAACTTCTGGCTCACCACAAATATATATACATATATATATATATATATATATAATTTTACTACAAAGGGACATAATTTTGTCATTTATAAATTAAGAATACACCTCATAAATTTATTATTCGTAAATTATATTACAAAATGGCATAACACACCATAATATCATAAATTTTACTAATCTGAGATTGATCAGTGTTTTAGACCGTCTGATCAACGAGAAATTATTCAAAGCTATGGGAGCAAGTTTAACTTAGTGCTTCAAATTAATAATTATTAATTTAAATTGTAATACTTGTCACTTTTTTATTTGAGTTTTAAGAGACAACATAAAATTTGACGGGAAATGAAAATCAAATATTCCTCTGAAAACATAGAATAATTTTTCTTAATAAAAAAACATTCATAATTTTCATATGATTTTACATTTTTTGAGAGTAAATATAATTTTTAAAAGATTTAAAATATCATTTTATTGTTTTTTTTTGTCAAACTAATTTTTATTTAAGTGGTGTTACATCTCTTAATTTTGTCCCTCCAATTTCACCCCCAATAACATGAAGAGGTCTCCACACTCTTCTCTCTCATCTTTAGCATCCCTAATTCTACATTATTAAGGGTGGAATTAGGAGAACAAAATTAGGGAGATCAATCACTAATGAAATTCTACTTTCATTTGGGAAATAAGTTAAAAGTTGACTTATTTTATTTATTTATTTTTTAAAGCGTGTAAAAAAATAGAGAAGTGATGTAACCTAAAAAAATCAAATGGCCAAAAAAACGGCTCTTAGCCGAGTTGCCAAAACAATTATCTCATTATATCATTAAGAAAAAATTAAAATTCTCATTACACCCTATATAATACCAAAACTAACCATAAGTTAAACCCTTTTCAAAATCTTTACAGATTTTTTTCATCGCAGCTATTCCTTTTGAATTACTCTAGTGTCATGTTACCGAACAAATTATATTTATCCAGTCATCTGTTACCTCACATTTACATATTAACTTCCCTCAAACCATCATTTTTTATTAAATAAATAAATAAATTATGATAGACCTATTTGGTTATATATTGCAAACAATTTAGATTATTCTAATATCATGTTCCCGAACAAATTAAATCTATCTAGCCATCTATTATCATACATTTATAGATTCACTTTCCTTAAAACATTAAGGGGTTGTTTGGGATAAACTATATAAGTGCACTTTTTTACTTTTTGACTAAAAAAGTAGAAGAAAAAATATATGTTTGGGATAACTTTTTATGAAAAAATGTGTATTAAAATATTGTATCAACTAGCAAAATTACCGAAGTACCCTTCTGAGCACTGACATGCACTGTGCTTTCTGTGCTGCGCTTTTTTTCTTTTTTCTTTTTTAATTTCCTCGCATGTCAGCAAGGGCCTTTTAGTCTTTTTGCCCTCTGTGTAGGCTGATTTTTTGATTAGTGAATAGTGTTAATTTTTTTTCTTTTTTAGTAATTTTTTGACTTTTTGTCTATTTTAGAGGATCCCAAACAAGCACTAAATATCTATAAAAATATGAAGTGTACAACATCTATAATCCATTAACAATGCACTACTAGTCTTACTGCAATATAATCCTTTAAAACAAAAAACAAAAATGTCAAAAAAATGAAACTAGAAATGTTTGACAATGAGTTACCAGACATGTACTTTTTGTTCGGCAGTAGGTTACTGAACAAGTATTTTTTTGCTCAGTAGTGAATAACGAGACATGTATTTTTTGTTCGGCAATGTAATTCTGAATTATTTGATTTTGTTCGGTTCTGATATTCTGAACAAAAATCGAATAGCTCTCTTCAAAAACGAAACGAAAATATATAATAAAAAAAAACTCACCATTTTATTTTTTTGCTGATCCTTCACCACAATTTCTTCGTTCATTAGTTTCTTTAATGATCAAAACATTATAATTCTTACTTTTTAAAAATAGCAAACCAAAAAAGTAGGAATTGAAATGTAAATCTATTTAATTTTTATCTTTTATCTTTAAAGATAATTTCACACATAGATAAAATTAAAAAAATAAAATAAAAAAATCTCAAATGAAAGGTGTAGAGAGATAAATGTGTTGTGTAAGTAAAATTTTCCAAATCATTATTCTTTTTATTTATTTTTAATTCAAAGAACTAATTCTGAAATTAAAATCAAAGATAATAGGATCTATTCCGTTATTTAACATAGATCTATTTCGTTTTGTGTCTGCAAATACAGCTTTTAAGTTTTTTATTTTTCATATTTTTGCGTCTTTAATAAACTTTAATATTTTTTAATTTTTAAATGAACATAACCTAAATACAATAAAAAATAAAATATTTATAAAAAAATTTACTAAATACAAAACCAAAAAGAATGCAAAAATTCAGTATGTTTTTTTTTATATTTTTTGATTTTTTTTTTTAAATTACTGATATTTTACTTTTTAAGTGTATTTAGATTAGATACATTTAAAAAAATGACTAGAATATAAAAAATGAAAAATAAAAATCACTAAAGACAATAAAACACAAAAAATAAAGAATAAAAAGTTCAAAAATTGTAAACATATTTAAGGAACTTTAAACTCTTAATATCCAATTATTGAAATAAATCCAATTATAGAGAATGAATTTTAACCGTAATATCCATTAAGTCTTGAGTAATCAGTACTGATTCAAACCCCACAAAACATCACCCCCACAACCCCCACTCACTTGTGATTGGTCCAAATAAGAAAGAGCGAGAAAAAAAATAATAATAATACAAACATATCATTGGTCCACATCACTGTGAGAGTGGTGAGAGTCTCCCCAAAAAGGATCCCAAACATTTTCCATTGAGTAACGGGACATTAATGATACTCTTCTAATTACATATATTCTATGAATTTTAACCTTAATATCCAGTACATAATTTCGGCAATTTGATTTAAACCTTCTCGTGGTTCGAAACGACTGAGTTTTATTTTGAAATTATTTTACTCCGTTAACACCTTTATGAGGAACCTTTTTTTTTTTTTTTAAAAAAAAAGAAAAGAATTACAATGCAACTATCATACTCTCACAGGTCAACTTTTATTTGTTTAATTTAATGTGGCTAATTTCTAATTCATTTATTAATTTTATTGTATTAAGTACCCAACATCAAGTACAAGATCCAAACCACGATCAAGCTTCATGCCTCATTTCTACCACCCATATGAGCTCTCTAGCAATGACTATGCAACTCTCTCCAAAGACTTCACCAATCCTCACACTCACAATGCCATACTTTGCCTTTGAACAATAAGGATATAGAAATCCTTCTCAATGTAAATCCTTACTATACAAGTCAAAAGACTACTACATATATAGGCACTATGGAAACTTAGATTGAATAGAAATCAAAGGCACTATAACCCAAGTAATATTTTCAAAAAAAGATGAACGTGTTCGCCAAGAGAAGGGTGGCATTCAAACAGTGAGCACACTGAAACGAAGTAGGTTCATGTTGGAACAAACACCACACTCGATTTTTCAATGAAACTGAAAACACTATTCTCATATGAACACAATGAGCTCACATTCAAACATAAAAGCTATTGTTCCTTTTGCT
Organism: Camellia japonica; assembly: GCA_030407325.1. NCBI lineage: Eukaryota > Viridiplantae > Streptophyta > Magnoliopsida > Ericales > Theaceae > Camellia > Camellia japonica. The sequence continues at coordinate 66,431,633 of JAPPVO010000002.1, forward strand.
CATGTTCTATAAGAAAAATCAAATGTAAACCAAACCTAGGGGCATGTTAACTTCAAGAACTTGTCTAGGGTGCAAAAGAAAGATGTCTTGCGTAATGTTTCATTGTGAAAATCTTGCTAAAAACTCATGGATACTATGAACAATACTTGTTAAACCATTAACAGAGTTTGGCTTGGACAAAAACCGATCCACACTCCACATGAATTATGGTCTGGTAAAATGCATTCAGTGACACACTAAATTTTTAAGTCTATGGATTCCAGACTGACCTTATTGTAAAGGTAGGAGGAATCAATAGCACAATGACAGTTATTTGAGGTTCTAATACACAACTATGTAATTACTTTCAAATCGGCTATCACACAATTGACTAATACTAATCAAACTAGCCTTAGGAAACCTAGAAATTTTTATAGACCCTTCGCTCACAACCTTACACTTCCATTTTCAGCAGTAACAATCTCACATCTATAATTTTCAAGATAATAGAATTGATACTTATCTCCAGTCATGTGTCTATAATACCTACTACCAAGCAACCAAGTAAACGACTAATTGGCCCTATAGGATGTGTGCCACAGAGTCTTTGACAGAATCCTTCCTAACCCAGATGGACCTGACTGGTTTTTCTACTTTAGCCTTGATCTTGAGTCTTTAGTTAACCTCATGGACTATTTATCAATTGTGTTGATCATTCTTAGAAGATTCCCAATAGATTAACTTGTACCTCCTAAGTTGAAATTTTTTTTGCTCTAACATGATTCTCAGAGCACCACAGTAATGACAAACTGACACAAATTTTTGTTTAGGTTCTGAACTCCGAGCCAAAAGGTTGAGGAGCTTCAGGAAGTTCATATATATAAAGCAAGTGCATGTATTGGATGCAACGACAATCCCAAAAACATAAGCATTAATAAGAACATCTGTAAGTGTTAGCAGTGGCAGAAAATAAAATACCATCCAAGTCATTTGCCTTGAACTTGAAGGTGCACAAATGTTACAAGTAAAATGCAAACTTTGAAGCAAAGATTGAAAGAAGCATTATTTGTTCCATTTAGTGGGATTATATTGAGTTGTAGCAGATTTTTTTCTCTCGCTAAAAACACCAACAAACAAAATTCTAAATCCTCAGTGGACAATAAGCATATCACGAGGACAACATTTAAGGACTCCAAGAACAATTTGACAAATTTTGTCAAAATAAACAATTTTGTTCTCAACAAGCCGATTCAAATAACAATAAAGGGAGTTTTACACCAAGGGTAAATGACGCATCTATAGTTCATGTTCCGAAAGCAAACTTCAAGAAGGCACAACCCTATGGATCCTACTCAAATTGCATGCATCATAACAAAATTATACACAAGCTCTCAACTAAAGGTATAATTTGTTGAGAAAGAAGTTTTTCGTGAATAAAAAAATATAAAAGAAATTACCCCAAAAAAATTTAAAAAAAAAAAAAAAGAAGGTTAGACAATTGTAATAAATTAAACCAGACGTTTTAATTTAATTTATTTTTTTTTCATTTTAAACCTGGATTTTTTAAGAAGACCCAATTCCAACCATCTGTCCATCTCCCGTAAAAAAATCTAACAGGTGAGGGATAATCTAATTAATCTACCTACTCTCGTTTGGATAATTTTGTGTGTATCTATTTCTAGGCAAAGATGAAGAGATGTGGAATTGACAAAATTATCCCTCATTTGTTAAAAATTTTAACTGAGATGGACAGATGGTTGGAATTGGGTCAACTTAAAAAATTTAGGGTTCAAATGAAAAAAAGAAAAATTAAAATTTATGATTTAATTTGTTACAACGATCAAACCCTCTTTTCTTTTTCTTTTTTGTAATAGCCCTAAAAATATACCATTAGATTCATGTTGTATGAGCACCATGTGTTCTTGAAGCCCATATGCCAAATACAAGAAACCAGAAGACAAATAAGATGGCCCAGTAGCGTGCAGGTCCATACTTGATTCTAGTTAACACAATCTGCAGGTTTCAAAAGAACAAACATTAGATTAACCATTTATATCTACATGGAAGAAAACATATATTCCTACTTTCTCACTTAGAACCACACCTCAAACTAACAAAAAGCAAAGTGAGCAAGAAAACCAATTCCACAATCACAAATTGAAAAAAGAGAAATGAAATTGATCACATCAAAGAGGGTCATTCCATCAAAATATTCATTCCCATGTTTGGTTGACTAAAAAAATAATAAAAATATCAATGCATTGTAAATGGAATCATTATTCTACATTATAAGGAAATCCATAGGAAAACCTAAGGAATGACCATTCCATCTCATTCCAATGAACCAAACAGAGCATTAGTTCTCTAGGAAGGAATGGCCCTCAATTGGCAGTGCAATTAATGTCAGAATGTCTATCTCACTAGCTATGTTACATGGACTCAGGTATTAGTGTCGGGTGCGGGTGTGTATCCAAGCATCAGACCTTCATAAATTTAAATCTTAAGATCTTGGGGTATGTATCCAAAATTGGATATGGGTACGGGGACACGTCACATGCACATATATATTGCATATTATATCATATTTTCGGATGAGATGTTTTAAATTATGTAGAAATATATTAGAATTAAATATGACTAAGAAAAAATATGAAATTTCTATATCTAATTCATCTATTAGCCTAAAAATATTGCTTTACTAACAAATATGATTTTCTTCTTCTTTATGTATTGTCACAAATTAAAGGATCTGAGTGTCTAAATTGGGTACGAGCATCGGACACATATCTCACACCCTTACCCTTGTCATATCCGGTGGACACGGGTACTCTGGGAGAAATAGAAGAGTCCGTGTAACATAGCTCACTAGTAACATTCATGAAAAAATGAAATATCTAAATCTGTCATGAGGAAAAAAAATATTTACCCTAGTCATTTACATTTAGGAATGCACATTCCAGAAAATCATAAATTTAATACCAAAACAACAAATTTAGCAATTGAAACATTTTTTCATATGCATAATGTATTCACTTAAGCTCCATTTGGATAGATGTAGATTTCAAATCAAAGCATTTGCGGTTGGATTTTATAAAAGTATTGGAGAGTTTAACTATTATAGGTGGATAGAAAAAATAGAAAATATGTATTTTAGTAGCATCTTTGTAGCTGAAAGGAGAATCCTTAGCATGATTTGAAATAACTACTTTTGCATAGGTATTTCAAATTCATCATGATAAAGCTCTTTAATATAATCTTCAAATAGTTAGGTAAACTATCAAATCTAAATTTAAATTATGCTTCTTGCTTTAGAATAATGCCAAATCCATGCATTTCAAATCTGTAAATACAAACGGAGCCTTAGAGTTACCCCTTTTGATCTGTGTGTGTGTTTGGGGAAATGTGTAACGCATGGCGGAGGTCTAAAACAGGCCCCCTAATGCATCAATAGCTCCACGCCTCCACTTGTAAATGAGCCAAATTAAGAAATGTACTCGCATCATAACTTCAAATATAGGAAAACTTTAAAAGCTGCATCAGCTTACTGCTACAGTACCATTTTGTAGAGCAGGTGACGCACCACATTCTAAAGCATTTCTATTCTAAGTACCAAAAAATGTCATACTCAGGGCACAAGGCTCCCCACTTACACATACAGGAAGGTCTGGAGGGAGAGGTGAGGTTTGTATCCCCACTTCTTTTCCAACTTATAAACTTAAAAAACTTAAAAAGCTGAGTAACTTCTTACTATTTCATATAGTAAATGGCACATTTACTTGTCATGTAAAACATGAACAATTTTTTCAATTTCATATATATATATTAAATACATATGTATTTATAGCCATGTATGTTCGTGTCCTAAAGTTTTTGGGAATTACAATGTCAACATTATCATATTGAAAAGATGAAACAGATTGATGAGTATGCAGGTTTTTTTTTTTTTTTTTGAGATAGTGGTAGTGTGTTAGTATAGTTAGATTACAACTGAAGAGCCACCGTTGCTCCATCAACTCGAACCCTTGACCTTCCACTCACTACACCCTAAGGTGTAGCTACTAGACCATTGGGCCACACCCCAATGTCTGATGAGTATGCAGCTTATTCAATGATTTTTCTCATTTTTATTTGCAAAGATCAGTCTCATCAGATCTTAAAGGACTAAATGTTCTATTAATAATTCTTAACAATGTCATAGTAGAAGAAGACCATATGAGAAAACTACATCGTCATGTTTTCCTTTGCTAATCAAGAGACATAAAACATGAAAAGTGTATTTGATCATTAACACAAATCATAATATAACTTACTTTCAGTCCAAGAAAAGCAAATAAGCTCAATGGATGCAAGATCAAACGAATTAATATCTAATAACTTACAAAGCGAAAGAAGACTACAACAGTTAAAGCACAAATGCCTCCAAGAAGAATGTGAAGGCCACTTTTGGCAGTTTTCTGCAAGCAGGAGAAATTTGTCAGACGAAATATATTCAAGAATGTACAAAGAAAGAAAATGAATTACAAAGAAAATAAATTGAGGAAAAAGCGTAAGGCAGCAAAAGAAATTGATATCTCATGTATTATCAGAATTAATACAAATATTTCTCAATTAAATACCACACACATGCAGATATTTCTCAATGAATTAATAAAGCTCATACACAAGAATACCAGATGCAGTAAGGGTAAGAAAAGGGTAGCTCGCACTGGAGAATATGCAAGAAACCCGATGCACTAAGGGTGACAAAAGTATAGCTCATATTGGAGACTATGCTCACTCAGTAATAGTGATAAGAGCATCTCCAATAGTCTAGCGTTTTTGTACTCACTTTATACAGATTTGTTACAAGCTGCTCCAGCAATGTGTATTATTTACTGTGCCAAAATAGCACAAGTGCTCAAACAGTGCAATATTTTCTGTATTAATTCATCTATCTATCTATCAACCACCATTCTTCAATCACATATTTTTTAATAATTTTTCAACTGATTGATTTAAATCAAATCAAACCAAACCAAACCAAGCCTTAAGTCCCATCAAATGTAGCCTTTTGTCACCCCTTTCTTCTCTAACACCCACCAGATTATATCCCAAGACACTCTATCATATGTTTTCTCAAGATCGATAAAAACCATATGAATGTTTCTTTTTTTTTCTCTATACTTTTCTATTACTCTCCTCAAAAGATAGATCACTTCCATTGTAGATCTACCGAGCATAAATCCAAATTGATTTCCTGACACCTCTGTTATATCTTGTAATCGATATTCCATCACTCTCTCTCCCACTTTCATTATATGACGCATCAGCTTAATTCCTCTATAGTTGTTGCAATTCTAGACATTTCCTAAACCCTAAACCCTATTTAAGCACAGCATACACTACCCTGCTGGAGCAAGTATTTTTTGTTGCACTGTCCTATTTTAATATTGCTAGCTACACCTAAATGTTACACGGTCTTGGGTAGAACTCAACCCCAAAAGCTAGCTATTGAGGTGAGGGTGCCCTCACGCTTATATGCTTAACATTACTTTAGTACTCACGAGATGTGGGACTTTGCTTCACACTAAATACTACACTGCTAGAGATGCTCCGAAAATAATACAGTATCATGGAAAATATTTTGAAAAAACTTCAAATTATAATGGGGCACAAGAACTAACATATACATGTACATATTGATTTATATACATATGTATGTATGTATGCATGTATGTATAGCAGCTCCATGTGATAGCAATTTAGTTCTGGCATTACAAGAGCTTAAGTTTTTACAGGTATATACTTGTGGGCTCTAACAAATATGTGAAAAATTACTCTGATATGCATAATAACTCTTCCTATTGGCAGTTTGCCTGTCAGAAAACAAATTTTTCTTGTATATATCATCTGTGAAATAGACAATAGCACTTAGATTCTAAATACCTTTCCAACACGAGGAGCAATGAGCCACGCAAGAGAGACAGTAAGCAGCCCCGTAGCAAGCAAGATCCCAGTACCCTCCACAGCCCATTTGGTCGCTGGATTTTCAACAGGGACAACTTCTTCGCTGACAATATTAGAAGGTTGCTCAGTGACAACCAGTGAAGCTATGGCAGGATTGTTGGTATTATGTGGATTAAACCACAATGAGATTTCACTTAGCCTTTGCCTTCGAATAGCAGCAACAGCATCAGGGTCTACACCTGAATTTGACTGCACCTGTGCAAGATTAGGTTCCCCATTGACAGTCCTTTCCCTCAACACTTCATAATCTTTCAAAGAAACCAAAACCTTTTTGAAATCTGCAGTTTTAATATTTTTTGCAAGGTGTCCACATATTTCACAGACAGTAGATCCATGGTTCACAAACCATTTGAGTGCACATGCATAGTGCACTAGAGCAAGATCACTTTTGCAAGAGCAACCTAGCTCAATTAGTGTGTCTTGGGGGGGGCTAAAACCCATTTCTACATCAGTATTACAAATGAAAACCTCCCCTGTAGGGCTGACAAACTCAACAAATCCAGATTCTCTTCTACCATTTTTGTTACAAGAATCATCACTATCAACATCTTCCAAGGCTGCTTTACAATTAGGCCTTACATCCTCACTGCCTGTATGTGCAACTCGTAATGGTGGAGTGATACCCAAAAATCCCAACACAGCATCTCCCCTTTTGTCAGATTCAGCACATTGGCAAACACGACAAGTTGGCAAGCCTGCCTCCTTGTCTAAACTGTGCCTTGATACAGAGTAAGTCCCAGTATCTTCACTCCCAATGGGAAGGGAACAATCAACACTCATTCCACCTTTAATTGTTTGTGGCAAATTCTCATTGCCCATCAGATCACATTACTGTTTAAAAATGTGTTTTGTGCCTAATGATTATCGCACCATTTTTCAATTATTGAAGTTCATGATGCCAACCTCCACATTACAAATTTCCAAGAAAAAAGCTGTTGAATTCCCGTAGAAAATTGCTGCAACCACGTGAACTTACAGCTTTTAGCATAATTCAAGAACTTGGCTAAGAAGGGAAGAGACAAATTTAATATGCGATGAATATACAATAACCAACCTTGTGCCTCCTCATAAGTATACTGGTTTAGATGTTTCTATCTGAAAATCAAATGTGATTTCTTCTGATCTTTAAGGCTGTACCAATGCTTCATTGGACAATAAAGAGATCACTAGTTACTGCACTGACAAGTGAAGACAAAAAATTGTTTAGGGATTTAAAAGAATAAAAATTATAAAGGATCTTTGTCAGTAAGAAAAGGATTTTAATTCAACAAAACAATGCTAATTCTTAAATCTATGTAAAATGTCCTTTAATATAATATAAACCACAGAGCAAATTGTTCCTACTAAATGGTTATCATGAATAAGGCGTTTAAAATATCTCATTTCATCAACCAATTATAAATGTAAATTATGTTTTTTTCAACAAATTGCAAAATTGATGTACAAAAATCTTACATGAATATAACATAGAAACACAAACCAAACTCTAAAGGATGTCTTTCATCAAGCTAAATTGCATCAAACAAATACTAATTGTAAAATCTATGTATAAAATTTTATGCAAAAATGATATGGAGCGAAAAGAAATTGTTTCACTAGCTTACTAGACAATGATTGCAAGTCTTAAGAAGCCAAATGAATGATAGGACAGCAGATAAACCTGAAATTCAATAGGTTAAAGTTTGACATGGGAATGTGCCCATGTGTCAAACAACAAAACTCAAACTTGGTGCACAAATAGAGGGAAGCAGGAGGCTTTTTGACAAATATATGTTTGTTTTACAAATTAATTTAAATCAGATGGGCTTTTAAAATTTATTTCCCAGACTATGAGAATGCATGTTTACTAAAACGCGTTTTCTTGAAAGCGCATTCAGCAAAAACGCTTTCATCTTGTTTGGACGAAATTTTTGCTAACCACGCCTTCTAAAAGTGCAAATACCAAACACACTGTCAAGCTGTTAACTGTTAAAGTTATTTCGGTACTTATGTAACTGTGTCTCTTATTATAAATATGAGAGCCTAAGAGGAGAACCATAATGTTTTTGAGAACTCTTTTTCTCTCCAGCCATATTGTGTTTTCTCCCTCTCACTCATCATCTTCTTCTCTCTTCCTCTTCCTCTGTAAAACCAACACAAGCTAAACTTTTTCAGCAAAGAAAACATATTTATTGACCACACTTTCAAGTTTCAACTTAACACTGAAACTGTCAGTGTTAAGCCACCAACCATGCTTTTTATGTATATATACATATACGCCAACATTTGATCATCAGCAATCAATTTTATTCATTCTTCTCTCAAGCTACGACCAGTCTCTCACTCTCACTCTCACTCTCACTCTTTCTTAACTAAGTTTTTTAGTTTGTTGTTTAAGACGCTTTGGAAGGGAGCAATGTGAAAATATAAATACATATATATATATATATATATATATTCTATTATATAAAGCGTACACCTTAGTTGGTCTAGTCTGTAAGATTTTTTTGTTTTTCAATAATCCCCCTCATATGCCAAAACTACCACATTCACTAACTGCTTCATCAAATTGTCCAAAGTTGCTAAAAAGTTTTCATCATTCATCAAATCACACCTCAATCATCAAAAACCATTCAAAGATATAACTATGAAATTACAAACGCATGATGTTCACACCCGCCTATACATATATATTTGCAATTGCAGCTAAACTGGTTTAAAAAAATCAGTTCAAAGCAATAAACATGTATATTATAACCACCCACCAGATGAACCCACAAATTCAAAAATAAAACAATAGGCATGTATTACCAGTAAAACCCAGACTGACAACTGACTAAAATTCACAAGAACATACCAACCAATTACCCATCAATAAATTTTGACTGACACTCATTTACTGATGACAAAAATTCATTACAAAAGATTAAAAAAAAAAAAAAGTCAAAATCAAAATCAAAAGAACCATCAAAGATTTAACCGATTCACATGCCAAATTCTCCAATATTAAGCCCTCAACCAAGCAATACCCCAAATTTAAACAAAATGCTACTAACTGAAGATGAAATCATTCAAAAATTAAGAAACAAAAACAGAAATATGTGTACATTCATATGTGAATTTGATTGAGAAATAGACAGTGAGAGAGAATCGAACCTGTGTGAGTTGCGAGGAGAGGAAGAAGAAGAAGAAATGGATCAGATAATACCAAATCGATCAGTAAAAGTTTTTGTGCGGTGGCTTGGTTGGAGATCTAGCTCTCTCTCTCTCTCTCTCTCTCTCTCTCTCTCTCTCCAAACTTTCTCTCTCTACCGACTAAAAGCAATTCGGTCACCTTTTTTTTTCCAACTTGTGGATGTTACGACGGAACGTCCTGGTCCTAGTGGTTCTATTACTCGGGCTGTTTATTTTTAGAAATGCTGCCCGATTTGTCAAAACTGCGTTGGCCAGAGAGATATCAAATTTTTTATTAAATGAATGATTAGATATTTTATTAGAAGAGTTGTGATTTATACACCCAGTACGGCCACCCCACTGACAACCCCAGTGACGTGTCAGTGGGGGATTGGCTGAAAATAAAAAAATAAAAAAAAAAAAGGAAAACTGTGCACCCCCAGTTGGACACCTCACTGGGTGTCACCCCCAGCTGGGGGTAGGAAGCTTTATGCTTATTAGAAATGAGATTCACAAATATATAAGATATTTTATTATTTATTTGATAAAAAATTTAAGACGTATAGTATTTTTTAATCACATTGATTCATTTGAAACCATCTCACTTCCTCATAGGTAATATATATATATATATATATATATATGTATTTTAATTTTTGATAGAATATCAAGATAAAAAAGCTTAGGTCTCGTTTGGGAACCCTTATTTTTAGTCAAAAAATTAAAAAGTTACTAAATTAATCAAAAAAGCCAACAACTCATATCAAAAAGTCAAAGATTCTCTTTTCTCTCTACTTTTTGCACATCTTTTCGTAAAAAATCAAAAAGTCATCCCAAACATACTAGTTTTTTTTAGCTCATATTTTAGCCAAATAGCCAAAAAGTTACTAAATTAGCTTGTTCCCAAACGAGGCCTTAGTTTGGCAAATAGCTTTTTTAACTAAAAAGATAAAAAAATCATTAAAAAAATTAAAAAATTAACAATTTATATCGAAAAGTCAAAGATTCTATTTTCTCTCTACTTTTTACATATCTTTTCATAAAAAACTAAAAACTCATCATAAATATATTAGTTTTTTTTACATCATATTAGCCAAAAAGTCAAAAAATTATTAAAAAAAACTTGTTCCCAAACGATGTGAGAAAAATTAAAATGTAAAATTTATTATAAATTAATAGTTATATATATATATATATAATATTATGTAAATTAATTGTATTATATATACAAAAAAAAATTATTTAAATTAATATTATATATTATATAAATACTTGATAATTAGTTAAAATATTCTTCAATTTGCTAATCTGTTCAAAATCGTTCAAATTGTAATTTGTCAATCCATCAACCCATTATTCGATTTATAATTTTATTCTCAAATCGTCCGAAGCGCATCGTACATACCCCTATTTGGAACCACTACCAATGGATTTACAAATCATTTTTTTTTTTGAAAATTAATTTAAATTAAAAAAAATATTTATATTAATCTCTTTTCAAAGTTTAATGAAATTACTGGAACTATTCGTCAAAAATCACTGATAGAGTTTTCGAGAGGTTAAAAAGCAACTCAATAGTTTTTAATGTATAAAATCCGTAGTCGCCTAAAATTTTTTGATACCTTAATATCTAAATAAAATTTTATCTTAATAAACTTTTGAAAATTAGGATCATGAACAATAAAAAATATAAATAAAAAAAAAAAAATCAAGAATCTTAGACAATAGGTAAGTGATGTAATAGCTGAGTCACTTTTGTATAAAGTCATTCAAAATTGATTCCTCATGCAATCATGATACAAAGTTGTCATTTGGCAATAAATTTTTAAAGTAATTTTTTTTTTTTTTTTTTTTTTTTGACTATTTTAACTTGAAATTAAAAATTGATTTTGATTGTCTTTTTTAACTTTTGTAAGAAAAACGTGAAATAGTCATAGTTTAAATGTGATATTTTATTTTATTAATTTTTTAATTTATTTTATTTTTTTGTAACTAATTTAGTCAAAAAAAAAAAATCTATTGCCAAATGAAGCTTAATTATTTGAATTGTTTCTAATTATATAGGTCTTGATTGATTTTTATCGATTTAGAAAAAGAAAGAGAAGTTCAAAGACATCCACTGTAATTTTTAAACATCACCTTCGTCATTTTTACGTGGTCTTTATCTTTCATTATTGTTGACATTTACGTTGTTAGCACTCGTTTGAGAACTTAGATTGGGTTGGATTGGAGTTAAAATAATCAAAATAAAATAGATTTTTTAGTTGTAGATTAAAAAATATTACACTTAAATCATAATTATTTTATTTTTTCTCTCATAATAGCTAAAAAAATTAAAAAATTTATTTTAAATGAAACATTTTAGCCCAGGCTAAAATAGTCAAAATAATCAAAAAGCAATAAAACTAACTCACATACCAAATAAAGCCTTATATAGTCTGCGTTTGGCAATAATTTTTTTGCCTAAATAAGTATAAAAAAATAAAATAGACTAAATAAGTTAATAAGGTAAAATGTCATATCGAAATCATAATTATTTATTTTTTCTCTTATAATCATTACATTCAAACCAAAAAAGTCACAAATTCTTCATAAATAAAATTAATTTAACCAAACTAAATTAAATAAAAAATTAAAAAAACCAAGCTAAATTAACTTTTTCCAAAGTGATAATCTTCATAATCTATGTAGCAGATGAAGAGTGAATATGTGTATGCCTTCCATGTTTCACTATCACAAAAGCATTTCCCCAAATTATGTTTCACAATAAAACAATAGTAAAATTTCACTATATACAAAATCTTTTTTATTATTATCTAATTAGACTTTCTTAAAATGTTTCATAAGCAAATATATTTAGGAACCCTATAATTAACTTCATGTTTTTGGGAGCAAGTTGATTTTTCAAAAATCAATTTTGATTATTATTTATTTGAGTTTTATACTTAAAACTGTAAAAATAAAAAATAAAAAAAAATTTATAAGAAAAATCAGAAATGTTATTATCATTGTGGTGATTAGTGATGGTGATTGTATGGATGACATTGTGTTGAAGGTTAGTGGAATTATTTTTATATTTGAACGGTGAAATTTCATTGTATGAATATTTTTATTTTATTCATCTTTATCTACTCAATGAAATTGAAATTTAGAAAATTGTTTCATAAGCGTGTTATACGTATATTTAAGAACTTCTAAAATTAATTTCATGATTTATGGAGCAACTTTAGTTTTTGTAAATCAATTTTGGATTTTGTTTGTTTTATTTTCATATTTAAAATTATAAAAACTTGATATGAAAAATTAGAAATATTGAGATTATTGTGGTGGTGATGGTTAATGCAGTGACAACATTGTATTATTGAATATATATATATATATATATATATGTAATCAATTGAATAGAATTTCTAAAAAGTGTTTCATATGCAAGGATGGATCTAGGGGGAGGTTGGGGCGATCGCACCCCCAAAAATTTGAAAAAAATATCTTATGTTATATTACAAAATTTAAAATAATTTAAAATTATTAAGGTTTGCACCACTAAACATATTTTCACACCCCCATAGTGATAATCCTGGATCCGTTCCTGCTCATATGCATGTAATCAAAGGGACAAGTGTCGTACCATAAAAGATCATTCTAGAGGATCACTTCGCCAAATCACTGTAGAGGATCCAAACGCATAGACATATTGTTAAGAACTTTTAAAATGAATTTCATGGTTTTTGGAATAAGTCAAATTTTTAAAATGAATATGGGTCTTGTTTATTTGATTTTTATATTTAAAATTTTAAAGATTTTGATATAGAAAATTAGAAAATGTTGTGTTCATTGTTGTGATAGTAATAGAATTTCATTGTCTAAGCTAACATTAATATAGTAAAATTTTACTATATCAATGCTAATTAAACAATAAAAATTCATTGATTTTTTCACATTCAATTCATGGTTTCATAATCAACATGGATCTTACTTTATAAATCTCTCATAGGAATTTTTTAAAGGGGAAATTATCAGAAAGTCCTATGTACCAAACTGTTACTCTTTATGGTCCTAAATTGAATCTTTCGGATTGGAAAGTCCTATTTTACACGTTTGGTAGACAACAAAGTCCCATTTCAAATTTTGTGAGATGTGGGGAGACTGATTTGCCCTTTTTTGTTATAGCATGTACGTGTATTATGGGATTCATTCAATATTTTGTGGGATACCTTGCTCTGTCACGTTGGTAAGTTGGATCCTATGTTTTGGGGTGTCTCTCTCTTCCCCCCTCTCTCTCTCTCTGCCACTCCAAAACCGCCATCGCTGCCGCCGTAGATCAGAGGAATGAAAACAAGGTTTTTTTCAATGAGGAAGGAGAAGAGAAGAGAGAGAAGAAAGAGAGGGGTGGGTGGGTTGGTTTCTATATCGGGAAAGAGAGTGAAAGTGGACTGTTGAGTTACTAAAAACAAGTGTTTTGCCAATTTGATGAAAGAGTCTTTAGGCTCTCTGTTTATTTTTACTGATAGACACTCATAACGTGTCAATGTCCACCCATTTTGATCTTTGACAGGACATAACCATAGAACGAGGACGATGGCCAGTTTTCATGCTGTCATTCTCATGCAAAGTAAAGGGTATTGTGGATGAATTAGCCGGGCCACCGTAGTGTAGATCAATTGTGAAGGTTATTCATGGATCTAGAGGGGTTTAGATTCGGTGTGTATGTTGTAGAATGTGGGATATTTTTCGGTGTAGAATGTTGTAGAAACGTGACACGACTCACGTCCAAAAAAAAAAAAAGTGTCAAATTATTTGTGTTCACGTCACAACCCACGTCACAGAAAACAGAAAAACAAAAAAAAAGGGTCAAATTACATGTGTTCACGTCACAACCCACGTCACAAAAAAAAAAAGTGTCAAATTTCTTATGTTCACGTCACAACCCACGTCTCATATTTTCAGTGTGACACACTTACTAAATTAAAAAAAAGTATTAGTGTTTTTTTTCAATCAGCGTGACATACAAACACCCATTCATCTTATACCACATCACTTGCACAACACTCAACACACTCACCCCACGTCACTCGCACAATACTCAACACACTCACCCCACGTCCCACGCCAAGATGCCAGCAATACACACCAACTCAAAAAAGCACTAGTACATTTTTAATTGTTACGTGACATACAATCACACCCCCATTACCACAAAACCCACGTGCGCCCAAAAAACCCACCCCTCAAATAATGCCCCAATGGCAAATTGGTAAACAAACACTCAACGGGACTAAACGGTTACAAAAAAAACAATTAGGATTATATGGTCTATAAGATGGGAATATGAGATTTACTGGTCAATTTCCCTTTTTTAAATACAAATTTTATCAAAACTGGATATTTACATAAAAAGTTATATAATTTTAAAGCTTAAAAATAAATTAAAAATATTTTGACAAATAAATTATGCATTATGCATTTCTTATATTATTGTCCTTATTGCAACAAAGTTTATAGACTTATCATTTTGATAATAAAATATTATGTAGAGGAACTTATAGCCGAAAACCCTTTAGTAAACTAAATACATTGTTGGACCATTTTAATATTTTTTATTTATTTATTTATATATTTTGTTCATGAATTTTCTTTTGTCTTGTTCATGAATCTTATCTTGTTCATGAATAAAGATTCATTGTTTTAGTGACCTTTTGTTTTGTTCATGAATGGAGATTAATTGGAGTTCATGAACTTGGTGGTGAGTTAATATTTGGAGACCCTCCATTTTCTCTACTTTAATGGTCCTTATTACTTTTGGTATAAATTGTAAGGTCTTAGTGGCTTATAAATAGTTCATCTCATCTACTCTTCTCTACACCAATTATTTTTCTATACTTGAGAGATTACTAGCCAAAGAATGATATTTTTTCTTGGTGGAGCTTTCGGTTCACCATCTTGTGCAGAGTTGGTCTGAACCATACGACAAGTGGTCGGGTTGTTGTATCTTGGAAGGGACAATTCATAATTTAGTGACTGTTGTATCGGTATTTGGGTTCTTCCTACCGCAGTGGGCTTGATCTCCTTAAAGAAAACGAGAAATCTATACCTTAGCCTAATCTATTTGTATCTCATTTTCTTTGCATTATTTATCAATAAAATATAATTTTTCTAGTATTTTCACCACTAATTTTAAGGAGATCAACCATGGAATGAGTACCAGAAAACACCAATGATGGAATTGGAGATCTTAACAAGCCTTTCAAGTTTAAGAGAGTTCATTTTAAGAGGTGGAAAGGAAAAGTTATTTTTTACTTCAGTCTTTTGAAAGTTGTATATATTCTTACCAAGAAGAACCCAAACAAAATCTCAACCGAGGAGATGAATGATGAAGACTACGAGACACATGAAGCAAAAGTGGCTTCCTACAATATAGATGAGTATAATGTTGTTTTTATCTCTTAAATTGTCTTACCGATTAATTTTATGATGATTACTATGACACCACTTACACTTTGTTTTCTATTAATTTTTGGCATGCTCGCTCGTGTCATATTAACAGTAAATATGTGCAAATCATGAGTAGTTTAGGATTAATTCCTAAAGTGACAAAAAAATTTGAGAAATGTAAAGTTCGTAGTAAAGCAAAAATTACCAAGAGGCCTCATAAAAATGTTGAAAAAAATACCAAATTGCTAGAATTATTTCATACTAATTTGTGTAAGTTTGAAGAAATTTTAACTTGGGGTGGTAACTGATATTTTATCACTTTTATTGATGATTTTTCAAAATACACAAACGTATATTTGTTAAAAAATAAAAGTGATACTTTTGAGAAATTTAAAGAATTCCTTCTTGAAGTGGAAAATCAATTTGGTAAAAAGATTAAGAGAATTAGAAGTGATAGAGGCCAGAAGTATGAATCTCTTGGATTCAACTCTTTTGTTCAGTCATTGGGAATTATTCATGAGACTACTCCACTATATTCACCTTCATCTAATGGCGTAGGTGAAAGAAAAAATAGAACGTTAATTGACTTGACGAATGCTATGCTTATTGATTCAGATGCTCCCTCAAATCTTTGGGACGAGGCTATTTTGACAACTTGCCATGTGATAAATAGAGTGCCACACAAAAAGACTAAAATTGTACCTTATGAGTTGTAGCGAGAGTATAAACCAAATCTAAGTTATTTGAGGGTTTCGGGTTGTTTAGCTTTTGTGAGACTTATAGATCCTAAACGACCTAAATTGGGTGAACGAGCTACCACCTATGCTTTTCTTGAGTATGCATTGCATAGTATAGCCTATAGATTTTTTGATATGGAAAATAATATTATTTTTGAATCAGGTGATGTTATTTTTCATGAAAATAAATTTTCTTTCAAATCTAAAAATAGTGGAGATCAAATAATTTCTGAAAATATTTTATCTATGCCTAGCTCTTTCTACTCTATCTCAAGTTTTTCAAGAATAAGAAAATTTTCAAATCCAACCAAGAAGAAGTAAACGAGCTAGAGTTGAAAAAGATTTTGACCCTGACTCTTATGGTACAAGAAGTTTTATCATCACCTGATGCTATTTTCTGGAGAGAGGCTATAAATGATGAGATAGATTCACTACTTTCAAATAAAACATGGAAGCTAGTGGATTTACCTCCAGGTTGTAAAACTATTAAATGTAAATGGGTTCTTCGTAAAAAACTTAAACCAGATAGAATTATAGATAAATATAAAGCGAGGCTTGTTGCTAAAGGTTTTAAGCAACAAGTTGATCTTGATTTCTTTGATACTTTTTCTCTGGTTACTAGAGTTACATCCATTAGACTGTTGATAGCAGTGGCTGCAATTCATGATTTAAAAATTCATCAAATGGATGTTAGAATAGCATTTTTAAATAGAGATCTAGATGAGGAGATTTACATGGATCAACCCGAAGGCTTTGTGGAGCCTGGCCAAGAAAGTAAGGTGTGTAAGCTAACTAAATCCTTTTATGGTTTAAAACAAGCTCCTAAATAGTGGCATGAGAAATTTGATTCCTGCATGCTTGAGAATGGCTATAAGACTAATAAATGTGATAAGTGCATATATTATAGAACTTATGAGAATGCACATGTGATTATTAGCCTATACGTGGATAATCTACTTATCTTTGACTCTAATTTGCATATTATAAATGAGATTAAAAATATGTTTAATAATCACTTTGATATAAAAGATTTTGGTGAAGCCAATTTTATTTTAGGAATTAAAATTACCAAGACTAATGATGGCATTTTTCTTGATCAGTCGTATTATGTTGAGAAAATTTTAAAGAAATATAATTTTCTAGACTATAAACATGTTGTTACTCCTTTTGATGCAAGCATACATTTATCTGTTGTAACAAATGAAAAATAAGTGATTAATCAAAAGGAATATGCTAGCATGATTAGTACTTTGAAATATGCTGCTGACTGTACTAGACCTGACATTGCGTATGTTGTTGGAGTACTTAGCAAGTTTACTAACAAGCCAAATCGAGATCATTGGCTAGCCATGGGAAGTATTATGAGATGTTTATCTGGTATAAAAAATTATGGTTTGTTTTATAACAAGTATCCTGCGGTACTTAAGGGATATAATGATGCCGATCGGAACACTTTGTCAGGTGATTCTCTTTCTACCTCGGGTTTTATTTTTACCTTAGGTGGTGGTGCTATATGTTGGAAGTCTAAAAAACATACTATAATTACTAATTCTACAATGGAAGCTGAGCTTATAGCGTTAGCTTTAGCATGTGAGGAAGCAAATTGGTTGGGAGATTTGTTACATGAAATCCCTTTTTTGGGAAAAACCAATTCCTCCTATGTTAATTCGTTGTGATAGCACTGCTGCTATTGGTAGAGTGAATAACCATTTTTATAATGGTAAATCCAGACATATTCGAAGGAAACACAGTAATGTGAGATCATATTTAAGTAATGACATCATAACTGTGAATTATGTAAAATCTTGTGATAATCTTGCAGATCCATTAACCAAGGCCTTGGCGAGAGATAGGGTCTGGAATATATCAAGGGGGATGGGTTTGAAGCCTATAAAATCATAAACCATGTATGAGGACACCCAACCTAGGGACCAGAGATCTTATAACTAGATTCAATGGGAAGAACGAATCATATGGTGGTTGTAAAAAAAATGCACTCCTTAATATTTTGTTAGCCATCCCTATGATGTAAGTGCATTTGTCCTGTAATGTTGGAGGGTTGAGTTTTTATACTCTTAATGAAATTCTATAGCTCTTGTTGAGTGGGGTGTGTAAATTACAGGAACATCTTTGACAGATTTCACCAATGTGAGCATGAAAGTAGGGCCGCTTTTTATGAGAATAAGGTTTATTCTCAAATATACTCATGAAAACTGGGATAATCACAAGGCCGTAATGTACTGGCTATTAAAAGCTCACGTCAACACTTGGATTATTATGTGTGAGCAACAATACTTTATTTCCCCTAAGTAGTCATAGTTCAAGTCTGAGACCACTACTGACTCTGGAATAGAGGTTGCTGTTTCACTAATGAAGGTTCAATGCATAGCACACCTTCATGATGCATACTAGTCTATCTTTATTTGGTAATCTCTTCTGTCCTTGTCGATATTAAAATGAGTGGGGGATTGTTGGACTATTTTAATATATTTTATTTATTTATTTATATATTTTGTTCATGAATCTTCTTTTGTCTTGTTCATGAATCTCATCTTGTTCATGAAAGGAGATTCATTGTTTTGGTAAACTTTTGTATTGTTCATGAATAGAGATTAATTGGAGTTCATGAACTTGGCGGTGAGTTAATATTTGGAGACTCTCCATTTTCTCTAGTTTAATGGTCATTATTATTTTTGGTATAAATTGTAAGGTCCCAGTAGCCTATAAATAGTTCATTTCATCTACTCTTTTTTACACCAACTATTTTTCTATACTTGAGAGATTACTAGCCAAAGAAGGGTGTTTTTTCTTGGTGGAGCTTTGGGTTCACCATCTTGTGCAGAGTTGGTCTGAACCATACGACAAGTGGTCAGGCTGTTGTATCCTGGAGGGGACAAGTCATAATTTAGTGACTGTTGCATCGGTATTTGCGTTTTTCCTACCGCTGTGGGCTTAATCTCCTTAAAGAAAACGAGATATTCATGTCTCAGTCTGATCTATTTGTATCTCATTTTCTTTGTATTATTTATCAATAAAATATAATTTTTCTAGTATTTTCACCAACATACATCATTATTTATCTTATAGATCTAATAAAACAAAATAAATATACATTCATTTAATTTAAATATTTTCAAAATTTTATAGTTAAACTGTGTTACTTTTGTTTTTTTCTAGTAAATGTGTTATTTAATACCAAATATTTTTTGAAAAAATTACTCATAAATCCCATTCTAGTAAATGTTGCATTAGTTAGTCCTAAGTGTTTTTTCTTAAACCATTTAGTCCTTTTTATTTTTGGTATGATATATGTTTTTGATATGCTGTATGTAGAGTTTACATTTTTACCCATATTGATTTCATTTTGCAGGTCTCCCAATCTCTCTAACAATAAGAGAAACTTTCTGAATCTGTACTTGAGTGAATTTGTTCAGCAAGAGTTTTGTGGAGCTGTTTGAATTATGAACTATTTTGTGAATCTTTCCCTTGTAGGTCTCCGTTACCCTATCACCATCCAATGCATGTCGTGGTTGGTAGACCAATTGAAGTTAAACAAAATTCAAAACCCATCATTGAAGAGGTATTGATGCTCATTATACCTTATTAACCATATTGTATATGTTAGTCTTACATCTGGATTGATGTATTTGTTTTTTCCCCAACTTTTTGGAATGCAATGCCATTTCTAATGGGTTGGAAGCGTCGACATGCGCATCCGCATCAACGACGGTGGCCACACCTCCCAGATCTACGCCATCCGCCAGAGCATCGCCAAAGCACTCGTCGTTTTCTATCAGAAGCATGTTGATGAGCAGTCGAAGAAGGAGATCAAAGACTGGATGTTATTGATGTTTGATGATGTTGAAGATGTAGTTGATGTTTGATGACGTTCACAATGTTGATGATGTTGATGATGTATTATGATGTTGATGATGTTTGATGATGTTGATGATGCTGATATAGTTGATGTTGCTGATGTTTTGATGACGTTGCTGATGTTTGATGAGGTTGATGATGTTTTGATGACGTTGCTAATGTTTGATGACGTTGATGATGTAATTGATGTTGCTGATGTTTGATGATGTTGAAGATGTAGTTGATGTTGATGATGTTCACAATGTTGATGATGTATGATGATGTTAATGATGTTTGATGATATAGTTGATATTTGATGATGTTGATGATGTTGTTGATTTAGTTAATGTTGCTGATGTTCGGAAAGGAGGGAAATCTAAAAAAGGCTTATAGTAAGCTTTTTGGGTATTTTTGTCATTACAACATCAGTAAAAACTTACATTTGCCCTCCATAAAAAAAAAAATTACATGTTAAATAAATGGGTATATACGTAATTGACATTCAAATATGACTTATTAGTCTACAAAATAAAAGGCAGGACCAAATGGCTTAACAAATTAAAATTTGGGATTTATTGGTGTTTTGCCCATATTTTTTTACCCAGATAATTTTAACGTCAATTATTACTCAAATAATTACTTGAAGATCTTGGACTTAGTTTATAAGTTGAGCCAAATTATTTTAAGTCATCGTCTGGAAGTTAGATAAAAACTTAGTTTAAAATTTTAATTTATTGGTTAAAAATAGATCTACAAAAAAGTTAGGGTAAATTACACCAAGCTTTTCTAAAATTTAGAAGAAAGAAAATACAATAAGACTCATAATTCAACATAATTATGTTAAGTTTCTTCAAAATTTTAATTTACATAACATTTAGCTCCCTGATTATCAATATTTTGTTAATCATATAGAGATGTTGTCATATCTTTCATATTAAAATATATATTTTACTTATTTATTCTTATATTTTCATATCATGTGTATTACTATTGATCTCTTTAGCCTTACTAAAATAAGGATCAATGTAATTATGCTAAAATTATGAGATTTGTTATATTTTCTTGGGGCATGCACCAATAAATCCCAAATTTATATCTTATAACCCATTTGGTCCTATGAATTTTCTTATGAACCGTTAGGTCCTATCCCAATGTTAATAACCATTGAACATCATCAACATCAAACATTATCCATCAAACATCAAAACATCAAATATCAAATTTATGAGTAACATCATCGAAATAATATCAAACATCATCATCAAAACAATATCAAACATCAAACATCAAAACATCATACAACATCATCAAAACAACATCAAAAATAACGATTAAATAATTTTTAAAATAACGATTAAACATCAAAATAAAGGTTAAACAATTTTTTAAATAATGATTAAACATCAAAATAACAATTAAAATAACATCAAACATCAAAAATAACGATTATTCATCAAACATTAAATATTAAGATTATTCATCAAACATCAAACGTTATTCATCAAACATCAAACATCATCTCACATCAAACATTATTCATCCAATATCGTATTCATTAATCTAACATCAGATTCATTGATGTTTGTAGGTGTTTCAACATCAAATTTATTTAAAAAAAATTGAAACTATTTCTCGAGATCCATCGTCAAATACATTAGAACATCAGATAGAATCGATTCGAAACCCTAATTTTGAGGTTTTTGTGAAAGATTTGTCATTGTAATTTGGATCTGATCTAGAGAGAGAGAGAGAGAGGCGGAGAGAAGGAATTCGATGGCGGATCAAGAGGAGGAGGATTTGAGGATGGCGATGAGGATGAGTATGCAGTACGAGCCGTCGGAGCCGAAGAGGAGCAAGCCGAGGGAGAACGTCGTCGGAGGCGGAGGTCCGGCGGGGTCGCCGGAGGAGAGTCGGAAGATGCAGTGGGAGCTTATGGCGGCCGCGGCGGAGAGGCGGATGGTGGCCGCTAGGGGCGCTGCGTCGGCGGCTCAGATGGCGGAGAAGAATGTTGCTGTTGCGGTGGAAGAGAAAGGGTTGGGTGATAGAGCTGAGGGGCAGAAGTGTATGGGTGATTCTAAGGGGAAGAAAGTGGAATCGAGGAAAGAACTATCGCTAGCAGAGGCAAACCAGTTGTTCTTGATGGTTTTTGGTAGCCCAGTCATCAGGGATATTCTTGCACAGTCGATTAGGGCTCGTATTGATTCGATCTGATTTGAACATCGCTGAAGAACATCATGATGTTGTTGATGTTGATGATGATCATGTTAATGTTTTTTTTTTAGGATGATGTTTTGTTAATGTTTGATATTGTCGATTGGTGTAGTTAATGTTGTTAATGTAGCTAATGTTTTGATGATGTTAATGATGTTGTTGATGTAGATAGTGGGACTAAATGGTGCATAAGAAAATTTGTAGGACTAAATGGTTTAACTTTCTACCACATAAGATTTATTGGTAATTTTTCCTATTTTCTTTGAATCTTAAAATAAGTTAGTGTAATTTACCCAAAAAAGTAATACTAAAAAAATAAATTGTTTGACACACTTTTAACTTTTTGGCTTTTTAGTAATGGTGGACAAGCATCCACCCGATCAGTTAAAATCGAATGGCATGAACCAATCCGCTACAAAAACAGATGGATGCAGATGCATTTTTTTCAATCTGCTTAAATTCTGATGGATGGCAGAAGAAAAACCACCAACCCAACCCTTCCACCAACACTCTTAAAAAATTAATGTTATGATTTTATACTTTGTGTATTAAAAAAAGAACCTTTTTTATTTAGTAATTATATTTACTATTTATAAAAGTATGACAATCGGGCTTGTATTTTTATTATAAAAAATGAACAATAACGAATTTTGGATGTAAAATAGTAAAGAATTACTGAAAAATAGTTCAAAAAAAGGCATAAAACTGTAAAGCCCAGGCTATATCCACCCTTCAACTCGCACTATTTGCACAATCCGCATCTGTTAACTAAATAGGCATATGCAAATTAACTTTTTGTCAATCTACCTAAATTCAAATAGATGAAAAATCACCTGATCCAACCCAATCCAGTCCGTAAGCACCCTTACTTTTTAACATAAACATGTGTTGTTAACTTTGCATTTTTTAATTCACCCAAAAAACTTTGCATTTCAAAATTCACTATGGGCAACAATGACAAGTATCCTGGACCACATTCCTCTCATCACTTTGCACAAGTTTTTCCATCTTTTAATGAGAAAGTGAGGTGGAGACGGGTTTTTCCTTTTTTGCCTTGCTTTATTCCACCCACATCAATTATATTTATTGAATATAATAAGACTAAAACACTAAAATTATACATTTACCATTTTGTTTGCACCCATTTTTGCTGGTTCTTATCAACAAGTGGACCAGTTGGGATACGACATGTGGCAAAATCAAGTGAGGGCTCAACAGTTGTGAAAAAGGATAAGCGATATGAGAGAGAATGATAAATGTGCATTAAACAGTGTTTGTGATTGAGCAGTTACTGGTAGTGATCATGGACTTAGTGGGCAGTCCTTCAAGAGGAAACATGAACAAAGTGGGAGTCTTTCTTTCTCTCGAGAGAAGGTTAGAAGAGCTTGTAGGCACATGATAACTGTGACACCCTAAACGTTTAATTAAATACCACATAAATGTTGAATGTAACAATTTCTACCTACTCCACCTACAATTTCTACCTACTCCACCTACAAATACTCCACCTACTCCACTTTAGTTTAGTGCTCCACTATTATAGTGCTCCATTATGGCTTATTGCTCCATTGTATCCCCCATTTCTCTCTATAAAAGAGAGCTCTTGTAAACAAATTTATATCAATCAATCAATAATATCAATACATTAATTTCCTACATGGTATCAGAGCCATAAGATTTAGGCCTGTATTTCCTTCTCACCGGCGGGCGGCCGGCCGGCAACTTTGCCTTCGCTGCCCGCCGAACCTCTACACATACCGCTGCCACAAATTCCACAGCAAATCAAGCTCTCTTCTACCTCCCGGCTCTCACCGTCCACATTCGCCGCCGCCGCATGAAAGGTACTGCAATAATCTAGCCACCTGAATCTCCATTCTTGTCCCTTGGCATGAATCAGGCCGAAAAAGCTCTTGCAAAACATACAGCTCCATCAGATGCTGGTGAGGCTAGTCTAATGGAGCATGTGCATCATGATATCAACCAGGAATCAACAGATGGTTCCACTAGTATCGAAACTAGTTCTGAATATGTTGCTGTGGGATTACATTCTCGTGATGACTCTGATATTGGAACAAAAAAATGGCAAGTAGAAGAGGATTCATCTGCTGATAGCATTGTTATCGCTAACTGTTCATCTGCTGATAGCATTGTTATCGCTAACTGTTCCTTACATGAGCCTAGAGAAGAAAAGTTGGAGGACTCGACAAACTCAGAAAATGCTTTCCTGGAAGATTATCAAGATGCATCAGTCACAGCAGCTAATGCTTCAGTAGCTGAGCGTGTTATAGAACCTACTCTTGTGATGTTTGAGGTTCATGTACCACCATCATGCATGGTTGATGGTGTGCGCTCGCAACATTTTTTAGGAACTGGTGTTATTATATATCATTCTCATAACATGGGATTGGTTGCTGTTGACAAAAACACAGTTGCGATATTGTGTCTGATGTGATGCTCTCTTTTGCTGCCTTTCCAATTGAAATCCCTGGGGAGGTGATTTTCCTCCATCCTGTCCATAATTATGCTCTTGTTGCATATGACCCTTCTGCTCTGGGAGCTGATGGTGCCTCAGCAGTTCGTGCTGCGGAACTTCTACCTGAACCTCTGCTGCGTCGTGGAGATGCTGTCTGTCTTGTGGGATTAAGTAGGAGCCTGCAAGCTACTTCAAGCAAATCTGTTGTCACCAACCCTTGTGCTGCTTTGAATATTGGCTCTGCTGATCGTCCGCGCTACAGAGCAACCAACATGGAAGCCATTGAGCTTGATACTGATTTTGGTAGTACATTTTCGGGTGTGCTAACCGATGAGCATGGCAGGGTTCAGGCTATATGGGGAAGCTTTTCCACACAGCTGAAATATAGAAGTAGTTCATCAGAAGATCATCAATTTGCCCGAGGCATTCCAATTTACACAATCAGCCAAGTCCTTGACAAAATAATATCTGGTGCAAATGGACCATTCACTTTGATGTCGACATACTCACCGATGTGGTAAGTGCGGAGGTATGTTGACAGATTGATTGTGCCCTTCTTCCAGAGCCTGGATCTTTGTACATATCTCATTCATGTGCTGGTTACTGCCCACCCACGTGGGCTCAAGCTTGTTGTCTCCACCTCTTGCTCGCTTCTCCACACTGCTGTTGATTTAGTTAATGAGACTAAGTTCGACAAATAGCTGAAATCATGGTTGGCATTGGCTGGTCACAAGGATGAGGCATTCTTCTCTGAAAATGCTGCTGCTCTGGCTTCAAGAAAGTCCTCCCCACGGGTGACCAATGAGGCTGTTCAGAAAGCTGCTGCTGCTTTGAGAGGATCTGATCACCGCCGTGCAACGAATGTTAGTGCCAGACTCGATGCTCAGCCGAAGACGCTTAACCTCCCAATTCTGCCTACCACCACCATTGGCTCTTTCCCTCAAATCTCCACTTTTTTTATTTTATTTTATCTTTCTTTTTTCATTAAAAAAAATATATATATATATATATATACCATATCGATTTGCACACCAAACCTTCCCTTATTTTATTCATCTCGGGGATCAACCCCGATCACATTTTTACACAAAAAAAAAAAAAAAAACAAAAACAAAACAAAACAAAACAAAAAAACAAAACAAATCAACCACATAACCACCACAAAAACCGGCCTTACTTTTTCGCCTCTTCTGCCGATCTCTTCCTCTTGCCTTTGTCTTGGGCGTCCCTTGCCGGTGCTGCCTCCGTGTTTCCCACGCCGCCGAGCACATTCGAAGGCCCGTCTCCAGTACTCCCTCCAAGAACGACCACAGTATTTCCGCCACAAGAGTCTGCTCCCCGCCGGCCATCAAAGGTGAGGTACGTCGGTGTCCCAAATCTCGCCATGGAGGTGGTTTGCCTTTTCAGCTCCTTGTTTTCAGCCTTCAAGGCACAAATCTCTGCCCGTGCATCCCTGTACATGCACTGGAGTAGGGAGAGTTGGGCGTTGACCTGGTATACCTCACAAGCCTTGTTTTGCAGACGGTGAGACAGGTTCATGACCGTTGCCACTGTCTCCATGCAGGCCCTCAACGTGTAGTGGTTGGCCTCGATATCATTTTGGGTAGCCATCACTTGCTCGACTGATAGTGTGGGCAGACTAGGTTGAGTCAGAGCAGGAGTACTTGGCCCAGAGGCGCTCGATGGACCATTAAGATCCGGAAACAGAGAGAGAGGGCGGGAAGAAGAGGCCATTTTCTGGGCAACAGAGTGTTTCAGAGATAACAGCTCTCAGAGAACGACGAGTTTTTTTTCAGAGGTTTTCAGCTGGTTTGTTATGCATCAGCGGCAGCCTCGCCTTGGTTTAAATAGGCAAGGCAGACACGCGTATCACGCGCCTCTCAACGCCAGACGACAAATCGGCGCGCCTTTTGATGGCTCGACTTTTGATGGCTGTCGGGCACGTCTTTTGATGCACGCCTTTTGATGGCACGCCTTTTGATAAGATTGGGCACGCCTTTTGAGGGTGCGACTTTTGTGGGTCCAACAAGACTCTGTAAACTGTCCCGACTTTGATTCCGGTTAGCTTCTATATGGGTCCGACAAGACTCTGTAAACTGTTCCGACTTTGATTCCGGTTAGCTCCTATATGGGTCCGACAAGACTCTGTAAACTGTCCCGACATTGATTCCGGTTAGCTCCTATATGGGTCCGACAAGACCCGGTAAACTGTCCCGACATTGATTTGGGTTATCTGCTACAACGGTTCGACACAGCCATATAGTGTCTTCTACAACGGTCCGACATGACCCCGTAAACTGTTTTCTACAACGGTCCGACATGACCCTGTAAACTGTTTTCTACATCGGTCCGATATGACCCCATAAACTATCTTCTACAACGGTCCGCCATGACCCCATAAACTGTCTTCTACATCGGTCTGCCATAACCATACGGTCTTCTACAACGGTCTGACACGACCATACAGTGTCTCCTATCTACTTTTATTTTATTTGTCAGATTATTTTTCCTGTTTTATTACTCTCTCCAAACTCAAGTTGGTTAGTTCCTAACCCCCTTGAGTTTGAGGGGGGCTGTTGAATGTAACAATTTCTACCTACTCCACCTACAATTTCTACCTACTCTACCTACAAATACTCCACCTACTCCACTTTAGTTTAGTGCTCCACTATTATAGTGCTCCATTATGGCTTATTGCTCCATTGTTTATTGCTCCATTGTATCCCCCATTTCTCTCTATAAAAGAGAGCTCTTGTAAACAAATTTATATCAATCAATCAATAATATCAATACATTAATTTCCTACAATAAATATTTATAGTTATATATAAATGTGAGTGTATGTGATAATATATTATTAAATAAATAATAATAAATACAGAATCTAATTTGGAATTGGGTTATCAAATATGAGATTAATGAGGGATTATTATTTGGGACCAAATTAACAAAAATATGGAATTATAATATTAGTTGGGCCAAATTAAAGTTAAAGATAGTAGATAAATAAATATAAAAGTAAGAGTAAAATAATATTGATAACAATAATAATAATAATAATAATAATAATAATAATGGGTGTGATAGTAAAATAAATAATTAATTTTCTGTGGGTATACGATAAAGTATAATTTAATTAGGGATTAATTTTTTTATATAGTTATATTAGGAAACTGGGCCAAAGTGTAATTATCTTAAATATTTATTAAGATAAGTATTAATCTATGGTTATAATGAGCAAATCCAAGTGAGTTATGAAGAAGGATTCGATTTCGGCCACGTATTGGCCACATGACGCTTTTGCTTCCCTATAAATGGGGAAAAATTGATCAATATCTATGGAGTTGCTGAGATCAGTGGGAAGAAAAGAAAAAGAAAAAGAAAAGAAAGAAAAGAAAAGAGAGGGAGAGACACGTAAGTTACTAAAGTAAGTACTTATAGTAGGAAGGTTGTGATAGTGAAAGAAAGGCTAAAGGTCAATATCAAGGTGAGTTATATTATACCTTGAGTTACCATAATATATTTTACGTATGTTTTAACTTACCATAATTTATTTTATACAAGTTATATTTTATAAGTTATATTAATTCAAGTTATGTTTTAGAAATATTTCAGTTACGTGGATTAATTTCTAAACTCTATTTCTTCATGGATATGTTTGTTTAAATTTTAAAGAATATTTGACTATAATCTTATAAACAATTATGTTTTGTAAGTACCACCACGGGAGTCCCACGCCTTGGGGGACTTAAATAACCATTGGCCTCTGTTTGGCCATTTCGTGGTCCTTTGTTTGTCATGGATCCATTGACCTCTGTTCTGATTGTCACTTCTGTGACCTCTGTTCCGTTCTGTTCTGTACCGTGGTTATGGTTATTTATTTACATAATTTCTGTATTTCAGTTTCTGCTACTTAAAAGATTTATTTACCAAATTGAGTTATGTGAGTGTTTTGGCTTAACTAACTATCCATGGTTATTTTGTATTCCCTATACTCTTGGCATAATATTTCTCACTCTGCTATGTGCTTATAGCTGTTACCATTTCAGGTGATGAGATGCAGGGGAAACCCATAACCTCACGTAATGGAACCCGCACGAAGATTGATGTTGAATCACTATTTTGTCTTTCTTTTTTTTTATATATATTTTTGCTCCGTTTTGTTTCTACTCAGGGTCGGTCACTGAATAATAAAATAATAAAAGCCCTACAAATGTAATTTCTCTTATTAAAATAGTAAAATAGAGTAATTTCCTGTTTAATTATTTTTATTTCCGTTTGCACAGTTTAATTTGTTACAAGTAGAATAAGTTAATAAGTTGCGATTCTAATCCTAAGTCCTAGGGTTGGGTCGTGACAAAGGTGGTATCAGCAGTGCTTCAAAAAAAAAAAAAAAAACTATTCTAATTTGATTAGGAAATTCGAAAAGTTATAAATAAATCTATAAATAAAACTATATAGCTAAATAAACATAATAAAATAAAATAAAATAAGATAAAATTAAAAATATAATAATAAATATTTACCTGCAACGTGAGTCCTTTTGTGTAAAATCTCACGTTTATTCTGGTGTCGTAGGAATGTCAGAGATTAATCTTGATGATGCGTTTTGGGATGAACTCGAGGTCATTGATTTAGATGAGATTTTAGCCGAGTACCTCACCCCCGCCTCACCTGAGGGTTGGGGAGATTTAGAGGACATAATTAGAGGACTGCATCCTGGCCTTGCCCAATTAATGGGTCGGCCAATTTATATCCAGGTTGACCCTACCGATGTCCCACATTTACTGTGGAGGCAAAGCCTTGCCGATACACACAGACGTTTTCTTGGACCCACTCGTGTCCTTGGCATTGCCCTGGGATATGACCGCCAGCACTATATTATAGGCCCTCTACCCCAGATTTTGTGGCCAGAAGGGGGAACGTGTACCCTAAGGACTATATTTTCACCACAATCCCTAACCTGTTGGAGATAATTAATATTCAAAATGTTGACTTTAATAATGACTTGTCATATATTGAGACACCCGACTGGATTGTCGACCAAGCATTTTTGGGATATATACAGTCCATCCCCATTTTCATAGTCCAAACAACGTGGATGTGTTTAGGTGCAATCCAGTTGGGGTGGGAATTTGAGCTTTTTATGCAAGACTATTTCCTATGGTTTTTCGGCCCATTTGACCCACCACTCTAGATTTGGGTAGAAGAAAATCTTTTTGTATGCTGACCATTATGTGTTCTAATCCCTTTTTTGTTGTCTTTTTGTTTTTGTTTACCATAGGGATGGGACACTAACATATTCTGACTGATATAATATGAATTGTAAAAAAATGTAAAGTTAGCATTTTATATAAATATAGATTGCACTACACATGCTTATATATATGCTGCGTTGTGAATGTAATGCCTCGTTTATTACTTTGTAGAATGGCCAATAATGGTAATGGAAGTGAGTCATCAACCAGTGTCACTGAATCGATGGAAAGAATAATGGAAAGAGCGGTTACTAGTTTTTTGCAAGCCTTGCAAAATAACATCAATAATGGGATGCCGAAACGGCGAAAAGAGCCGGTTACCATAAAATAGTTCCAGGATTTGAAACCCCCACATTTACCGGCGGCCCAGACCCAATGGTAGCAGACGCTTAGGTGAAAGACATGGAAAAGATTTTTCGCGCCCTACTTTGCACCGAAAGACAAAAGGTAACTTTCGCCACTTTCACTTTCAAAGACAATGCACAGGAATGGTGGCTTCTCGCTCTAGCCAAAGAAGAAATTATGACTTGGGCAAGATTCTTGGAAGTATTCTATGAAAAATACTTCCCAGATTCATTGCGAGAACAGAAGGCATTCGAATTCATACATCTAAAGCAAGGAACCATGACGGTGGCTGAATACAAGAGTAAGTTCATACAACTCGCTCGGTTTGCAACATACGTCATCCCCACTGAAACTCGAAAAGCAAGAAAATTCGAAGCAGGATTGGATGCTGAAATTAAAGACAGGCTCGAGGTCTTGAAACTGCCAACCTATGCAGAAGTGGTAGACCGGGCGTACATTACAGAAAAGAGGATTAAAGCCTCGCGCTTTAGGGAACCAAGCCAAAAGAAGCGACTTCGGGAAAAAGACAACAGAAGACCTGGTGTTGCGCCTTCTAAAAAGGTGAATATGGCCACAACCAGGTCAGGCCATCAAGGTCCTGCCAACTCCCGAGGTGGCACTGTTCTAATTTGTCCCACTTGTGGGAAGGCTCATTGGGGACAATGCCATCGAGACACGGGAGCATGTTTTAAATGCGGTCAAGTTGGCCACTTGCTGACGGATTGTCTAAAGCTGACTAATCCTACAATCAGCTCCTCTGGCCC
Source organism: Camellia japonica (assembly GCA_030407325.1). NCBI lineage: Eukaryota > Viridiplantae > Streptophyta > Magnoliopsida > Ericales > Theaceae > Camellia > Camellia japonica. The sequence continues at coordinate 66,462,846 of JAPPVO010000002.1, forward strand.
AGTCAGGAAACCCGCAGGACCTGGAGAAGAGAGGAAGGACCAAAAAAGTCAAGAACGGGCTTTCGCCTTGGTACTTGGAAAACCAGAAGTTACCGAAAACGTTGTGTCATGTACACTTTCTATCTGTGGTCATTTAGCTCATGTCCTCATTGACTCTAGGTCAACTCATTTTTTTGTTGCACCACACTTTGCTGCCAAGTTGGCATCAACACCCGAATCATTAGGATATATATTGTCTGTGTCTTTCCCTTATGGTAAATTTGTTTGTAGTACAGATGTGTACAGATCTTGTGCTATATTCTTAAAAGGCAAAACCTTATATATAGACTTGATTCCCCTCTGCATTGGAAACTGTGATGTGATCATAGGTATGGATTGGCTGGCTGCCAACTACGCCTCTATCGATTGTAAAGCCAAAAAGGTCTTCCTCAAGTTACCAAACCAACCCGAACTTGTCTTTAATGGGACTGGAGTGTCTAACCCTCCCTGTATTATGTCCTCCATGACAGCCCAACGACTTCTAAGAAAGGGTTGTAGTAGTTATATTTGTTATGTAATCGATACACAAAAAAAGGCCCCTACCGTTAATGCAATCCTCGTGGTTCAAGAATTTTCGGATGTTCTTCTTGAAGATCTACCCGGTATTCCGGTTGATTGGGAAATCGAATTCACCATTGAAACCCAACGTGGCACACAACCAATATCAAAAGCTCCTTATCGCATGTCGATGACAGAATTGGAAGAACTGAAGACTCAACTCCAGGAACTCTTGGACAAAGGTTTCATTCGACCTAGTACCTCACCCTGGGGAGCTCCAGTATTGTTCGTGAAGAAAAAGGATGGCACGATGAGATTATGCATCGATTACCGGGAGCTAAACAAGGTCACCATCAAGAATCAGTACCCTATGCTGCGAATCAATGACTTGTTCGATCAACTTCAAGGCGCCCAAGTATTCTCCAAAATCGACTTGCGTTCTGGCTAGCATCAGCTAAAAGTCAAAACGGAAAGCATCGAAAAGACTGCCTTCAGAACCCGTTACGGGCACTACGAGTTTCTTGTCATGCCTTTTGGCGTCACAAATGCCCCAGCAGCCTTCATGGACCTCATGAACCGAGTGTTCAAACCCTATCTTGATAAGTTCGTCATCGTCTTCATTGACGACATCCTCATATACTCCAAGTCACCAGAGGCCCATGAACAGCACTTGCGAACGGTTCTACAAACATTACGTGATCACAAACTTTATGTCAAGTTGAAGAAATGCGAATTCTGGATCACTAGTGTACACTTTCTCGGTCACGTCATTAACAAAGATGGTGTCTCGGTTGACCCCCAAAAAGTTACAGCAATCGTAGACTGGCCACGACCTACTAATGTGTTAGAAATCCGAAGTTTTTTGGGTCTAGCTGGCTACTATCGATGCTTCGTACAAGATTTCTCAAAGTTAGCATCACCCTTGACCCAGCTAACTCAGAAGAATACATCCTTCAAATGGACTGATAAATAGGAGCATTGCTTTCAAGAATTAAAAAGTCGACTTGTGTCAGCCCCTATACTAGCACTCCCTACAGGAGCAGATGGGTTCGTAATCTATAGTGATGCCTCATACAATGGTTTGGGTTGCGTTCTCATGCAAAACGACAAAGTCATTGCTTATGCGTCGCAACAATTAAAGACTCACGAGAAGAACTACCAGACTCATGATTTGGAATTGGCTGCGGTGATCTTTGCCCTCAAAATCTGGCGTCATTATCTCTACGGTGCAACCTACGAGATATACACTGATCACAAGAGTCTTAAATATCTGTTCACACAGAAGGAACTGAATATGAGGCAACGACAGTGGCTAGAATTTATGAAAGACTATGATGTAGAGATCTATCACCATCCAGGTAAAGCTAACGTGGTGGCACACGCATTGAGCCGAAAGACGATCAAAAGTTTGGCATGTACTCTCGTTTCTCGCAAGATCAATGGACTGCTCGCCAACATAACCGTGGAACCTACCTTGATTAAAGAATTAGAGCACGCCAATGTGAAGATAACCTTTTGAAGAAAAAGTATGAGGAGCAAAGAAGTACACATGACCCTGATTTCACTATAAGCAATGGGATACTGAAATTTCAAAATCAAATTTGCATACCCGACATCCTGGAACTCAAGAAGAAAATACTGGAGGAAGCTCATAACTCGAGATTTGCAGTCCACCCTGGCAACACAAAGATGTACCATGATCTGAAGGAACACTACTGGTGGACAGGAATGAAAAGAGACATAGCAAGCCATGTCTCCAAATGTCTGCATTGTCAGCGTGTTAAAACAGAACATCAGAGACCTACAGGAGCGCCCTATTCCTGAATGGAAATGAGAGCACATTACTATGGACTTCGTGGTCGGGCTACCACAGTCATTTTTGAAGAATGATGCAATATGGGTTATAGTAGATCAATTGACGAAATCAGCACATTTCTACCAATCAAAATCATGTACTCCCTTAATAAGTTTGCCACTTTATATATCAAGGAAATTATTCGTTTGCATGGTATCCCAGTTTCGATTGTGTCTGAGTGAGACACCCGCTTCGTGTCTCATTTCTGGAACAAATTGTAAGAAGCTTTGGGAACCACATTAAAGTTTAGCATTGCTTATCACCCACAAACTGATGGACAATCCGAAAGAACAATCCAGATGTTGGAAGACATGTTACATGTATGCGTGTTAGACCTCAAAGGTAACTGGGATGAGCACCTACATTTAGTGGAATTCGCCTATAACAACAGCTATCAGGCAAGCATTAGAATGGCGCCATACGAAGCTCTGTATGGAAGGAGATGTCGATCACCTCTGTGCTGGACGGAGGTCGGGGACAGGAAATTGTTAGGCCCCGAAATCGTGCAAGTCACCAGTGAGAAAATCCAACTCATCCAACAGCGGATTCGCACTGCTCAGAGCCGCCAGAAAAGTTATGCAGATACTCGGAGACGGGACTTAGAATTTCAAGTAGGGGATCGTGTGTTCCTCAAGATCTCACCAACAAGAGGAGTGATCCGATTTGGAAAGCGAGGAAAGCTAAACCCACGTTACATCGGGCCATTCGAGATACTGGAAAGAATTGGTCATGTAGCTTATCGCCTTGCACTACCACCTGAACTATCCAATGTCCAAAATATGTTTCACGTTTCAATGCTTCGGCGGTACCTTCGAGATCTAGAACACGTTGTTGATTACGAGGATCTGAAAGTTCAGGAAGATCTCTGTTATGAAGAGCAACCAGTGCAGATTCTCGGTCGTCATGATCAAGTTCTTCGAAACAAGACCATACCGCTGGTAAAGGTCTTATGGCGAAATCATCATATCGAAAAAGCTACGTGGGAAACGGAAAGTCAAATGCGAGCCAAATACCCACACCTCTTCGAAAATTAAGATACGTCAAGTTTGGGGACAAACTTCTATTTAGAATGAGAGAAATGTGACACCCTGAACGTTTAATTAAATACCACATAAATATTTATAATTATATATAAATGTGAGTGTATGTGATAATATATTATTAAATAAATAATAATAAATATATAATCTAATTTGGCATTGAGTTATCAAATATGGGATTAATTAGGAATTATTATTTGGGGCCAAATTAACAAAAATATGAAATTATAATACTAGTTGGGCCAAATTAAAGTTAAAGATAGTAGATAAATAAATATAAAAGTAAGAGTAAATAAATAATAATATTGATAACAACGACGACGACAACAACAACAACAACAACAACAACAATAATAATAATAATAATAATAATAATGTGTGTGATAGTAAAATAAATAATTAATTTTCTGTGGGTACACGATAAAGTATAATTTAATTAGGGATAATTTGTTTATATAGTTATATTAGGAAACTGGGCCAAAGTGTAATTATCTTAAATATTTATTAAGATAAGTATTAATCTATGGTTATAATGAGCAAATCTAGGTGACTTATGAAGAAGGATTCTGTGACACCCCGAACGTTTAATTAAGTACACATAAATATTTAGAGTTATATATAATTATGGCGGCATGTGATGATAGACTATTAAATAAATAAATATATAAATTTAATTTGGCATTGGGTTATCAAATATAGAATTAATTGGGAATTATTATTTGGGAGCAAATTAACGCATTTATGAAATTATAATATTAATTGGGTCAAACTAAAGATAGTAAATAAATAATAATATGCTAACAAGAATAATAATAATAATTTGTAAAGTAAAATAAAATAATTAATTTTACAATGCTAAAATGATAAGATGTAATTTAATTTATATTGAAAAAGCTTAACACCAAAACAAATAAATAAATGAATAAAAAGAAAAGAAAAAGAAAATTTATAAGCTAGTTGGCCCAGCAATTTCGGCCAAAAAAAAAAAAAAAAAAAAAAAAAAAAAAGAGAGAAAAAAGGCCCAAGTATGTTAAGAAGGCCCAAGTATGTTAAGAAGATTTATACTTATCTCTAAAGATTCAAATCTCATCTTGAATCTACAATTAAAAGCTCCATCTCCTAGCATCATTATGGCCTCTTGAGAGAGGGGGGTACGTGGCATTCCATCAAGGCTTGGCTAACAGTATAAAAGGGGCAAAGGTGTGATGAACTAAGAGGGGAAAAACGAAAGAACAAAAGAAAGAGAGGAAACCGAGAGAGAGGTACAGTAAGGAATTTATAGTAGGGAAGTTCTGATAGTAAAGTAAGGCTAAGGTGAGTTCTATTATACCTTGATTCACCATTATATGTTTTACGAATGTTTTGAGTTACCATAGCTTATTTTATACAAGTTATATTTATTAAGTTATATAAATAAAAGTTATGTTTATAAATATTTTAGTTACGTGGGTTACTTTCTAAACTCTATTTACTTAAAAGGAAACCCATGGATATGTTTGTTTAAATTTTAGTATATATTTGACTATAACCTTATAAATAATTATGTTTTGTAAGTACCACCACGGGAGTCCCACGCCTTAGGAGACTTAAATAACCATTGGCCTCTGTTTGACCACTTTGTGGTCCTCTGTTTGTCATGGATCCATTGACCTCTGTTCTGACTGTCATTTCTGTGACCTCTGCTCTGTTCTGTTTTATACCGTGGTTATGATTATTTATTTACATGATTTCTGTATTCTGCCACTTTAAATAAATTGTCATTTTAAATTAAATTATGCAAATATTTTAGCCTAACTAATTATCCATGGTTATTTTGTATTCCCTACACTCTTGGCATAATATTTCTTACTCTGCTGTGTGCTTATAGCTGTTACCCTTTCAGGTGACGAGATGTAAGGGAAACCCATAACCCCACAAAATGGAACCTGCACATGGATTGATGTTGAATCACTATTTTATCTTTCTTTTTTTTTTTTTTATATTTTTGCTCCCTTTTGTTTCTTTTCGGGATTGGTCACTGAATAATAAAATAACGAAAGCCCTAGAAATGTATTTCCTCTTTCTTAAATAGTAGCATGAAGTAAAATTTCTGTTTAATTATTTTTATCTTCACTTGCGCAGCCTAATTTGCTTCGAATAAGAATAAGTTAGTAAGTTGCGATTCCAACCCTAAGCCCTGGGGTTGGGTCGTGACAAAGGTGGTATCAGAGCAACGGTTCAAAAAAAAAAAGTTATAAATAAATCTATAAATAAAACCATATAGCTAAGAAAAATATAGTAAAATAAAACTAAAATAAAATAAAATAATAATAATAAATATTTACTTGTGACATTAGTTTTCCTGTGTAAAATCTCACGTTTATTCTGGTGTTGTAGGGATGTCAGAGATTTATCTTGATGATGCTTTTTGGAATGACCTCCAGGCCATCAATTTAGATGAAATCTTAGCCGAACACCCTGCCCCCGCCCTCGCCTCACGTGAGGGTTGGGGAGATTCCGAGGAAATAGTCAGGGGATTGCACCCAGGCCTTGGCCGGTTGATGGGTCGGCCAATTTATATCCAAGTTGACCCTACCGACGTCCCGCACTTATTATGGAGGCACAGTCTTGTCCATACACGCAGAGGTTTTCTCAGACTATCTCGCGTCCTTGGCGTCACCCTGAGTCACGACCACCCGCATTATATTATAGGCCCTCTACCCCCAGAGTTTGCAGCCAGGAAGGGGAACGTGTACCTCGAGGATTATATTTTCACCACAGTCCCTAACCAACTGGAGATCATTAATATTCAAAATGTTGACTTTGATAATGACCTATCATATGTTGAGACACCTGGCTGGATTGTCGACCGCGCATTTGTGGGTCATATACGGTCTATCCCCATTTTCACGGTCCAGGTAGCATGGATGTGCTTTGGTGTAGTCCAGTTGGGATGGGAGTTTGAGCTTTTTATGCAGCACTATTTCTCCTAGTTTTTCGGCCCATTTGACCCACCACTCTAGATCTGGGTAGTAGGAAATCTTTTGTATGCTAATCCTGATGTGTTCTAATCCCTTTTTGTTGACTTTTGTTTTGTTTACCGCAGGGATGTGACACTAACATATTCTGACTAATGTAATATGAATTGTAAAAAAATAAAAAATAAAAATGTGTAATGCTGGCATTTCATATAGATATAGATTGTGTTACAATATATATATATATGCTGCGTTGAGAATATAATCCCTTGTTTATTACTTTGTAGAATGGCTAATAATGGTAATGGAAGTGAGTCATCTGTTAGTGGCACTGAATCAATGGAAAGAGTAATGGAAAGAGCGATTACTAGCTTTCTGCAAGCCTTGCAAACTAATATCAACAATGGGACGCCGGAACGGCAAGAAGGGTCGGTTACCATAAAACGGTTCCAGGATCTGAAACCTACCACATTTACCGGCAGCCCAGACCCAATAGTAGCAGACGCTTGGGTTAAAGACATGGAAAAGATTTTTCGTGTCCTACCCTGCACCGAGAGACAAAAGGTAACTTTCGCCACTTTCACTTTCAAAGACAATGCACAGGAATGGTGGCTTCTCACTCTGGCCAAAGAAGAAATTACGACTTGGGCAAGATTCTTGGAAGTATTCTACGAAAAATACTTTCCAGATTTATTGCGGGAACGGAAGGCATCCGAATTCATACATCTTAAGCAAGGAACCATGACGGTGGCCGAATATGAGAGCAAGTTCACACAACTCGCTCGGTTTGCAACATACGTCATCCCCACTAAAACTCGAAAAGCAAGAAAATTTGAAGCAGGATTGGATGCTGGAATTAAAGATAGACTTGAAGTCTTGAAATTGCCAACCTATGTAGAAGTGGTGGACGGGCGTACATAGCAGAAAAGGGAATTAAAGCCTCGCGTTCCGGAGAACCAAGCTATAAGAAGCGATTCTGGAAAAGAGATAACAGAAGACCCGGTGTTGCACCCCATAAAAAGGTGAACATGGGCACAACCAGCTCAGGCCACCAAGGTCCTACCAACCCCCGAGGTGGCACTATTCCAAATTGCCCCACTTGTGGGAGGGCTCATTGGGGACAATGCCATCGGAACACGGGAGCATGTTTTAGATGCGGACAGTTTGGCCACTTGCTAAGGGATTGTCCAAAGATGGTTAATCTTACAGCCAGCCCCTCTGGCCCAGTCAGGAGACCCGCGGGACCTGGAGGAGAAAAGAAGGACCAAAACCGCCAAGGTCGGGCTTTCGCCTTGGTACCTAGAAAACCGGAAGTTACCGAAAATGTTGTGTCAGGTACACTTTCTGTCTGTGGTCTTTTAGCTCATGTCCTTACTGACTCTGGGTCAACTCATTCTTTTGTTGCACCACACTTTGCTGCCAAGTTGACATCAACACCCGAACCATTAGGATATACATTGTCTGTGTTTTTTCCTTCTGGTAAGTCTGCCTGTAGTACTGATGTGTACAAATCCTGTGCTATATTTCTAAAAGGCAAAACCTTATATGTAGACTTGATTCCCCTCCGCATTGGAAACTTTGATGTAATCTTAGGTATGGATTGGCTGGCTGCCAACCACGCCTCTATCGATTGTAAAGCCAAAAAGGTCTCCCTCAAGTTACAAAACCAAACCGAACTTGTCTTTGATGGGGCTGAAGTTTCTAACCCTTCTTGTATTATATCCTCCATGGCGGCCCAACGACTTCTAAGAAAGGGTTGTGGTAGTTATATTTGTTATGTGATTGATACACAAAAAGAGGCCCCCACCGTTGATGCAATTCCTGTAGTTCGAGAATTCCCGGATGTCTTTCTTGAAGATCTACTCGGTATTCCAGTTGATCGGGAGATCGAATTCACCATTGAAACCCAACTTGGCACGTAGCCTATATCAAAAGCTCCTTATCGCATGTCGATGACAGAATTGAAAAAGTTGAAGACTCAACTCTAGGAACTCTTGGACAAAGGTTTCATTCGGCCTAGTACCTCACCCTAGGGAGCTCCAGTATTGTTCGTGAAGAAAAAGGATGGCACAATGAGATTATGTATCGATTACCGAGAGCTGAATAAGGTTACCATCAAGAATCGATATCCTCTGCCGCGAATCGATGACTTGTTTGATCAACTCCAAGGCGCACAAGTATTTTCCAAAATTGACTTACGTTCTGGCTACCATCAACTAAAAGTTAAAACGGAAAGCATTGAAAAGACTGCCTTCAGAACCCGTTACGGGCACTACGAATTTCTCGTCATGCCTTTTGGCGTCACAAATGCCCCAGCAGCCTTCATGGACCTCATGAACAGAGTGTTCAAACCCTATCTTGATGAGTTCGTCATCGTCTTCATTGACGACATCCTTATATACTCCAAGTCACTAGAGGCCCATGAGCAGCACTTGCGAATGGTTCTACAAACGCTACGTAATCATAAACTTTATGCCAAGTTGAAGAAATGCAAATTCTGGATCACTAGTGTACACTTTCTCGGTCACGTCATTAATAAAGATGGCATCTCGGTTGACCCCCAAAAAGTTGCAGCAATCGTGGACTGGCCACGACCCACTAATGTGTCAGAAATCCGAAGTTTCTTGGGTCTAGCTGGTTATTATCGACGCTTCGTGCAAAATTTCTCAAAGATAGCATCGCCCTTGACCTAACTAACTCAGAAGAACACACCCTTTGAATGGACTGATAAACAGGAGCGTTGCTTTCAAGAATTAAAAGGTCGACTTGTGTCAGCCCCTATACTAGCACTCCCTACTGGAGCAGATGGGTTCGTAATCTATAGTGATGCCTCATACAATGGGTTGGGTTGCGTTCTCATGCAAGACGGAAAAGTCATTGCTTATGCGTCACGACAATTAAAGACTCACGAGAAGAACTACCCGACTCACGATTTGGAATTGGCTGCGGTGATCTTTGCTCTCAAAATCTGGCGTCATTATCTCTACGGTACAACCTGCGAGATTTATACTGACCACAAGAGTCTAAAATATCTATTCACACAGAAGGAACTGAATATGAGACAACGGCGGTGGTTGGAATTTTTGAAAGACTACGATATAGAGATCCATCACCATCCGGGCAAAGCTAACGTGGTGGCAGACGCACTGAGCCGAAAGACGACGAGAAGTTTGGCATGTACTCTCAAGATCAGTGGGTTGCTCGCCAATGTAACTGTGGAGCCTACATTGATTGGAGAAATTAGAGCACGCCAATGGGAAGATAAACTTTTGAAGAAAATGTACGAGGAACAAGGGAACATGCTTGATCCTGATTTCATTATAAGCAATGGGATACTGAAATTTCAGAATCGAATTTGCATACCCGACATCCCGGAACTCAAGAAGAAGATACTGGAGGAAGCTCATAACTCAAGATTTGCAGTCCACCCTGGCAACACAAAGATGTATCATGATCTGAAGGAACACTACTGGTGGACCAGAATGAAAAGAGATATAGCAAGCCATGTTTCCAAATGTCTGCATTGTCAGCGTGTTAAAACAGAACATCAGAGACCTGTAGGGCTGCTGCAACCACTCCCTATTCCTGAATGGAAATGGGAACACATTACTATGGACTTCGTGGTCGGGCTACCACAATCATTTTCGAAGAATGATGCAATATGGGTTATAGTAGACCGATTAACAAAGTCAGCACATTTTCTACCAATCAAAATCATGTACCCTCTGAATAAGTTTGCCACTTTATATATCAAGGAGATTATTCGGTTGCATGGTATTCCAGTTTCGATCGTGTCTGACCGAGACCCTCGTTTCATGTCCCACTTCTGGAATAAATTGCAAGAAGCTTTGGGAACTACACTGAAGTTCAGCACGGCCTATCATCCACAAACCGATGGGCAATCCGAAAGAACAATCCAGACGTTGGAAGACATGTTACGTGTATGCGTGTTGGACCTCAAAGGTAACTGGGATGAGCACCTACCTTTGGTGGAATTTGCCTATAACAACAGTTATCAGGCAAGCATTGGAATGGCGCCATACGAAGCTTTGTATGGAAGGAGATGTCGATCACCTCTGTGCTGGACGGAGGTCGGGGACAGGAAATTGTTAGGCCCCGAAATCGTGCAAGTCACCAGTGAGAAAAACCAACTCATCCAACAACGGATTCGCACTGCTCAGAGCCGCCAAAAAAGTTATGCAGATACTCGGAGACGAGACTTGGAATTTCAAGTAGGAGATCATGTGTTTCTCAAAATCTCACCAACAAGAGGAGTGATCCGATTCAGAAAGCGCGGAAAGCTAAACCCACGTTACATCGGGCCATTCGAGATACTGGAAAGAATTGGTCCTACAGCCTATCGCCTTGCACTACCTCCTAAACTATCTAATATCCACAACGTGTTTCACGTTTCAATGCTCCGACGGTATCTCTGAGATCCAGAACATGTCATCGACTATGAGAACTTGGAAGTTCGAGAAGATCTCTCTTATGAAGAACAACCAGTGCAGATTTTCGATCATTGTAATCAAGTTCTCCGAAACAAGACCATACCACTGGTAAAGGTCTTATGGCGAAATCATCGCATCGAAGAAGCTACGTGGGAAACCGAAGGACAAATGCGAGCCAAATACCCACACCTCTTCGAAAATTAAGGTACGTCAAGTTTGGGGACAAACTTCTAATTAGAAGGGGAGAAATGTGACACCCCGAATGTTTAATTAAGTACACATAAATATTTAGAGTTATATATAATTATGGCAGCATGTGATGATAGACTATTAAATAAATAAATATATAAATTTAATTTGGCATTGGGTTATCAAATATAGAATTAATTGGGAATTATTATTTGGGAGCAAATTAACACATTTATGAAATTGTAATACTAATTGGGTCAAACTAAAGATAGTAAATAAATGATAATATTGCTAACAAGAATAATAATAATAATTTGTAAAGTAAAATAAAATAATTAATTTTACAATGCTAAATGATAAGATGTAATTTAATTTACATTGAAAAAGCTTAACACCAAAACAAATAAATAAATGAATAAAAAGAAAAGAAAAAGAAAATTTATAAGCTAGTAGGCCTAGCAATTTCAGCCCAAGCAAAAAAAAAAAAAAAAAAAGGAGAAAAAAGGCCCAAGTATGTTAAGAAGACCCAAGTATGTTAAGAAGATTTATACTTATCTCTAAAGATTCAAATCTCATCTTGAATCTACAATTAAAAGCTCCACCTCCTAACATCATTATGGCCTCCTGAGAGAGGGGGGTACGTGGCATTCTATCAAGGCTTGGCTAACAGTATAAAAGGGGCAAAGGTGTGATGAACTAAGGGGGGAAAAACGAAAGAACAAAAGAAAGAGTGGAAACCGAGAAAGAGATACGTAAGTGAGAGTAAGGAATTTATAGTAGGGAAGTTCTGATAGTAAAGTAAGGCTAAGGGTTATAATTAAGGTGAGTTATATTATACCTTGATTCACCATTATATGTTTTATGAATGTTTTGAGTTACCATAGCTTATTTTATACAAGTTATATTTATTAAGTTATATAAATAAAAGTTATGTTTATAAATATTTTAGTTACGTGGGTTACTTTCTAAACTCTATTTACTTAAAAGGAAACCCATGGATATGTTTGTTTAAATTTTAGTATATATTTGACTATAACCTTATAAATAATTATGTTTTGTAAGTACCACCACGGGAGTCCCACGCCTTGGGGGACTTAAATAACCACTGGCCTCTGTTTGACCACTTTGTGGTCCTCTGTTTGTCATGGATCTATTGACCTCTGTTCTCACTGTCATTTCTGTGACCTCTACTCTGTTCTGTTTTATACCGTGGTTATGATTATTTATTTACATGATTTCTGTATTCTGCCACTTTAAATAAATTGTCATTTTAAATTAAATTATGCAAATATTTTAGCCTAACTAATTATCCATGGTTATTTTGTATTCCCTACACTCTTGGCATAATATTTCTTACTCTGCTGTGTGCTTATAGCTATTACCCTTTCAGGTGACGAGATGTAAGGGAAACCCATAACCCCACAAAATGGAACATGTACATGGACTGATGTTGAATCACTATTTTATCTTTCTTTTCTTTTTTTATATTTTTGCTCCTTTTGTTTTTATTCGGGGCTGGTCACTGAATAATAAAATAATGAATGCCCTAGAAATGTATTTCCTCTTTCTTAAATAGTAGCATGAAGTAAAATTTCTGTTTAATTATTTTTATCTTCACTTGCGCAGCCTAATTTGCTTCGAATAAGAATAAGTTAGTAAGTTGTGATTCCAACCCTAAGCCCTGGGGTTGGGTCGTGACAGATTCGATATCGGCCACGTGTTGGCCACATAACGCTTTTGCTTCCCTATAAATGGAGAAGAATTGATCAATATCTATGGAGTTGCTGAGATCAGTGGGAAGAAAAGAAAAAGAAAAGAAAGAAAAGAAAAGAGGGAGAGAGGCACGTAAGTTACTAAAGTAGGTACTTATAGTAGGAATGTTGTGATAGTGAAAGAAAGGCTAAAGGTCAATATTAAGGTGAGTTATATTATACCTTGAGTTACCATAATATATTTTACGTATGTTTTGACTTACCATAATTTATTTTATACAAGTTATATTTTATAAGTTATATTAATTCAAGTTATGTTTTAGAAATATTTCAGTTACGTGGATTAATTTCTAAACTCTATTTGTTCATGGATATGTTTGTTTAAATTTTAAAGAATATTTGACTATAACCTTATAAACAATTATGTTTTGTAAATACCATCACGAGAGTCCCACGCTTTGGGGGATTTAAATAACCATTGGCCTATGTTTGGCCACTTCGTGGTCCTTTGTTTGTCATAGATCCATTGACTTCTGTTCTGATTGTCACTTCTGTGACCTCCGTTCCATTCTGTTCTGTACAGTAGTTATGGTTATTTATTTACATAATTTATGTATTTCAGTTTCTGCCACTTAAAAGATTTATTTACCAAATTGAGTTATGTGAGTGTTTTGGCTTAACTAACTATCCATGGTTATTTTGTATTCCCTATACTCTTGGCATAATATTTCTCACTCTGCTGTGTGCTTATAGCTGTTATCATTTCAGGTGACGAGATGTAAGGGAAACCCATCAGGATTGACGTTGAACCACTATTTTGTCTTTCTTTTATATATATATATATATATATATATTTTTGCTCCGTTTTGTTTTTACTCAGGGCCGGTCATTGAATAATAAAATAATAAAAGTCCTATAAATGTAATTTCTCTTATTAAAATAGTAAAATAGAGTAATTTCCTGTTTAATTATTTTTATTTCCGCTTGCGCAGTTTAATTTGTTACAAGTAGAATAAGTTAGTAAGTTGCGATTCTAACCCTAAGCACTGGGGTTGGGTCGTGACAATAACTTGAAGAATGGGCAGTTTGACAGACAAAAGTGAAGGTCTAATGTGATTGGAATGCCTAGAAGCTAGGAAGCAATTGCAGATTGAGGAGATCATAAGGGCATGGGAAAGAAGAAATATAAAGGCCAGAAATTTGCAAAGAGAGGGGATCATCAACAACAATACAACAACTTAGTTTTAGACTTAGCATAATCTAGGAGTATCTTTTTTAGTTTAGGAGTAGTTTCTTCTATAATTTGTATCCTTATAAACTTTTGTAAACATTAGTAGTTTCATCTTGGAATTACTTGTTGTTTGTTTTGTTTACTTTGTAACTTTCAATTGTTCTAAAGAAATCTTCATTCTTTTGAGGCATTTGAACCAATTCTACAATTACTTGATTGTTCTTGCTTGATTATTTAGTTAAAATTGTTGTTTAATTCCTGTCGATTGGGAGTTAACATAATTTTTACTAACACTTTTATTTTCACTTATTTATTTATCATCCTATAACTTTAGAATTTCATCAATTTATTTTTATTTTTATTAATATCACTATGCATAAAGTTTTAAAAATAACTCGTCTTGTTCTATCGCGCCCTAGAGACGTGTTATGGATTTGGAGTGGAAAAATATAAATCCAACTCGCCCTGTCCCACCGGCATTAGGGTTCATTTGGCATAAACTTTTTTTGGGCTTTTTGGCTATTTTAGGCACAAAAAAACAAAATAGACTTTTTAGTTCAATAAGACTGTAACGCCCCAAAATTTATAACCTCATTCAATACGTCAACCAACGCTCATTATAAGAAAATAAGTAGTTCTCCAACCTTTACATTACTTAATCCTTAAGGTTTGAATAAAAATAGGTCCACATGCGGATTATACATTCAATGATATCAAATACATGAATCTATAACATATAGAGCATAAAATCCAAAATAAATTAAATGCCCTCAAGGGCTTACAAATTTCTGGGCTTAAGCCCAATTACACAAAAATGGTCTCTCAAACCCACACAACCATAACCCTTGGCTAGCAAAAATACATCACAACAAAAGAGGAGCCATATGCCCTTAACAAATATGTCCACGCCTTAATTCGGCGAAATTGCCATATTTTTTCCTGCACTAAATCCCGTAGGGGTGAGCTTAAAGCCCAGTCGGAAATTCTTGACAAAGTATATATATTTTATACAAGCTTCACCAAATGAAATGCACATGCCATGCCATGCTTTTTAAAAGAAAATCACATTTTCATCATTTGAAAACCGTCATGCTCAATGATAACTTGAAATCTCAACAATTCAAAAATTATCAATTTAGTTCAAGGGGCGGTAAATATGACTCAAGTAATCCCTAGGTTGGTGTTTGGAAGTAGGCATAGCTAGCACTACCAAATCCCCACTTCACCGGTAGCTAACCGGAAGGCACATGGTAGCTCCTCCGTGCGTATTTTCAATTTTTCACCCCGGACAGGCTAACTTAATCAATTTCATCTACATCTCTTATCCGGACTTATTAACGTATTTACCCCCAAAACATTTCAATAAATCTCATTTCACAATATTTCTTTCTCAATGCAAGGTTTTAAATCCCAATTCGATATTTATAACAAGCAAGGTATTGAAGTGCCAATGCAACAATTATCCATGCAATGCAATAATTAACCATGCAATGTAATAATTATCCATGCGATGCAACATCCTACCATTTACAAAACTTCCACACAAAAGTTCCATTTGTGATCATAATTTTCCACTTCCCTTTCCAATGCATTTCAACATATATCACATATGAATTTTTATCTCCATTCGAGTGTAGTAACACTCCCACATCTCACGTGTTTTCAACAATTTGTCATTTCATGACCATATACATATTCATTTAAACAATAATTTCCCAAAAAAATCCACTAATTCTCATATACTAAGAAAATTGTCATTTTGTATATAATAATATGAAATTCCCACTTATTCATTCATTTGGCACAAGAGAATCTATAGATTCTCAACATCTTCCAAAAACCTCCAAATTTCTAGGTTTTTCATCAAAACTAGACATTTCCTCATCTCTTAGTAGAATCTCACCAAAAACATCTTTCTTAACTCAATGTGATTCAAATCCTCAAGAAAATCATTTAAAGAAAACAAGAGATGAACCCATTTTTAAAACCACCAACATTCTTGAGCCAAAGACCAAATTTTCAATGCTACCACAGGAAATCTTGAAATTAACATAAACTTGCTAAAATATATATATAACTCCAAGAAAATCTCTACCTTAAGTTTTGAAGAAGAGATGAGATGAAACCCCAAAATCAACGGTGTAGAAACTCGATCTCTACTACACAAAGTGAAGCCCTCACTTAGTTCTCCAAAGTTTGTGAAGGATGATGGATCAAAACCCCAATAAATTGGAAGAGATCAAGTGTTTTATGGTGTTTGGTGGATGTTTTTAGAGAGAAGGGAGAGGAAATGATATTTTTAGAGAGAGAGAGATGTGTAAAAAGTGAAATGCACATAGCCCCAAAAGAGAAGAAAAGTAGAATTTTCTGACTCAGCCGACTCCCACACGTGCGGAGCGTGCTTCCCGCACATGCAGCATTAATTCCGCGCATGTGCGGCACTCTCTCGCACCTTCCTTCCGCACCTGCCTTTAATGCAATAGCCAACCCTGGAACTCCCTTGTTTTCCGCACGTGCGGTCCCATCCCGCACATGTGGCTCTGCCTCTCCTAGACATGAAACTCTACAACTCAACATGAGCCACTCCGGACCCAACCTTGCACCTTCCGAACATGAGAAACTCGACACAAAAATAAATAAAAGCAAAGACTTGAAACAAGTTTCCAAATACAACAAAACGAACCATTAACAAGACTCCTAGTTAAACCCGATACCCTAATAAGACAAACCCAAGGTTAAACAAAGAAGAACGAGACGAATGACATACTCGGTCATCACAAAGACAAAACATCACATCCAATTTATAATCATTACATTTTTTCTTTCACAAAAGTCAAAAAAACTAAAAAGTCCATCATAAATGAGGCTTTTTAGCCCCAGGTTAAAAAAACCAAAAAGTCAACCTACATTCCAAATGAACCCTAAAATTTTACATGAAAATTTTGAATTTCTTTATCAAGCTAAGTGGCACATTGAACCAACATGTGTCAAAAAAGCATTTAAAACTTAACTTTTAATTTTAACTTATTTTAAGTTTTTGAGCGGACAAAACAAATAATTCGTTAATTTGATTTTTTTTTTTATTATCAAATATTCTAACTTTTCAAAATATAATTGCTTACTTTTGAAATTTTAAGTTTTAATCATAATAAATTACAAATAAATTTATTGAGATTATATTTATTATATTGAAACAATCAAAACTAAAATGGAAACGGAATGATTTGTGGACAAGTTTATAATCTCTCACCCTCACTCTCATCCTCGTCCCATATCATTTCAGGAGTAAGGTAAACCAAGTTGGTGGTAGGGTTGTACGGGAAGAGAGTGGGGGCAGGTTATTTTTGTAACTTGAAAAATAGGTATATAAATAAAGAGGGCTACTATTAGCACTTATTTAATTTATTTGGACTCTCCAATTCCCATATTTTTTTTAATTATAATTATACCATGAAGTAAAATTATATTAACAGATAATCTTTAATGGAACACCAACCTATCAAATAGAGACAACTCTACAATATTGTACACTCTCTTTCTCCACTTAAACCCAACGTATTTCTCATCATCAATGTTCCTCTTCATCACCATCCTAAACCCTAAATGTATTCATTTTCATCACAGTCCTAAACTCTGAATCAGAAACCAAAGGTTGAGTTGGAATGGATGTCTGTTATTTTGTTTGTTATATTGAATTGAAATAGAAAATAGTGAACTGAGGGTTAACTTACACAATGCTAGAAAAATTGTTTATATTTGGTAACACAGTGCTGAACAAATGTTGTTCGACCAGCACAGTGTTGGAAAAATTGTTAAATGTTGTTTGGCAACACAATGTTGAAAAAATTGTTTATGTTTGGCAATGCAGTTTTGAACCAATACAATGGTGTGATTTTGGCTCAGTTTTACAACAATGATACAATGATTTTGATAAAATAGACACTGTCGTTCACTAATTTTGAATAAATCAAAGAGAGGGATTGTCACCGTCGTCGTCGTTGTTCTTCAATAGGAGATGGATTGTTGTCGTCGTTCTTTAACATGAGAGGGAAGGAGAGGGACCGTCTTCAATTATGATGGAGAGGGACTGCCTTCGGTATAAAATTAGGTGAGTGTGCACTTGAATGTGATGATATTATGAGTATAAGTAAGGGCTGGTTTGACATATCCCAAATAATTAAAAAAGTCAAAAAGTTACTAAAAAAGTTAAAAACTTATCACTATTTTCCAAAAAAAATAAAAAATTGATTTTACACAAAAATTATTACAACTCAGTCTAACGTTCCACAGACTTTTGCTGATTTTTTTGGAAAAATTGTACAGGTGGGGTGTACAAAAAACACGATGTTGTTCGGCCTATAGGGGCCCATCACAGGTCCCATTTTAATAATCTGAACCATTGAATATGTAGAACTCGTCGAGTATTATATGTCTACAAAAAATCACGTTGATCGGATATCGCTAACTACATGATCAAATCAGTTTTGTATAAAAAAATGGATGGTGTTATAGCTAACGGTTGAAAAAAAACTAATCCGATCAGATAACTATCGATATCTGATCAATGTGATTTTTTACGAGTATATAGTACTCGACCAGTTCTACACATTGAACGGTTCTGATTAGCAAAAGAGGACCCGTGGTGGGCCCCCACGGGCCGAACAACACCGTCCAATGTAATACCCGAAAAGGAGGCAACCATTTCTTATATCAAATCACTCTGCCCAGACAGTACGGGTCGTACTGCCTACTCTCCCTAACTTCTCTTACACACTAATTTATATAATTTTTTAATATACATTTTTTCGTAAAAAGTCAAAAAGTTAACCCAAATAACTATATTTGTTTCCTCAACTTTTTAGTTCAAAAAATCAAAAAGTACACTTATTTAGGACATTCCAAACAACTCCTAAGGGTTTGTTTGGGGTGTCCTAAATAAGTGCACTTTTTGTCGTTTTAGACTAAAAAGTTGAGGAAAAAAATATGGTTGTTTGGGTTAACTTTTTGACTTTTTATGAAAAAATGTATATTAAAAAATTATATAAATTAATGTGTAGGGAAAAATTAGGATTGAGAGTTGTGCAGCCGTAATTTTTGACTTTTGATGAATAGTGATAACTTTTTAACTTTTTGACTTTTTAACTTTTTTTCAACTTGCTAAACTTGGCCTAAATATGGTATTAAATGGAGTATTAAAAGAAATTTTTATTGAAATTTAGAATTTAAGGTGAAGATTTAAAGAAATTAGGGATCCAAAGCAGCCCCTTAATAAAAATTCTAGATAATATAATATATTATGGATAATAATATATAAATAATGATACTTAAAATATGTAAGTTGATAAATAAATTAGTAAAAATAAATGTTAAGTGTAATATTTTAATATATTAATTTTATTATATTTAAAAATTAAATAATATATATTATAAATAAATATTTATATTTATATTTAATAAATATAATTAGATCAAGACGAGGCGAGTTAGAATTGACTGAGCAAGGTAAATTCGTCCCACTTTCATTTGTCATTCCTAAAACTAAACCGGGTTGGGGTTAGTTTAGCCTCATTAAATTATTATTACTTCTATATTTGTCTTGTACGCGTTAAAGATGAGCTTTCACATGGGTGGGTGTAGTGTGAACTTAATGAGTGAAATTAATTCAACCCTAATTAATGTTTAGAGATAATGATTCCACATAACCTTTATTACCCTATGTGGGTCCATTTGAAGATGAGCTTTGTTTGGTTTTGTTTTTTGTAATTTTTAAAAAGTTTTTTTTTTTACTCATATTTTTATGTTTATTTATTATTTATTTTTTAGATGTACGTAATTTAAATATATTTAAAAAATAAAATATTTATGAAAATATTTATTTATTTATTTTGTTTTAAAGCAAACCGTATGGATAAAACCAATGACAACTCCAATTTTATTTTTTTACGATAGATATTTAAAATTTAAAATTTTATAAATATACTAATTTAGATTTCTCAAACCAAAAACAAATTTTTTATTTATTTATAAATATATTGATATAATAGAAATGAAAGGAATGTTGGACATATCTACTCACCAGACGAAGTTGACCATTGTTTAAACAAAAAATATGTATAAATAATGGCTTTTATATAAATATATTTTTGTTCTTATCACTTTGATGATACTTGTTTTTCGTTGAGTCTGGCTAATTTGTGCAATTAATTATGAAATAGGTATTTATTAGCCAATAAATTGTGAATATAGATAAACATACCATTTGAACAAGGAATCAAATATATGGATATATACATTATTATTGTCGACATAGTTTTGTATGCCGGAGAGGATAAATAAACAAATAAGACAAATATACAATCAAAAGAAAAAACTTATTTTACTTTATTTTATAGGGGAAAGTACCAATAAATCCTAAATTTGAGAATGTTAGTCCATTTAGTCCTGAATGTTTTTTGTTAGACTAATAGGTCCTATTTCTCTAAAAGCTTACTATAGGCCTTTTTATATCAAACATTATTCATCAAACATCAAACATTATTCAACATCACCAACATTATTCAAACATTATTCAACATCACCAACATCAAACATTATTCAACATCACCAACATTATTCAAACATTTTTCAACATCACCAACGTCTTCAAATATTATTCATCAAACATCAAATATTATTCAACGTCAGGTTTATTTATCAAACATCAAACATTATTCATCAAACATTAAACACAGATTTTCAACCATTAATTATTAGAATTATTCATCAAACATCAAACATTATTTGTCAAACATCAAACATCAGATTTATTTTTTAAAAAAATAAACTAAACATCACAGCATTATCATTAAAACAACATCAAAATAACAATTAAACGATTTTTTTAATAACAATTAAACAGTAAAATAAACGATTAAAACGATGCAAACCCCGCTGGCGAGATCGGCGGCGTCTCCGGCCGTCGCCTAGACGAAGGCACCGCCGCGGGAGATTGATCGAAAAACTGAATCGGCGTAGGAGGAGAACGGAGGAGGTTGAGAATCAGAGCAGAGAGCTCGCAAAAAACCCTAGACTGTTGATCTTGTCTTCTCAGCATAATTTTTCGGAGAAAAATTTGAAACAGAAAATAAATTTTGAAACCCCTAAGCGTGGGGGAAGAAAATCCGGGAAAATCTGAAATTAAAAAAAAAGAACTTATTTGGAATTGCTAAAATCGAGGCAAATGGATAAACATCAAGAGAAGAGTTCGGATATTTATCTGAAATTTTATCTTAGTTCGTCATTGATTGGAGAAGAGTCTTTAATATACAAGTGGGGGATATTTGTTTGTTTGTTTGTTTCTCAGGAAAAGAAATTCTGGAGACAGAAACTGGAGGAAGACGGGTCGGTGTTGTTCCGATCAAATGGATATAAATCTGAGAGAGAGAGGAGAATAATTTCCCTTTTTAGAGGAGTGTTTGGATTGAAACATATATATAAACAAATATATGAATCTATTGGTATATCTATGTATATATCAATCTATTGATGATGTTCGAATATATTGGTGATGATGTTCGAATGCTGATTGATGTTTGTTGATGGTGATGATGTTTTGTTCGATGATGTTTGTTGTTGTTGATAATGTTCATAATTTTGTTGACGATGTTTGTTGATGTTTGATGATGTTTTGTTAATGTTTGATGTTGTTGATGTGTTTGATGATATTTTGTTGATGTTTAATGTTTGTTGATTTTTTTGATGTTTGTTGACGTTTTAATGTTTGATGTTATTTTAATGATGATGTTGTAATGTAAAAAAAGGACTAAATGGTTTATAAAAAAACACTCAGGACTAGATGGAGTAACATTTCCCAATATGGGACTTATGAGTAATTTTTCCTATTTTATATGTTTTTTTAAAAATTTAATAGGTTATGAATTGAGTGTTCTGTGGAGTGAAATGAGTATTCAATACAAGTGAGTTGGACTAATTGAATGTTCAATGAAGTGAGATAAGATATTGAAATTGACAAATAATATGGTTTAACATATATTACATATATTATTAAATAATTTTTTTTAGGGTATTCAATTGCATACCCAACCTCAATGGGTAACACTACCTCTAAAACTAAAAACTTACTGTATTTATTTTTTATTTTGTCTTTCTAAACTATTATTAACTTTGAGTAATTTTTTTTTTTTATAATTTTTAAATTTGTCTTGATTAGATATTTTTAATTTTTTTAAAAATCTAAGTTATTTTTTAAAAATTTAATAAAAACAAAGATTAGTTAGATTTTATTAAAATAAACAAATTAGCTTATTTTTGCCTATAAATCTTCAAATTTATTTATTTTTTAATTTTCAGAGACGGATCTTAAAAAAAAAAAAAAAACTAGACGAAAATAAACCTAACTACAAAAAACAATTTTTTTTTAATTTAAAAAAAGTCACTTCCTAAATGTATCAAAAGTTAATGAGATGAACAAAATTTTAGTTTGGAGTTTTCAAAAACAATTTTATGAGTTTTTAATTCGTATTTTTGTATTTTTAGCATTTTTTTTTAAAAATATTTTAATATTTTTAAATTTTTTAGATTTACTTAATCTTTATATACTTAAAAGTATAAAATTTATACAAAAAACTTTACAAAATTCATCGAATATAATAAAATACAAAAATATACAGGATTTTTAATTTTTTAATTTATATATATATATATATATATATCCATTTTTTGTATTTGGTGAATTTTTTAAAATTTGTTTTCACAAATATTATATTTTTTAAATGTATTTAGATTAGGAGTATTTAAAAAATAAAAAATTGCGTAAAATATTCTAAAAAATCACTAAAAACAAAAAAGAAATATAAAAAATAAAAAACTAATTTTAAAAAAAAGTGAATTAAACAATGTTTGGAAATAATTATTTGACATTTTAAAAAAAAAAAGGTGCAAAAAATAAGTAGAGTGAAAGTGGACGAATTTTTAACTTTTTTACTATATGAGTTAAAATTTTTTTTTTTTCGGGGTGACTTTTTAATTTTTTTTTTTTTTTCTGTTCAAAAAAAAAAAAGAAAACCCCTTACTTAAATGTCTGGCGTAGGCAGCACGCGCCCAACAACGAGAGTACGGTGATACACACACAACTATTGGGAACAGCAAAGCAAACCGCATATATATAATTATCTCCGATTCAAAAATGGCGCAAAGTATCCAAAACCCTGAAACCCTCAAAAGCACTCGAAAAAGCCAAAAAATTTAACAAAAACCCAGTAACCCTCAACACTGAGCTACGAAATCTTCAGACCCAACAATTGAAAATTGCTAAAATTTACATAAAAAATCAAAAAGAGAACGTAACTGAAGTCTTATAGATTGAATGGAGACAAATCAAGGCTGTCCCAGCCCACTTCAACGGTAAGATTTCAGAATTTTTTCATTCATTTAATTACATTAATGCACATATGTGTAATCTTTGTATTATAGCTTTGATGGGTTTTCTATACACATTTGCGTGTTTGCTTTGATTGGTTTTCTATATACATTTGTGTAGTTGCTAGATTTAGCATAATTTCCTATCATAATGTTTTTCATATCTGTAATCTGCCTGTGGCTATCCCTGAATTAAATGTTGAGACTTTTTTTTTTTTTTTTTTGCTTTTTGTATTGTCCATAGTTCTGTTTTACTTCCTTGCCAGATGGGTTGTTGTTGTAATCCCAAGCGGATTCTCATTGGGTATAGTGTCTAATTGGGGCAAGACTTGTGTTATTTTGCTTAAGTGCCAACATTATTTGTTGCGTAGGAGGTTGAGTCTAGAATTGCTAGTGTTTTGTGGTTCTAGTCAATTCAGGAATTGGATTTTAGATTTCAGGGTTTCGGGTTGGGGATCCTTGTTTTTGCCTTCTCTTTTGTTAGAGGGTTTTGTTCTTGGGCTGTACATTCTGTCGTTCTGATATGGGTTGTGGACCGTCGACGATGGATAATTCAGAGATAGTGAAATTGTGTAGAGAGAGGAAGGATTTGATTAAGGCAGCCAAGGATTGTAGGTATGCCCTAGCTTCATCTCACAATTCTTACTTTCAGTCCCTTTTAGATGTAGGGAATTCACTTCATAAATTAGTTGAGGAAGAGGTAATGACTACTGTTGAACCACCTTCAAGTACCCATTCTGATCATCAGTCGAATGGGGAGGGTTCTCACTTGGAAATCTCATCCTTGGAGTCTGACACAGACATAAGTTCATTGACTGATTATGTGCATGAAGGCTCAGAATTTTCAGAACAATCTCCCGAGGAAGATGAGATCCAAGAAGGAGTTAATTCAAATATATATCACACGCAGAAGTCTTCAGAGGAGGTGTCCACCGGTGTTTATGAGCAGCCACAAGTGGTGGATGCAACAGCTCGGTGGCATAATCCGTCAAACTTAATGGCTCAGTATCCTCAATATGGAAATGGGGTTTTCTCTGGTGGCCCTATGAATTTTATGCCTAATAATCCAAGGTTTCTTCAATACGGAAATGGTGGGTTCTTTGGTGGTCTCATGAATTTACCACCCTTTAATCCTATGTTTTCTCAATATGGAAATGGGGTATCTTTTGGTGGCTTGATGAATTTCCCCCACACTAACCTTAAGTTATCTCAAGATAGAAATGAGGTGCCTTTTGGTGGTCCTATGAATTTCCCACCTAACAATCTTGACTTCCCTCCAAATGGAGATGGAGTTTCTTTTGATACTCCAATGAACTTGCCACCAGCTGATCTTAGGTTTCCTCGGTACGGAAATGTGAATTTTCCAGATAATAATCTTAGGTCTGATCATCATGGAATGGAGGCAAATTTTACATCTTTTGCTTTTAGCTACCCTCAGTATGGAAATGGGGTACCCTATGGTGGTTCAATATGTTTTCTGCCTAATGATCCTCGTTACAATCTGAGACAAAGTCGTAATGCTCCTGAAAATCTTCCACCTCCTGAGGTCTCTTCCTGGGACTACCTCAATCCATTTAGTGTGATTGATGATACTTTTTCCAGATATTACTTTGAGGGCAGATATGAAACTGGTTTCGGCAGCATTGGTCCTGATTTGAGAGAAGTGAGGGAAAAGGAGGGGATTCCTGATTTGGAAGTAGAAGCAGAGAAAGAAGAGGAAGACCCAGTAGAAAAACAACCTAAGGAGATAGAAACAGAGGTAAAAAATAAAGGGGATACAGTTGAAGGCCGTTGTGAGACAGTGCAATTGAAGGGAGATTCAGGTGAAGGCTCTTTTGAGGCAGTGCCGTTGAAGGAGGACTCAAGTAAAGGTCCTTCTGAGTCAGCACCACTAAAGAATGGTGAGGATGATCTTTTAGCTCAGGATAAAGAAATTACTAGAAGCCCTGGTGTCCCTGAAGCTCAGGAAAAGGACCATGAATCCATTGAGAAAGATACTGAGGGCAATTCTGAAAAATCAAACTGCTTGGAAGAGGAGGAAAATGGGAGTAGCGAGAATGTCAAGGTACAAGAAGAATTGGAACAGGAAGGTGTATGTCCAGTACAGGTTAGCTCAACCACAATCAATACATATGAATCAAGGGATCTTAAGGAAGTGCTGAAGGATATCAAAGATGCATGTGAGACTGCTTTTGATCATGGGAAAGAACTTTCAGTAGCACTTGAGATAGGCAAGCTTCAGTATCAGCCTAGGTCTGCCATAGTAAAGGGTAGGAGCTCTAGTTTGATCATCTTCATATTCATCTTTCTTCATTCTAGTCATAGTTATCCATTATTATGGTCCCTCAACTTTGATTAATATGGTAAAGAGGAGCTTCAATTATAAGTTTACTTCAAACGGGATTCCTGGTCTTTCCGTGTTTAGTATCATTTCTGTTGCCTAGAATTTAGTTACTGATGAGCAAAAGCTACTAAAGAAATGCTCCACTCCTATAGTAGCTCATCACATTTTCTACACCACTCAATTATTGTTTTCTTTGAATTGAGAAATATGATTAAGTAGGCTGGATAAAATTTCAACAGATGAGATTAAGTCCATTAATTCCTACCCATCAATCACATCTACATTAATATGATACAAATAAAATAAAAGACAAGTTAAGCATATCAATAATTACTGTTGCAATATAAGTTTTTGGTAAATTTATTTATTTTTTCTTACTAACATCTGGACCCATATTCTTCCAATTGATTGATGTGATTCCCCATATCATAGGAAATCACAAGGACGTTAAGGGGAATGCATGAAAATTGCATTCGCACTACAATTGCTATCTTGTTTTTGTCCATAAAATACATTAGAATCCTTTCTTATTCTCCTGGTTCTCTTGATTTCCTTTGGGAATTTTTTTGTATATGTCTTCATTAATTTTTATTTTATTTTATTTTATTTATTTAAAGTTTTGATGGTATTCATGTTTTACTTCCATCCTCTTTTCCCTGTTTCCCTTTGGCTTCTAGAATTAGCATGCATGGAATATTCTGGTAATACTGTAAATGTTGGAAGGGGCATTCAGTGAAACATATTTTATGTCCACATTATAAGAAATGTGCAAAGTTAATGTCTTTCAACTTGTCTGAAGGCATTTCTTAAAGGAAATTTTCCTTGAGGAGTATGCTTTGATTCTCAATCAGGTAATTCCTTACTATTCTAGAAGTTCTTATGAAGTGCACTTTTCAAGTTTGACAAGCCTTATTTTGTATTGTGCACCTCAGAAGCTCATGAAGGGTTGGGCAAGCCATCAATATCAATTTGTTAACTGTTTTGATCTTGTAGTCCTTGTAATTCTTGGCTTTCGCTGAACCCTTTTCAATCATAGTTTACAGAAATGAGTTTCCTAATGGATGTTGAAGATATCTGGAGGCATAGTTTTTGCAATTTAATTCATTGTGATTTATTTGCAATTTTTTTATGGAATTGGATCTGGGATATGAGCCAATTTAACATTTTTTCTTGTATATTACTCTCACACATGCACACACAAATGTATTGCAAGAAACCATGCAATTTTTACATGATTAATGAATTTTGATACAATTCTTGCCTTTCACATGCATTTAGAAAACTTTTTGTTAGTATATTATATGTAATGTATTGTTAGTGATCTAGATAGTGGATGTAGTTAGTGATCTAGATAGTGGATGTAGTGGATGTATATAATATGTAAGGATATAGATAGTGGCTCTTAGTGGTGATAGTGGCTCTTAGTGGTAATAGTGGCTCTTAGTGGCACAAATAGTAGCTCTTGTTTTCTCCTATATAAGGAGTGTAATATGGTCTTCATAAATGTGTATATTGATATCAATCAATAATATCAATACATTAATTTCCTACATGGTATCAGAGCTATAGGTTAAGCTCTTGGTAATCTTCGCATTCCGGCGGGCGGCAATCATGCCTTGACCGCCCGCCGGACCTCAACCCCTCTCATTCTCATTTTTCCTCACCATCAAAGTCATTCTTCAACCTTCACTCTTTTTACCAACTGATCCTTCTTGTTGGTAGTAGCGGTGGTACTATCTTTGTAATTACCATTGGGTTTTCTCAGCCTCCAGTGCATGGTGCTTCTCCTCCAATTTTGAATAGAACTCCTTCCGTTTCTCGGCACGTTCCGTGCATCTGAATAATGGAGCAGATGCAACAGTCTTGGACTTAATAGTCCGAGCTGACGCTGCAGTGGAGGAAGCAACAGAACAAGAATCTTCTTCATCAGGACGTTTCTTATTATCAGGTTGCAATGGCTTCCTTGATACCAAAGCAGGACGAACCCCAAATGACGCCCGTTTTTCAGTTGCCAGAGCAAATGGCCGTGGAACAGTGTGATTTGTTCGAGCATTACCGGAACTAGGTTTGGATGCAGGTTTCGCAAAAGATTTAGAATTCTTCTTATCATCCTTTCTTGTCTGATCTTCAAATTTCATCTTCTCATAGTCATCGTCGCAATTTGAGCTCAGTACAATTTCCTCCTTACATTTTTCAACTTGACAGAGTTCAGAAATCTCTATAGATTTTTCAGCAGTGCCTCCCATTCACCATCCTCCTCATCATCCCAATCTTCTGGTTTTGTTGCCTCAGGATCATCAATATCTTCAGCATCTGGATCAGGAATTAGTGCTGGCTCAAAATCTTCAGCAGAGAAGAAATTAGCCTTCTTCTTCTCTTCACCATCAATAAGGATCCGCAAATCATTATCAGGAGTCAGAATGGCAGTATAAACATGGGTTAGCTTGTCAGATGGCACAGATGGTGGATACTTCAAATGATGTTCAATGTACTCTCCACTTGGATACATATTCTTCCCATCGAATGGAGCCTGAGACACGGAAACTTCTGGCTCAGGGCTATTGGGGCTGCTGAAAATGCGAGCTCGTGCCCTGTCATGCTCCTCCTTCCTCTCTTCCACAGTCCTCACAGGACTGCGTTTGACTCCTTTTTCACCGGCTTCACTTGAGAAAGCTTTATCAGGCCTTGGTCTCATGACAATTTTAATCTTCTCATGTTTATCATGTTCCAACTGTTTAGCAGGTATTTCTGATAAACAGACAGCAGGAAATCTGCTTTCTGCCAACTTTTTAACCACAATTCTAGTACCAAGACCATCCAAGACATTATCCTGAACCATAGTCTGCAGACCATAGTGTTGAGCAACACGGTGTGCTGCAAGACGAAGGTAGGAAGTAGGGAAATGCTGGAACTCAAATTGATGCTGTTAACCTAGCTTTTGCATTTGGGCTTACAGAACAGTTTTCACCAGTATCATTACTGAAATCCTACTTGACTGAGGCAAAGAAGGTTTCTTCACCCGGCAAAAGTGGAAACACCTCTCCTACTGTACAGAATGAGGTCAATGAAAGGGAGCTGACTGCACTTAAGGCTGTGATCAAATGCATTGAAGACCACAAGCTTGAACAGCAGTATCCCATGGACCCACTCCAAAAACAGGTTCTCCAAAAAGAGAAAGCAATTGCAGTAATGTCACCAACCTTATTTTATTCATGCCGGGGATCAAACCCGATCACCATTTTACACAAAAAAAAAAAAAAAAAAAAACAATCTCCAACCCACAACCCACACAACAAAAACCGGCCTTATTTTTTCGCCTCTTCAGCTGTTATCTTCTTTTTGCCTTTGTCTTGGGCATCCCTTGCCGGTGCTGCCTCCGTGTTTCCCACGCCGCCGAGCACGTTCATTTCCCGTTGCTCCTCAACTGTCACATATGGCGGCCCTCCAAATCTGAGCATCACGGTGGCCTTCCGCTTCAGTTCCTTATTTTCTGCCTTCAGCACACATATCTCTGCTCGGGCATCCGTATACATGCTCTGGAGCAGAGCCAGTTGGGCTTTTACCTGCTGCACCTCATTTGTTCTACTCTGAAGCCGGTGCGACAAGTTGTTGACCGCCGTCATTGTCTCAACACATGACTTCAGAGTATAATAATTGGCCTCAATATCAGATTGAGCAGCCATTATCTGCTCAACTGACAACATTGAAAAGCTCAACGGCGTAAAACCAGGGGCGCTTGGTCCAGGGGCACTTGGTTGAGGTTCAAGGGCAACTGCCCCGGCTATCTCTCTAGTGGCCTCGTTGAGGTCGGGAAAGAGAGTGAGACCACGGGACGAAGAGGCTATGTTCTGGGTAGCTGAACGGGAAGAAGAGGCCATATTCAGGGTTGGTTGTAGCGTGTTATAGAGTATCTCTCTCAGAAGTGTTACAGAGAGAACGAAGAGTTTTTTTTCAGCTGGTTTGTTATGCATCAGCGGCAGCCTCGCCTTGGTTTAAATAGGCAAGGCAGACACGCGCCTTACGCGCCTCTCAACGCCAGACGACAAATCGGCGCGCCTTTTGATGGCTGTCGGGCACATCTTTTGATGGCACGCCTTTTGATGGCACGCCTTTTGATAAGATTGGGCACGCCTTTTGAGGGTCCGACAAGACTCGGTAAACTGTCCCGACTTTGATTCCGGTTAGCTTCTATATGGGTCCGACAAGACTCGGTAAACTGTCCCGACTTTGATTCCGGTTAGCTTCTATATGGGTCCGACAAGACTCTGTAAACTGTCCCGACTTTGATTCCGGTTAGCTTCTATATGGGTCCGACAAGACTCTGTAAACTGTCCTGACATTGATTTCGGTTAGCTCTTATATGGGTCCGACAAGACTCGGTAAACTGTCCCGACATTGATTCCGGTTAGCTCCTATATGGGTCCGACAAGACTCGGTAAACTGTTCCGACATTGATTTCGGTTCTCAGCTACAACGGTTCGACACAGCCATATAGTGTCTTCTACAACGGTCCGACATGACCCTGTAAACTGTTTTCTACAACGGTCCGACATGACCCCGTAAACTGTTTTCTACATCGGTCCGATATGACCCCATAAACTATCTTCTACAACGGTCCGACATGACCCCATAAACTGTCTTCTACCTTGGTCTGCCATAACCATACGGTCTTCTACAACGGTCTGACACGACCATACAGTGTCTCCTATCCACTTTTATTTTATTTTCAGTTTATTTTCCTGTTTTGTTACTCTCTCCAAACTCAAGTTGGCTAGTCTCTATCCTCCTTGAGTTTGAGGGGGGCTGTTAGTATATTATATGTAATGTATTGTTAGTGATCTAGATAGTGGATGTAGTTAGTGATCTAGATAGTGGATGTAGTGGATGTATATAATATGTAAGGATATAGATAGTGGCTCTTAGTGGTGATAGTGGCTCTTAGCGGCACAAATAGTAGCTCTTGTTTTCTCCTATATAAGGAGTGTAATATGGTCTTCATAAATGTGTATATTGATATCAATCAATAATATCAATACATTAATTTCCTACACTTTTTATTGTTTATAATTTGATAGTTTCTTGTTAGTGGTTTGCTCAAAGTAATGAGTGTGAAGCTGAAGTTCAATGCCTCACCTCTCAGGCCTCGTAGGTTGCATAATTGTGGTGCTAATGCTTGGCCTCAGATCTTAGCCTTACCAAAATTGCTCCATTCAGCGCAATGTTTTCAAACCCTTGATAGATTGCACCGAAAAGTTGTCTAATTGTAGGTTCTTGGATGGATTTTTTACTGGATAGTTAATTTCAGAAACATTTAAACAATTAGTATATTTTTCCAATTTTGACAGTAATAAACTATAGACCTTACGATGAAATTCTGCTGCCAACATACCTTGGAAAGTATGAAGTGAAACGACTATCCTGAAATTCATTGATAATCAGTGGTTGAATAGAACACACATACGAGTGTGGGGGCCGAGATTAATTCGGCTCAGATTGGGCTTTATCCTCAAGACTGCCGAATATACAGTGATGAATAGGGCCGTGGCCGAGTAGAGCCTATCCGTAGGGCCGAATAGGCCACAGATCCTGTGGAAACGACTAGGGGTCCAGCTGTGAGGGTAGGGTGTCTGTAATAGACAGTGGGCCCCTGAAGGAGCAATATAAAAAGGAGGACCATCAGCCAAATAGAAGGCATGTGAAAAAGGAGTGATAACTTGTGATAAAAGAAAAACCTGAGAGAATATTAACTGGTCCATCGGAGTGCTAATTCCGGCACCTCCGACCGGAGTATACACCCCCATTTCAGGTACCAATTCGAGGATTAAGAGAGTCTGCTTGGGCCAAAGGGTATTTCCAAACCCCATCACCGCAACGAGTATTGTAGGATTTGACAATATGATCATTGAGTAAGGGGTCGTGTGTACCTCCTCGGCTACCATGAAATTTTTATTTTGTTACTAATTAGTTGTCTTTCTAAAGGGAAATTAAAGTTGAGTTCCTTGTTAAGCCTTCTAATTGTCTGTTTTACTGCAGTGTTATCTTCTTGGTTCCTGAGTTTTGTAGCAGTGAAAAGGGTTAAGGCTAAAAATGGGAGTCTTGAGAAGGATGAGTGCATGAACACTGTCAACCTTTCATCAATTTTAGAGCAGCTGTCTATATGGGAGAAGAAACTTTATAAGGAGGTTAAGGTAAGCATCTATTGTAAAGTTGGACTTTTCTAATGCTGTCTTCTTGCAGGAAGAATGGTTACTAAGACTTTGATGCATGCCAGTCGTAAATTACAAGTTGATAATCATCGTCAACTGATATAACCGTTATTCATTAGCAATGCATCAGCTTGAAAGTGGTTCATATTGTTAGATTTGCATAAAAGAAAAAAAAGAGAGGAAAAAAAGAAAGAGAGGAAGAAAAGAGAGAACACTGCTGCTGTATATTATTTCACACAACTAAACATATTAGGGTTACACATACTTATAATAAAAGACTAAAGGAACAAAAGACATAACTACCCTTATACACTAATACTTAACACTCCCCCTCAAGTTGGTGCAAAGATATCTCTCATGCCCAACTTGTAGCAAATAGGATGAAAAACCTTACTACTAAGACCCTTAGTGAAGACATCAGCCAATTGATCTGCAGACTTCACAAAAGGCATACATATGAAACCCTTATTCAATTTCTCCATGAGGAAATGTCTGTTGATCTCAATATGCTTTGTTCTATCATGCTGAACAGGATTGTGAGCAATACTAATGGTAGCTTTGTTGTCACAGTACAGTGTCAATGGTTCACTACAAACAAACCCAATATCATTCAACAAGGACTGGAGCCACATCAATTCACATGTACCATGCGCCATAGCCCTATATTCTGCCTCTGCACTAGATCTGGACACCACTGTTTGTTTCTTACTATGCCATGTGACTAAATTTCCCCCCACAAATGCACAGTAACCGGAGGTAGATCGCCTGTCATCTATAGAACCAGCCCAATCAGCATCTGTGAATGCCTCCAACCTCAAGTGACCATGATTGGAAAATAAAATTCCTTTTCCAGGAGCAGATTTAAGATACCTCAAAATACGATACATTGCATCCAAATAAGGGGCACGAGGCTCATGCATAAATTGACTCATCATCCCAACCGCATAGGCAATATCTGGACGAGTGTGAGATAAATATATAAGTCTTCCCACAAGTCGCTGGTACCTTTCCTTCTCCATAAGATCACCAACACCACTACAAAGATGGTGATTAGCCTCAATTGGCGAATCAGCAGGTCGGCAGCCTAACATGCCAGTTTCCTGAAGAAGATCTAGAATATACTTCCGCTGAGAAAGAAAGATGCCTTTGTCAGATTTGGCAACTTCAATCCCAAGAAAGTACCGCAATGAACCAAGGTCTTTGATCTCAAATTCCTTGGCCAACAACATCTTAAGATGTGTCACTTCTTCCTCATCATTACCTGTCACAACTATGTCATCAACATATACTATAAGCACAGTTACCTTATTTGCATGACGTTTGACAAACATTGTGTGGTCTGCATTGCTTTGCTTATACCCGAACCTCAACATAGCCTTTAAGAATCTGTCAAACCAAGCTCGAGGAGACTGTTTCAAACCATATAACGTCTTTTTCAACCTACAAACTTTCCCAACTGTAAACTGAGATAAGAATCCTGGTGGTATATCCATATACACCTCTTCCTCCAAGTCACCATGGAGAAATGCATTCTTCACGTCTAAATGCTGTAAAGGCCATCCCAAATTAGCTGCACATGAGAGAATAGCTCGAATGGAATTCATCTTTGCCACAGGAGCAAAGATTTCTTGGTAATCAATTCCATATGTCTGAGTAAATCCCTTGGCCACTAATCGTGCTTTGTATCGTTCAATTGTTCCATCTGTTTTCTGCTTGATGGTGAACACCCACTTACACCCTACAGACTTTTTTCCACTAGGAAGAGAAACCAACTCCCAAGTGTTATTTTTGCTTAGAGCTTGCATCTCTTCTATCATAGCTACTTTCCATTTAGGATCATGGATAGCTTCTGTCCAACCTTGGGGAATACATGCAGAAGACAAAGACGAAACAAAAGCACGATATGTAGAAGACAATGAATCATATGACACAAATTTAGAAATGGGGTGTTGAGTACAAGCCCTAACTCCCTTTCTAAGAGCAATAGGAAGACTCGAATCATTGATAATAGGACTCTCAACTACAGGTAGAGGAATAGACTGAGATGCATTACCTGGAACTGGCATGAGGGATGATGATGGGTTTGGTGGCACAAGGGATGCTTGCTCGTTCGGACGCCGAGAATAAGTCTTAAGATCAGCCCTGTTCAAACGACCACTAATGTCAGGCTCCACATCAAGAGAACTATTAGGCTCCCGCTCACCACAAATAATAGTCTGCTGACTAGGAAGGAAAAAAGACAACTCATGTTGATAGGCCATCTCCTCATCTGCAACCTCATCCATACCACTACTACTCTCCCCCGGAGGAGATGGCGGAGGAGAAGGAAAGAAGGACACAGATTCATGGAAAGTGACATCCATACTTACATACACTTTGCGAGTGTGAGGATCATAGCATTTGTAACCCTTCTGAGTAGCAGAATAACCAATAAAGACACAACGCACAGCCTTAGGATCGAGTTTCCCACGAGTACGAGGTTGCACATGAACAAAACAGACACACCCAAACACCCGAGGAGGAAGAGAGGAGGTGGGATATGCGACAGGAAGCAATTGAAGAGGAATCTGGAATTGGAGGACACTGGAAGGCATACGGTTGATAAGGTAAGCAGCGGTAAGAACAGCGTCACCCCAAAAAGACTTAGGGACATTTATGGTAAATAAGAGAGAGCGAGCAACTTCAAGAAGATGGCTATTCTTGCGTTCAGCAACCCCATTCTGCTGAGGGGTACCAACACAACTAGTTTGATAAAGAATGCCATGCTCCTCTAGGTATGCTCGAAAAACTCCATCAACATACTCAGTCCCATTATCACTACGAAGAATTTTGATTTGAGCATTAAAAAGATTGGTCACCATTTTATGAAAAGTTTGGAAACAAGAAAAAACTTCACTCTTAGTTCGAAGCAAGTAAATCCAAGTCACACGGGAAAAACAATCAATAAATGTAACAAACCATCGATACCCAGAAGTAGAAATCACAGGGGAAGGGCCCCACACATCGGTATGAATAAGCATAAAAGGAAAAGTACTTCTTTTATTAATTGAAGGGAAACAAGTACGTTTATGCTTTGCAAGTTCACAAGCATCACAACCAAAAATACTCCTAGGACAATCACGAACTAAAGAAGGAAAAAGTTTCTCTAAAACACTAAAGGAAGGATGACCCAAACGGCGATGCCACTGATGAAGGAGAGAAAGAGAAGAGCTAGTAGTGCACTTGAGAGCTTGAGATGGGACGACAGGAGGAACGACATCCAGAAAGTACAGCCCACCTTGTGCTCTACCATTGCCAATCGTTTTCCCCATAGCCAGGTCCTGAAAGACACAATGAGTAGGAAAAAATGTCACTGAGCAATTTAGAGAAGTAGTAAGACTACTAACAGAAAGCAGGTTAGTGGAAAAAGTAGGAACATGAAGCACAGATGAGAGAGAAAGCAAAGATGAACAATGAACCGAACCCTTGCCAGAGACAGAGGATAAAGTGCCATCAGCCACTCGAACCTTGTCTTGGCCGAAACAAGGAGAATAAGAATAGAAAAGACTAGAGGCACCTGTCATGTGGTCGGTGGCACTGGAATCAATAATCCAAGAAGGCGATAATAAGGTACTAAGAGCACTAGCAGGAATACCTGTGTTGGCAAAATTGGAAGAAGCGGAAGTAGAAGAAACTGTGGTAGAAGGAGAGTCAAGTCGAGCCATCAAACGCCTGAGAGTGTGTAACTCATCCTGGGAAAGAGTGCTAGGCTCAGAAGAAGGACTGATAGCAATCTCAGACACATGTGCTTGGGGTCGAGCTGTACTACCACGACCTCGACCCCAAGTAGGGCGACCATTCAGTTTCCAACAATGCTCTCGATCATGTCTGTCTTTCCCACAATAATCACACTTCAAGCGATCTCGATCAACCAGTGTACCCTGACTCCCAGACTGAACCAGACTAGGCCGAGGAGCCCGAGTAGGAGGAGCTACAGCTAAAGCAGAACAATCCTGAATAGGGGAATGCACCATAGCACTACGGCGACTCTCCTCTTGCTGGACAAAGGCATAAGCCTCGCGTAGGGTGGGAAAAGGTGAACGACTCAACACCTGGACGCGAATCTGATCATACTCCCAAGTTCAAGTCAGCAAGAAAGTCATACACATGCTCTTTCTCCACGATTTGCTGAAACAACGTGGTATCCCGAGAACAAACAGCCTGGGAGCTTTGGTAATAGTCTAGTTCCTGCCACAAACTACTCAACTCAGCATAGTAGACTGCGAGTGATCTATCTTTCTGATCTAAGCTTCGAAGCTTCTTCCTCAACTCATACGCCTATGCATCATTACCTTGTTAGGAGTACATTTGGGCTGCAGCTGTCCAAATCTTATGAGCAGTATCTAATAAAAGGAAACTCCGACTAATAGTGGGCTGCATAGAGTTGATTAGCCAAGTCATAACAAGAGCATTTTCAGAAATCCATTGAGTATGGAGTAAGTCATCACCATCCGGTAGGGGAAGAGAACCAGTAATGTAGCCCATTGAACGGCGAGCAGCAATAGCAAGACTACAGGAGCGTAGCCAAATCAAATAGTTGGAACCATCCAATTTAACGGGACTAATTTGAAGAGAGGGATTGTCGGTAAGAGTCATAACACGACGGAGGCCACCCTCATCACTACTTGTATCCTTAGTCTCACCCTCAGCCATTGAAGATTAAATGCCCACAATAGAAAAAAAAATACCAGCCCAAAACAGCAAAAACAAACAGAGGCAAATCCACAAACTCAACTTAGAGATAAAAGTTACCTCTATAGACAAAAACAGAGCCAAGACAGGGGCTGGAGAGGCCAAAACCAGTCAGAAACTGAGAGAAAACGTGCTGAAACTGAGGAAAATCGAAAAAATAGAGTAAAACCTTGCCAAATCATCAAAACCAGTCTCCCAACCCTAGGACAGTCCCAGTTGGCTCCTAAGGTAGAGGGAGGAAGGAAAAAATCAGCCAAAAACAGGCCCTAGCAGGGACTTCCAAAAAAATCTATCGGTTTTTCCAAAAATCAACAAAAACTGAAAAAACACTCAAAAACTCATCAAAAAATTAAAATTAAAATTAAAATCTAGGGTGAAAACCCATCAAATTTCGACCAGGAAAGATTTTTTTTTTTTTTTTTTTCTTCTGTGTACAGGGAAGAACGAAAGAAACAAGAAACAAGAGGAGAATCTTCAAGGAGGAAGATGAGGCTCTGATACCATGTTAGATTTGCATAAAAGAAAGAAAAGAAAGAGAGGAAAAAAAGAGAGAGCACTGCTGCTGTATATTATTTCACACAACTAAACATATTAGGGTTACACATACTTATAATAAAAGACTAAAGGAACAAAAGACATAACTACCCTTATACACTAATACTTAACACATATCCAGGAATTTCATTATGTCATATATTCGTAAATATTTTTGGAAAGCAAACTTCTGTAAGCATAAATTAAATGATATATTTATTTTGAATTTTTCTTGTAATGAACTTGGACTGAGGCTTTTGCCAAAGCAACTTTGGCTTCTGCTAAATCATTGTGTACAGTGCTTTGGCAAGAGGACTGGCCATAAACTAAAACAAGTTCTGAATTGGCAGTAGAGTCACTTTGTTGTGCTTCACTATTTTATCTGCTGATCATATTTTTTCTAAAGTCTCATCTTTAACTAGTATGTTCAATCTTAATGCTTTCGGTTTTATGATCTTATGAATATGCATCTTCACATGGACTTCTTTGAATATTTTTCATCCTTTTCCCTAGACCAAACTGCCAATACTTAAAAATGAAATCTGAGATATTTATTGAGGGGAGCTGATTTCAAAACCCCATTATTTTGATTATTAGAACATCTCTCTTTATAAAGAGCATGTAAAAGAAGGCTTTTGAGTTTGCCCAATTGAGAAGGATCTAAATTAGCCAATATCTGCCCCTATCATTTGTGGTAACTTTCTTTACCATTTCTCTGGCACTGTTTGTGTAAATAAGTCTATTTGTCACTATTATCAAGATAGGCCACCTTAGTCTTCGAAAACAGGAAAGCAGCCCTGGTGTCCTTTCTCATCATAGGTGCTAGAGTCCTATTACCAGTAAGAAGTTGGATATCCGTCAAAATTGATTGCTCTTCGACTGGTAGGGATTGTACTGTTTTGCTTGATCATTTTGCACTTTTGTGATTGAGTTAGTGTTCAAAAGAGTGGTGACCACCGTTATGTAATGTTGTTGCTTAAGAGTTATCAGAGGATACTGCCATCTGTTTTGGCTGATTTTGCCGGTGTGAATGAAAATCGCAGGCGTAATGGTCCGTTACCATTATGTAAGGGTCATAACTATCCGTTACAAGTTGTCATTACGGTCATTACGTAATAGTAGTTGATCTTTCAGCGGATCTGACTATAAAAGGCCTACTATTTTGAGACACACTTGGGCAACAATTCTTAGATCTACATTGTTTGATTCTCCAATCTTCAAGATCTACAAGATTTGAGTTGTTAACAAGGCTAGATGAACTTAGGTCTGTTTATTTATTTATCATAAATTTAAATCATTATTCTTTTAGTTGATTCTTTGAAGATTTGTGATTATTAACTTAAATTTTGTTTGTTTTAGGTTAAATTTGTTGAACAA
Source organism: Camellia japonica (assembly GCA_030407325.1). Taxonomy (NCBI): domain Eukaryota; kingdom Viridiplantae; phylum Streptophyta; class Magnoliopsida; order Ericales; family Theaceae; genus Camellia; species Camellia japonica. The sequence continues at coordinate 66,501,427 of JAPPVO010000002.1, forward strand.
AGGTTGGCATACCTCTCTTCTTACTTGTATTGTGAATTATGATTTATCACCTAAGTAGCATGGATACGAACACAAATAGGGACCCAACAATTCCTGGAAAAGTAGGACACGTACACATAAAGGATACATAAAAAATATATTATTTTTATATTTGATTTTCTATGTATATGAATATCACACCGACAAACAAGCAAAAAAAAAAAACAAAAAAACTAAGTAATTCAAATGAAAAACCACTTAATCTATAATTTGGATTTTTTTTTGATAAATAAATTTTATTACCACAGCATCAAGAAGATGCTAAAAGAATACAAAACGAACCCTGCAAAACGGGGACCTAACCAACTAAATCATCAATAAAATCTAAGATAACAAATAAATCTAGGATTCACTCTTCCCGACACTTAGCTGTATAAAACACCCCAAAACCGAGACTCGAAACATCTAATGGATTGAGCACAACCTTGAAAAATCCGACGATTCCGCTCCAGCCAAAGCAACCACATCAAACACAAAGGAGCTAAGCCTTCCGTCGCCGCTTCCCAACTCGGCCACCCCCCCAACAATGAAGAACCTCCTTGACCTGCTTCGGCTGAACCCACACCACTCCAAACAAAGAGAAAACAAGCACCCACAAACAAGAAGCAAACGGACAGTGAATCAGCAAATGGTCCACTGTTTCTGCATCCGCACAACACATGCAACACCAATTAACCAAAATATGATGCCGACGGATCAGACTGTCAACAGTCAAAATCCTACCAAAAGCTACTGTCCACGCAAAGAAAGTCACTTTCGATGGAGCACCAGGGACCCACATAGAACGCTAGGGGAAAACCCCCCTTCACCATCACACAAGGACAAATAAAAAGACAAGACTGAAAAAACACCTTTAGCCCTTGGAACTTCCCAAACCAAAACATCCTTCCCTTCCTGCCCAACCTTAACCCCTATAAGAAGGCTAACAAATCTACCAACTGCCCAACCTCCCAATCTTGCATGTATCGATGAAGTACAATATCCCAAACCAATCCCTTACCCCCTCCAGCCAAGTAAGACGCCACCAGTGCATTAGGATCCACTACCAAACGGTAGATCAAAGGAAAACGCTCTTGAAGGCTAACCTCCCCACACCACTTATCCTTCCAAAACTGCACCCAAGCTTTATTGCCCACTCAAAATTGGACTCTATCTTAGAACTGAACCTTGCCCAGCCAAATCCCCTTCCACAACCCACACCCAAAGGAACCCCCCGCCACCCTAGTACAACATTCTCCCCTCCCCAACCCATACTTGGAAGCCACTACCCTGCGCCACAAGTGATCCTGTTCTTGAGAAAACCTCCATAGCCACTTCCCAACAAAGCCAAATTAAACTTACACAGCCTACGAACCCCTAACCCCCCAACCGTCTTAGAGCAACAGACCTGTTCCCAGTTAATGAGATGATGCCAAAACTCCCCACCATCACTTCTCCACAGAAAATTGTGCTGTAGCTTTTCCAGCCGACGAGCTACCGACACAGGAATGGCATGCACTAACATAAAATAAGTCAGAATACTACCCAACACACTCTTCACCAAAGTTAGCCTCCCCCCCTTCGATAGATACTGCCTTTTCCACCTTGCAAGCTGGCGCTGAACCCTTTCCAACACCCCATCCCACACCCCTTTCGCCTAATAAGGAACCCCCAAGGCAACCCCAAATAAGACACTGGCAAATGAGACACCTTACGGCCCAAAATAGCTGCTAAAGATGGAAGTTGGACAACCTCCCCTACTGGAATCAGCTCTGACTTAGCCAAATTGACCTTCAGACCTGAGACCACCTCAAAGCATAACAAGACACATCGCAAATACCCTAACTGCTTTGGATCAGCCCCATAGAAAATCAAAGCATCATCAGCGTACAACAGGTGAGAAACACCAACCCGATCTGTCACCAAAAAACCCTCCAACAAACTCTCTTGCACCGCCCAAGACAACAACCAACTCAGCACCTCCATGACAAGAGTAAACAACAAAGGGGACAGAGTAAACAACTAACCGGAATCAAAGTCGGGACAGTTTACAGAGTCTTGTCGGACCCATATAGAAGCTAACCGGAATCAAAGTCGGGACAGTTTACAGAGTCTTGTCGGACCCTCAAAAGTCGCACCCTCAAAAGGCGTGCCCAATCTTATCAAAAGGCGTGCCATCAAAAGATGTGCTATCAAAAGGCGTGCCATCAAAAGACGTGCCCTCAAAAGGTGTGCCATCAAAAGGCGTGCCATCAAAAGACGTGCCCGACAGCCACCAAAAGTCGAGCCATCAAAAGGCGAGCCGATTTGTCGTCTGGCGTTGGGAGGCGCGTGATACGCGTGTCTGCCTTGCCTATTTAAACCAAGGCGAGGCAGCCGCTGATGCAGAACAAACCAGCTGAAAACTCTTCGTTCTCTCTGTAACATTTCTGAGAGAGATACTCTGTAACACGCTGTTGCTCTGAAAATGGCTTCTTCTTCCCGCCCCGTTACCCAGAACATAGCCTCTTCGTCTCGTGGTCTTACTCTCTTTCCCGACCTCAACGAGGCCACAACTCAGAATATAGCCCTTGAACCTCAACCAAGCCCCCTGGTTTTGCGCCTTTGAACTTTCCGATGCTGTCTGTGGAGCAAAGAATGGCTGCACAATCGGATATTGAGGCGAATTATTACACATTGAAGTCATGTGTTGAGACAATGACGGCGGTCAACAACCTGTCGCACCGGCTTCAGAGTAGAACAAATGAGGTGCAGCAGGTAAAAGCCCAACTGGCTCTGCTCCAGAGCATGTATACGGATGCCCGAGCAGAGATATGTATGCTGAAGGCAGAAAATAAGGAACTGAAGCGGAAGACCACCGTGATGCTCAGATTTGGAGGTTCGCCATATGTGACGGTTGAGGAGCAACGGGAAGTGAACGTGCTCGGCGGCATGGGAAACACGGAGGCAGCACCGGCAAAGGACGCCCAAGACAAAGGCAAGAAGAAGAGAACAGCTGAAGAGGCGAAAAAATAAGGCCGGTTGATGTGGTGGTTGTAGGTTGGAGATTGTTTGGTTTTTTTTTTTTTTTTTAATGTAAAATGGTGATCGGGTTTGATCCCGACAGAAATAAAAAAAAGAGGTTGTGATATGTGGAATGTTTGTGGTGGTGTTTTGGTGTGTTTAATAATAATAATAAAATAAAATAAAATAAAAAATAGAGAAAGAAAAGAGAGAAACTGCAGCTGATGAGAAAGGGTTGCAACTGATGTTGCAGCTACTGTAGCATTAGCTGCTCTGTTTGTTCTGAGCTGCATGATTGGTTGTGGCTGCTAGTTGCTGAGGTGTGGCCTTGGTTGCTGGACTGTGGCCTTGGTTGCAGTTGGCTGCTGTGGCTGCTCTGCCTTATCACTGTGCCTTACTGTGGCCTTGGCTGCAGTTGGCTGGTTTTTACCGCCTTGACTGCTGTGGCCTTGGCTGTTGTGGCTGCTTTGCCTTATCATTATGGCCTTGGCTGCAGTTGGCTGGTTTTCACTGTCTTGACTGCTGTGGCCTAGGTTGCAGCTGGCTGCTATGGCTGCTCAAACTATGGCCCTTGCATGCAGGGATCTTTAGTGGCAGATTAGTTGGTGAAAGGTAAAGCTTTGATGAAGCTATGGTCCAAGACAATCTGTCAAAGTTAAGCACATAGTATGAAGTAAACAAACGAAGTTTAGTTTCAATTCTCAGCTGTGTACAAATCCAATCTCAACAGAGGCAGAAACTACAGGTTTAGCAAATTCAAGGTGAAGAAACTCTTGAGAGGTTGAACAACGAAGGTGCAAATATTTAATGCAGGAGGTCTGAAATCAAGAGGATTAGCAATGGTATCAGACGAAGGAAGTTTGATAGCAGTGCAGGGAAATGTCTATGTTCAGTTTAGAGAGGAAGAACATGAAAGAAAATGGGAAAGGTAGAAGGATGGAAAGCTAACAAATAATAAAAGCCTTCCATAATGGAGCTGGTTATGAGCTAGTAGTGTTGGGACCAGTTTGCGGCGCTCCCAACTCTAGGCATCCCACTAGTTTCCTTCCGAGACTCTGCATCCACCTTAAAAGTTGAACCGCACACCTGACCTGAGCTGTCAACCCTCGGCACTGGCTTCAACTCATTAAGGGGGTGCTCAAAACTCCTCAGGCCTCCAGAGGTTGTAAAGAAGCAGCCTTTTGGAAATGGTGCAAAGGATTTGCAGCAGCCCTTCTTCACAATCTCTACATCATCTGAAAGCACAATATTCCCAGAAGAACGGAACACTCCCATCGGCATCAGCAGCTACAAAAGTAGTTTTTGAAGAGCTATCATATAGAATAAATGCAAACTTCCCATGAAGATCCCTCAAAACTTGATCTGCAGGATATGGACCTCTATCTCTCAAAGTCCTGTAAGCTTCCATAACAATGATCACCGATTTGTGGAACACTGCTAGCATTTTCTTGGTTTGTTCTTGATTGGAAAATCACAAAAGGCAAGAAAGATCGCTGGGTATGTAAACACACAGAGAAAGATGATTGAGTTGGGTTTAGTGGCAGCGGAATAAGGTATGTGTAGAGGTCCGGCGGACGGTCAAGGCAAGGTTGCCGCTCGCCGGAAGGCGAAAAACACTAAGAGCTTAACCTATAGCTCTGATACCATGTAGGAAATTAATGTATTGATATTATAGATTGATTCTTGATTGATATAGAATGTATACAATGACTCTCCTATATATAGGAGAGGAAGACAAATAGACTAACACACACACCTACCACACTATACACTCACCTACCACACTAACACTCACCTACCACACTAATACTAACCTAACACACTCACATAATATACTAACTCACTCACCTACCACACTAAGGTAGAGTAGGTGTGGAGTTTTTATTTTTATATTCAACAATATCTATATATATTTATCATCTTAAAAACAAATTATTTATAAACTGAAGTATATTGCAACTCTCATCAATAACTTGAGTGTAGAGAAAAAAGAGAGAGATGGTCTTAATTAGGCACTTTAAAGTTGTGTTGTTTGAAATGCCATTCATTTTGGATTGAAGGGGAATGCTGATGTGTTAATCCATTGAAATGCCATACAATTTAAAATTGTGTTGTTTGTTAACATTTTTATATTCTACTCCAGTTTTGTGTAAATTCCTTATCTAATTCATTTGTGGTTTTAGGATGAAGAAAGACTCCGAAGAATTTATGCTAAAGAGCAGAAAAAGTTAAAGAAATTCGATGATAGAGGTGTGGAGTCCAGCAAGATTGATGCTACTTACAATTCAATTAAAAAGTTGCTCCTGAAAATTAAGGTTGCTGTCTCAACAGTTGATGCAATATCAAAAAGGATAAACAAGTTAAGAGATGAAGAGTTGCGGCCCCGACTGAATGAATTGATTCTCAGGTATGTAAAGTGTGAATTTTGTAGTTATGTTTGCCTTGGTATTCTGTATTGTCAATGATGCCAGACGGCCAGCAAAAGAAAAAGAAATAGAAAGGCCACACCAAAAGAAAATTAAAAAACCCAAAATTCTTTGTTCTCAATATTGAAAACTCACTCAATTCAATATCAGTCTTCTAAACCTGTTACACAATGGTTTACTTATAGGCATCCAAAACATACTAATTTAAAAGTTACCAAAAATAAAACAATACAATATTTAAATCTTGTTTATATTCTAATATGGATATGATTCCTAAAAAATCTAAAATCTCAAAATTCTTCAATTCTTTCCTCACCTTTTCCTCCCTCGTTAGTCCATTAGTTAAATTGGCATTATGTGATGTTCTGTTGTTGTTGTTGTGTGTGCAAATATAGACAATTTCAGGCTTTAGTTAGTTTGGTTGTCCTTGTTACTAATGGAGGAAATATTTAATGAAAGTACAATAAAAACATTGACAAGTCTGGAAATTCTCTTGTAAGAGGAATCTAGAAGAACACAATGTTTGAATACAGATAGAAAAATTTCAGGGTGTGCTAGGAGGTGTTGAATGTGTTGAGTTTGGCACCCAAAAAATACAAGTTTTTATTAATAACACTCAAGTACAGAAGACACTTGTACACTAGTACACAACCATACACTTGATGACTTCTCACGCTTGTGCACATGTAAGGATACATAACAAGTATACAGGACAAACTATAACACGAGACCAAGAAGTGACTAACACACTACTTATTTCCTTACATGGCCATGGGATGGGTTTGGGGCAGGTTTGTCATACCCCGCCCCCGCCCCTGCCCCCACCCCCACCCCCACCCCCACCCCCACCCCAACCCTAACCCCAACCCCGCTACGGGTGAAATTTTTCAACCCCATCCCCTCCCCCGTAGATACACAATACTTGCGGATATCTGACCACATTTCGAATAGCCAAAAAAATTGAGAACCATTTAAATCCTTAACACACTAAATAATTTCTGTTGTTTCCATATATATAAATAGTGAGACTTTTAGGATTATTATTTATTTATATTTAAACAAAACCACAGACTTTTAATATTCCTTTCTTATATCTAATTATATTATATATACATATACATATATATTATTTATTTGTATATATATTATTAATTATATCAGGTCGGGTTTAGATCAGGGGAGGCGATACTCGTCCCTGCTCCACTCCTGTTGTGAGTGACCAAAATATAATCCACCCCTGCCCCACATAGGGTTGAGTAAAATCTGCCCCATTCTGGGGCGGGTTTGGGCTGGCCCCCGCGAATCGGATTAAAATGGCCATCCTTTTATACTCAAGTACTCACATCACATATGCACACCATCTTGCTGGACACTTAGGTTAAGTTTGGCATAACTCAAAAAAGCTAAAAAGTCAAAAAGTCACTATTCTATTTAAGTCACATCATCTTATTTAAATCATATCACCTCTCTACCACATCACTTCAAACCCAACTCATATTTTATAAAAAGTCAAAAAGTACACTTATTTATATCATCCCAAACAACCCCTTAATTTACATTACTTACATCACACTATTAACTAGACATAAGATTGAGCCCTGACTTGCTCACTCACACACTTTCTCTCTTAGTTTTCACAAACTTTGTTTGACTCACACACATATATACATAAGGAGGGGTGCTCGCGGATTGGGTTTGGTTGGGTCAGGTCGGGTGGCCTCCCATCTGCCATCCATCTAAATTTAGGCGGATTGAACAAAATAATCCACATCCATCCGCTTAGTTAGCAGATGCGGATTTAGCAGAATGTGCGGGTTGGCGGTGGATGCGGATCGATCTGGCGGCTTGGGCTTCACTCTTTTCTACTTTATTTTGAAGTATTTTAGAGTAATTTTTTACTATTTTGGGCCTTATTCAAGTCCATGATTTTTCATTCTTCATTTTTTATAATTAAAATAAAAGGCCAAACTTTTATATTTCATAAGTAACTAATATCATTATTAAATAATGTCATTTTTTTACCACTTGAATTGGCGAACAACCGAACCATGTCATTTTTTTCACATACAAAGCATAAAAACATAACATTTTTTTCTTCAGGGGGGTTGGTGGATTGGATCGGGTCGGGTGACCTCTCATTTGCCATCCGTCCGAACGTAGGCAGATTTTAAAAATCTCCATTTTCATTTGTTTTCCCACACTATCGAAACCTCTAAAAAACGGGTGGATTAGGTTGGGTCGGTTAGATTTACCGGATCGGTTGGGTCCGTGAGCACCCCTAAGGAGGACCCATCCCTATATATAGATGCTCTCCACTGACCTATACAGTCGGTTTCTCACTGACTTGAAGATGCTGGAAATCTCCATCAATGGCGGTGGCCCAAGCTCCAAAAACTTAGAAAATTCTAGAAGAAAGAGGAAGAAGCTAGAGAGAGAAAGGGAGAGAAGATTCTAGAGAGAGGAACAGAGTTAGTGGTTAGTGTTGTAACAGAATGTTGATGCAGTCCATATGAGTCTCAAGAAAGAATAAGCTCAAAAAAGCAATATTATCATAATTGATACACTTTTCTAAGACGGCCCACTTGAGACCTCTCACTCTCATACCTCTGTGTGTGTGTTTTAAGTTTGGCTATGTTTATGGTTTCTTCAAGTTCTTATGCTGCTGGTTTAGTGTTTATTTATATCATCTTAAGTTTTTGAGCCAAGGACATGCTGTTTTTTCCACCACCCCCCCCCCCCCCCCCCCCGGGATCGACATGGGCTGGATTTACAGTCCATGGATCACAATTTAGGTAAAATTATGTCATTGACCGCCCGCCGGACCTCTACACATACCGCTGCCACAAATTGTTCCTTACATGAGCCTAGAGAAGAAAAGTTGGAGGACTCGACTTTGATGTCGACATACTCACCAATGTAGTTGTGATGTCCATTGCCAGCAGCTTTTGATCGTGTTTTACAGTTTGGCGATGCTAGTGGCATACAATCACCAGTTTCCTTTGGTGGTTTTGGGAGCTTGACTAGGCACCTGGGGAGATTATCAGCTGGTATATATGAAGCAATTAATGGCGATTTACTGGACTCTCACAACTTGTCTCTTCTGAATCCGTACATGCCCAACTTAAGTGCATCCTGGTTGTTTCAAAGAGCAATGTCGGCAAAGAAACAGTCTAATGTTTCACCAGATTTCATCAATGAGCTTCTTTATGTCAATTTCCAGAGTATGCAGAGGCTAGGGGATCCAGTACTAAGACCATTTCTTCAGGATGTTATACAGTTTGGGCCTCTTGTGAAGACATTAGGCCTAGTGATGATAACTAAGCCTTTAATTATGCCATCAATATTCAAGCAGGTTGGTGTTCCGGTGCTCCTCAACTGGTCTGGACACTTTTTCATGTTGGGTTACTATACATTTCTTTCTACCTTTGTTGACCCTGCAATTAGGCCATTGGTAAATGCTTTTCCACCGAAAATGAAGTACAAGTGGAAGCGGCAACTTGAGGCTTGGCAATCTGAGAAGCTGCTGTTCTTGTCTTAGTCTTGCTTCTCTTGTTGATATGAAGCAACAATATTTGCTGTTTATCGGACTGCACAAATTATTTCTTCCATTCCTAATGTTTCACAGAATGGGTATGATTGCTATGCTCTCAGCTTGCTGGCTCAGGGTGAAAGTGATGCACCTGCTGGTCCAGTTGCAGGTTCACTTCAGACACACGCAGCAGATGTTGCTGACTTCATCAGGAAAGAAGTAACGATGCCACCAGTGTTGCTTGGACATTCATTTGGAGGTCTTATTGTTCAGTATTACATCGCCAATATAAGGAGTGAACAAATTTTAGAAACAAAAAGCTTGCACCCAGATCTTGCTGGAGCTGTGCTTATTTGTTCTGTGCCCCCTTCGGGTAATAGTGGATTAGTGTGGCGGTATCTCTTTTCCAAGCCTATTGCTACTTTTAAGGTGACACGTAGCTTGGCAGCCAAAGGTTTCCAAACTTCACTGCCTCTTTGTAAGGAAACATTTTTCTCTGCAGAAATGGAGGATCATCTGGTTCTACGTTACCAAAAGCTAATGACAGAAAGTTCAAGGATGCCATTATTCGACCAATTCGAACAGGATCCAGATTGCAGTGGCCCCCACAAGGACACCGGCAGATATCTTCTTGTTCCTCCATAAGATTATTTTTAATTTTGTTTTCACATCAAATTCATACCATTCAGATTTGCACACCAACTTTATTTTATTCATGCCAGGGATCAAAATCGATCACCATTTTTACATTAAAAAAAAAAAAAAAAAAAAAAAAAAAAACCAAACAATTTCCAACCACAATCTACTACCACCACAACAAAAACCGGCCTTATTTCTTCGCCTCTTCAGCTGTTCTCTTCTTCTTGCCTTTGTCTTGGGCGGCCCTTGCCGGTTCTGCCTCCGTGTTTCCTACGCCGCCGAGCACGTTCACTTCCCGTTGCTCCTCAACTGTCACATATGGCGGCCCTCCAAATCTGAGCATCACGGTGGCCTTCCGCTTCAGTTCCTTGTTTTCTGCCTTGAGCACACAGATCTCTGCTCGGGCATCCGTATACATGCGCTGGAGCAGAGCCAGTTGGGCTTTTACCTGCTGCACCTCAGTTGTTCTACTCTGGAGCCGGTGCGACAGGTTGTTGACCGCAGTCATGGTCTCAACACATGACCTTAATGTATAATAATTGGCCTCAATATCAGATTGAGCAGCCATTATCTGCTCAACTGCCACCATCGGATAGTTCAGTGGTGCAAAACCAGGGGGGCTTGGTCCAAGGGCACTTGGTTGCGGTTCCAGGGCAACTGCCCCGGTTATCTCTCTTGTGCACTCATTGAGGTCGGGAAATAGAGTAAGACCCCGGGAAGAAGAGGCTATGTTCTGGGTAGCGGAACGGGAAGAAGAAGCCATTTTCTGGGCAGAAGTGTTACAGAGTATATCTCTCAGCAAAATGAAGAGGTTTTTCAGAGTTTTCAGCAGATGTTTTGTTCTGCATAAGCGGCTGCCTCGCCTTGGTTTAAATAGGCAAGGCAGACACGCGTATCACGCGCCTTACGCGCCTCTCATCGCCAGACGCTTTTTGATGGCGCGCCTTTTGATGCTGTCGGGCACACCTTTTGATGGCACGCTTTTTGATGGCACGCCTTTTGATAGCACGCCTTTTGATAAGATTGGGCACGCCTTTTAAGGGTCCGACAAGACTCTGTAAACTGTCCCGACTTTGATTCCGGTTAGCTCCTATATGGGTCCGACAAGACTCTGTAAACTGTCCCGACATTGATTCCGGTTAGTTCCTATATGGGTCCGACAAGACTCTGTAAACTGTCCCGACTTTGATTCCGGTTAGCTCCTATATGGGTCTGACAAGACTCTGTAAACTGTCCCGACTTTGATTTCGGTTATCTGCTACAACGGTTCGACACAGCCATATACTGTTTTCTACAACGGTCCGACATGACCCAGTAAACTGTTTTCTACATCGGTCCGACATGACCCAGTAAACTGTTTTCTACAACGGTCCGACATGACCCCATAAACTGTCTTCTACAACGGTCTGACACGACCATACAGTGTCTCCTATCCTCTTTTATTTTATTTGTCATTTTATTTTCCTGTTTTGTTACTCTCTTCAAACTCAAGTTGGTTGGTTCCTATCCCCCTTGAGTTTGAGGGGGGCTATTAGTGTAAGTGATCCATTGTTAGTGTAATGCTCCATTAGTGTAATGCTCCACTATAGTTAGTGTAATGCTCCATTAGTGTAAGTGCTCCATTATGGCAACTTGTTTATTGCCCCTATTGTCTCCTTCTCCTCTCTATAAAGAGAGCTTATTACTTGTAAATTAAACACATTCAACAAGATATTGAATACAATCAATCAATAATACATTAAATTTTCCTACAGGTATTTATATATGATTTCAGCCAGTTTACATCATTTAATAAGTCAAAGTTTGTTTATAATTTTGAGTCATAGAATCATGTGAACAGTTAGGAGTCCTTGGAAGTTTGTAGCAAGGTAATTTTCTAGATTTACAATAGAAAACAGGTTATGAGATTGTTGGCATTGTGTGATACAATTCAAACACTAGCTATGGTGCTTAAATAACTCTAGCAGTGATTCCTAAATTTTCCTCTACTTTCTTCTTGTTTTGTTTAATCGTTGGCTCTTTATAAGGTTCAAAACTCCTTGATACCTCTGGTTTTTTTTTCTCTTCTGACATCAATAGTCCTCTCTCAGATGGCCTAACTCCCTTTCCTTCTTCAATCATTCAACTATATCTCTCCAAAACTAGGTCAGTCAAAGTTACTGTTTCACTGGTATCGTTCATAGCGTGAACAAAGTTTTTTTCTTTCTCTGCTTTCTTGAACCCCCAAACACATCAATTTCTTGCACCTTTATAAACCCTTAGATTAGCAAGATAGAATTTTGTTTTTTCTTCGCTTAATTACCTCCAAACAGTTTTATAGACCTTTGTTGTCTCACATGATTGTGTGGTAAGGTTCACATCATAGATTCATAGTCCAAAAATATGCCATACTATCTCACATGATAATGTTAGGTGGGAGGATATTTTTCAAAGTCTTTTTAGTTGATAACACATCTATTGTATCATTATGTATATTGTTTATGCCCTCTTTCATTGTTAATGTCTTCTAATCATCAGTTTATACCTGAAGAATCAAATTTTTAGTGTTAAAATTTTCCATCACACCCCTTTCTTCTTGAGAAGTTGGGGTCTATGTGGAATCAGAGTGATAACCTAAGCCTAGCTTGTAGTTTTTTTTTTCCCTCCTTTTTTCTACTATTTTGTTTCCTTTCCATCCTTTTTCTTTCTATCAACCTGAATGATGCAGAATATGCTGTGCTAAACTCAGATTGTTTATCACAGTGCACCAGCTGGTCTGTATGGACATCATGTGAGCCCATCAATGTGCTTGGCTTCATTGTAATGGCACGTATCTCTAGTTGAATGAGTTGTGAGTTTTGAAGTCTTTTAATAAACCAAAACCTAATGTTCAGTTATCAGGTTTGACGTGGTTACGTTGACAGTCTGTTCTGGGTTGCTTAGACTAATTCTAGATATTGCATTTGAGTCCTCTGATGTTTATGTTTGATACCTAATTGCTAGTTGTTGATAGATGAGTTTTTTTAATGCATTTTTGATGGTTATTATATGCTTTTTCTATGATTGTTGTGGTTTTCTTTGCGTATTTTGTTCTGGACAGCAGCTTTAAGGAGTTATTTTGTCATTGATGAGGTATTTTGGTGTTGTTGTAAGAGTATTGATTTCGTGGATGTCTTGCTGATTTGTTGGTCGATGTTCATGTATGGTTGAATTATCTTTGAATAGCATATTGCATGGTTGTAGGATTGTGTTAGTGGCTGGATTTACTTGTAATTTTGCTGAAGTTAGATGCTTCTTACTACAGTCAGGTTGAGTGGGCTAACATTTGGTTGTGGGCTCAAGCTTCCAGAGTGGCTTTAGGTGTAAAAAACAAAGTGAAGCTCACCTTGTCTAACCCTGACTTATGGAGGATTAGGGTTTCAATGACATAATATAACTCCTTAATCACAACATTGTTGTGGAAGAACAAATAACCATGATTGCCACTTGATGATTTTGAACACGGCTATGAGTTTTGTGATATATGTAGTCGTCGTTTCTAATGCAGATTGATGTCTTACTAGTCTTTTGAGTTAAAAATAAATAAATAAGGTACCTCGAGTATTTGGGTACCTCGAGTTCCTTCTAAGGTGGTTTTCTTTTTATGGACGGCTGCCTTAGGCCGAAATCTTACAATTGATTATCTGGTTCCTCGAGGGCATGTGCTAGTGAACCACTGTTGTTTGTGTTGTGTTGATGCGGAGTCAGTTGATCATTTATTTCTCCATTGTTCTGTTGTTTCGCGACTTTGGGGGCTGGCTTGTTCTCTTTTTGGGATTATGTGGGTGCAGCCAAAGGGGGTTGTGGACATGTTATGGAGTTGGAGGGGGGCTCGGGTTGGGCGGCATCGGCGACGGGTGTGGTCGCTGGTGCCTTTTTGTTTGATGTGGTTGGTTTGGCTGGAAAGGAGCAGGAGAATTTTCCAAGGAATTGAGCATTCAGTGTGGTGGTTGGAGGACCAGTTCTTAGTTACTTTGTATAGTTGGTTGGCGTGTAAAGTTGATCCGGATTTGTTTACTTTCTTAGATTTTTTGGATGATGCAATTGGTTAGGCGACTTTTGTTTTTCTCTTTTGGCTATTGTTTTCTTTGCATCATCTTGATGCTTTTTTAATAAATTTTATTATTTATCAAAAATAAATAAATAAATAAATAAGGTACATGTTTACACCCAGTTTAGTCCCCATTTGATGGGGGTCTATATGAGAATATTTTCTTGCACCTTTTAGGAGAAGAATGTTAGTGAGCACAACAAATAGAGTCGAAGTTATGTTTGATGAGCCTTATTAGTGTCATCTTTTGACTATGATGTTAATATTTAGAAGAAAATGTTAGATGTGTATTATTTTCTGTAGTTGGCTGAAAATAATGATGGTAAAAATAAACAAGAAATAAAAAACATAGCACAAACAGGCCCAACTCTCTTTATTGGATATGGTACCCAAGCTAACGCGCAATAAGAACACTTTTATTGTGTTTGGATTTAGATTTGTGGAGGGATTTATGAGTGTTAAATCTTCACCCGTCTTGACATGAGTAGGCTTAAATTCATCTAGCAAGAACAACTCCCATGAAGGAAGTCCCACACATCAAATACCACTTGAAGACATGCTTGTCCAAAATTGTACGTCCATATGGCTAATCGATTGCTTCACTGCACCAGGCTTGTATATGAGCAAGGCGCTCGGCCCACTGACGGGTCCAATGTTGCCAAGGCGCCTCTTGCCATACAACCGTACACCTTAATGTCCTTCGGAGGAGTTGCTCACAGCTAAGCTACCTGATGTTGCCCAACTATGTGCTAGCGTAGGCCCCTAATCTAGCCATCAAGTTTCCATTGCATGTTGGGGCCATGTTGCACTTCTCGAATAGCCACGAGGCCCTCCTTTACCCTGCACAACATTGAGGTCAATTGTACTCCTACAACACACTCCTCGTGCACGCTTGTATGCTATTGGCCACTAAGGGCCATTGCACGCCCAAAGGCGCTGAACAAGTAGGCAACGTTAGTCCCTAGCCCACCAATAGCATTACACCTTCCTACTAGACAATCACAAAGAGCCCAAAATGATGGTAGAGCTGCATGCCTTCCAAAGATTCCCATGAGTAGCATTGTTGCCCTCGAGCTGCTTGCCTTTGGCCACAGGACGCCCAAGAGCATGGCCGAACCCAAGTGCATGTCCATGCATTGGCACAAGAGGCTTTGGTGGCACCTCGATTGCCCATTCAGTTTAGGACAACACCCTCAGATAGTAGAACACGAGGCATTAACAGATGTGTGTCCCAAACCTCAAACCTAGGAGGATTGCGCAGTGCCCACACTCATGCCCCTTGATGACACCATCCATGGGGCTCCCAAACCCACATGGAGACCTTAGACACCCCTCGTGGATGCCAAAGGCCTGAACCTAAGATTCCTCGGGGTGGCCCACTTCAAGCCCAATTTGGGCGGGGAGACAGGTAATAGCACAAGCACACCATACCCCCTTATAATAGAATTATGAGCCATTTGTTGATTGCCAAGAGGAAGCATTGACCATGTTTGAGGAGTCAATGATTTTTCAAAAATTTCACAATTCTCGAAAAGTTACAATGTTCAAGAACGGGTACGAACATAAAACAAAAAGATAACCAAACTCAAGAATCTTCAGAAAAAGGAATGGCATTGTGCCCCATAGAGTTAGTCATATAAGGTTACGACTTTTCTCCCCACAATAAAAATCTCTCTTTAGCCATCAAAAGCTAAAAGGGGCAAAATTAAATTATATATAAAAAATAATAATAATAAGAAAACCTGCTCTGTATCTGAAATATTGTCAATTTTCTCCAAGTTCCATATTTATAAGTATGATTCATATTTTTAAATAACATTCAAACTGCATATTGGTTCTAGCATAGAGAGAGAGAGAGAGAGAGAGTGAGAACTCTTATTTGGATTGTAATAAGTGGTACCCTTTTGAGGAAGAACTTTACAAAACTCAATCTGTTCCTCCTTCCCCACCTGGAAACCTGCCTTGCTCAAAAAAGCCTTCAACATCTCCACACTAAAGCCATCCAAAGCCTTGAAAACCTGCACCAAACCTGCACAAAAGCCTGCACCAACTTCCAGGTGCCTCACTTTTTCTTCATCCAATCTGTTCCTCATCGGCTTCAAATCAACATGAAGTCCATCCGGAATCAGAATTCTGCTTTCAGTAGTAACCTCTGCAGCAGCTGCATTGTTTGACAATACATATTGCTCCCAATCCATCCCACTTTCCTCATAAAGCGTTCTGACTCATTTCTCACAATCCTTTGCCCGATATTCCACTTTGAGCCTCTGACGCCTTTCCTCATCTAGCTTCTTCCCCAACTGGTTCAGCATGGAAGCAAAGTTATGCATTGCTTTTGATACTCCGGCTTCTGAAACATTCTCAATTGCATTGTACCAATCATTACACGTGATAAAAATTGGTGGAGCCCCGAGCCTTGTAGGAGAGAAGGGCACAATTCCATCTGGGGTTTCTTCTGGTTCTTTGAGCAGGCTCTTCATAAGACACCTGTTTAAGAATTTGACAAATGATTTTTGGGTGTTAATCCAACAGGCAAAGGCTGTAGCCCAATTCAGAATATCTGTTTCCAATTTTCGTATAGCTATGATGCTTGAGTTTCTCTCAATAGCTGCTCGTGCATTTGCAATTGAGTTTTGGCTTCCAACATAGCCAGGAATTGCTTCCGATGACAATCAACCATGGATGTCGACATTCCTGTCAAACTGTAAATAAACTCGTCAAAAGTGAGGTAAAATAAGAAGAATCGTAAAGACAATAAAAAAAAGATAAAGAAAAAGAAAAAGGATGGAGTTCTGAAGTACAATAGTAAAGACAATCACTATATTTAGGGTTTAACTCTGTTGCCAATGTGCAACCATAAGACAGTGGACTTATAAACAAAATATAATTTTCTGCCTTCCTTTTTTTATGTGAAAATTAAACTTTTGCATGATGTGAAATCCCATTTGGAGATGTAAAGGATGGAGTTCTGAAGTACAAGCCCATAAATAAAAAAATTGGCATTGCTGTTTCATAGGCTCTTTAATTCTCTGTGCTACCTGGCCAGTAATATATTGGGGGCCTTAAAGAAGATTCATGTTACCAGTATAGCATAAAATGAACTTTGCAGGAAGATATATGCAATATGGTGGTTATAGAAATAGTCACAGGATGATTCTGACACCATTTTTAGCATTCATTTCACCATTCTAGCATTGAATTGTCTACTGGGCCAAGCGGCCATACTAGTGCGTTGTACATAATTCTGAAAAATGAAATGAGCACCAAAATCTACGTATGATTTATTTTTGCAGCTGTGAACTTCTCTTCAACAAGCTTACCAACTTTTTATATTAACCATCATACCTATCTTTGTTTTGTGTACACAGTGATCAGTTGATGGTGTGTAGATGAAATTTTCTTGTCCTTTGCTTTTGACTTGCCAATGACATGATTCCAGACCTTTATTCTTTCTTTGTTTTTATTATTATTTTTTATTGTCTTTATGATTCTTCTTATTTTACCTCACTTTTGACGAGTTTATTTGCAGTTTGACAGGAATGTGGACGTTCATGGTTGATTGTCATCGGAAGCAATTCCTGGCTATGTTGGAAGGCAAAACTCAATTGCAAATCGCACAAGCAGCTATTGAGAGAAACTCATACATCATGGCTGTACGAAAGCTGGAAACAGATATTCTGAATTGGGCTACAGCTTTCACCTATTGGATTAGCACCCAAAAATCATTTGTCAAATTCTTAAATGGGTGTCTTATGAAGTGCCTGCTCAAAGAACCAGAAGAGACGCCAGATGGAATTGCGCCCTTCTCTCCTACAAGGCTCGGGGCTCCACCAATCTTTATCACGTGTAATGATTGGTACAATGCAATTGAGAACGTTTCAGGTGCCGGAGTATCCAAAGCAATGCATGAATTTGCTTCCATGCTGAACCAGTTGGGGAAGAAGTTAGACGAGGAAAAGCGTCAGAGGCTCAAAGTGGAATATCTAGCAAAGGATCTCGAGAAACGAGTCAAAAGGCTGTACGAGGAAAGCGGGATGAATTGGGAGCAATATGTATTGTCAAACAATGCAGCTGCCGTAGAGGTTACTACTGAAAGCGGAATTCTGATTCCGGATGGACTTCATGTTGATTTGAAGCTGATGAAGAACAGATTGGATGACGAAAGAGCGAGGCGCACGGAAGCGATTACGCAAGCGAATGATATTGCTTCGCAAGGCTTTCGTGCAGGTTTGGTGCGGGTTTTTGAGGCTTTGGATGGCTTCAGTGGCGAGATGTTGAAGGCTTTGGAGCAAGTCAGGTTTCCAAAAGGGGAAGGAGGAACAGAGTGAGTTTTGAGAGAGAGCTCTTTTTTTTTTTTTTTTTGAGAAATAGAGAACTCTTATTTGGATTGTAATAAGTGGTACCATTTTGACGAAGAACTTTATCTCTATGCTAGAACCAATGTGCAGTTTAAATGTTATTTAAAAATACGAATTGTACTTATAAATATGGAACTTGGAGAAAATAGACAATATTTAAGACACAGTTAGTTATTTTTTATAATTTAATTTTGCCCCTTTCATCTTTTGATGGCTAAAGAGAGATTTTGCCCCTTCTTTCTTTCTTTCTCTCTTTCTTTCTTCTTTATATATATAGTATCATCTAAACAAAAGGTTGAGGGTCCAAGTGCTGGTAGAGAGTTGTTCAAAAAAAAAAAGAGAGATTTTTATTGTGTAGCAACATGATGATTCTGACTAACATTTTTAGCATTCATTTCACCCTCCAGCATTGAATTGTCTACTGGGCCAAGCGGCCATACTTGTGCATTGTACATAATTCTGAAAAATGAAATTAGCACCAAAATCTACATATGATTTATT
Organism: Camellia japonica; assembly: GCA_030407325.1. Classification (NCBI taxonomy): domain Eukaryota; kingdom Viridiplantae; phylum Streptophyta; class Magnoliopsida; order Ericales; family Theaceae; genus Camellia; species Camellia japonica. The sequence goes on from JAPPVO010000002.1 coordinate 66,519,970, forward strand.
TTTACCAACTTTTTATATTAACCATCATACCTATCTTTGTTCTGCATACACAGTGCTCAGTTGGTGGTGTGTAGATAGTTGATTGAAATTTTCTCCTGTCCTCTTCTTTTGATTTGCTGATGACACGAGTCTAGACCTTTATGTAAGAATTTTCTTTCTTTCTTTTATTTATTTATTATTTATATTTTTTATTGTCTTTACGATTCTTCTTATTTTACTTCACTTTTGACGAGTTTATTTACAGTTTGACAGGAATGTGGACGTTCATGGTTGATTGTCACCGGAAGCAATTCCTAGCTATGTTGGAAGCCAAAGCTCAATTCCAAGCTATTGAGAGAAACTCAAGCATCATGTCTATACGAAAGCTGGAAACAGATACAGATATTCTGAATTGGGTTACAGCCTTCACCTATTGGATTGACACTCAAAAATCATTTGTCAAATTCTTAAATGAGTGTCTTATGAAGTGCCTGCTCAAAGAATCAGAAGAGATGCCAGATGGAATTGCGCCCTTTTCTCCTACAAGCCTTGGGCTCCACCAATCTTTATTGCACGATTGGAACAATGCAATTGAGAATGTTTCAGAAGCGGGAGTATCCAATGCAATGCATGACTTTGCTTCCATGCTGAACCAGTTGAGGAAGAAGTTAGACGAGGAAAAGTGTCAGAGGCTCAAAGTGGAATACTCGGCAAAGGATCCTGAGAAACGAGTCAAAACACTTTACGAGGAAAGTGGGACGGATTGGGAGCAATATGTATTGCCAAACAATGCAGCTGCCACAGAGGTTACTACTGAAAGCGGAATTCTGATTCTGGATGGGCTTCATGTTGATTTGAAGCCGATGAGGGACAGATTGAATGAAGAAAAAGCGAGCATGTGGAAGCGATTATGCAAGCGGATGATATTGCTTCGCAAGGCTTTCGTGCAGGTTCGGTGCAGGTTTTGAGGCTTTGGATGGCTTCAGTGTGGAGATGTTGAAGGCTTTTGAGCGAGTCAGGTTTCCAAGTAGGGAAGGAGGAACAGAATGAGTTTTGAGAGAGAGAGAGAGAGAGAGGGAGGGGGAGAGAGAGAGATAACTTTTTTTCTTTTTTGAACTAAAGAGAGAACTCATATTTGGATTGTAATAAGTGGTACTCGTTTGAGGAAGAACTTTATCTCTATGTTAGAACCAATATGCAGTTTGAATGCTATTTAAAAATTTGAATAGTACTTATAAATATGGAACTTGGAGAAAATAGACAATATTTAAGATACAGAGCATGCTTTTTTATTATTTATTATTTAATTTTTATAATTTAATTTTGTCCCTATTATCTTTTGATGGCTAAAGAGAGATTTTTATTGTGTGGAGAAAAGTCTTATACATTAGATGACTAACTCTATGGGGCACAATCCCATTCTTTTTTCTGAAGATTTTTTTGCTTTGATTTGTTTTTGTTTTATGTTTTGTATATTCATTTTCAGAAAAATACATAAAACTCACTTGGGAATTGTTTCCAAAAACAGTTTTTGGAAATTTTGTGAAAAATCCATTTTTAAGGAAACACTAAAAAGTTTCCTTTGAATTTTTGTATAAAATAAAAAATGACGCGTGTTTTTGAACTTTTTATTGTTTTACTTCCGAAAGCACACAAAGAAAAAGGAAAAAAAAAATTAAAACACAGCCGAACATACCTGCAATTTGCAAAAAAACTAAATTGAATATGAAAAAGAAACTAAATTTGATTGAATCTGATAGGTCCATGATCTTGTTATCATGGATGAACTTGCAAAACATATACCTGTTTGGTTGAGTTTTCAAAATCAGTTTTTCTTCTAAAATTTTGTTTTTCTTCTTCGTGTCTTACACTTATTAGAATTTCGTTTTTCTTTTTTTTTTTTTTTTTTGTATTCACTTTTTATTTTTTATTTTTTTACTAGTTATGGTGCACATGCGTTGCATGTACATTGCACGCGAATTAATTTTGCGCGTGTAAAAATGAAACTAAACTTATTTTAAATATGACATTTGGAATAAAAATATTGAAGATTTGAACTACTACTATTGTATGACATATTTGGTGGAGTGTTTGTCCTTTAAGCTTTGGTAATCAAATTTGAACTTGCCGTTGTTATGTTCTATAAATGTGTAGTGTTTGGTAATATGACCATCTTTAACCTAAGAGACTCCTGTGATTTTGTGCTAGACTTGTAACTTGAAGAGGTCTTGTGATTCTGAGACAATAGTGTTTGTGGTTCCACTTGAACACATTAACATTTAGGCCTTGGACACTTTTCTATTAACGCAAGCCATTTCTCTCTGGATGGATGAGTTATTTATAATAAAGATGTGTTGTATTTGTAATTATATTATAGCTTTTGGAAACTTTCCCTTTCTGTGAATCTTAGTTAGGTTTGGATTTGATTTTCTTAGAGAATAATCAATTGTTTGATGTTTTATTTACCAATATATATATATATATATATGTATATATACACAACATGAAGTAACTGTATTTTAATTTCAATTTCAATTTTTAAAAAGAAACAATAAGGAAATTAGCATCCGACATGTACATAAAAATGCAAGAACTATATAACTAAATACTATAACATCATATTTTAAAACAGTGTTTCTCTTTATTGATAGGCTTTGGTAATGGATCATCCAGGTAACATGCATTGTTTGCTGTTTTCACCTAAATCTTCTTCCTTGTATACTTCTTGTGCTATCACCTTAGCTGCCATTTGGTCTTTATCATTGTTCTTGTTGATCTTTATAAAAAAAAATATGCATAGCTCACCATAAAAATTTATCAAATCTTTATAGAATTTGTTGTTTTCACCTTCCTGCAACATGAGAAACTGCACAAAAATTACATTGATTGAATTTTGGAACTTCCAAATCTTATTGTGTTATTGATCATAATGAGATGCACACATTTTTTTCAGGACTTCAATGTATTTGGATATGGAACATCCAAATGGAAAAAATATCATGAAACACTTCATGAAAATTCTCCGTTCTTGGATTATACACACAATAAAATACCACACACTAATCAAATGATGAAAAATCTTCATGAAGCATTTCATAATATTTCTTTATGATACCTAACATTACTCTAGATAGTATAAACTAATGAAAGCTTATATTAATAGTAGTAAAAGACGACATGCCTTCACTATTTGTATACCCTAGTGTGTTGAGAGTGGCCCATTTCATTCTCCTTTAATGAGAGACATTTTGTGTATATTGTTTTTTTTCTTCTGCAATCATTCTAGCATATTCATTACTTTTGATATTGAGAATTTTTTCAGCTGTAAATAGTTTCAACAGAGTATTAAGTTTATATAATGTCATAAGAATACTAATTTTCTTATAAACAAGTTGCTACTCATAGAAAAAATCCCAACCTTCTTCTTTACCCATTTTTAAAACTCTTGTTCAAACAGATTTTTTAATCAGTTGATTTCAAGTGTGACCTGCATAAAAAAAAAAAAAAAAAATCCACAACAAAAATTAAGAAGATGTTAATAAAATATGGAAAGGTTCTTTGTAAAGGTGTAACCCTGAGAATATTAATACAACTTTCAATACTTTATTCTGGTTTCAATACTTTCAATACTTTATTCAATACTTTCAGGGTGTGTTTGTTTGGACGGACTGGGTAAGGGGGGATTGTAATCCATCGGACTATTAGTTCTGGAATACATTGTCCCGGGACTATTTGGTTGGACTAAATTTGTATCATATGTTTGTTTAGTCATGGGATTAGATGTCTGGATTGGACTATTTTTAGTTATCCAATGTTTGTTTGGGATATTATGGAGTAGGATAAATGCTCAAATAACTATTTTATCCTTTTCAATTATTTACTAAGTAATAGCAATATTAAACATAGCTTTAATATTTTAATTATTTTTAACTAGATTAAATAAAAATTTGTTTTATTTTATTTTTTGCACAATATTTTAATATTTTAATTTATTATTTTCAATTAAATTAAATTTATAATTTATAATTTTATTTTTTATTTAATATATAATTTTAAATTAACGACAATAAAAAATAATTTTATTTAATATATAAATTAAATTTTCAACAACACTAAAAAAATTTAATTTATAAGGCCATAATTTATAATTTATTATTTTTAAATAAATTTAATTTATAATTTATATTTTTTATTTAATATATAATTTTAAATTAACAACACTAAAAAAAATAATTTAATTTAATATGTAAATTTAATTTTTTAACAACACTAAAAAAATTTAATTTATAAGGCCATAATTTATAATTTATTATTTTTAATTAAATTTAATTTATAATTTATAATTAAATTTTTTTATTTAATATATAATTTTAAATTAACAACACTAAAAAATAATTTATAAATGTTTAAAAGACTATTTTATCATTTTCTAATTGTTTGCTAAGTAATAGCATGGAGGGTAAAATGGACATTTCACAAAATAATCCCATAGGATATCATCCCATGGTTTCTATCCCACCCTCCCCCATGGGATAGGATAGTCCCATATTTGTGGGACTAATAGTCCGGGGGACTATTAGTCCGGAGCAAAAAAAATGAAACAAACAATGGACTATTAGTCCGGTGGGACTAATAGTCCAATCCCACCCCCTAATCCTTCAAAACAAACACACCCAAAGTATTGGATAACGCATAAAGAAATTATACTGAGCAAGGTTGTTTATTGTTTTTTAAAATTTTTTTTTTTTCAAAGGTATTGATAAGAACAAGTTAGCAGTGCTAAAAAAAAAAGAAAAAAAAGAAAAAAAGAAAAAGGAACAAGTTTGGAAGAAGTTCCAAAAAGATTTATAACCAATGAAAATGTACCATCAAATTTATTCAAAAAAGTGAAGTGTGGTATAGATTTAACTTAGTATTGAGGTTCTGAGAAGTTTCTTCTTATGTATCATAGATAAAAAATGATTCATTAAGTTTTAGTTCCTTTCATCATTGATTAAATTAATGAGAATGTTCTCATTTGTTAAAATTCATTAAGTTCCAATCTCTTTTATCATTCATTAAATGTATTGAGAAAGTTCAGGCATGGGGATATATAATCCAGAATGGTATTTTAGACCCATTGCTCGCAATACATTTTGTTTACTTTGTAGTTTTAACAAATTAACTAAAGGAGCAATTAAGAAATTCTATCTTTGTTTAAGAAATTGTCCTGTTCAATACAATTATATTAAATCATATAATCCATGGTTGTGGTGCAGTTTTCGATGAGTTGAATATTAATAATCAGAAAATAGAAGAGTTAGAAAGCATCATTAATCGGCCATTTTGTTGTGATGTTAACACGTCTTGTGGTTGCTACTAATATTCAAACTACTGAACAGATACAAGACTCTTTTTATGGCACCAAGTCGAACTAGTTTCGTTTGTCTGACCCTCGGTTTTGACGGTGCCATGGGCATTTAGACCTCTAGTCAACCATCTTCTGCAAACCAAAATCTATGAAATATCTCATTATTTGTATCACTCAAGTTATATATCACTGGAAAGAAACATATTTGAATTTTAGATTGGAATAGACACTTTCACAAACATAAAGAAGTAATGGTTCATTGTTAATTTTTTTTTTTTTTTTCGTAGACTACAAATGCGACCCCAAATTTAGATGGCGAGGCAATGTCGGTGTTGCTTGGAACTTGCAGGTAGAGTCGTTTACTTGGTTTGGGGAAGAGATGACTGTGAGCAATGTTTTCTTTTCTTCTTGGCTGCTTTCTGCAGCAATGTTTTCTTTTCTTTGTGATTGCTTTCCATTTGTAGTTTCAAGAGAGAAGCACTTACAAACGGATGCCATTTAGGTGGTGTTTGTTTGGAAGGAAAAGTATGGTATATGATTAATAGTTTAAATAGTCTGTTATTTGATTGAAATTTTTTTCATCGGATTAATATTCCATTCGGGCTATGAATCCCAAATCTATGGGATGGTTCTATCTTGTAGGGATGGAACACAATTCATAAAATAACTCATCCCATGAAATTAGGTAATGAAATTACATTTTTAACCCTTTATTATTTAATATCTTTTTTAAAATAAAATTTATTTATTAAATTATTTATACTTAATAAATTTATTAAATTATTTATACTTAATAAATATATTTATTACATTATTTATACTATTATACTTAATAAATTATTTATACTTAATAAAATTTATTTATTAAATTATTATACTTTATTAAATTATTTATTTTAATAATATGGTAAAATAAAATAAAATTTAAAAATCTCAACTACAAATTAAAATAAATTTATGTAATTTTTATTAATATTCTATTCATTTAATTTTTTAAAAGTTCTAGTAAAAAAATAAAATAAAATAAAATTTATAATTCAGATTTAATATTCCTATTATTTAGTAAATAATTCAAAAGAGCAAAATAGTCTTTTGAGTATTTATCATTTTTCATAATATCCCAAACAAATATAGGATTCAATTGAATAGTCCAATCCAGGCATCTAATTACATGACTAAACAAACATAGGATATAAATCCAATCCAACCAAATAGTCTGGGGACAATGTATCCCAAGACTAATAGTCTAATGGATTACAATTCCCCTTTATCTGGTCCGTCCAAACAAACACACCCTTAGGTGTGTTTGATTCGGGGGATTAGGGGGGGATTATTTACTATTCGGATTGCTTATCCGAAGAAGTGAATAGTCCATCGTTTGTTTTTTTTTTAGTCCGCTGGACATGGAGTCCGGCCGGACTCCTTATCCCCATATGGGGGATTATACTATCCCGGGGAGGGAGGGAGGAGGGGGGTGTGGGATAGTTTTGGGGGATTATTTATTGTTGGGATTAGGTGATAAAATGACCATTTTGACCCTTTGCTATTTAATTATGTATTATATTTAGTAAAATTCAATAAAATTTAAATGTCTCAATTTAAAAATAAAATAATTTTATTTAACTTTTTATTGATGTTTTATTTATTTAATTTTTTAAAATAATTTTTTATAGATATTTTATTTTAAAATTTTATTTATATTTTATTTAATTTCATTATTTAAATGTTAATAGATGTTTTATTTAATTTCATTGTTTAATTATTATTATTTTTAAAAACAAATTTATTTAAAATTTTAATTAAAAAATAACATATATTTTTATTGATATTTTATTTATTTTATTTATTTAATTTAAAAATAAATAAATTTACTTAATTGTGTAAAAAATAAAATAAAATAAATTTTTATTTAATCTAGCTAAAAATAATTAAAATATTAAAGATATGTTTAATATTGCTATTATAGTAAATAATTGAAAAAGAGTAAAATAGTCTTTTGTTCATTTATTCTATCCAGTCCGTCTAACCAAACGTTGGATTCACTAAAAATAGTCATTTCCAGACATCTAATTCCATGAAAAAACAAACACATGATACATATCCAATCCAACCAAATAGTCTGAGGGATTCACAGTCTCAGGACTCAAGTCCGATGGATTCTAATCCCCGCTATCCAGTCCGTCCAATCAAACACATTAGGGTGTGTTTGTTTTGAAAGATTAGCGTGTGGGATTGGATTATTAGTCCGGTGACTATTAGTCCCACCGGACTAATAATCCATTGTTTGTTTCATTTTTTTTTGCTTCGGACTAATAGTCCCCCCGAACTATTAGTCCCATATTTGTGGGACTATCCTATCCCATTTGGGGGAGGGGGGGTGGGATTGTTTCCATGAGGTTGGTATCCCATGGGATTAGGCTCTAAAATGTCCATTTTACCTCAATGCTATTACTTAGCAAACAATTAGAAAATGATAAAATAGTCTTTTGAACATTTATAAATTATTTTTTTAGTGTTGTTAATTTAAAATTATATATTAAATAAAAAATTTAAATTATAAATTATAAATTAAATTTAATTAAAAATAATAAATTATAAATTATGGCCTTATAAATTAAATTTTTTTAGTGTTGTTGAAAATTTAATTTATATATTAAATAAAATTATTTTTTATTGTCATTAATTTAAAATTATATATTAAATAAAAAATATAAATTATAAATTATAAATTATAAATTTAATTTAATTGAAAATAATAAATTAAAAATTATGGCCTTATAAATTAAACTTTTTTAGTATTGTTAAATTATAAATTATAAATTATAGATTACAAATTTAAAATTATATATTAAATTTGAAGGATTAGGGTGTGGGATCGAACTATTAGTCCCAACGGACTAATAGTCCATTGTTTGTTTTAAAAGTTTTGTTCCGGACTAATAGTCCCCCGGACTATTAGTCTCATATTTATGGGACTATCCTATCCCATGGAGTCCTATCCCATGGGGGGGTGGGATATAAACCATGAGATAACTAATCCCATGGGATTAGACAATGAAATTACATTTTTGCCCTCTAGTATTTAATTATGTATTATATTTAGTAAAATTCAAAAAAATTTAAATGTCTCAATTTAAAAATAAAATAATTTTATTTAATTTTTATTTTTGTTTTATTTATTTAATTTTTTAAAATATTTTTTTATAGATATTTTATTGATGTTTTATTTTAAAATTTTGTTTATATTTTATTTAATTTCATTATTTAAATTTTAATAGATTTTTTATTTTATTTCATTATTTAATTATTATTATTATTTAAAATAAATTTATTTAAAATTTTAATTAAAAAATAACATATATTTTTATTTATATTTAATTTATTTAATTTTTTAAAAATAAATTTATTTACTTGTGCAAAAAATAAAATAAAATAAATTTTTATTTAATCTAGCTAAAAATAATTAAAATATTAAAGTTATGTTTAATATTGCTATTACTTAGTAAATAATTGAAAATGATAAAATAGTCATTTGAGCACTTATCCTTCTCCATAATATCCCAAACAAACATTGGATAACTAAAAACAGTCCAATCCAGACATCTAATCCCGTGACTAAACAAATATAGGATACAAATCCAGTCCAACCAAATAGTCTCGGGATAATGTATCCTAGGATTAATAGTCCGATGGATTACAATCTCCCCTTATCCAGTCCGTTAAAACAAACGCACTTTTAGGGTAAACTAACACTAAGTCCTAATCGTTGTATTAGTTCCTATCAAATTCTATTGAAAAAAAATTCTAATAAAATCGTCGCTAAAAATATTTTTTTATGACAATTTTTTGCATGTCACTAATTAGTGACTTTTTTTGTTACGATTTTTATAAATTGTCGCTAAGACTTACAATTAGTGACCTTTTTTTGTGATGAATTTTTTTAACTGTCGCTAAAACTTATAATTAGTGATATTTTTTGTAATAATTTTTAAACTGTTGTTGAGAATTAACAATTAGTGACGTTTTTTTAACAATGTTTGATAAAAACACCATTAATTCTTACAGGATCTATTGAACAAAATCCACTTACTAAGATTTACATGTAAGTCCCCCATGCATTTATTCGGATGTATCGTTTCCGGTGCTATGCCATTTTTTTTTAATTTTTTTTGCCAATATTATATAATATTAGTTAATTGTTAGTAAAGTTTTTAAATTACAATTTAGGGTCATCGCTATTCCATCAGCTTAAATTTCTGATCGTCCCCTCATCCTATCCTAAGATGTGGCTATAAGTTTACTGGGCCAAAGCCCAAGCTGGTGCTACGCCATTTTGTTGGTGCATTTAGTTGAATGTTGGCTAATGGATTTTATTTATATTTTATTTATAAAAGGAATAAACAATTGGTAAGGATATTTTGGGGAAAAATATTAGACAACTAAGTTGGCTAATGGATTTTATTTATTTTTTATTTATAAAAGGAATAAACAATTGATAAGGATATTTTGGGAAAAAAATATTAGACAACTAAGTTGGCTTACGGATAGCTCTAAATGCACTCTAAAAATTAAGTTGGGCACTTCATTACTTGGAAAACTCTAATTGAAAATTTAAATATTTATTTATTTGTTTGGACAGCTCAAATAATACCTAGGTGGTGTTTGGTAAACACGTTGGGCTAAATAATCACAAAAGGATAAAAAAAAAGGTCAAAAAATCACAAAAAGTCAAAAATCACAAAAGGACAAAAAAAAAATCCACTATTCCAAAGCTAAAAAGCCAAAAAAGCCAATCAAGAATACCAAATGAATAAAAAAATCCCAAGCTAAAAAAGTCAAAAAGTCAACTAAAAAAGTCATTACCAAACGAAGGCCTATTATAACCTTAAAAATAAAAAAATCTTAGAAATTCTACTTTTTACGCCACAAATCTAATAGCTTTTTCATCTAGACATTATGTGCCAAACAAATTATATATGTTCGAAGCCAAACAAATTATATATGTTCGAAAATTTAATTTCGAACATATGAAGTTTCTTTGGATATTCAGTGCCAAACAAATTAAATATATTCGGATACTTAGTTCTGAACAATAGAAAATTGGTTACAATATTTTCATTTGGATACAGTGCCGGATAAATTGTATGTTTGGATACTTAATTCTGAACCTATGAATTTTTTTTAGATATTTAGTTCCGAACAATAAAAAAATAGTTGTAGCATTTTCATTTAGATACTCAGTGCCAAACAAATTATATATGTTTGGATACTTAATTCCGAACCTATGAAGTTTCTTCAGATGCTCAATTCCGAAAAAATGAAATTTGTTCGGATACTCATTGCCGAATATATGAATTTTGTTTGAAAATAAATTTCTGAATAAACATAATTTGTCCGGTATTGAATTTTTGAATCAATTTTGTAAATCAAACAACGAAAATAAATAAACATCAAATGAAAATTTACTTTATCTATAGAAAATTGTTTGGAAATATCTTTTTTATTGTCTATTATTGATTTCAATATCAAATAGAATATAAGAATGATGGATTTAAGCAAATAGGGTTAGGTATGAAGATACAAAGTGAAGTGGGAAAGAAGAGAAGAGAGATAAAAGAAATATTGGGACCAATAATGAATGGGATGTTCAAAACATTTTGATTTACACTTTTTCCAATGTCAAATATTTTGTCATTTTAGATAAGGATTTAATGGTAATAAAAAAATTTCATTAAATTGGAGTGCTTAACCAAACATTTAGGGGGTAAGTAGAGCCACACTTAATTTAAGCATCACAAAATTAACTTCTTACATCCTTAAAATTTTAATTTTTTAATACAATTTTTATAATTATGTTATATATTATTACTTTCATCCCTACCATGCACTCTTCTTCCACTACAAGAAATGTCACTTTTAGCTACCAAAATATTGGTCGCCAAAAGTCCAAAATTTGGTCGCCGAAACCATTTAGCGACCAAAATTTTTTGTCGCCAAACTGGTCGCCTATACTCTGTCGGCGATAGTATTGGCGACTAAATTATTTTTGGTCGCTGAAAGTGAACTTTTGGCTACTAAATTTTCGTTAGTCGGCAAAAGTTATGTTTTGGCGACCAAAATATTAGTAGCCAAAAGTAAGCATTTGGCTACTAAATTTTCATTAGTCGGCAAAGGTTATGTTTTGGCTACCAAAATATTAGTAGCCAAAAGTAAGCATTTGGCTACTAAATTTTCATTAGTCGGCAAAGATTATGTTTTGGCTACCAAAATATTAGTAGCCAAAAGTAAGCATTTGGCTACTAAATTTTCGTTAGTCGGCAATAGTGACATTTTGGCTACTAATTTTTTAGTCACTAAAAGTTCTACATGAAAATTTTAACCTACTATTCATTACTTTTTGCTACCAAATGTTTTGGTAGCCAAATGTTTTTGCTACTAAATTATTAGTAGCCAAAAAATTTCAACTACGTATTTGGCTACCAAAATATTTGGTGGCCAAATATTTTCTGTTTTTTTTTTTTTTTTTGTATCCAAAAAAATTCTAAACCTACATCCATGTTGTATACAACCTGTACGTACATAACACAGGATTCAATATAACCCATCAACGGTAAATATATTATCAAGCATTCAACAACGTGCACACATTCTAGTTCCAACCATCCAAAACATTAAAAATAAACGTCCAATTCTATATTTAATACAAATTTCATACGAACCAAGTCTAATCTAATGTCAATAATTTCATTTCATACATAATACAGGACTAATCAAATTAATTTCCAAAAAGGACATATGTACCACAACATGTCCTAACTTAAACTTGTTTGTCAGAATCTGTCTTTTACATACATATTTTAAGAAGATTATATGAAGGCTTATAAATACTAGACTAGGCACAAGTGCAAAAAAATAGTGAATGATTTCGATTTCTCTCAGCATTATCAAACCAAAGAATCATTCTGAATCATTGCAGCGCAGCCATCATTGTCCGTTTTGCAGCCTCACGCTTCATCTCTGCTGCTTTGTCACTGCCACGGAAGTACATGTAAACATCCTGCATAATATAAATAAAATGACAAACTAATAAGATTAATACCAACTGTCCATGAAAATTAAATTAAAAAAATAGCCATTCAAAAAAATATATAGAACAAGGTTTTTCAAAAATAAAGAAGCTCGGTGAGCAGAGCATCATCAGTGGTAAAACAAAAGTTCAAAACATAAGTTCAACAACCTTCGATCCTTTGAGGGTATACCATTGTGGTAACTCCTTATTTATTATTATTATTATTATTATTATTATTTTTTTTTTTGACAAGTTCAAATAAGTTACAGTAAAGAATAAATTAGTTTCATATGTAAGAAGCCATGTATGATTCAACTGAATCAAGAAAGTATATGAGAGGCTAACCATTGGTTGAATATTGTTGTCGCTTAAGTATTTGCTTATCAAATCGGTTTCATACTGCAAAATAAATAATTTAATCAAAAGCCAGGCAGTCAAAATTGCAATGTAAATAAGTATAAAATTTCATCCAATTGAATTCTGTATTGTCAAAAAAATCATTTTAAGCAAAGGATTTAACTATCTAAGGCCATGGTATGCACCATATGGGAAGAACAACTCATGGGATTACCTGAAATTTGTAGTATATAAAATAATGTATAAAATAAGTTCATTGCGGAATGAAAATTCAGCATCCAAAGTTATTAATGAGAGCTCAGTTATTAATGAGAGCATCCAAAATTCAGCATCCAAATTCAGCATCCAAATTAATCCCCACATATAGTTTACCTAAGATACCAGAAGGCAACGTAAAATGCCATAAATTAATCCATGTGTTTATGCGTGGAAAATGCCAGAAATACAGCCCCTTTAGGGACTGTTCATTTGCCAAGACTCCTAATGGCTGAATGGAAAACTTGTGAACTCTCAAACATCCAAATTCACTAGTTAACAGGACTAAGAATTGAAATCATTGTTCTTCATGCAACAAATTTAGGAGACTTTCTGTTCGTGTCCACATGGTATTACAAATACAACCTCCCATTAACTTTATGTAATCTAAACATAAATAGATATACCTTTCTGACAATGAGTGAGACTAGACAAATAATCATGGGATGTGAACAAGTATCCTCACTCTACAGTTTATAATTGTCCTTTTTTTCCGGACAAGGTTGTCTCACTAATGACAAGGAAGATAGATCCATTTGCATTCAAGTCCAAGTGAACAACAGCCACCAAAAGCCTCTGGATTTTTAAATTTTCTACATAATGGTTTGAGAACACCAGCATTTGACCAAACGTTCAATTTTGGCCAATGACTAGAATTAACATATATATTTAAGAAAGGCACTTCAGTCCAAAAGTAATATCAGTTCCCCATTAATAATTATAAAATGATGAGTAAATTTTTTGTACATGACCATTTTATACATCTACAAATTGATTTCATACAAACAGGAGAATTAGTTACTTTGAAAGGTTGGGAATAAAATATTTGAGGATCCAAGAAAAGACTCTCTCTCTCTCTCTCTCTCTCTCTCTCTCTCTCTCTCTCTAAATCTAAAATATAGAGAGAGATAACGAGAGAGATAGAGAGAGATAACGAGAAGAGAAATGAGCAAGAGAGACAGAGAGAAAGATAGAGAGAAGAGAGATGAGCGAGAGAGATAAAGAGAAGAGAGATGAGTGAGAGACACAGAGAGACATAGAGATGAGGGAGAGAGTGAGCAATGTGAACACAATGGAGGAGAGAGATAAACAGACAGATAGACACATAGAAAGAAAGAGAGAGAGAGAGAAGTGTGAGAGACAGACAAACAGACACAGAGAGAGAAAGAAAGAGAGAAGACTGATAAGGCTTGTTAAATTAATATTTTTTAATTTTATTTATTGTTTATACTTTTTACTTTATTGGAGTTTTATGACTCAGTTTATGAAAAAAAAATTACAAAATTTAGAAATAGAGAGACAGAGATAAAGACAGAGACAGAGTAAAAAAGAGAAAGAGATAGAGACATAGAGAAACAAGATATGAGTAAGAAATAGACAAAGAGAGAGAAAGAGAGCGAAAAGAGTATAAATAGTAAATTTTGATTTATTCTTAATTTATTAGTGTTATTGAAATATGATGATGTAAAAAGTATAAATAGTTTAATTGTACTTTTCATCTCAAAATAATAGTCTATTTTCAGAATTTAATTTCTTTTTATAATACAATTATTACATTTTAAAAATATTAATTTATCAAAATTACCTTTTGATAGTATATTTTTTTAGAAATATCAATTGTCATAATTGTAAATTTTTTATTATTAATGGATTTAAAAAAAGGACAAAATAAGAAATTCATATTATTTTAATAATTAATTTTTTTTTAAAATTAATATTTTTGGATGGTGGGTGTACAACCTCTTCATAAAAATAAAAATAAAATAAAAATAAAAATAAAAATATAAATATAAATATAAATATAAATATAAATATAAATATAAATATAAATATAAATATAAATATAAATGTAAATAATTAATTTTTTTTATTTACATTCGGCTACCAAACATTTAGTAGCCAAAAGTGGGTCTATAGCGACTAAAATAACTTTGGTCGCCGAAAGTTGACATTTGGCGACCAAAACTTTGGTCGGGAAATATTAAAAATTAATTTTTTTTATTTACATTCGGCTACCAAACATTTAGTAGCCGAAAGTGGGTCTATAGCGACTAAAATAACTTTGGTCGCCGAAAGTTGACATTTGGCGACCAAAACTTTGGTCGGGAAATATTAAAAATTAATTTTTTTTATTTACATTCGGCTACCAAACATTTAGTAGCCGAAAGTGGGTCTATAGCGACTAAAATAACTTTGGTCGCCGAAAGTTGACATTTGGCGACCAAAACTTTGGTCGGGAAATATTAAAAATTAATTTTTTTTATTTACATTCGGCTACCAAACATTTAGTAGCCGAAAGTGGGTCTATAGCTACTAAAGTTTTTTTTAGTCGCCAATTGTAATATCTTTAGCTACTAAATTTTTTTTAGTAGCCAATAATCAACATTCCCCTACTAAAAAAAATTAGTAGCTAAAAAGTTGACTTTTGCCGACTAAAATTATTTTTGGTAGCCAATTCCCACACTTTTGGCGACTAAATTAGTTTTGGTAGCTAAAAGTGGTCGGCAAAAATGCATTTTCTTGTAGTGTTCTTACACCCAAAACCTAAAAAAGCCCAACTTCTTCCACCATTATGTCTGACCACCATCCCATCACCGTTGCTGCCTCTTCGCCACCACCTTTCTCCTTCTTCCAGCCCCACTCCACCTTACTCTTCTTTTCAGCTACCGCCGTTCCCTTCTACCCAACCTCTCTAACCAATAGCCGTTACTAGGGGTGTTCGTGGTTCGGTTGTGGCCGGAGAACTCCAAGCCGCCATTCGTACGCCAGATTGACAGATGCGGATTGAGCAGATTGGCGAATTGGCGGATTAATGCGAATCGGTTTGGTGGTTTAAAACAACTTATCAATATTTTTTTTGGATAACAATTCAATTCAAGATAACTAAAAGATTATCAAATAAATTATCAAATACCAATAATAAATACATATAAGAAAACCATGCATTATCAAAATTACTTTTTTTTTTATTCAAAAACTATTTAATTTGATTTTTTTTCAAAAAATGAAAAAATTAAGCTTTATATTTTCCACACAAAAATACAAAATATCAATATTTGCCATTTGATAAAAGGATTTCCAAATTGAAAACAAATTAAAAATACAACAGAATATCTATACGCTTTTTCAATTGAAAACACAAATAAAATATCTAAACAAATTGAAAACACAAAATCTTACAAATTACTAGGGGTGGTCGCGGTGTGGCGGTTCGGTTGTGACCAAAGGAACCTCAAATCCACCATCTGTCCAAAATTTGGCGGATTTGAAAAAATCAATCCACAACCGTCTGCTCGCCATCATGTATTTGTCCAAAATGCAGCGGATCGGTTCGGTTCGGTTGGTCGGTTTGGACGAATCAGAATATTCGCTGTTCACCCCTAGCCACTACCGAATCCCTCACCATCAACCATAGGTTTTACGAACTATTAGGTTTTAGTTCGCCAAAAACATAACCTTTGTTTGGTTGTGGCTGCCAAACATGCAAGGTGTGTCCTATTGTGGGATCCCGAATATGATGGGTCTGTATGTTTGGGAATGGATGCAAGGGTGTTTTAATTTTGTTTGGTTTTTGTTGTCCGTGTTAGAGAAAATATATGATTCTCCACAAGTAAATCAATCAATAGTAATAAAAATTAATGCGGAAAAATTAAATTAAAAGCAACACAAAATTTTTTACGTGATTCCCTTAATGTGAGGTACGTCTACGGGATCGAAATCAGATTCCACTATCAACCAAAAAGTTTCTAAACGATTACAAACGAGACATGAATGATCTTACAAATCACTCTTAGGTGAATTCCAAATAAACACAAATAAATAAGAGGAAATACCTCACCAAATAGATGAACAAAAGTTTTCGAAACAGAGTTATAAAAGATCCAAAATAATGAACCAAAATCAACATAGAAAACCGAACCAAACACTTCAAAGCAGAGTAACAACCAAGGCACACTATTGCTTGTTTGTGAAAGCAATACACACAGCCACACCTTAACCAATTAACCCACTGAATAATGATCAGCTTTGTTAACCCACCGAATTGATTTTTCCAATCAATACAATGTGTAGCAGTCGCAACACATTATCTCACCGGGACAAAAACAAAGACAAGCTACTATCATTGGGCTTTCAAAAGATAGATATAATATATTTAAAATATATTATAACCAATTCCAAACCAAATTAAATTCTTTTAATAAATCAGTTGGATCCTATACTCCAATAAGGAGATATATCCCAACAGTCTGTGCGACTTGTTTTTGTTTAGTAGTGGAACTTTGGACTGTTTAGTTTTGTTTGGTTCTGGTGCACTGAGAAAAAATCAAAATTCATCTTCGACCATTGTGAGCCCTTTCCTCTGTTGCGTTGGTGGTGGATTGCGGTGATGGGGAATGAAAATAAAGTGGTTACAATGGTAGTGATGGTCATGACAGTAGAGTGATAGAGGAAGTGGTGATTGTGGTGATGAGAGGCTACGAAGGTGGTGGCCATGATGGTGGTGATGGTCGTGGTGGTGAGACAACAAAAAGGGAGTGGCTCCTGCGGCAGAATGGTGGTCGAAGGTGATGGTGGAAGAAGTTGAGGTTTTTTAGGTTTTGGGTGTAAGTAGAAGAGTGGAGGGTAGGGATGAGAGAAAGAATGTAATTATAGAAATTATAAAATAAAAAAATTAATTAAAATTATAATAGAATTATCCGTTTTTTTTTTTAATAGATGCAAAGATATTCACTTGAATTCAATTTTTTTAATGTATACATGGCATTTAGTGTGTTATCTCCAATCAAGAATCTAGCGGCATTTTTACACCGACTACAATACTACAACATTTGTTAGTCCCAGTTTTTGCGACTCAACTGCGCAAGGCAGATGGCCTAAAAATTTTAAGTTTTAAACAATTATCATGTGATGTCCCAATTCACATTTGGTTGGTTAGTAAGTAGAACCGATTATCATTGTTTTGGTATTTTAAGAGAAAATATAACATAAAAACTAACAAATGATAATTGGTGTGAAGTAATAGACGACATTCTATAATTTTTTGCAATTGAGAAGGAATGATACCCAAAGTTCAGACAATGAAAATAAAAATAAAAATAAAAATAAAATATATGTAAAAATTATAGATGTGACTATCAAACTCATATCATTATGAGAAAAGTCTACGACCCATAATTATCCCATAATTATAGGTTATGAATTGACTAAAAAAAATAGTGTGGTTGAGATATATATTTTTTATAATGGATTCATATATGAAATTAATCTCAACCATTGAATGTGTTTTTTAGGGATTTGTTTTTTTAAGATTGTAGGACTGCTACATCATTCATTATAACACTAGAATAGTGAGTTTGGAATCAATCTAAAAAAGTCAATTTTTTTTCTTCTTCTTATTTTGTTGTCTTTAGTAATTTAAAGAAAAAAAAAAAAGTTGTTTCAAAATTTTAACTTTCAGTATAGAATGATCTAAACATTAAATCTTCAAAAAATACACTCAAGACAAAACAAGCAGAAAAGTCAAATTATTTTTTAACTCATATATTTTTTTAGTGGATTTTATTTTTAAATTATATATAAAAAAATTTACAAACAAAGCCCTGCATAACCCATAACCAACATGTGGGACCAAGTTTCATCATCTTTTCTAAAATCAATCGATGATAAGAAGAGTTTCATCCCGTTCAAAAAACATAAGAAGAGCTTCACTTATATCTTTTATGACATTTGACATCACGTTTTGTTGACATGTTTTAAAGTAGTCACAGGGAGTGGCATTTTGTACCAACACAATAAAAAATAAAAAAAACCCATAATCTAAAAAACAAAGTATGAGAATTAACTAAAAATGAACTTATCAGATAATACAAATAAAAGAATTTTGCTTATTCATTTATACTTATATATATGTGTATATACCGTGTTCTTATATTTATTTCTTACAAAAAAATTATAAGTGTACATAATCTAATCACATAATCATATACAATTTTTCGTACACACGTATATTTACTAACAAAACAAATGAATGGTATACTTGTTGTGGCATGGCAAGGCATGGCCTTAAAAAAACATGGTATATGATTTATTAGTGGCCTGGACCACTGGGGCTAGGACCCGAAGGTAAGCGTTCAAGCCAAGTAGCCATGGCGAGCTTGGCTTTCTTGTAGTACATTGATGGGTATGTCGCAAGGTGGCTTTCACTTGCACCGCCCACAAACTCTGATGATGATGATGATGATGGTGGCGACTTCAACACCCTCGTTGCTCCGACATGGGTGTTGGCGTGGCACAAAATGGTGACAAAGATCACAATCATGATGATCAAGAGTGTGTTTTGTCGCTGGAAATACATCTTCGATTGCCGGAAAATTGAAAAATCTTTGAGAGGGAGGGAGGGAGAGGAAGTGTTTTTTTGGATGAGAGATTTGGGTAGTTGGAGATGTGTTTGATAAAAGGGACATGGGTGGTTTGAAGTATTTATAGGAAGAAGTAGCATATGGATGTGTTGTTGGGGTCTACTACTTGGAAAAGGTAAGACACTTTGAATGAGAAAACTTGGAATAGTATAAGAGAAGAGCTTACGTGTTGACCAAAGCCCATTTAGAACTAGTCTTTTTTCCTTGCGTGCTTGGTTGTTATCTCATACAAGGGAAAAAAGATACTGATAGATACTGAAAGTTTGACAATTGTTTTTAATTATTTTTTTGCTTTTTTTTTAGAATTAAATTTTTTTTATGTGTTTAGTAATTGTTAAGAAATTCTTTATTAATGAAAATTTTGACTTTTTAAGCAATTTTAAAAGAAAGTCCTTCCTGGTGTGTTTTGATTATTGGGTGTTTGGGGGGTTTTTATTGGGTTTGTTTTTTTTTTTAGTGATTTTTTTTTTTAAAAAAAATGGACAAATTACGATGATAGTCCCTGTATTATAGTCTTTGTGTCAATTGGTCCTTATAATTTCAATTAGTTCGATTTTGACCATAAATTTATGATTTTGTTTCAATTTAATTCAATTGCTTACAATTATTAGTATTTTTTAATGAAAAAAATGCATATAAGTGACATATATTATTTTTTAGGGACAAAATTATAAATTTACTCAACTCAATGAGTTAACCTCAAGCAGTGATCATTTTTCGTCAAAAATACTAACAATATTATCAATTAGACCAAATTGACACAAAATTGAAAATTAAAGGTCAAAATGAAATCAATTGAAAGTATAGGGATTAAAATAATATAAGAGGCAAAATGTAAGGACCGCTAATATAATTTATCCCAAAAAAATAGAAAAAATTTTAAGCTTTTAGGTTCCATTTGATTAGACGGATTGGAAAAGTAATTTTTTTTTTTTAAAGAGGACCAAAAAAAATCCAAAAATAGTTTGGTTTTTTTTTTATAAATTTTTTTGACATAATTTTTAAAAAAATCACTAAAAATAACTTTTCAACCTGCTAAAAAAATAACTTTTAAGCACATACCAAACAAGATTAATGTGAATGAGAGAGTAATTTAGTGCATTAGGAGTATCAGCAGAGGAGGCAAGAAGGGGAGGTGGGCATGGAGTTTGGCAGCAGTTAGGGAGGTGCAGCAGCATCGGTTTTTCCGGTGGGTGTGGGCTTCGGGAGGTGGGAGATGCAGCAGCTAGGGGGGCGTGGGCAGCAGCTTAGGAGTGGCTGTAACAGCAGAGGCGTGCGTGTTGGGAGTAGTAGCTGCAAAGGAGTGGGCCTTGGCAGAGGGGTGCTGTCTGTTCCTGAGGCGTGGGTTGTTGTGTCGTTTCTGTTGGTGTAATTAGTTTAGTTTATTTTGGTTGTGGGTTTAGTTCCTTTAGTTTGGTTTGGGTGGTTTGGTGGGTTGATTTTGTGGGAACTCTTGTATTTTGACTTTTTAGTTAAGTTCTTCTTAACTTTTTTGTTTAAAAAAAATCGAGAGGCTTAGGGGTTGGTTGTATGGATGCGAGTAGCAGTAGTAGGGGTATTTTTATACTTCCGAATCTCTCTCGATGCATGTCGTCTTCCTGTACCTTTAATTTCATGCTGTTAAATGGAATTTTTCTTTGCTGATAAAAAAAAAAAATATTAAAACATCAAGTTAGCTATATGCTCCCCCAGTAACAAAGGTTATTTGCTCGTATAATCCAATTTTTTCACAAAATACTATTGATTAGATACATAATTATGTTTGTCCAACTCTACACTGTGTTTCCTTACAAAAATACATGTATGTACTATAACAAGTCGTAATTTTTTCACCAAGATGAGTTGTAACATTTTTCATTATAATAATTTGTAACAATTACACCACATCATTCATAATATAACCACAACAAATTTTTACTATAATATGATATAACACATAAATTTCTCCGTAAATTAAGACGTTTTGTGGCGGGCTAATGAATATGGTTTATTGAGTTTGAATGTGTCAACAGTTGGGAATTTCAAATAACCGAATTCCAAGAATGCCCTTCTTGTTCATATGAAATTTTTTTAGATGAAGGATAATTTTGTTATTTTGATATAAAAATATAGGAGAAAATTATTGGCGTTAGTTACTATGTTGGGTCCTGTTGTAGTGTGCAGCCCTTTAAGAGTTGCACACCATATGCACCTTCATATGTTGGTTTGTGAGTCAAGGTTGGAAATTTTGAATTGACTCATTGCTCTCTGTTTTTGAAATTTAAAAAAAAAAATAAAATTAAACAGTGATATTACGATTTCATTTAAAAATTAGATATTTTAATTGGCTTTTCAACTATTTTATGAGATAGAAAAAAATTGTGTTTGAAATAATTTGTGATTTTTTTTTTATAATTGAATAGATGATTGTGAGAGAAAAAAATGTTTGATTGATGGATAGGATATGATATCTTATCTTATTGACTATTTTAATCTTTTTTGTCTTTATTAACTATTTTAAATAAAAAAGGTTATTCCCAAACTTGGCCTCATATATATGTGGCAAAATAGTTATATATAAACAGTGGTAGTTATTAATTGATACTACGCCATCCATATTATGCTACACTAAAATTTTCCTCATGCTTTGAATGGACCATGCAATAAAAATGGAAACTGATTCAAGCAAATGGGAGGTTTTACACTGGAATTTTGATTTTAAAATGCCATTCACAGCCATGTTTTATTGAAAATGGAATTCAATTACGAAAGAATACTCAGAAAATTGAGATTGGGTCATGCCCCCCAAAGTTTACCAGTCAGTCCCATATGTGTTTACTAACCAAATGTCAATTAAATTATATTTCTTAGTATATATGCATTATGTAATAGTTAAAATTTCAAACTGTTTTACTGAAGAAAAAGAAAAACTGTTTTATTAAAATGTGGTATATGTACTAAAAATTAGTAATACATAATCAAGGTTTAATCGGTACATTTTGAAATGTGACCGACTTATTCGACATGCTTTCCAGTTTTTAGTAATCTTTATAAATTGAGATCTTATTTGGGAATTTGAATTTTTGTTTAAAAAGTTAAAAAAAACCCAAATAACAACTAAAAAAATTAAATCATATACACAAAAGTTTTTTTTTTAGAGTATATACGCAATAGTTATTCACATTTTTTTTAATACAATTTTAAAAAGTTATTTATAAATACATTAACTTTTTTCTTTTACAAAAAAAATCAAACCCCAAACAAGACCTATTGCCTGTGGAAAAATATCATCTCTTAACCCCTTTTTGAAATTTTCACAATGACTTTTCAATTCCCCCCCCCCCCCCCCCCCCCCGCAACTTTATTTGATTCTTTAAAAAAAATCTCAGCGATTTATTGATTTCTCCCAAAAAATTTCTGGCATCATCATGAATCACTCTTTAAAATTAAAAGTTTTTAGTTAATTTATAATTCGCTTTAGAGAAATCATCCTATCTATAACAATTGATAAATTGATAAATTATCTTTTAAAATAACAAATTAATTATATTTGCATGCGTATTATGTATGTACTATCATTAGTATGTATATATATACATACACTTCGTGTCTCTACATCAAATAAAAATTCGTTATTGTCGACACAAGAAATTGCTCAAACTGATTTCCAATCAACTATTAATATTAGTTTCTTGGTGCTCACTAATAAAAGCTATCCAAGGGACACCGATGTGATGTTGGTCCACCCCTCCAAGGTCGGGGTACATTTTAGACAGTTCAATCCGAACAACTTGAGTTCAAGTTGAATTTTTTATTAGTTTGGTTAACATATTTTTGAATTCGGCACAGATTTAGATAAAAATTTAGAAACTCAAATTAAATTTGGACGCATTTAAATAAAGATATCAAACAACTCGAAATCCGAATTATATATAGATATATAAAAATATTAAATATATATAAATTACTAGTCATTACATATTATTAGAGTAAATTTACATCATTAAATCATATTGAATATAAATTATATAAATTAGTAACACAATACAAAATCTTACATTTTTTTTTTTATTTTCACTCAAATTGTAAAGACTACAAATTATTTGTTTTGATAATATTAATGATTTACTAACAAAATGCAAATAAAGTCTAATTTTAACAAATTAATAATTTAGCTAGACACAAACAAACAAAAAACTAAATTTATTTGTAATTCGAATAACTCGAGTAATTCGAGTTTAACTCGAGTCGGACTTCGATAAACACCTTAATTTACAATTCAAACTAAATAGGTCTCAACATAACTTGAACTGAATTTGAATAACTTCTCAACCCATCCAATTCTGCCAAGTTGCAGTCTTACTCCAAGGTCACATTCTTCAATCTTAGCCAATTTGCTCGACCACTTTATACGGTGGTCTTTCAGTGCTAGCTATGGTCAAGTAAATTTATCTCTGTCAAATATAATAGTAATATTATACCATTCCTGATACATCAGATTCACTATTCTCAATTGTAATTTTTTTTAAAAAAATAATAATATCATGTGCCGGTTGTGATTGATATTACCTACTCTATATCATGTTTTTATATCTCCAAATTTCTCTCTATTTTTCTGATCTCCGTAGTTACTTCACATGTGCTCACACTAGTACATGTGAAAAACAAGAAGCATACGTTTTTTTTATTTTTTTATTTTATTTTATTTTTTAATGTAATATATTTTGAACCACTAGACTAAAGTCTCGTCTAGGAATAGATTATTTTATTAACTTTTTAATTTTTTGGTTAAAATATGAGGTAAAAAAAACATATTTGGAATGACTTTTTAATTTTTTACAAAAACATGTATAAAAAGTATAGAAAAAAATGAATCTTTAACTTTTTTGTATAAGTTATAGGTTTTTTGATTTTTTTTTTTAATAATTTTTTGATTTTTAAACTAAAATTGTTGTATGCCAAACAAGGTCTAAGTCTCTACAGTCCGAACAAGTTTTCTCAAATAAGACTTAACGCCTAACGGTCCGTGACCCGTATGCTTTTGCTGGTTAGGAGATTCAAACCAAAAATCTAAAAGAAAGCAAATATTCAGACCCAATGGTTACCAACAAGACCAACCACCATATGATTTTGTTCATATGTTATTGATGCATGTTTTCAACAAGGTTGGGGATTTTGT
The DNA here is from genome assembly GCA_030407325.1 of Camellia japonica. NCBI lineage: Eukaryota > Viridiplantae > Streptophyta > Magnoliopsida > Ericales > Theaceae > Camellia > Camellia japonica. The sequence continues at coordinate 66,544,557 of JAPPVO010000002.1, forward strand.
CAACAAGCTGACCAAAAAAAAATAGTACTAATCTTCCCCATTGTTTTTACCATGCACATGTAGAGGGGAAAAAAAAAAAAAAAAAAAAATGGCACACAACACATTACGTGGAAAAACCTCTCACCTTCTCTCATTCATCGACACCTTCGTTGACTTCTCATTCAGTGGCCTCTTCATACCTCCAAACCCTCACCTTCATTACAGACCATGAATGCAAATTACAAAATCATGAATGTCGACGGCGATTTCAGGTTCATTACTAAGCCTTCTCAATGAATTTAGGGTTTGGGCTGATTGGTACTGTGTTGGTAATTCAATGAAGAGTCTTTGTGATGGGTTGGGAAAGCACAAGGATTTGTATCGTGGGTTGCCTTTGGCTGTCCCTAATTTGAAACAAGAAATTAGTGATGGAGTTAAGGCTAGGGTTGCTGCGTTGAGACCTGAAGGTCCGATTTCGAGTCGATTTCTAGTAAATAATTTGACTATTGTTGTTGGTGAGTCTGTGTTTGTTCATGGATGGCTTTTACCAAACCATGTTGATTACGGGTTGGATCGAATTAACGAAGAGGTTATGGATTGGATTAGTGGATTGAAAGAGAGTGTTTCAAGGAACTTGATTTCGGGGAGGAACTCGGTTGTTTGGTTGAGGAAATTATCTCATGAATTGGCTCAACATTGCGATTGTTCGACTCTTGAACAAGTTGTTGCCACCATTCCTGGTCCAAAGAGGATTGATTGTAGTAGTAATTTTTGTTGTTAATGTACACTTGCTTTTGCAGCGGCAGAGGGAGGAGGAAGAGGGCTAGCTGCCGGCAGTGGTAGTCGGCGAAGTTGTAGAGGTGCAGAAAGGAGGGATCGTGAGTTTGAATTTATAATTTGAAATTTGAGATCAAAATGTAATTTTTTATTTTTTCCGTTTAGATGTAATAGTAAGGGATAAATTGATATGATTTTAAAAATTTTAAGATAAAATTGAAATTATTTAAAATCCGGGGCTGTAATTGATCTAATGCAAAGTTTGGGGGTTAAAATGAAATGTTCTCAAATAATTAACTAAAAAAATTTGATGCTTGTTTATATGTTACCAGTCCAGTCTTACGTAATTTGTTAGATTGTTTGACAAATTCATCCACGTGAGTGAGCACCAAGAGAAAAGCTTCAACTACCAAGATTCATGTGAAAATGTAGTTCTATATAGGTGGATTACCTTAAATGTCTGACAAATTGGTCCAATTGTTGAAGGGTAAATTACAGTAATGGTCTTTATAATTTACTTATGATTTTATTTTTGTTCATGTACTTTTAATTGCATCAATTTTGTCTCTATAGTTTGATTTTTGGCTCTATATGATCCAATAGTTAACAGTCATTGACTTTTTGGATGGAAACTTAAGCGCGCCTTGCACGCACGGGACTTGCAAGGTCAAGGTTGTCATTTTAAAAATTCAGTATATTTTTCATATTTTTGTGTATTTATTAATTTTTAAAATATTTTTTTATAGATATTTTACTTTTTAGATACATCTAAATAAAATACATTTAAAAAAGTAAAAATTGCAAATTTTTTTAAAAATATTCATTAAAAAAAATACAAAAAAAAAAAAAAAAAATCTCAATTTCCAAAAAATTAAATTCAAAAGACTAAAACCATAATTTTATACTCATAATTCATCATAAATCATTAAGCCTTGAGTTGAATAACAAAGAATTCCCAGTGTTTTACTCAACTCTCTCTCTAACTCTCCCCAAGAACAACTTAAAAAGAAACCCAGAACAAGGAAAATTTGAAGAGAGAGAGAGAGAGAGAGAAAGAGAAAGAGAGAGAGAGATAAGGAATGAGAGAAGGAGAGAAGAGGAGGAGGACATCATTGTTGAATGATTGAAACAAAGGGAAATTTGTATATTTTCCCAATAAGATAGAAGTAGAGAACATATCAATTAATCATCAAACATGCCCAAATTGCAAATCATAATAAATTTCTCCAACTAGTAAACAAAACCCATCATCCAAATCCATTAAACAGAGGTCCTAATTACAAATTTAAACCCATATTACTCCTAATATCTAAAACACTGATATCTAAAACCCTCAATCTCGTTCCCCAGCACCTCTCTCGCCAAGTTCTTCAACCCTGCATTGCGAAGCTCAATCATGCCGCAATCAGCCGCCAAGGAGTAAAGATCAATAGTGGTGGCCACAGACAACCCATAATCCTCAGTCAACTTGTTGACATCAGAGTGAATACCCACACCCACAAAAGTATAGATAGGGTTGTTGAGGGAGTCGAAGAGGGATTGGGGGATTTGGGAGGAGTAGATGAGTTAGAAGATGAGGCATCGGCGGCTGATGCAGAGTTGGAGAGTGGTGGCGGGGTTATCGTGGAAATGGTTGTTAGGTCGCCACTCGATGTCGAGGCCGACGATGAGGCAGTAGAGAAGAGGACGATGGATGGATATGATTTCGGAGATCCAAAAGTCAACGAGGAAGGGGGAACGAGTGACAAGGGTGTGGATTTGATCAGTGAAAAAGGTTACGTTGTGGGTGTCATTGGGTAACTGATAGTCGACAATGTCGAGATTTGTGGTTGTTGCTGCTATTGATGGCTTTAGAGAGAGAAGGGTTTGATTCAGAGAGAGAGAGAGAGAGAGAGAGAGAGAGAGAGAGAGAGAGAGAGAGAGAGAGAAAAGACGTTTCCCTGGTGGTTTCATTTACGGATTGACTGGTTTCGTCCCGTGCGTGCAAGGCACGCGTGGGTTTCCGTCCAAAAAGCCAACGATTGTTAATTATTGGACCACATAGAGCCAAAAACCAAACTGTAGGGGCAAAATTGATGCAATTAGAAGTACAAGGACCAAAATGAAACCATGGGTAAACTATAGGGACCATTGCTGTAATTTGCCCATTGTTGAAACACAATGCAAAGGAATTATGGTAAGTTAAGCAGACTCAAGCAACATCTAGGCAGGGTGTTTCCATTTACTTTATGTGACAATTTTTTTTTCATTACACATCTTATTTTTTAGGAAAAATTATCAGAAAATTCCATATAGGAATCAATTACTCCAATTAGTCTCATGAATTTTCTAACACATTCATAGGTCCTGTTTGTTTTGACAACATTACCGTGAGATCCTATTTTAAATTTTGGTATAATTTGGTGGACGTTTCCACCTTTCCTCGAATGTAACACTCAAACGTAAAACTTCAAAAAAAAAAACTCTTCAGTGTAGTTTTCTCAAATGTAATACTCTAACGTAACATACTAAAAAATTTCTCCAACAACGTAACACCCTAATGTAACACTTAAAAAACGTAACACACAAAAACTTATAGTGTACTTTTACATTAATTTACATTATTTTTTTTTTGAAAACTTGCACTGAAGTGCAATTTTCCCTTTTCTATTTTTGTTATAATTTTATCCTACAAAACATTCAATTCCTCAGATCTTAAAATTTGAAAATATGAATTTCTCTACCCACCCAATCCTAGTTCGGATTCTTTGCCGTGGTTTCCTGCGGCGGTTCAAAACGACGTCGTTTTGAACTTTTTATTTTTTTATTTTTTTCTCTATTCTTATTTTGCTTTTCAGCCTCTTTTTCGTTTGTCTCTTGTTTGAACCCTAACCCCTCTAAGAGAGACAAACAGAGAGGGCGACGTGGGCAGGCAACGTCACTTCTACAGCGAGGCGATGAGAGCCGGCGGTGAGGCAAAGGGAGAGGCCACGAATAGAGAGGGCAAGGTAGGCGACTGACATGACTCCTGCAGCGAAGCGCAGGAAAATGGCAGCAACAAGGTCCGTTTCGTTCGTTTCGTCTTCATTCTCATTTTTGTTACTAATATATATATATATATATATGATTTGTTGTTCATTTGTTAGATGCGTTTGATCAGTGGTTTGATTTATTGAGTTTGATGATTTAGGGTTTGTTGTGGAAACAGATTTGTTATGGATTTGATTTTTTTTTCCAATTTTTTTTTTTTTTTTTTCATTAGCATTTGATTTTTTTTCCCTCTAAGATTGAGCTTGCTTACATTCTCTCTCTAGTCCCTGTCTTTGTAGACACCCCATTTTTGACCGACCTTAAGACTCAGACGTCACCGATTGAGCGCTCGGTGATGTTGCATATTGTGCTCGTTCAGAAGTCTCAGAGTCGCGGCCGTGCGCCCTGCCTCCGGACTTCCGAACTCTCTTCTGTACCTTGCCTCGGTTTGCGAACCAGACTCGATTTTCTCTGTTTTCTTTCCTAAGGGGAGGGAGAGGTCCCGTAGACCATCTCTCAGTGGCCGCGGGCTACATTTCGTGGCCGTAGGCCATTTTGCCCATTTCGGAGCCCGGTTCCCGGTTTTCGGAGCCGTCAGGCCGTGTGCCTCGGTTTGGGACCACCCAACCATCTCCGATTCCTCCGGTTTTTGGTATGCATCTCATTTACTCCCTTTCGAGGGACACTGGGGTCTTAGATACCCACTTCGTGGCCGAATGCCACTTTCGGTGCTTACAGCCTATTTTCGGGACCTCGAACTGCGTGTTTTGGCCCCCGAGCATTCGTTTTGCATCGGTTTTCGTTCATTTTTGGCAGGTACCTCTGTTTTATCATAAGGAAGGTCACTGGAGGGTGGGAGGCCAGTAATTGTCCAAGCAACTTGTTATGCTCTTCCGGCGCCCCCCGGCGCCCGTTTTTCTCACTTCCGGGCTAATGTTGCACACCCTAGGGCCATTTTCTTCGAGCCAAAACCACATATTCGTGTTGTACACACATGGGAGGACACTAAAAACACATGGCCGGCCAGTAATTCTTCTTTTCATTTTTGAGCCTCTCCTAAAAGTGGATTGTTGTTTCTCCTGGTTCAGAGTTGCCAATTTCCAACCATAGGGTCTTGTTGTACACACATGGGAGGACACCAACCTTTGGTGGCCGGCCAGTAATTGTCACTTTCCATTTTTACCCTTGGCCGGCCGGCCATGGGGGGTGGCCGGCCGGCCACCTCCAATAAAGGTGGCTAGCCGGCCAGCTTCCTTGGGATGTGAGCTTTCCAGCTGTGCTTCGAATTTCTCCCAAAAATATCTCTCCGGGGGACCCCCTATGGAGGGAAATATAGAGCTCATTTCCCTCCATTCCAAAGGGACTCCTCTCTTCCCTTCTTGCACATATTAGTGTCCTCCCACCTCAAGAACACAAGCCACAAGTGTTGATTGAAGGATACACATACATATAACTCCATTTTCTTCAAGTTTTGGGGCCTTTTTTTCATCATCTCCAAGCCCTATCATCACAACTCCATTCCAGCAGCTAGGAGAGCTTTCCAGCAGCTAAGAGGCAACAAATTTGGTCCAAGAAGCAACCAAAGTCTTGATCTTCAAGGGTAAGTACACTTCACCCTCTTTTGAGCTCATTTTTCCTTCAATTCTTAAGCCTATTTGCTTATTGTTTTGGGCTCCGACCAGAACTGAAAGGGGCCTTATTTTGAGCTATTCTTCATGTTTGTCGAAGGGCTCAACCCTGTTTGAGCCCTCCATCTTGCACTTGTTTCAATATCCTCTTGTATGCCTTTAGTTTGCATTGAATATTTGGCCTATGTATGATCTGAATTGGAGCATCTCATGAACTGATATTGTACTTATTTTGAGGCCCTCTTCAACATTGAAGAAGGGCTCAACCTTGTTTTCATGCTCCATATGCAAGTTGCTTTGAATCCATGTTTTGCCCTTGTTTTTTGCATGCTTTTTCTAGCTTATGAGTGATCTGTTTTTGAGCATAAGGTAAACTGTGAGTGGGCCTATTTTGAGCCCATATTCAACATTGAAGAAGGGCTCAACCCTGTTTGGCCTCTCTATCATGCACTTGCTTCACAATTCCTTCAATTTACCGTAAATTTGCATGATTTATTTGACCTACATGTAGTCTGTTTTGGAGCATATCATGAACTGTGATTAAGCTTATTTTGTGTCTCTCTACAACATTGTAGAAGGGATCAACCTTGTTGGGGGTCTCCATGTTATACTTGTCTCTATACCCCTCTTTGGCCCCCATTTTGCATGGCTTTTTAAGCTTATCTAGCTTCTGTTTTCGGCCATCATCAGTACTGAAAATATTCATATTTTGATCTCCTTGACATATTTCATTGAGGGTCTTTTCTGGTTTGATGAATGTTTGGGGTACCTCATGTTATAGCCTTATGTATCCTCAATCTTGCATGGAATTTTTAGCATGTTTTCATACTGAGTTGGGGGATGTCATCTACTGTAAATATGCATATTTTTAGTCCCTCATCAGTGTTGTAGAAGGGTATTTTTCAGTTTGAGCATCGCATGTATTACTTGCTTCAATACCCCTCTCTTGGCCCCATTTTTGTAGGCCATTGTTGTCCTATCTATGCTTACTATATCGCCATGTTTTGTACTGTAAAAAATGCTATTTTGGGGCTGCCTCGCTACTGTTTTTCATGTCATGTACCAATTATGCATGTTTAGTGTGGCTGTAGGCCATTTCGGATGCTTAATATCGCATTTCGGGACCATTCCGTGCATTCGGTGTCATTTCCCCACCTTTCGGGACTGTTTTGCATCATTTGTGAGTGCTGAAAATTCATTTGCATGCTTGCATATCATTTCCATGCCATTTCATGCCTTACGGCCATTGTCTCGGTTTGCGCGCCCGTGTGCACGCATTTCGAGGCGCTTCATTTTCATCCGCCGGCCTCTCATGTGAGTGTGGCTGAGGCCCTCTCATGTTAGTATAAGTCCATTTCGCATTTCGTATGTCATTTCATGCTTTAATCCATCGCCTCGGTTTGCGCGCCCGCGTGCACGCATGTCGAGGCACTTCATTTGTATCCGACGGCCTCCCGTGTGAGTGTGGCTGAGGCCCTCTCATGTTAGTATAAGTCCATTCTGAATTCTGTATGTCATCTTAGTCTCATCGCATTGTGTATGCCATTGACTCGGTTTGCGCGCCCGTGTGCACGCATGTCGAGGCACTTCATTTTTATCCGACGGCCTCTCATGTGAGTGTGGCTGAGGCCCTCTCATGTTGGTGTAAGTCCATTTTGCATTTTGCATATCATTTTAGCTTCATTGCATTCCGTATGCCATTTTCTCGGTTTGCGTGTCCGTGGACACGCATTTCGAGACATCTCATTTTAGTCTCATCGCATATCATTTCCATGCCATTTCATGCCTTACGGCCCTCGCCTCGGTTTGCGTGCCCGCGTGCACGCATTTCGAGGCATCTCATTTTCATAGCATTGTGTATGTTAAGATTGTATTTTAGTTGCATTCACGCATATCATGCATATTGCATCGTGTTCGGGATAGGAGTTAGCCCGGGCACGGGAAACGAGGTACGTTCCGTACTCCGAGTGGCGGAACGGGTCTCAATTCCCAAGTCACCGACACTCCGGATTATCCATGATGGAGTTAGGTTTTGCTGTAGCATTCATCCGCATTCATCCTATATTGAGTTGTGCGATCCGACTCCTCGGCCATCATGCATCGATATGCGTGATTGGTGGCACGAGGATCGAGGCATGCATATATTTGTGAAATACATTGCTATGCCCCTTTCCTGCTCTCTATTGCAGCATATGAGGAATCAGCAACTTTTCGGAGTCTGGCGCGCATTTCGAGAAACATTGCAAACAGAGGCTAAATTGGGCATTCCAGTGGATTTCCGCGCAAGGCAGCCCAGCATACATCATTCGTCAGAGTCGAGGCAGCCCCCTGGCTTGCATGCCAGTTTACAGCTTTCTTAGTTTAATCTGTTAATTAATTAGGAATCTGTATATTTCGGACTGTATTATTCTTTTATTCGGACTGTATTATTTATTCGGACCCTCTGCGCGAGGGCATAATTGTAATAAGTGTGGGTGAGTGTGTTGTATGTCTTCCAACCCCACGTCTTTCTTCCCTTTTATTTACCCGCTTATGATGGTTAGATATAGGGCATATTTCGATTAGCATACAGTATGATAGCATGTTTGCATCATTCATCTGTCTTGCACGCACCGGGCTCGGCGCATCATACAAACTGCATTTGTATTTCAATTCCAAATTGAATACATGTTAGCTGCAGCATTCCACATGCCATCTTAGAATAGCCGAGCCTGCTATAGTTGCATTATTGCATGTGTTGCATTAGGCATTACTGTATAATTAGGATCATGCATGATTTCTAATGAGTCTCTGTTTTGGCTTGGAGTACTCGGTGAGTTTTATGCTTTAGCATCCTTGCATGCGTGTGAGTGACTGCCATGAATAGCATGCTTACCATGAGGCTATTTGCTTATGTGATATTACTGCCTGAATGCCTGTGGGTGGAGGCTGAGTTACTTGGATTGGACAATTCATCAAATGTTTGTTTTAAGCCCACTAGATAGTGGCAAAATCATGTTTTCTAAGCCCACCTGAGGGTGGCAAATCCACGTCTTAGCCTACCTGCGGGTAGCACCATCAAACCATTTTCAAACAAACAAACATGAAATGTTTTGTTCCAATTCAGGCGGCCCAGTCTATACTTGTTTGTTGCGAGCATCACATAGTAACCTAGGCTAATAACCGGAATAAGAACTCACAATGTTTTCAAAATAAGATATCATGGTTAGTAGAGGCCGGTCTTTGACCGGGCGAGCGGGGGTGCTCACGAAGTGACCTTCCCCAATCGTACCCAAGTTCCCGAGCCGAGGCAACTTTGGTGATGACGGACACGTGGCCTTTGGCACCGAGTCAGGATTTCCTAAATTTCCCAAAATAAAATATTTAGGTGGCGACTCTGTATCTGGCAAAGCAGTCCATGTTTGGCACTTCTTTCAAAAATCTGTTTTCCAAAACGATTTGCCGGATTTGGACTCTTTGGTTCAAGATTAAGAACCGTGACACAAATCGAGTCCGAGCTGTAGCGAGGTCCCCCGCGGGCTTGTTACAGTCTTACATTCATCAGCATTTAATTTCTTGTTGTGGATTGAGCTTGCTTACATTTTATATCCTTTTGTTGATCCTGAGATTAAAACAAAACAAATTTGAAATCCTCAACAAATGGAAGGAGGGGGGAAATATGCATCTAATGTAGGGTTTTTACTTTAGTTCAGATTAGAAGAGGGGTACGTGTAGGTTTGAAATCCACAGCAGAGGATTCTCAATTTTTTGTGTAGAAAAAATAAAATAAAATTATAATGTCTGTAATTTATAGTGTCTGTTCAGATTCTCAATTTTTTGTTTGAACTTAAACATGTGAAGTAATTCAAGACTTAAGCATCTTGGTTATGAGAAATTATGGGACTATACATACACCACTCTCGGAAAAGCACTTCAGTAAGATCTTCCACTCTCATCTTTGTGATTTGAAGTTTAACAGTAGTGTTTTAAGTTTAGAGAAAAGTGTTTTCAAAATACAAAAGGTATAAACATTTGTACTATACATCTATTTTTTGTTTGTTACTAACTAAACTTTGACCAAGTGAGTTTTTTCTCTATGACTTGAAGCCCTAGTTCTATTCAAATTTTGGACCACAACACAATTCTTGTTAATTTGCATAACTACATCTTTGTTCGCACAACATAACAAATTTTGTTTGTTGCAGATGTATGGACTAAACAAAATTACATCTTTGTTTGAATTTTGTGTTTGCTTGTAATAAATTAACTGTGTCATAAAATGCTTTTATTAGGATTAACATGTTAATGGGTTCAAACAATGAAGCTGGAAATTTTCAAAATAAAAGATGCAAATGTGGAAAAAAAAGTAATAGTGTACATATCAGAATCAGAGAAAAATCCAGGGAGACTGTATTTCAAGTGTGCAGATAAGATGTGTGAGTACTTTGCGTGGGAAGCGGCTTCTACTAGGAATGCATCAAATATCCTGTCACGACCCAAAACTAGCCTCTATAGGTTTAGCATCATGACCGGTCAATAATCCTAAGATAACTGAAGGCCTCTTAAATAGATACATAATATTAGGGGCTAGCGGAAGCAAAATACAAACATACATCATCCATTGAGCTGTGCAGACTTAAATGAGACAGAAAATATTTAAACTTTTTTTTATACATATATTATCACATCATTCCTGCGTCATCATATATATACAAATGAGACAAAAAGGACTTAACCCTATATACAGAATAAACAAAAACTTAAACTTTAATCACATAGCCTTGGCATTTGACATATTCAGAATCTCCACAAGAGGCGCATAGGTTGGCTGACAAAAACAGATTCCAGGCAAACACCTCTAAGTCTGGTCACGCGCTGGATCACCTGTATACTGTAACATGCTCGGGGGGAGGGGGGTACCTGCGCGTGTTAAATAGTTCGGACCCTCGACTTCTTTGATTTAGTCTCACGAGTGCAATGTGAAACATAGATAAGAGTCCAAATTTGGCAACTTTTATAGAAAATCCATTTTATTGCAAAACCTTTGCCAGAAATGGGCTGCATCACCAGATCTTAGAGTCGTCATCTAATGTTTTGGGAAAATTAGGAAATCCCTGATCCTTGCCAAGGCCACTGTTCATCGTCACCAAAGATGCTTGGCTCGGAACCTTAGGTATGAGAGGGGAAGGTCATTATTGAGCATCCCTACTCACCTGATCAAAAGATCGGCCTTTACTAAACCATAATATGAGTTTTATTTACTGTATATGTTCATGTTCCGATTATATAATAAATTCTAAAAATTACGATATGAAGTATACAAGTATAGATTATGCCATTCATTTTGGAACAAATTGATTTCATGTGTTTTGAAAGAAAAATTTTGAAGATGTACAACTCATAGAAATAGAGTTTACAAAAATGAAAATCAACATCATTCCAAATTAAGTGACACAACCTCCATCCAGTAGCATTCATACAGTTATATCAAGTAAGCACGTAGCCTCATGGTAGGATTCTAAACATAGTAAGAAAATTATGTACAAACGGGATGCTAAAGCAAAACAATTTACATATTTACCAACGTCCTGCGAACAGTTACAAAGCAAAATTAGTAAAATATGCATGATCCTATATATAAAATCCTAATGCAACACATATACAAGGATGCTTTTAAAAATCCGGCTTCTAAAACATGACATGTGGAACATTGCAAAACATGCGATAGAGCACAAAATCATGTAATAATCAATTAAAGAACAAAGATGCAAATTTAGCCGAATCTAGACATGAATCATGTATGCAAAAGCATGGATATGCATGGCATGCAAGATATATACATATGTACAGTTAGGGAAAGTGATTAAAGAATGGGATAGATAAGAAGTGGGGATGGGGAATTATTACAATGCTTTAAATATTACAAATCCGAGGGAGATGAATAAATATTACAACATAATATAGAAATCCTCACAAACACTCAAAATAAAATAAACATAAGAAAATAGCAGCTTCAGGCGCCTTAAGGACCATCGGAGGTTAATCTTCTCAATGTCGGAAGGCTGTCCGGTTTTGCCTAGAGGTCGCGGGCACGATCATGAAGGTTGCGGGCGTGATGGTATACTTTTAGGTGCCTACCCGGCCAACTAACAGGTCGGATAGCCCGATAGGCTCGGCCAAACTCTGTTTTCTTAGATTTTCATAACAAAAATAGAACTTCTAAGGAAAGGATGAACTCCTTAGTTCACAAACTCCCTCTTGATCATCCTCAAGTGTAGGAAGTGTGTTCTCAAATCCTCAATTCGAAATTATGGATTTTATGGTATGGAAAGTGGCTGACTCTCTAGTTTTTCTCACTTTTGATCACTAAACAATCTTCCTTATGATCAAAGCAATTGATCTTTGTCTATATCAAAATTTTTGGAGTGGTCTTGGTGTATGGAAATGAGGAGTTTCAGTAGCTATGGAAGCTTGGAAGTGTTTTGGCTCAAGATTGCACTTTAGACAATTTTTCCTCTTTTGCTCTCTTCTCTCTCTCTCTCTCATCATTTTTCTCCTCTTTTCATTCCATCATCTCCCTCTTCAATATATCATCTGAATGTATAAGCCGTGAAGGAATAAAACAAGTCAAGGAATGGGGGACAAGGTGGAAGACAAAGGAGATGGGGATGACAAGGATGATAATGATGATCAAGAATTTGTTGCTTTTGATTCATCCTTTATGACAAGGCCAAAACTCTTTTGATAATGGAGGGTGAGTGGAGATAATGGAGGGTGAGTGGGTGCACTTGAATGGATCAGAAAATGGCTCAATAGTGTGTCCCAATTGAACTAAAACAAAAAACAAAAAAAATGGGTCTTTTGCTGTCTCGGGCCGAGTCCACAAAATTTACTCTTAAGCCTAATTTTAAACGAGCATATCTCCCTTATCTGAACTCGGTTTTAGGTATTTTTTAATCTAAATTGAAGCCCCAGAAGTCTAGTTTCCAATGGTGGTGGCCTAACATCTAAATTCCAAGTGTACAAAGAGATATGTTTAATTTAGTGAAGGCTGTTCATTTCTTTCTTAATGATTTGATGCTCATCTTTTTCCTAAACTAGTTTTATCCGTCCCCTCCTATTTCCTTCAACTCTAAACCTATAAAGAAGATGTTTTTAAATATTTTTCAAAGAGTTCACATTCCTTCCGTTTATTTCCACTTTGTCCTTACTCGGTTTACTGAAAAGTGCAATATTTTAATCTAAATGGGATCCTTAGAACATCGTAGAAACATTTGAAAAAAATATTTTGAAAAGAGGGTTTTAAAGTCTAAAATAGTTTGGCCAAAATGGGGTGTAAGGTTTTTGAGAGAAAACCAAATTCTATTTTTCTTGTTGAGGATTTTGTGATAAACACTTTTTTGTTATTCATCATAGGGTGACCAAAAGAAAGCGCTCAAGTCTTAGGACCGGTCAAAATGGGATGTCTACACATACATATACATATACAGTGAGCTAGAGCTCAGTGAATAACAACAGCGTAAAGGGGTTGTGAATGATATCCTTACAGTATTTAAAACAGTATTTTCATCAGCAAATCGGTTTCGTATTTTAGAACCATATTATAATCATAGCAGTCATACACATCCAATAGTAGAACAGTAAAATAGGTCATAAAGACTGAATAGTCAGAATTAATGGCCATGCCATCAATACAGTAAACAGAAGTTTCAAGAATTAGAACTGACAGAGATCTCTGTAACAGGAACAGTAAACAGTAGTAGTAATAGATGCTATGGATGCCACGAATACAGTTCATAAAATAGGACAATCATTTAATCAGTCAGAAAGTATCATTTAAGAAACAAAACATTTTATAATTCAGAAAATGCTTATAATTCAAACATATCTTTACAAGGTTATTACTCACAGATAGGTCCAGAGACAAATCAGACAGACTGTAGCACGTGACCTACACAAACATATAACAAATACACATTGAAACACAATATCACTTCCTTAATCAAACTTGAATTTTCTTATCTTTTTGCTGTGTAAGTAATCGAAGTTCTACTACGCTTATTCTTTCTTTATTCAAATGTATCAAATTCTCAATTCACATATATATTCTTTCATCACCAAATCCTTATTTTTCAGATAAACTGATTTCTTACTTGGCTTCGTAATCAATCACTACTAAATCAATAATTTCAAAATTTTTCTTTTTTTTGTTTTATAAAACATAAAATTAAAGCTATAAAGCTCTTAGGAAAATATTTGCATGTATGAAATTTAATTCAAAATCAAACCAATTTTTGATTCTCAAATTCTAAATTTATCCAAATTTAGATGTAATTCATTTTCTTCATATCAAACCCAATTTTAAACCCACAAATTCTAAAACATGAATTAAGTTTTCAAAATATAATTCCAAAACTTGGGTTCATACATGACTTGTCTAAAAATATAAAACTCTTAAATAATCAAGAAAATATGATCAATTTGAAATCATTTACATCAAAACTCCTTTAATTTAAAAATTAAGCTCATTTATTTATAAACTCATAATTTTTCTAAAATTTTGCTCTTCTTATTTCAAAATATGAAATCAATTCTTAGAACTCCATGATGCATGTACAATTAGGGTATCAAAATTTGTAAAATTTGTTCATGCATTTAGGAATTGGACTCACACTCATGTAAGATATTCAAAATCAAATCCAAAATAATTACATGTAACCCATTTCATGTTCAAAACCCAATTTCTTCCTAATTCCATGAATATAATCTCAAATCCTTCTCAATCTCAAATATTATAAGATGATTCTACAAAATCAAATAAAAAATAATTAATTTCTAAGTTTATTTCCGTAAACCATGAATCTAGCTTAATTTTCTTATTCAAACCCATTTCGTTAAAAATTCCATAAAAATGATTCCATAACTTTCTTAATTTCAAGTATTATATAAAGTTTCTTCATGGATTAAACATAGATTCCTTGCCTTAAACTTTAATTTCAGAAACTTTAACTGAAGCCCTTCTAATTCTTTTTGTTCTTTGTCAAAAACTTGAGCTTCCCTTTCAATTTCTTTTCTTTCTTGCAAATCTTGGATCTTCTCTCTCTTGAAGTTGAGTTCTCCTCTTCCTAAACTTGCTCCAGCATAAAGTTGAGCCAATGCACAAGCAATACCCACTTCTCTCTTTCTCTCTCTCTCACCTTTTTTTTTTTTTTTTTTGAGTTACTTTTCAACACTTCCAGCACCCATGAACACACAGACACACAGACACACAGACACACACACACATATATATATATATATATCACTTGTTGCCTTCATAATTCTAGAACACTCCATCACCTCATCTTGTATTATAATTTGACTAGGAATAACTTAGTACATTAGTTACATTTTACACCACTTAATTTTAATAAATCTTGATTAGTACATAATTTAATTAATCATAACTAATCACAAATCTCACATAATTTAATTAATCTAATTTGACTTCTATCAAGACCCAATTAATTATATTTAATTATCAATCTGAATCAGATTTTTAATCAAACTCTCAAAAGGTTCCAAATATCAAATTAAATTTCTTACCATTATCAATTTTGATTTCTCAAATCTGTAAGGCCCCCAATTTTAGATCAAACTCAAAATCTTGGCCAATAAATTACATACTCGAATTGGACATCTCAAAAATAAATTTAATTCATAAGAATTACAATTACTAGTCCTCATAACCACATTAGCTTCATTTATTTCAATTTGGACCCAATTAATCAAATCTTAATTTTTCTAAACTGAATCGAAACTGAATCAAATATTTAATTAAACTCTCATATGGTCCAATACTTGAAATTAAACTGATTCAACTTATCAATTTTACCTCCTTAGGCTATTTGGACGTTCAATTTCTAATTCCAAAATAATCCTTAATAAAACCATTTACAAATCAGACTCAATAATTCTCATAAATCCCAAATTAAATCAGAATAATGAACAATTAAAATTCAAATCTCCCTAATTAATTACATATTAATTATTATATGTGATGGGGTTGTCACATGTCCAAAGGAGAAGTAAAGCTATTCATATGAAGAATGAAGATGAGAGAGAGTATGATTATGATTTTGAGAGAAACAATGAAGTTATGAATAGATTGGAACGACTTGAGGCAAACCAAGGAGCTATGAAATTGATTATGTTTACAACCATAGTATTGGTTGGTTTTACCATTTTAATGGTGCTGCTCAAGTGAATGTAACCACTGCTTCTGTGTTGTATTTGGATTATGAATTTAGTAAAGCTTAAACTATCACTTTTGATATGTACATGTAATTTTGTACTATGCTTGATTAATGAAATTATCTATGCTATGTAATTTTGTACTATGCTTAATTAATGAAATTACCTATGCTATGTCAATTGTGTTGATTCTATAACTCAGCTATTTGAGAATTGTAATTCTCCCTCTCATGTTTCATCATTTCTTGCATGTCTACTACTAGAGTCCAACATATTGGACCATTTTGGCATGCTACCCTGTATACACATCCGTCTAAATTTCTTTCTCATCCTTTGGATAATGGTGATGTGCTTTTTTTTTTTTGTTTCTGTTTCTCAAAGTTCTATAGCCTTGAATTTGCTTTTTGATTCATTCTTTTGTAATGTATGATCTCCAAATTCATCCTAGAGAATCATTACTGACTGCTAGTTTATTCATGGGTTTCAATTGCATAATAATTCAAAAGGTGTCCTATCATCTTTTCCTCACTCGCTACACACAGATACACACACACATACATAGTTTTGAATTAATGTTCAAAGGGATATGAGATAACAACATGTGCCATCCCGAGAGGACTAGTTGAGGTATATATACCGAACAACTTGATGCCATTAAACTTCCTGAAGTAATCAAAACCAAACTAAGATGCCTTATCATTCAATTAATTGAGTTGGCTCAAATTTAAATTCCAAAATCAAATTCTAAATCCACACAATCAAACACACCTTTTAATAGAATTTTAGTGCCTAGACTATTATTTCCTCTAGCTAAATCCACCTAATGAAGAACTTTTAAGATAAACAAGAACTTCAAAGATAAAAATCTTAATCCATAACACAAAATTGCTAGGTGCTATTACATAAAAATCTTAAAACATTATCAATATGATCTCCATATAAACATCTTAAAACTTAGGTATCACACCCTTTTTTGTAGAAAACGAAAAATGAAAAAACAATTGACATTCACATAAGAAAAATAATTACATTGCATATTAATTAGAATAGATCTCTCCAAAACAAATATTAGGACAAAAGGGCTCCAAATATTTTTGTCCCTTTGATCTCAAGTAATTTTTTTGGTCTAATTTAATGAAGCCAAGTGATGCTCTTCTACCAGATTCCCTACCAAATAGCTCATAAGCAGACCTAAGAGGAATTCCAAATTCTAAAGCCAATTCTACTTCAATTGCTTGGGTGGTAGATTTTTTCTTTTTTTTTGGGATGGCAACATATGAATGCACTCTTGAGGCACAAGGTCATGATTATGATGTTCAACAAAATCAAAAGCAACATATTTTTTTGAAATTCTATCTAACTTGATACTAAATTGGGCACCACAACCACATCTTACCTCTTGTCTTGGATTTTTGACTAGTGGATCTCGCTTGTCAATACCCCGACTTCCCTTTTTGTAACATACAAAGGTCCGTGAAGTTATTTCCTTGGTATGTTTGTTCTTGTTTGCATAGGTCTTCCTAATACTGATGCCCACCTTTCCTCCATAGGTATTATAGAAGTCATACGTAGCTTGTTCATAGTCAAATGACATCCCCAATTTTGACTTCCAACCACAATTGGCCAACTCATCAACAACATTATTTTCTTCCATTACTTGCAATTCAGTATCATACAAATAAAATAAATAAATAAATAAAAAGAAAAACATAAACAAAAATTCTAATTTGTTCTTTTTATGCCAATTCCAGAAACACAGGTCAAACCAAATCTAGGCCAATCATCTAATGTTGGGTCAATGGAGGGAATTTAGCATCTTAAATTTATTACACAAATTAACAAATGTTGCAAAAACACATTCAGTCCAGTGACCCAAATTATGCAAACAAATAAGTTCTCCAATCCCAAGCATATAAAAAAGCAAGGAGAAATCTGAAATATGGTTGGCATCTCATTTTATCTCGAATCAAAACAAGACTAAGAGTATGAAAGCAACTGAAGAGTTCTCCAGACCACTATATCAAAATCATTAACATTTAGAAATTTATAAAACAGTAACAAATGAGAACCATCATGAAGAATGAAGCCTTTATTTATGCTAAATCAACAAAAATATTGCAAAAACACATTCACTCCAGTGACCCAAATTATGCAAACAAATAAGTTCTCCAATCCCAAGCATACAAAAAAGCAAAGAGAAATTTGAAACAAGTTTGACATCTCATTTCATCTAAAATCAAAACAAGACTAAGAGTATGAAAGCAACCCATTTCATCAAACCCATTTATCATACCCATTTCTCATCAAACCCATTTATTATGAAACCCATTTCATCAAACCCATTTATCATCAACAAATCTATATTTTCTTTCATTTATCTAACAGAAATCGAACAAAAAAATTGAAGAACCAAATCGAACAGAAATCTGAATTATATATATATATATATATAAAACAACAACAAACCTAACTGAAAATCGAACTCATTTCATTTATATTTTCTACCATTTATCATCAAACCCATTTAAAAAATACCTATTTCATCAAACCCATTTCAAAAATCAACAACAAATTTAACCCAAGAATCATATATATATACACAACAACAACAAATGACATGATGATGAAATGGACCTCATCGTCGTCGCAATCTTGCCTTGCCTCTGTCGCCTTGCCAGACTCATCGTCGCCCGCTATCCTTTGCGTTTCTTCTTTGCCGTCGTGTCACTCCACCATCTCTTTCGTCTCTTAGTTAGTTTCTCTCTTCGTTCGTGCTCGTCTTTCCGTCTCTCTCTCAATTTGTCACTCTGTCTTTCAATCGCGTCGCGTCTCTGTCTTTCTGTTAGGGTTGAGTGAAACAGATGATACAGAAGAGAAGAGAAGAGAGGGAAATGAGAATTTTGAATTTTGAAAAAAATATACTAAACAAAACGACGTCGTTTTGGTGAGCACCGCAGGAACCACTGCAAGAAACTATGGCAGAGAATCTGGACTCCACCCAATCCTTCCTCACCACCTGCGAGCTATTGTTGTCATCTTCGCAATTGCCGCCATCCCCTCCAAATTAATTTTTTTTATTTATTCTTTCTACAGTCACTTTAATCTCAAAATTGCTCTCATTTTCAACATCTTCACTTTGTACACCCACTCGTGTCTTCACCCTCTCCAAATCAACCTAGCCCCTCATTCCCTCACCACTCCCGCCCTAACATCCCTCTTGCCTTTAACCTTTATCTCTCTTTTTTATGTGTGTTAGGTCCCTTAGTCTTGTCAATCCCGCGAACAACTTGTATAATTGAGTTGTAAAATTTTCCTTACTGTTTTGTCTTCCTCGCTCGAGCGAAGGAGCCCTCGTTCGAGCAAAGGACTGCGTCTGGCAAAAACCTGAAAGAGATGAATGTGTGCTCGAGCGAAGAACTGCATCTGCATCAAAACCTGAAAGAGTTGATTGCTCACTCGAGCGAAGGTTTCGTGGCTCGAGCGAAGGCACTTATGGAAATCACGTGAGTTAAGTTCCTCGCTCGAGCGAGAGAAGCTTCGCTCGAGTGAGCTTCAAAATCCTGGATTTCTATAAGTAATTGTTTCTCTCCAAAACTAGGATTTACTTTTCCAGATCTACTTTGAGGTTTTCTAAGGTTTTCTTTTGGAGGTTTTTTTATGAGTTTTCCTTGATAAAATTGAATGAGTGTTAAACTCATGAATTGAGAAGCACATATCAAGGAGGTTGATTGAATACATACAAGAGTGTTATTCTTCGGTGGATTCCGAAGATTCAAACGTAGAGTTTCAAAGGCATTTGATTCTGTACGTAGTCGTTGATTCGACAAGTGAAGTTGTGGATTCAACTTCAGATTAATCAGTTCCGAGACGAAGGCTTGGTGAAAGAGTTACAGAAGGTGTGCAGACAAATTGACTGAGTTGGGTAATTTGTGTATTATCTTTGTAATCTTTCTTTCTTCAGTAGTGGATTGATTAGTGGCGTTTCGCCTGTGATTTTTGATTACAATTGAAGGTTCTTCAATTGTGGTTTTTTCCACATAAAAATCGTTTGTGTCGATTTATTGTTTATTCAGAAAAACAACAATCTAAATCACTTTCGTAAGTGCTTGATGATTTAGATTGCGTGTTTTGAATAATTGGAATTTGGAATATTTTAATCTTGATCTAATCAGGAATCACTTAGGATTTTCAATTGGTATCAGAGCAGGTCACTCTTTGTTTTTATCAAAACTATAGGAGTGTGATTTTGTGTGACTAGTGATATGGATTCTATTCGTGAAGGTAACTCGTCCCATAGACCTCATTTACTCGATGGTACAAACTATTATTATTGGAAAGCTCGTATGAGAGCGTTTTTAAAATCCATCGATGAGAAAGTTTGGCACTGCGTGATCTATGGGTGGAGTGAACCTATTGTCACCATTGATGGTGTTGATATTCCTAAACCCCTTGATAAATGGGACACAACTGATTACCAAAACTCGAGTTGGAATAGTAAGGCTCTCAATTCCTTGTTTTGCTCCGTCACACCTGAAGAGTTTCGTCGTATCTGCACGTGTGAGGTAGCAAAAGAGGCTTGGGACATTCTTGAAACGATTCACGAAGGTACTACTTCTGTCAAAAGGTCAAAACTTCAACGTCTCATCTCCATCTTTGAAACCCTTTTTATGCGCGAAGATGAGACGTTTGATGATTTTTATGCAAAACTTAGTGATATCGTGAATTCCTGTTTCACACTCGGTGAAAAAATTCCTAAAGCTAAAGTTGTTGGAAAAATTTTGAGGTCTTTACCCGAGAGGTTCCAATCAAAAGTGACAGCCATTGAGGAGGCTCAGAATGTTGATACCCTCAAGCTTGATCAGTTGGTTGGAAACTTGCAGATTTATGAAGCCCACCAGATTTCAAAGAAAAAACAAAAAGATAGTGTGGCTTTCACTAGTGCTCATGAGACTGCAAAAACTCTGGAGACTAAATTCGATTTAGAGTCTGAGATGACGGCTATGTTTACTAAACAGTTTAAAAAAATTTTGAAGAAAAAGAAGCCTAATTTCAGAGACCCTATTTTAAAAGACAAGAGTAATGAAAAATCCAAAACTTTTCCACCAAAACTTGCTCCAAAAACTGAAAAGAAGATTGTAAAGGGGCAAGGGGTCAAGTGCTATGAATGTCAAGGGTTTGGTCATATTGCCCTTGAATGCCCTTCGAAAAAGAATCGAAAGAAAGTCTACACTGTGACTTGGGATGATGAAAGCGGGTCGGAGCAAGAACCCGAAGAACCTGAATCCGGAGAAGACGGGGATAGTGCTTTCATGGCATTTTGGTCCACTTTCACTCAACCTCTTCCAAAGCCAGCGAAATTAGCTCATGGTCAGAACCTGTATCATGCTCCCACCTTTGATGGGAGTAACTACTTGTATTGGAAGATCAGAATGAGGGCTTTTCTGAGAGCTTTTGATCCAGAAGGCTGGCAGGCCATTGAAGAAGATACATAAAGTGTTGACAATCCGAGCAATCAGAGAGCCCTGATTACTATTCGTGGAGCAATTTCTGATGAAGAACAGCAACGGGTTGCTCACTGCACAAAGGCTAAAGATGCATGGGAAATTCTGAGCCAATTTCATGAAAGAGGAGATTCACTTTCACCACCATCCAGCAACTTTCCTGCCTTAGTTGCTAGATTAGATGAGGTCAAGGAGAATGAAGAGCAAAAAGAGGATGATGAAACATCAGAAGACAATGAGGAGATTAATGGTGATGAACTACAACAAGCTTATGAAAAGCTTTGCGAGGAATCTCTGAATTTCTCCAAAATCAATGACAAACTCACTTTCAAGCTCAAAGCATGTGAAAGTGAGAATGTAAAGTTAAAAGGAGAACTTGTAGCAGCAAAGAAGAATGTCATCAAGATCTCAAGTGATAGGCAAGACTTATGTGGAAAACTTCTATCCTGTGAAATTGAAAGGAATGAATTTCTGAAAGTGTACTCCACATATGAAGAGAAGCTTGAAAGCCTTGAGTTGTCACAAGCTACATTGGAAGAGATAATTTGTTAGAAAGATGAAGAACTCCGTATTGCTAGAGCCACAATTGCCATGTGGAACAAAGGTTCCAAATCGTTAGAAGACATCCTCGGGTCTCAACAAATGGGTTGTGACAAAAGTGGGCTAGGCTATGGTGTGACAGCTCACAAGGGACAGGCTTCTACTTCACATGACCTGAAGACCCAAGCAAAGGGAAAGTTGAAGGTAGACCAGGGTGATCCCTCTTTTCATCTACCTAAAGGGGGTAAGATCAACAAAAGAGAGGTAAAACCTGTTTTTATTTGTCATCATTGTGGTAGTATGGCCACATTCGTCCGTATTGCTTTGAATTGTTTGGTAAGGTGTCTCAAAAGGGTAGAAATTCGAATACTTTTTGGGTTAGGAGACAACCTTACATGTCTAGGCGGAATACCAAGACTCATAAGGGTATTCACAACGCCAAGACATTTACCAAGACCAAAAAGATTTGGGTGAGAAAAGATGATTTGACTTGTTTAGTTGTTCACACTGCTTTAAAAGCACATGCGGTATCTTGATAGTGGGTGCTCTCGTCACATGTCCGGTAACAAATCCTACTTCACCTCCCTTGAAAAATATGAAGGAGGAATTGTTACCTTTGGAGATGGCGGCACTTCTAGAGTCATTGGTAAGGGCTCTATAAGTGTTGCTGGTCTTCCCAAGCTGGAAAATGCTCTACTTGTTGATGGTCTTAAAGCAAATCTTTTGAGCATTAGTCAAATGTGTGATTCCCATCATGAAGTATTGTTTTCAAAAAATAAATGTGAAATTTTGGATAAAAAGGGAAATACTGTCTTACATGGGGTTCGCACATCTGATAACTGCTATGGGATTGTTACTACTAATGATCTCACTTGTCACTCTGCCATCATAAGTAACATTGATTTGTGACATCAAAGATTAGGTCACATGAATTTCAAAGACCTAACTAAGATAGCCAACAAAGAACTGGTGAGAGGAGTACCTAAATTGGGTAAAAATCTGAACCATGTGTGTGGACCATGTCAACTTGGAAAGTAAACTCGTGCCCCTCATAAAAAGGTGAACAGCTTTACAACCAAACGTCCTCTTGAATTGGTTCACATGGATTTAATGGGTCCTACTCGTACTGAAAGCATTGGAGGTAAAAGATATATTTTTTTAACTGTTGATGATTTTACTCGTTTTTCTTGGGTAAATTTTTTAAGGGAAAAATCTGATACATTTTGTAACGCCCTCAAAAATAACCCATAACATACACAATAATAAGATGCATTACTTAAGAAAATAAACCATAATTCATTCATCAGAGTATCTTTAAATAAAGACATTACATGTAATAATGTAAGTAAATGCCCTATGGGCTTACATCTTTCCAAGCCAACACTTGGACACAAAATGTGAGTACTAACTCAACTACAAATTAAGCCATCGACTTGTGATTACATGTAATATCAAACAAAACAAATAACTAAACTAGTCTTCAAATCCAAGTCCTTCCAAACTAAGTCCTTGGAGGTAGCTTATCACCTGAACCTGAAAATGATGTTCCCATAAAGGGTGAGCCACAGCCCAGTAGAAAAATACTAAACCAAATATAAGCATTGAATAAAGCCATAGCATTCAATAGATGGTTAACATTAAATGTCATTTTCACTTTCCATTATCTATTCAACTTTCCATTATTATCAACATGGCTCAGAACCTGGCCAAACTACAACAGTGAACTATATATCATATTCACATACTTCCAATATCAACAAAACAAATGAGACACAGGCCCATATCAAAACACTTCCATACTTCCAATATGATACACATTTTAGTGTTGTATCAATAATATGCAAAAACACTTCAATATCAATAAGCACACATAATAGTGATGCTAATGGAGTCCATCCCCTATCTCCTCCCAAACAAAATCCGGTTTAGAGGTCCATCCCCTATCTTCCCCTAAACCGTGGAGTACATCCCCTATCTCCTCCCACACAATATGCATATGCAATGCTTAATCATTACACGTAATTTCTGTATTAATTCAATAGTCAAAATTAATGACTTAACCAATGTGATTAGTTTCAGTTATCCCTAATCCACATGCAGTGTCTACAACAATCATGACTATCCTCCACCGATAGCCCAAACAGTTATTTCTAGACTGGAAATAAACAAATCAACAATTCAATAGGCGAGTGATTTAAATTAATCAACTACCCCATTTAATCAATAAATTCCCTAATCTCATGAATTCAACTAATTTCCCCCAATTTTCCTTAAATTAATTATACAAATCAATCTATTAAACAATTAGGTTTTTTCCCAAAAATTACCAAACTACCCCCAACATATTAAAATGCCAAAACTTAGAACAAAACGTATACATTGGAGTAGGAAATCCCTACCTCGAAGAAATAACCCAAAAGGAGAAGACGGAGATGAGAAACCAAAATCCAAAGTGCTCCAAATCCTAGGTTGTTCAGATTAAACAGAAGCCCTCGACCCACACTATCTTTTTAATAAAGGATCTAGGGTAGAAACACCTAAAACTAGATGAAACCTAGGGTAGAAGGTGTGTAGAGGAAGAGGGAAGTCGGACCTAGGTTTAGAATAAAAAAGAGATAGAAAAACTGATCAAAAACCCGCTGCTGCCTATTTAAATTGAACAGGCTCGCTCGAGCGAAGACATGGTCGCTCGAGCGACCAGACACAAGAAAGCCTCGCTCGAGCGAAGAAAAGCTCGCTCGAGCCAAAAACTCGATGCTTCAGGTCTGCAATCCAGAAGCACGCTCGAGCGAAGGACTGCTCGCTCGAGCGAAGAACTAGAAAACATACACCTCGCTCGCTCGAGCGAAGGAAGCTCGCTTGAGCGAAGAAACACTGCTCTCAGGTCTATACTAGACGCAATCGCTCGCTCGAGCGAAGAAACTCTGGCTCGAGCCACCAGACACAAAAACAATCCTCGCTCGAGCGACCAAACCCTCGCTCGAGCGACCAACTCAAAAACTGGACAGCAACACTTGGTTTCCGAACCCAACCAACCTGTAACAAAACCTGCCCAACATATCCTATAACTCAAAAATAAGGAATTAAAGGATAACAACAACAATATAATAACAACTGAATCTACGGAACATAAGTCCGGATACAACAACCAAATGGGAAAAGACCGGGGTCGCTATACATTTGATGCTTTCCAGGCCTTAGTCCTTAAAATCCAAAATGAACAGGGTGTTTCCATTGGACGTATCATAAGAATCTGAACTGATCATGGTCGTGAGTTTGAAAATAGTTCGTTTTTGAATTTTTGTGATATGCATGGAATTAAGCATGAATTTTCTGCACCTATTACTCCACAACAAAATGGAGTTGTTGAAAGGAAGAACAGGGTTATTCAAGAGATGGCTAGGGTCATGCTCCTTAGTAAGAAACTTCCTCCAAAGTTTTGGGCTGAAGCCCTAAATACTGCTGTTTATGTCATAAATCGTGTGTATTTAAGGCCCGGCACTTTACAAACTCCATATGAATTGTGGAAGGGATTGAAACCTAATGTAAAATACTTCAAAACTTTTGGGAGTAAGTGTTACATTTTCAAAGATAGAGAGCCTTTGGGAAAATTTGACTCCCGAAGTGATGAAGGTATTTTTCTAGGGTATTCAACCACTAGTAGGGCTTTTCGAGTCTATAACCTGCGAACTTCTTCTTTAATGGAATCTATCAATGTGGTTATAGATGATACATGTTCCCCTACTCCAGCAACAAATGAGGATGACAATGGTGAGTCTCCAATCTTGGATACTGAACCACAAAATCAAAGAGAAGCTGAGGTCAAAGCACAAGAAGTTAAGACGGCACCATCCTCTCAGGTAAGTCAAAGTCCAAATGTACAAAGAAACATCACTCCTGATGCTTCTGTCACCGCAAGTCATGAGTTGAAACCATCAGCAAGGGTGAAACTGAATCATCCAGCTCAACAGGTGATTGGAAGTGTATCGGATCGAATGAAAACCCGAAGACAGATTCGGGATGAGGTATCACATATGTGTTATGTTTCATTAATTGAACCTAAGAATTTTAAAGAAGCCTTGCTAGATGATAGTTGGGTCAATGCTATGCATGAAGAATTAGGTCAATTTGAATGTAACAATGTTTGGACTCTAATTCCTAGACCTAGAGACATGAATGTGATAGGTACCAAGTGAATCTTTAAAAATAAATCTGATGAGAATGGTACTGTGGTTAGGAATAAAGCCAGGTTGGTTGCTCAAGGCTACACACAAGTAGAGGGTGTTGACTATGATGAGACGTTTGCCCCAGTTGCACGTCTCGAATCTATTCATATTTTACTTGGTGTTGCATGTTTTCTGGGTTTTAAATTGTTTCAAATGGATGTGAAAAGTGCTTTTCTGAATGGGTAGTTGAAAGAAGAGGCATATGTTGAGCAACCAAAAGGGT
Source organism: Camellia japonica (assembly GCA_030407325.1). Classification (NCBI taxonomy): domain Eukaryota; kingdom Viridiplantae; phylum Streptophyta; class Magnoliopsida; order Ericales; family Theaceae; genus Camellia; species Camellia japonica. The sequence continues at coordinate 66,570,652 of JAPPVO010000002.1, forward strand.
TTGAGGACCCTAAATGTCCAAACCATGTCTACAAGTTGGACAAGGCTTTGTATGGGTTGAAATAAGCCCCTCGGGCTTGGTATGATAGACTTACTACATTTCTTCTTGATAATGACTTTCAAAGGGGTAGTGTGGATAAGACTCTATTTGTGAAACATACTAAGTCTCATATTCTTGTTGCTTAGATTTATGTTGATGATATTGTGTTTGGATCCACTGCTAATCATCTTGTGAAATATTTTTCGGATTGCATGACATATGAGTTTGAGATGAGCATGATGGGAGAGTTGTCTTATTTCTTGGGTCTTCAAATTAAACAGTCTTCTTCGGGTATGTTTGTTTCTTAGACTAAGTATGCTAAAAATCTTGTGTCAAAGTTTGGTCTTGAGTTTGCCAAACATGCACGCACTCCCATGAGCACCAGTCTTCACCTCTCCAAAGACTCCTCTGGTATTGATGTAGATCCTACCCTTTATAGGAGTATGATAGGGAGTTTTCTGTATCTCACAGCCAGTCGTCCTGATATTTCCTTCAGTGTCGGTGTTTGTGCCCGTTACCCAGCCAGTCCTAAAGAGTCTCACCTTCTTGTGGTCAAACGCATCATCAAATATGTTAATGGGACATTGGGGTATGGGGTTTGGTTTTTTACTGATACTACAGCTGAAATTACTGGTTTTTCTGATGCCGACTAGGCGGGGTGTGCTGATGATAGGAAGAGTACATCCGGGAGTGTTTTTACCTTGGGAATAATCTTGTTTCCTGGCATAGTAAAAAACAAAATACCGTCTCTCTTTCGACTGCTGAGGCTGAGTACATTGCTACAGGGAGTTGTTGTGCACAAATGCTATGGATGAAGCAAATGCTTCATGATTATGGGATAGAACAGAATACTCTCACACTTTTCTGTGATAACACAAGTGCCATAAACATTTCAAAAAATCCTGTCCAACACTCTCGCACCAAACACATTGACATTCGTCATCATTTTATTCAAGAGTTAGTGGAAGAGGGCCTTGTTGTTCTTGAGCATGTTCCCACTGAGCATCAAAAAGCTGATATTTTTACAAAACCCCTTGACCTTCTTTGGTTTGAGTTCCTTAGAAAGACCTTGGGTGTCATGCTTGATCACTAGAGTGTTACCTGTTCCTTGAGTAGGTGTGAGTGTTTGGCTTTATGTGTGTTTGGATGCTATAATCTCATTGTCATTGATATCTGTTTGTCTTGCATCCAACTTTATATGTACACTACTCATGCTGCTTATAAGATCACATTGTTCATTGTTCATAGCTCATTTTGAATGCCCATGCTCATTAACCTCATGACCTCATTCTGTACACATCCTTGAGATAAATTGTTAGCAGGGGTTTCCGCACAAGTGATCAAAGTTCTCTATGGACCACTAACAGTGTTTCTTGTACTTTTACAGTGGAATTGACCGATACTAGTATATCATGGGTGATGTTGAGTCTCTTAACCATCTACCATCATTTTTCACTTCCACGGTTTCTCCCTCAGTTCCTTGAAGTCCGGGCATTAGGAAAAGGCTATCTTAGAGGCATCAACCAGGCCATTCTTTTTGATTTCATTCTTCTCTGGTTTGGTTTCTATACTCTTGAGCGTGAATGCCACGAGTGAGTGCCCACAAGAAAGAAAAGAAAAGAAAAGAAAAAAAATGGACTCATTGATTGAGGGGGAGCCTCCGCATTTACTCAACAAATACTCTGTGATTCCTAGTGGTTTGACTTTTCTCTGTGATGTTTAGTTACTCTTGTCGGAGGTCCAGCCATCTGATCACTACGAGGATTAACTCTAGCTCAGTGGACTCTCATGGATTGCACACACACACACTTTATTTTGTGAGATCTCATGTTGGATTTTGAGTTGTACATTCTCATGTAGCTTATGGTCACTGATTATATTTTATCTTCTTTGCTCATGATTTCCAGTGTCATTTTTTTAAAAAATTGCAAGTTTACAGGATTCATGATGTGCGGATTATTTCATCTTAGTATCAATTTTGGCCAAATGTGATCATCTACTTGTATTCCAGGTCTCACTTCATGATTATGTTGTCTTTTCTTAAAAAAAAAAAAAAGTGTTTTTTTTTGGGTTTTGTTTTTTCTCTTCTTCGCTCGAGTGAATGAGTCCTCGCTCGAGCGTGCGTCTGCTACTGCATTAGACCTGAGACCGTGTATTTTTGGCTCGAGCGACAAGTTCTTGGCTCGAGCGACCCTTTGAGCTTTATTGCCCTCGCTCGAGTGAGAAAGTCTTCGCTCGAGCGACCTGTCGAGGTTCAAATTTTGAAACTATGTCTCTTCAGTTCATTTGTTTCCCACCTCTTCGTGTTTCCTCTCTCTCTCTCTCTCTCTCTCTCTCCCCTAGGGTTTTCGTGGTCGTAATTGCTGCAATCTCTTGGTGTTTCTCTCTTGATTTTGGAGCATTTTCTTTGTCTTCATCTGCTCTCTCAGTATTTGGTAGGTTTTTTTCTCTTCGTTTGTTTTTTTTTTTGGGTTTGTGTGGTACTTGGGTTGAGTTGTGTCTGTGAGTTTGCTCTGTTTCATCTAGGGTACTTCATTGATGATTTTGCTTCTTTCATAATGCTTCGTGTCTCTCACGTGCATCTAGGGTTAGTGTTCTTGGTTCATTTTACGCTAGGTTTGGATGTTTTGGTTTAATTTGGGGTTTATTTCATGATTCCTATCCTAATCTCTGTGTGTTGTTTACATTGTTTATTAAATGTTTAACATTTTTATGTTTAATTTGTGGTCTTAGTACTTTGTTTTTTTTAGTGCTTCGTCTGTTCATCATTTTTATATTATGATATGGTTTTGAGTTTTTTTTACTGATGGATTACTAATGCTGTGGCTTTGCTTTGTTATTTGGATTTGGGGATTGTTGGTTTCTCTGTTCTTGTGATGTGGTTGTGGTTTGTTTAGTCATGGCGGAGTCATCCAAGCGTCGTAAAACCACTGTTTCCCATCCCTCTTTCAACACTAAAAAGTTCGAGTCAAAAGAAAATGCCAAGTTGTTTAGGGAGTCGTTTGCATCTCGTAAAGTCCATTTAGAGCGAAATGTCCTCCCAAGTGCCTTTGAGGTTCTTACCGTTCGATCTTTATTTGATTCATTAGGCGGAGATCAAGTGTTGCATTTTTCAGGGCCACAAAATTTGAGTCTCATCCGGGAATTCTATTGCAATATCCATTCCATTTGGAAAGAAATTCCGGCATCCTTTCAGACTTGGGTTAGGAAGAAGTCACTTGTTATCACTGGGGATGTGTTTCGGCGGTTTCTTGGTCTTCCTGAAGTTGGTGATTTTCATTTTCCATTTCTTACTCGGTCAGGTGTTGATTTTGATCGTGTTGCTTCTGAGTTATGTGGTGTTGACCGGACTTGGCTCGTTGAGGCACTCATTCAGCAAAATGAGTTGCTTCCTCGATTTCGTCTTCTCAATATCATTGTGTGTGCTAATATTCATGTCACCACCCATTCCTCGCATATTACTTAATACCAAGGTTATGTTTTGTATTGTATTCATCACAAACTTCCTATTGATCTTTCCGAAATGATTGTTTCCAAAATGATTGGGGTCTTTGAGGGTCGGAAGTCTTTGGGGCTTCCTTATGGGTGTTTGCTTACTCGTTTTCTCACTTCTCTTGATATTCCTTTTTCTGATGATGATGAGTTTGCCCACCCAATCAAACCCATTACTAAATTGACAGTCTCCCAGAGTCAGGCTCATGTGAGGGGGTGTGTGTCAGGGGTTGGGAGTTCTGGTGCAGGTGATGATGATCCTATTGCAGAGGAGGAGAAGTTTGAGGCAGCCACTGCCGGTGCTCCTGATCTACCCGAGATGCGACATCGCTCATTTCGTGGCCAGCTGCAGATGTTTGAGCAGTCTGTCACTCGTCGCCTTGATCAGTTGGATGCCCGCCTCGATACTCTTGACGGCCGCCTTGACCAGCAGAGTATCATGCTTGCACAGATCCTTTCTATGCTTCAGATGTAGCAGCCACCACATCCACTCGGGTCTTAGTTCTTGACTGCTTTTTGGACAGTTTTGTGTTGTTCTTTTATTGGATAGTTGTATTTTCTTGGACAGTTTTGGTTTATTCTCTTGGACAGTTTTATTTGCAGGTGTCTCTGACTGTTTTTTTGTCACTCCTATGTTTTTGGGATACTTACTCATGGTATATTTGTTTATTTGGGATACTTATATTTGCAGGCAGGATTGTGTATGTTTTTTTTTGGATATATGTTTTTGCATACTCATGATGTTTCTTTACAGATTAATGGATTTTTTAGTTGTATGGACTATATGATGTCTTGATGGTTTATTATGAGGCATAACAAATTTTCTCTCAGTTTATGTTGTGTAGATTGGTTAATTTTGTGCAAAATGTGTGTCCATCAAGATTGGTTTGCGAGTTGTTTCTTTTTCTTGTTTTTAGTTGGTTTGAGTAGCTTGTTCGTTTGGTTAGGAAATTGTGTTAGAAAGTTTTGTCCGGGTATTGACAAAGGGGGAGATTGTTAGGTCCCTTAGTCTTGTCAGTCCCGCAAACAACTTGTATAATTGAGTTGTAAAATTTTCCTTACTGTTTTGTTTTCCTCGCTCTAGCGAAGGACTGCGTCTGGCAAAAACCTAAAAGAGATGAATGTGTGCTCGAGCGAAGAACTGCGTCTGCATCAAAACCTGAAAGAGTTGATTGCTCGCTCGAGCGAAGGTTTCGTGGCTCGAGCGACGACACTTATGGAAATCACGCGAGTTAAGTTCCTCGCTCGAGCGAGCTTCAAAATCCTGGATTTCTATAAGTAGTTGTTTCTCTCCAAAACTAGGATTTACTTTTCCAGATCTACTTTGAAGTTTTCTAAGGTTTTCTTTTGGAGGTTTTTTTATGAGTTTTCCTTGATAAAATTGAATGAGTGTTAAACTCATAAATTGAGAAGCACATATCAAGGAGGTTGATTGAATACATACAAGAGTGTTATTCTTCAGTGGATTCCGAAGATTCAAACGTAGAGTTTCAAAGGCATTTGATTTTGTACGTAGTCATTGATTCGACAAGTGAAGTTGTGGATTCAACTTCAGATTAATCAGTTCCGAGACGAAGGCTTGGTGAAAGAGTTACAGAAGGTGTGAAGACAAATTGACTGAGTTGGGTAATTTGTGTATTATCTTTGTAATCTTTCTTTTTTCAGTAGTGGATTGATTAGTGACGTTTCGCTTGTGGTTTTTGATTACAATTGAAGGTTCTTCAATTGTGGTTTTTTCCACGTAAAAATCGTTTGTGTCGATTTATTGTTTATTTAGAAAAACAACAATCTAAATCACTTTCGTAAGTGCTTAATGATTTAGATTGCGTGTTTTGAATAATTGGGATTTGGAATATTTTAATCTTGATCTAATCACAAATCACTTAGGATTTTCAATGTGTATAATATATATATATATATGTAAGTATACTTACGCTATGTTTAGTTGAGAGATTTGGGAAGGGATTTGAAAAAATAAAGAGAAAAAGGGTGTGAAACTATGTGAAATGTAGGTATATTTTATTTACATTTCACCTACCTTTTCCCTTTTCGTTCCCAAATCATTTTCCAAATCCGACAGCGTTAGAGCTTTAAAGTAGAGCATCATAGTGCAAAGAGGGCTGAGGGTGGCGAAGAAGGAAGGACAAGTAGTGGTGGATGATATTTTAATATTAATATAGTTTTTTTAGGACACGCACCTTGACTAATCTTGGGACTCTAAGCCGATCGACAGTATTAATATAGTTTTTGATAGGAAATAATTTTAAATTTGATTTATGAATACAATGCATTAACCGCTTAGTATTTAAAGAAAGTTTATGTAATATGTTACACATCTTAAAATTGGGTATATTTATTAAAATTTTGTTAATATGTGTTCTTAGAACGTATGTTAAAATATTTAAAATAATTGTATATATATTACAATTTTTATCTTTCTATTACCCATCTTTAATTTTTTTTTATTTTATTTTTATCAGTACTCATCTTTAATCTTTGAGCACTATTACAAACCATGAAAATATTTTTCTTTAACTCTTCACTTCTTCTGCAATTTCTCATGTGACAAAATAAGTCTCATTATTTTTAAACATAGCGGATTTTACACATACAAATAAATTTAATTGAATAAACACACTTAAAAGATGACAAAAAAGGGGTGAAATAAGTTCAGTGACAAGTAACATTTATCTTAAACTTTTTAACTATTTCATCAATTTTAATTTTTAAGAGCGCCTCCAACCTTTACTCAGATTTTTCATCAAATTTAAATTTGATGAAACAGACTCACTTTTTCTTATGTAACGTTGGCATCAAACCCATATGAAATGAGGGAAAAACTAAAAATTTCATCTAATGAATGGAGCCTTTTATCTTTCATTGAATTTAAATTGTTACCATTGGGCTGGACATTCTCTCGGATGTCCACCCAAGAGCAACTTTGATAGCTTTTTTTTCATGTCTGGATGACCTCCAGGATATCTGCCCAGACGTCCTCTTAGACAATTGAGGATGTGAAAAAATCTGATGAAAATTCTAATTTAACGTTGGAGTGAACGGTATCAAATCAAACTTTTCATCAAATTTTTACTCAAATTTAAGGAAAATTTTGATTCAACATTGGAAATGTTCTAATAAACTATCATATATTTTTCATTAATATCCTTAATCCCACTCTATCCTGCCGTAAGGAAAAATTTATTGTAACGATAATACCACGTCATGATTGATACATGGTACTACCATCCAATCATAATCTACCATATAAGTGTGTATTTTAATTCACTATGTATATGTGTCAGTTAGTAAGGTAAAATGGATATAGAAGTTAAATTTAGATAGGATAAATTACACCTTACACCCTTACATTGTACCAAATCTCACTTTGGCCCCTACACATAAAATCATGACAGTTAACCCCTTGCACTTCTGGTCAAATCTCACTTTGGTCTCTATAGATGAAATTGTGATAGTCAAACCCCTGAACTTTGACTCAAATCCCACTTTGGTCCCTACACAAGTATCAATGTCCATCCCTTGTTACTTCATTTTTAAATCTTTAACAAAATCCAGTTATGTAACAAGAATATGACTACGAAATAAGGGTAAAAGACAAAAATCATTCATATTTTTCACCGATACACTTTGTCCTACGTGATAAGCATATGAGAGTTATATAATACAATATGTATATATATATATATATATGCGTATGGTAAAAATTAAGACGAAAAGTTAAGAAAATAGAGCTTTTGAAATAATTAAAAAAATACGACAAAAAAATCAAAGAGAAAGAAAGATGAATAGACAGAAGATTGTGTTACTGTAAAAAATAGAGTTTCATGAATTCAATTTATGCAAAACCCTAATTCATTTTCTTAATTTCTCACAATCTGCATTTTGTTTTAACCTAATACAGTCATATTTTGATGTAAATTTTAAGATACAGTGTGCATTGGTGAAAAATGTAGATGATTTTTCTTTTTTACTCTCATGTTGTAGTCATATTTTTATCACATGATTAGATTATATTAAAGATTTAAACAATTGAGTAACAAAGATGGGACACTGACACTTGTATAAGGAACAAAGTGAGATTTGATCAAAAGTACAAAGGGATTGATTGTCACAATTTCATGTAGAGAGACCAAAGTGAGATTTGACTAGAAGTGTGGAGAGTTGACTGCCATGATTTCATATGTAAGGGCCAAAGTGAGATTTAGTGCAAAATGCAGGAATGTAAAGTGTAATTTACCCATTTAGATAATACGATTCACTTTCTTATATGATGTAATCTATGTATCAATAATAATATGATATTACCTTTACATTAAAATTTTACTCTGATATTACCGCTCCAATAAAATTTTGTAAAGTGCAATTTATCCATTAAAATTTTGTATGCCCTAGTGTGTTGAGAGTGGCCCATTTCATTCTCCTTTAATGAGAGACATTTTGTATATATTGTTTTTTTTTCTTTTGCAATCATTCTAGCATAGCGATTCCTTTTATACTTTCGATATTGAGAATTTTTTCAACTGTAAATAGTTTTAACAAAGTATTAAGTTTATATAATGTCATAAGAATACTAATATTCTTATAAACAAGTTGCTACTCATATAAAAAATCCTAAGCTTCTTCTTTACCCATTTTTTAAACTCTTGCTCAAACAGATTTTTTAATCAATTGATTTCAAGTGCGACTTGCATGAAAAAAAAGTCCACAACAAAAATTAAGAAGATGTTAACAAAATATGGAAAGGTTCTTTGTAAAGGTGTAACCTTGAGAATATTAATAAAACTTTCAATACTTTATTCTGGTTTGACAAAGTATTGGATCATGCATAAAGAAATTATACTGAGCAAGGCTGTTTTTTGTTTTTAATTTTTTTTTCAAAGGAGCAAGTTAGCATTGTTAAAAAAAAAAAAAAAAAAAGAAACGAAAAAGGAATAAGTTTGGAAAAAGTTCCAAAAAGATTTATAACCAATGAAAATGTACCATCAAATTTGTTCAAAAAAGTGAAGTGTGGTATAGATTTAACTTAGTATTAAGGTTCTGAGTGGTCTCTTCTTATGTATTATAGATAAAAAATGATTCATTAAGTTTCAGTTCCTTTCATCATTGATTAAATTAATGAGAATGTTCTCACTTGTTAAAATTCATTAAGTTCCAATCTCTTTTATCATTGATTAAAAGTATTGAGAATGTTCAGGCATGGGGATATATAATCCAAAATGGTATTTTAGACCCATTGCTCGCAATACATTTTGTTTACTTTGTAGTTTTAACAAATTAACTAAAGGAGCACTTAAGAAATTCTATCTTTGTTTAAGAAATTGTCCTGTTTAATACAATTATAGTAAATCATATAATCCATGGTTGTGGTGCAGTTTTCAATGAGTTGAATATTAATAATCTGAAAATAAAAGAGTTAAAAAGCATCATTAGTTGAGAATATTCTACTATCATTGGAAAACTCGACTCAACTAATTTCATCATTTGGAAAAATCAAGTTCAAAATATTCTAAAAGCTACACAGTTTTTCTGGTTTGTTGATGGCACACAGGTATGTCCATCATCTACTATCATTGATGAACACAACAATGTGATTCTGAATCCAGAGTATACACAATGGATGCTTATTGACACTCATCTTCTCAGTTGTTTGACTGCAACTCTCTCTCCATCTATATTCACTTATGTGCTTCATTGTTCTACAAGCCATGAGGTGTGGAATGCTCTTATCAAACGTTTCACATCCTTATCAAGATCACATATTCACCAGTTGAAGAACAAACTTAATCACATTGTTAAAAAAGGCAATACAATGGATGAGTACTTGACACAGATCAAGTCAATTGCTGATCAGCTAGCTTTAGCTACCTCACCTGTAGATGATGAGGATTTGGTTTTACTAATTCTTAATGGATTGCCTGATGAGTACAATGCATTTAAAACTTCCATCAAAACTCGATCTGAATTCATTTCTATCGGAGAGTTATGTTCTTTGTTAAACTCTGAGTCTATTCATGTTGAATCCTCATCCAAGCAAGTCCATACTGCAGAGATTCCATTTGCTTACCATACTTCAAGAACTTCTTCTCGAGGTGGTTATAAAGGAGGTTCTTACAGAGGTTGAGGAAGAGATGGTAGCAGATTTTTTAGGGGCAATTCTTCTAGTTCTCGAGGCAGAAGAGGTAGATCTCATGGACAGAGTTCTCATCAAGGTTTTTCTCAAGGAGGATATAAAGGATATCCATTAACTCATTCTTCTACTGCTGTTACTTTCTCAAATCCAAAATTTTCTTCTCAAGTACTTTGTCAGATTTGTGGAAAACCAAATCACTCAACATTAGAGTGTTGGAACAGATTGGATACTTTCTTTCAGCCTGCCAGATTTTCCACTTCTCAAGCCTATGTTGCCTCCACTTCCTCTCAGCTTGGTTTTGTCACTGGTGACAATTCTCATATCAACACCAACACTAACTGGTTTCTGGATTCTGCTGCTACCAGCCATATTGCAAATGATTTGAACAATCTGGCCTCATATCAACCATATCATGCTTCTGATTAGGTCACTATTGGAAATGGTAATACTTTGCCTATACATCACACTGGTCAAGGTCTCCTCCCTACACCTTCCTTTCTTTTTCATCTATCCAAAATGCTTCATGTTCCTTCTATATGTTTCAATTACTTTTAGTTCATCAGCTTATTTATGATAATCATTGCACTATTGCTTTTGATAAAGATGTGTTTCTCATACAGGACAAGAGTATCAAGAAGGTGCTCTATAAAGGCTTCCATTCCCATTGTCTCTATTATCTTCCTAGTTACTGCCTCTTATTCACAGCAACATGTTTTCATTGTGCTGTTAATAGCTCCACTCCTCCTAATTGGCATTTTAGATTAGGACATCCTTTTTCCAAAAAATTTCAATATCTTGTTAAACATCACTTGTTATCTTTCTCATCTGTTGATGTTAATAAAATGTGCTTACATTGTTGTGTTTCCAAAAGTCATAGACTACCATTTAGTTTGTCAAATTCTACTGTCAATAAACCTTTGGCTCTTATTCACACTGATGTGTGGGGACCATTCACTTCCTCTATTGCTTCCTACAAATATTATGTGATTTTCATTGATGATTACAGCAAATTTACCTTGTTGTTTCCCCTTCATTACAAAAATGAGGTTTTCACTAAGTTCTTGGAGTTCAAGGCTTTTGTTGAAAATCAGTTTTCCACTCACTTGCAAGTTTTAAGAAGTAATAATGGGGGTGAATATCTTAGCAACAAATTTCATGATTTTCTAAAGAGTAAAGATATTCAGCATCAATTGAGTTGTCCTCATACTTATGCTCAAAATGGTGTAGCCGAAAGGAAGCATAGACATCTCATAGAGACTATCATTGCTCTTATGCATCACTCTTCTTTGCCTCTTGCTTATTGGTTTGATGCCTTAGCCACATTTGTTTTTCTTATTAATAGGCTTCCTACTGCTAAGATTGATTTTCTTACTCCTTTTGAAGTTTTGTTCCAGCAGCCTCCTGATTATACATTTCTTAAGACCTTTGGTTGCAGATGTTATCCCTGGCTTAAACCTTATGCCACTCATAAACTTCAACCTAGATTTGTGCCTTGTGTGTTTCTTGGATATGTTCCATCTACTAAGGGCGATAGGTGTCTTGATCCTTCTACTAGCAAGGTTTATGTCTCCAGACATGTTGCTTTTGATGAACATAATTTTCCTTTTGCTTCTTCTTCTACAGTCCCATCTGCTTCCTCTTCTTTGTCCCAGCTCAACTCATTTTTCTGGTCTTCACAGCCTCCTTCTACTGTCTCTAATTTAGCTTCTGTTGTCACTTCCTTCACAGATGTGCCTACACCTGTAGCTATACCTTCTATAGGTCATACACCTTCTGCTATACCTTCTACAAGTCCTACCCTTGCAGTTATGCCTTTTACAGATCCTTTTTCATCTGTCCCTATTGTGTTTGGTCAATTTGACCTAGTTCAGCCTCAGTCTGTACAGTAACCTGCACTACAGTCTGTCCAGCAGCCTGTATCCCAGTTTATTTCTCCACCTACTCCTTTTCTTGGCAGTCTGTCTTCTGCACCAGTTCAGTCTCCTAGTCTTCTTTATCTCTTTCAGGCTCCTTCTTCTTCCATTCTCATTTCTTCTTTATCTGTTCTACTTCCTTCCCTTTCTTCTATTAATACTTACTCTATGGTCAGTAGATCCAAATCTTAGTCCCATTGTTTTCTTACCACTTCTAATATTACTGAACCACAATCCTATCAAGAGGTTTCTCAATCCAGTGCTTGGACTGCTGCTATGCAGGATGAATATAATGCTTTAATCTAGCAAGGCACTTGGACTTTAGTTACTCTTCCACCCACCAAAAAGGCTATTGGTTGCAAATGGGTATTTCGTCTCAAGAAAAATTTTGATAGTACCATTGCTAGGCATAACGCCAGGTTGGTTGCCAAAGGCTTTCTCCAAACTGAAGGCATTGATTATTTTGAGACCTTCAGCCCATTGGCAAAGCAGCCCACTATCCTCATTCTTCTCTGTTTGGCTCTCCATTTTCAATGGTCTATTAAACAACTTGATATTTCCAATGCCTTCCTTCATGGTGTCTTGGAGGAGGAGGTCTACATGCATTAGCCTATTGGTTTTGTTGATGCCACACATCCTTTCATGGTTTGCAAGCTCAATAAAGCTTTGTATGGACTCAAACAAGCTCCTTGAGCTTGGTTCTCTACTTTTTCCTCATTTTTTCTTACTCAAGGGTTTATAGCTAGTCATTGTGATTCTTCATTGTTTGTTAAGAAGACTTCTCAATCTATCACCATTCTTTTGATCTATGTTAATGATATTCTCCTTACAGGAAATGACTCTTCTTATATTTCTACTCGCATTACTCAAATGCACTCTACTTTCTCCATGAAGGAATTGGGGTTTCTTAACTATTTTTTGGGAATTTTTGTTACCTCTTCTTCCTCAGGTTACTTCTTATCTCAAAAGAAATATGCTACTGAAATTTTAGTCAAGGCTGGTATGACAAATTGCAAGTCTTCTTCTTTACCTATGACTCTTAAATCTTCTACTGATCAGGAAGATTTGCCTTTCTCTCAGCCTTCTCTCTATAGAAGTCTTGTTGGTGCCTGGCAATATCTTACTATCACCCGTCCTGACTTGGCTTTTGCTGTCAACCATGCTTGTCAGTTTCTTCAAACACCTCTCAACAGTCATTTTGCCTTAGTTAAGAGACTACTAAGGTACCTTAAGGGCACTCTTCATCTTGGTCTTCAATTTAGTCCTGGCCCTCTCACCTTACATGCCTTTTCTAACTCAGATTGGGCTGGCTGTTTCCTTGATCGAAGATCCACCATCGGTTATTGTGTCTTTTTGGATCCAAATTTAATCTCTTGGTCAACAAAGAAACAACCTACTGTTTCTAGGTCTTCAACTGAAGCTGAATACAGAGCACTTGCTTAAACAGCTGCTGAACTTAGCTGGCTTGGTATGCTGCTCTTTGATCTGTCCATCTCTGTCTCAGCTCCCACACTCTGGTGTGACAGCATGTCTGCCATCTCCTTGTCCAACAATCCTATTTTTCATGCTAGATCCAAGCACATTGAAGTGGATTATCATTATGTTCAAGAAAGAGTTGTAGCCAAGAAGCTGCACATTAATCACATCTCCTCTATGGATCAGCTTACTGATATTTTCACCAAACCACTTTCCTCTCCTCGCTTTCTTTATCTCCAAACCAAGCTTCTGGGCCAGCACTCTTCCCTCAGCTTGCGGGGGCATGATAAGGAGCTTAGCCAAAGCAACCAAAGTAGAGCTGAGTCACAGTCACATGTATGCAGCTCAGCTAGCCCAGCTAGAAGTTACAGCTCAAGCACAAGCTCCAGCTCACTTGAACTAAATCAGTTAGGCAGTTAGGAATTAATCAGAGTTAGATAGATTGGTTGTTGTTCCAGTTAAATATAACTATGGTTAAATAGCAGTTACATTCCTTTATGTATATATACTGTAATCAATGAATTCAAGAAATGTGAGATTCAGTTTTCTTTTACTATGCAGCATGTCAAATTGTCAAACACCACTAGAAAATGTTACTTGGCAGTCTTAAACAATTATCATGTGATGTCCCAATTCACATTTGGTTGGTTAGTAAGCAGAACTGATTATCATTGTTTTGGTATTTTAAGAGATAATATAAATGATAATTGGTGTGAAGTAATATACGACATTCAATAATTTTTTGCAATGGAGAAGGAATGATACTCAAAGTTCAGACAATGAAAAAATAAATAAATAACATATATGTGGGAATTATAGATGTGACCATCAAACTCATAGCATTATGAGAAAAGTCTACCATCCAGAATTATAGGTATGAATTGAATAAAAAAAATAGTGTGGTTGAGATATATATATATTTTTTTATAGTGGAGTTCATATATGAAATTAATCTCAACTATTGAATGTGTTTTTTTCTAAGATTATAGGACTGCTATATCATTCATTATAACACTAGAATAGTGAGTTTGGAATCAATCTAAAAGAGTAAAAAAAAAAAAAAAATTCTTATTTTGTTGTCTTTAGTAATTTTTTTTTTTAAAAAAAAGTTGTGTCAATTTTTACTTTCAGTATAGAATGATCTAAACATTAAATCTTCAAAAAATACACTGAAGACAAAACAAGTAGAAAAGTCAAATTATTTTTTAACTCATATTTTTTTTAGTGGATTTTATTTTTAAATTATATATATAAAAAAAATTACAAACAAAGCTATGCATAAGTTAACCCATAACCAACATGTGGGACCAAGTTTCATCCTCTTTTCTAAAATCAATGGGTGAGAAGAAGAGTTTCAGCCCATTCAAAAAAGATATGAAGAGTTTCACTTGTGTCTTTTATGACATTTGACATTATATTTTGTCGGTCTGTTTTAAAGTAGTCGCAGGGAGCGGCATTTTGCTAAAAATAAAAAATAAAAAACCATATTCTAAAAAATCAGGTATGAAAATTAACTAAAAATGAACTCATCAAATAATACAAATAAAAAAATTTTGCTTATTCATTTACACTTGTATATATGCGTGTATATTGTGTTCTTATATTTATTTCTTATAAAAAAATTATAAGTGCACATAATCCGATCATATAATTAGATACAATTTTCCGTGCACACGTATATTTAATAACAAAACAAGTACAAAAACAAACAAATGGTATACTTGTTGTGGCATGGCAAGGCATGGCCTTAAAAAGACATGGTATATGATTTATTAGTGGCCTGGCCCACTGGGGCTAGGACCCGAAGGTAAGCGTTCGAGCCAAGTAGCCATGGCGAGCTTGGCTTTCTCGTAGTACATTGATGGGTATGTCGCAAGGTGGCTTTCACTTGCAGCGCCCACGAACTCCGATGATGATGATAATGATGGTGGCGACTTCAACACCCTCGTTGCTCCAACATGGGTGTTGGCGTGGCACAAAATGGTGACAAAGATCACAATCATGATGACCAAGAGTGTGTTTTGTCGCTGGAAATACATCTTCAATTGCCGGGAAATTGAAAAATCTTTGAGAGGGAGGGAGGGAGGGAGAGGGAGGTGTTTTTTTTGGATGAGAGATTTGGGTAGTTGGAGATGTGTTTGATAAAAGGGACATGGGTGGTTTGAAGTATTTATAGTAAGAAGTAGCATATGGATGTGTTGTTGGGGTCTACTACTTGGAAAAGGTGAAACACTTTGAATGAGAAAACTTGGAATAGTATTAGAGAGAAGAGCTTACGTGTTGACCAAATCTCATTTTGAACTAGTCTTTTTTCCTTGCATGCTTGTTTGTTATCTCATTCAAGGGAAAAAAAGATACAATAGATACTGAGAGTTTGACAATTGTTTTTAATTATTTTTTTTGCTTTTTTTTTTTTTGGAATAAATTTTTTTTGTGTTTAGTAATTGTTAAGAAATTCTTTGTTAATGAAAAATTTGACTTTTTAAGCAATTTTAAAAGAAAGTCCTTCCTGGTGTGTTTTGATTAGTGGGTGTTTGGGGGGTTTTTATTGGTTTTTTTTTTTTATATTATTTATATTATTTTTAGTGATTTTTTTTTTTAAAAAAAAAATGGACAAATTACGATGATAGTCCATGTATTATGATTTTTGTATTATTTTAATCCTTATAATTTTAATTAGTTCAATTTTGACCATGAATTTATGATTTTGTTTTAATTTAGTCAAATTGCTTGCAATTGTTAGTGTTTTTTTAATGAAAAATATACATATAAGTGACATATATTATTTTTTAGGGTCAAAATTATAAATTTACTCAACTCCATAAGTTAACCTCAAGCAATTCAGTGATCATTTTTCGTCAAAAACACTAACAGTATTATCAATTAGACTAAATTGACACAAAATTTAAAATTAAAGATCAAAATGAAGTCAATTGAAAGTGTAGGGACTAAAATGATATAAGAGACAAAATGTAAGGACCGCTAATACAATTTATCCCAAAAAAATTGAAATTTTTTTAAACTTTTAGATTCCATTCGATTAGACGGACGAAAAAAATAATTTTTTTAAGGAGGACCAAAAAAATCCAAAAACAGTTTGTTTTTTTTTTTTATAATTTTTTTTGGACATAATTTTTTAAAAACCACTAAAAATAACTTTTTAACCCGCTAAAAAAAAAAAAATTTTAAGCCCATGCCAAACAAGATTAATGCAAATGAGAGAGCAATTTAGTGCATTAGTGGCATGTTTGATTGGGTGGATTAGAGCATGGGATTGAGATTATTAATCCGTGGGTCCAATTATCCTATGTTTGTTTTAACATTTTGGTTTAGGATTATTAATCCAATGGATAATTAATCCAACAAATTTGTAGGATTATTAGTAATGGGGTAGGGGTGGGATTATTAATCCAATGAATACAACGTGCTATAACAAATCGCAATTTTTTTACCAAAATGAGTCGTAACATTTTTTATTATAAATAATTTATAACAATTACACCACATCATTCATAATATAACCATAACAAACTTTTATTATAATGTGATATAACATATAAATTTCTCTGTAAATTAAGAGGTTTTGTGACTGGCTAATGAATATGGTTTATTGAGTTTAAATGTGTGAACAGTTTGGAATTTTAAATAACTGAATTCCAAGAATGCCCTTCTTGTTCATATGAAATTTTTTTAGATGAAGGATAATTTTGGTATCAACATATAGGAGAAAATTATGGGCGTTAGTTGCTATGTTTTGTGAGTCCAAGGTTTGAAATTTTGAATTGACTCATTGCTCTCTGTTTTTTGGAAAAAAAGGTTCAGCTCTGTGTTTTTGAATTTTTTTAAAATAAAACAGTGATATTACGATCTCTTTAAAAACTTAACTATTTTAGTGATAGGTAGCTTTTTAACTATTTTATAAGATAGAAAAAAATTGTATTTAGAATAATTTGTGAATTTTTTTGTATTGAATAGATAATTGTGAGAGAAAAATAATTGATTAATTGGTAAGATGTGACATTTTATCTTATTGACTATTTAAATTTTTTTATTATTGTCTTTACTGACTATTTTAAATAAAAAAGAAAAAGAAGAAGAAGCTATTCTGAAACATTACCTCATATATATGTGGCAAGACAGTTATATCTAAAAAGTGGTAGTTATTAATTGATTACACGTCATCCATATTACTGGTACACTAAAATTTTCCTCATGCTTTTGAATGGACTGTGCAATAAAAATTGGAACTGATTTATTCAAATGGGAGGTTTTACACTGGAATTTTGATTTTAAAATGCCATTCACAGCCATGTTTTATTGAAAATGGAATTCAATTACGAAAGAATACTCAGAAAATTGAGAGCCCCCCAAAGTTTACCAGTCAGTCCCATACGTGTTTACTAACCAAATGTTAATTAAATTATATTTCTTTATACATGCATTATGTAATAGTTAGAATTTCAAACTGTCTTACTGAAGAAAGAAATACTGTTTTATTGAAATGTGGTATATGTACTAAAAATTAGTAATACATAATCAATTTGTTGTTAAAATTGTCTAATTAAACAAGATAAATAGATTTATGATTTATTAAATTAAATAATATAGCATCAATTAAATCTATATTTGAGAAATTTATATTCTAGAGCGTGAAATATGAAACATGATTAACAGAAATACATATTTAATCGAAATATTGAAAAGAAAGAATCAAACCAAATTCTGTGTGATACTACAGTATCCTTAAAATAGATTAGACGCCTCACCGTGAGTGCTGGAGGAACGTCGACTTCTGTCTCCCAGGATAAGATGGTTTATACCGGCTAACGCAGAAACACCTTCTGTTAGCTTTAGCGAACCGATAATGGAATCAGTCTCTCAACACATGAAGAGGAGGAAACAAACTGACTGTGTATCTGGAAGGCAAAAATTATGTACAAAATCAAGGAAGATGGGCCTCATTTTATACACAGTGGGGATAGAAGAGGAGCTTTCAGCCATGAAGGCTAGCAACTAATGGCCATGAAGGTTGGCAACTAATGGCCATTACTCCTGCAAAACTGCTGGAGTAATGGTCCCAAACTGATGGGAAAAAAATATCTGCAATATATTTTTTGTATACACAATTGTGTATATCTGCAGCAGACTTGGCCCAAAAAAATTAGGTTGGTGGACCACCAATTCGGCCCAGCCTGTACCTAACCCATTGCAGCAAGCCTCAAGCCCAAGTTAAAGTCAGATCCACAATCCACGACCCACGGATCACGGACCCGGACCCGAACCCGAACCCGAACCCAGATCGGTCCCGGCGGGTAGCACTCGTGCGCATGTGGCAATTTTTCCATAATCAACTTGGACCATAGTCTTGGCCCAAGCCTATCATTGAAGCATCCATAACTCCATTCCTTTGGAAATTTTGGATGCCCCAAAGGGCTCATGCCCTTCTCATAATCTTGAGGTTTAAATACCCATCAAAGTTTTCCTCTACAATCAATGTGGGATTTGTAGCTATACACAATTTCCAATACCTCATTTATGAGGCCAATTTTATGAGACAATTTCTTATTCAATTCTTAATGGTTTTTTTTGTCATTCTTTTTGTGTGTAAAGACCTTGTTACAAAGAATCTAAACTCATTTAATCCCACATCAACCAATGGTTGGGACCTACTTTAATTTCACATTAAAGTCACCAAAAAACCAATTTTTTTTTTTTTTTTTCTAACAATCCTCCACATGAATAAAAATTGACCGAATAAAGAAAATGGACAACTTTTACAATAAATACTCAGAGAGAGAGAGCACACAGACTAACTCTGCATCAGAAAAGGTAACTATTGGCCTTGAACCTTTCGTAGTAAAAGCCTATTGGATTTACTGGTTGACTAGTGAACGTGATGTATTGAACTATTCTGCCGTTTGTGTAAACCTAGACAATAGACCTCACACAGGAGTTAGTCTAACCATTGTCCTTGTTCTCACTTGTGTGTCCAATATGGCCCTGGAACACTAGCCTGGTTTAGTGAGTGGCTTTAAAGAATTTAGCCTTCCCAATTCTTAAAGAAGTGGCCCCATTTCCCATTCACATAGGTGACCTATATAAGGTATCTCATTATACCACAGTTGATTATTCAAATCACTTAGGTCATTAAAAGTATTAGCTTAACCTTCCAACCCCATAGGGTGTCACTATACAAAGGAATGGGCAAGAGGATTTACCACTTCAGTGACTCACTCATTACACGGAATTAGGTTGTCCTTTTAAACCTAGATCTTGGGATCTCCAGTCAACTAGGTTGGGTTTTCTCACTTTTTTTTTTTTTTTTTTTTTTTTTGAGTTGCTTTTCAACACTTCCAGCACGCATGAACACACACACACACACACACACACACACACACACACATATATATCACTTGTTGCCTCTATAATTCTAGAACACTCCATCACCTCATCTTGTATTATAATGAAAAATCTAGAAATCCCTAGATGTTGATTTGTGATTATGTATCGATGTATCGATTTTAAGCAGTAAACAACAATCCCAATCAAATAATCAAGACAAATCGACACAAAGATTTTACGTGAAAAAACCACAATTGGACACCTCCAATTGTGATAAAAAATCACGGGCAACAGCCACAAAACAATCCACTAAGAAGATATAAAGGAATTACACAGGTATACTCTAAATTACCTAGCGAATCCACGCTTGAATTGAACCAACCCCTATGTGCCTCTTCCAACCCCGTCTTCACCTCGGAATTATCTTGACGATGAGCCACTCTAGAATCTATTAAAGCTTCAGGCTCGACTTCTTCGGAATCCACCGAAGAACAACTCTCTCTTTTGTGTAGAACAAACAAATAATCATTTGATGTATACTCTTTAAACCATGAGTTGAATACTCAATTAAAACATCAAAGAAAACTAGCAAAATATCCCTAGATATAAATCTTAATATCCAAGAAGAAGATCTGGAGGAGTAATCCTAGTTTTGGACTAAAACAAATACTTATAGAAATCTGGGATTGCGAAGCTTGCTCGAGCAAAGCTTCTCTCGCTCGAGCGAGGAACCAAAAATGCGTGTTTTCCATAAGTGGCTTCGCTCGAGCCATGCACCCTTCGCTCGAGCGTACATTTATCTCTTTCAGGTTTTTACACAAACGTAGCCTTCGCTCGAGCAAGAACTCCTTCGCTCGAGCGAGCAAGGGCGGACAGGCAACTTTGAATGCAATTTTACATTTTGCTTCGGTGGCGCTGCCCCTCGACCCGCCGTGGCGCTGCCTCGGACCCGCCAAGGGGCGCTACCCCCTGGACCCCCACAAGCTAATCGGGCAGCTCGATCCCCGTTATAATTAGCGAAGTGGCAATCTTGAAAGAATTAACATCACAAAACTTCTCTGAAAGGCACGATTCGAGTTGGATTTGCATCTAAAAACTCATAGCCTCATTGAAATAAAAAAGGCGAAAATAAGTACAACTGAAAGGAGTTTTGTCAAACGGGATTGCCAAGAATAAAAACCTAACATATAATTTGACTAGGAATAATTTAGTACATTAATTACATTTTAATTTAATTAAACACCACTTAATTTTAATAAATCTTGATTAGTACATAATTTAATTAATCTAATTTGACTTCCATTAAGACCCAATTACTTATATTTAAATTAATCAATCTGAATCAAATTTTTAATCAAAATCTCAAAAGGTTTTAAATATCAAATTAAACTTCTTACCATCATCAATTTTGGTTTCTCAAATCTCTAAGGCCCCTAATTTCAGATCAAACTCAAAATCTCCGCCAATAAATTACATACTCAAATTGGACATCACAAAAATAAATTTAATTCATAGTAATTACAATTACTAATCCTTATAATCACATTAGCTCCATTTATTCCAATTTGGACCCAATTAATTAAATCTTAATTTTTCGAAACTGAATCGAATATTTAATTAAACTCTCATATGGTCCAATATTTGAAATTAAACTGATCCAACTTATCAATTTCACCTCTTTAGGCTATTTAGACATTCAATTTTTAATTCCAAAATAAATCCTTAATAAAATCATTACGAAGCAGACTCAATAATTCTCATAAATTCCAAATTAAATAAGAATAATAGGCAATTAAAATTCAAATCTCCTTAATTAATTACATGTTATTATTATACGTGATGGGGTTGTCACATATCCAAAGGAGAAGTAAAGCTATTCATACAAAGAATGAAGATGAGAGAGATTATGATTATGATTTTGAGAGAAACAATGAAGTCACGAATAGATTGGAACGACTTGAGGCAAACCAAAATACTATGAAATTGATTATGTTTACAACCATAGTGTTGGTTTTACCATGCTAATGGTGCTACTCAAGTGAATGTACCCACTTCTTTTGTGTTGTATTTGGGTTGTGAATTTTGTAAAGCTTAAACTATGAGTTTTATATGTACATATAATTTCGTACTATGTTTAATTAATGAAATATCTATGCTATGTCAATTGTGTTGATTCAATAACTCAGCTATTTGAGAACTGTAATTCTCCCTCTCATGTTTCATCATTTCGTGCATGTCTACTACTAGAGTCCAACATATCGAACCATTTTGGCATGTTGCCCTGTATGCACATCCATCTAAATTTCTTTCGCATCCCTTGGACAGTAGTGATGTGCTTCTTTTTTGTTTCTGTTTCTCAAAGTTCTCAGCTTTGAATTTGCTTTTTGATTCATTCTTTTGTAATATATGATCTCTAATTACAATAACCGTGACCACATCATATATAAAGAATAACATATCTTTACAAAGTAACAAACAAGACAAGAAACGAGACATTCATCCTAGAGAATCAATACTGACTACTAGTTTATTCATGGGTTTCAATTGCATAATAATTCAAAAGGTGTCCTATCATCTTTCTCTCTCACTCTCTGCACACACACACACACACACACACACACACACACACACACACACACAGACTTGAATTAATGTTCAAAGGGATATGAGGCAACAACATGTGTCATCCTGAGAGGACTAGTTGAGGTATATAAACCGAAGAACTTGATGCCATTAAACTTCCTGAAGGAATCAAAACCAAACTAAGATGCCTTATCATTCAATTAATTGAGTTGGCTCAAATTTAAATTCCAAAATCAAATTCCAAATCCACACAATCAAACACAACTTTTAATAGAATTTTAGTACCTACACTGTTATTTCCACAAGCTAAATCCACCTAATGAAGAACTTTTAAGATATACAAGAACTTCAAATATAAAAATCTTAATCCATAACACAAAATTGCTAGGTGCCATTACACAAAAATCTTAAAACATTATCAATATGATCTCCACATAAACATCATAAAACTTAGGCATCACACCCTTTCTTGTAGAAAACGAAAAATGAAAAAACAATTGACATTCACATAAGAAAAATAATTACATTGCATATTAATTGTCACACCCCCAAACCTGCCCCTAAAAGTTTGGGCATGGCCTATGCAGAAATGGGCATTTAACTTGATATACATAACATATGGGGCTTGAACGGACGCATTGAAGATTATAGAATAACATAAAATCATATCCATTGGGTTATCACTACTATGCCATGATCGCAAACATCATAACAGGAAAATAGAATACAGAAACATGCATCGGAGTATCGGTTATATACATACATATATACAGGTCCAGCCCCGAGATTGGGCGTATAACAAAACATTATCGACATCTCAACCTTAAACAGGCAATTCAAATACAAGCCAAAACTTGACAAAAGTTCACAAAAAAAATGGGACGGCTCCACCTAAGTGCCTAGACACACTGAGGCTGACAAAAGATAGATGGACCTCAGGAGTTAAGACTGGCTCCCGGGTTGATTACCTACAGAAACAGACAAGGTGCGGAGTAAGCGAAGCTTAGTAAATAATAGTACTTATACAGTTCCATGCGCAATTTAAATCATAATACATAACCATGCGTATGTAACTGCAGAGTTCATAAGATTAGTCCAATGCTGTGTTACTTTCAAAACGGCCTTAGGCCCGGATATAACAGAACGGCCATCGGCCCAGAACTAATAGAACGGCCATTGGCCCAGAAATAGCAGAACGACCATTGGCCCAGAAAGATCCATGTATACACAAATTCTTTCAATGTTTACATTCACATAAATTCCCAACCAATATACATATAATGTAGTAACTTACGGAAAACAGAACGTTAATAGCGATAAGCGTTAACGGTAAATGAATGTATATCCATTGCACTACTACTCACAGTGTTGTGGCGGAACGCTACTTCCTCCCGGAGTGTGCCCTACACACATAGAACTCACAATTTAGTTCAAATTCTTCTTAAATTCACATTTCAGTCGTTAATCTCCAGTAAATTAAGAAGCACTTTAAAAAGTTCAAATATTAATTTCGACCATCCCAGGGGGTCAAACAGGTCAAATGGAGCAATCCATGTTTTTCAACTTGGGCCGCACGTGCGGCTGTGAGCGCCGCACGTGCGGCAAATACTCCCATACGTGCGGCAGTGATGCCCCGCACGTGCTTTTTAGATAGTGTTCAACGCCCAAAATTGCACCATTTCCCGTACGTACGGCAGTGACTCCCGCACATGCGGCGATTCTGCAAAATTCTGTTTGAAATTCATACAAAATCCATTTTTTTGGTGGCATCAACAAGGTCCAAAATAGATCCTTTAATTCCTAAAACATGGTTCAAACATCATGTAATTTAGGAGGTACGACACATGATGATCTAAATATAAACTAGATTTATATTCCATAGCCAAAACATAATTCATGTACAAAGGTCTTACAAACACATATCAAATCAATTCTTTAGTTCCTTGCATTTCATGAGCATAACATAAGCATGTAGAATCTCTACAATATTGCCCCCACATACAATAAGACCATCCAAGTCCATAATTGAGTATGATCATGTACAGATAAGGAATAGGATGAACTTTAACTCCAAATCAATCTAACAACAACACATCTTCTCAATTTAATTAGTACACATCCCATATCAAAGAAAATTCTACTCATACTCAAGAAATTCCTAGCCAAGACAAGAGAGGAGGTAATTAAGGTACAACCTATATAAAATTTACATACCTTGAGTATGTAAATTTTATATAGGTTGTACCTTATAAAATTCTTCACCCTACCTCTCATACCCCTTTCTAACCCAATCCTTTCTCTCAGGAGATATTTGAAATGAAGCTTCTTAGTCCAAGTGTTTAAGGAGCATGGTACATAGATATATCTAAAATGTGAATAGGACGAAAATCAATCGTTTAATCATCCCAAATTGAAATTTCACCGAAATGCCTATTATTACCTACAAGTTAAGCTAATCTCAAATATAAAATCAATTTTGGATTATCAAGCCTCTAAGGCTCTCAATTTTTGATTCGCACATTTTAATTGTGACAGATACTTCCTTATTAAACAGATATGAACCAATATTCATACGTCTTACTTAATTAAACCTCATTTCACACGACATTTCCCAGTAAGCAATTAAGTGCACAGAATAAAGGACTGAAAATATACCAGAAACATATTTGAGGGTCGGGTTATTACACTCTCCCCCCCTTAAATAAGTTTGGTCCCTCAAACTTGTTTTACCTCAAGATCAGAACAGATGTGGGTATCGGTGTTGCATCTCCTCCTGTTTTGCCCAAGTTGCTTCGGTTTCGTAATGTTCTTGCCATTCAACTTTTACCATTGGGATCTCTCGATTTCGTAATTGCTTCACTTGTCGGTCCAGAATTCGAATTGGTTTTTCCTCATAAGTTAACTTGTTATCTAGCACAATTTGGTGATAATCTATAACATGTGACGGGTCCGGAAGGTATCCTTGAAGCATAGAAACATGGAACACGTTATGGACTTGACTCATGTTTGGCGGAAGGGCAACTCGGTAAGCTACGGGACCCATTCTTTCTAGAATTTGGAAGGGACCAATATATCAGGGTGTTAACTTACCCCTTTTTCCAAATCTCGGATGCCCTTTCATTGGGGTGACTTTCACGAACACATGACTATCCACTTCAAATTCCAAATCCCTTCGTCGGTTATCCGCATAACTCTTCTGTCTGCTTTGAGCTATTTTCAATCTTTCTCGGATAATTTTAACCTTTTCAGTTGTCAACTGCACAATTTTAGGCCCTAGCAATGATCTATACCCAACTTCGGCCCAACACAGGGGGAACGACATGGTCTTCCATATAGAGCTTCATAAGGTGCCATCTCAATACTCGAATGGTAACTATTGTTGTATGCAAACTCTACCAACGGTAGATGAGTTTCCTAACTTTCTTGAAAATCCAACACATACATTCGGAGCATATCTTCTAGAGTTTGTATTGTTCTCTCGGATTGACTGTCGGTCTGAGGGTGAAAAGCTGTGCTGAGCTTGAGTTCTGTACCCATAGCTTCCTGCAGACTTTGCCAGAATCTTGAAACAAACTTGGGATCCCTATCCGACACAATTGAAACCGGAACGCCATGAAGCCTTACAATTTCATTCACATAAAGTACGGCGAGTTTATCTGCATTATATTGAGTCTTCACTGGTAGGAAGTGAGCAGACTTAGTTAATCGGTCTACAATGACCCATATAGAATTCATACCCCGAGGGGTCCGTGGTAACCCCACAACAAAATCCATGGTCAAATGTTCCCACTTCCATTCCGGGATCGGAAGGGGTTGCAACAGTCCCGCTGGTCTCTGATGTTCTGCCTTTACTTGCTAACACTGTAGACATTTAGAAACGAATTCTGTGATCTCCTTTTTCATACCTGGCCACCAAAAGTTTCGTTTCAAATCCCGGTACATTTTGGTGCTCCCCGGATGCATCGAAAACCTCGAGGCATGTGCTTCTTCCATTAGTTTCTGTTTAAGTTCCAACACATTAGGGATACATATTCTGTTTTGAAACTTGAGCACCGAATCCACTAAACTGAACCCCAGTTTTGGTTTTGTCTCCAACTCATCACATACTTTCCGTAGTGTTTCATCTTCCATTTGACGTAGCTTGATCTCTTCAAGTAAGGTTAGTTGAGCTATCATCGCTGCTAGTACGGCCTCCGATCTACGTATCTCAAGATCTACATCCATTTTATCCAATTCAATCACCAACTCCTCTTGCTTCGTAAATAGATTTGCCAAATCTCCCATATTTTTTCGACTAAGTGCATCTGCAACTGTGTTGGCTTTACCAGGATGGTAATGAATCTGTAAATCATAGTCTTTAATCAGCTCTAACCACCGTCGTTGTTGCATATTCAACTCCTTCTGGGTAAAAAGGTACTTGAGACTTTTATGATCGGTGTAAACTTCGCAAGTAGTGCCATACAGATAATGCCGCCGTATCTTCAAAGCAAAAACTACTGCTGCCAGCTCAAGATCGTGTGTGGGATAATTCTTTTCATGGGGTTTCAACTGTCGAGAGGCATAAGCGATAACTCTTCCATTTTGCATAAGTACACAACCAAGCCCTTTATGCGAAGCATCACTATAGATTACAAACCCTTCGGTACCAGATGGTAAGGCCAGAACTGGTGCTGTAGTCAACTTTGTTTTCAACTCCTGGAAGGCAAATTCCCGCTCTTCTGACCATTCAAATGCAACTCCCTTTCGAGTCAACTGTGTAAGCGGCACAGCGATTTTGGAAAAATCTTGAACAAACCTTCTGTAATAACCGGCTAATCCCATAAAACTACGTACCTTAGTCACATTGGTAGGAGTTGGCCAATTCACGATTGCTTCAATTTTGTGTGGATCTACAGAGACTCCTTCCTTTGTTATGATATGCCCCAGAAAGGCCACCTCTTGTAGCCAGAATTCACATTTCTTCAGCTTTGCATACAAGTTCTTCTCTCGAAGTGTTTGAAGGATTATACGAAGATGATTCTCATGAGCCTCTGCACTCTTTGAATATATAAAGATATCATCGATAAAGACTACCACAAATTCATCCAGATGAGGCTTAAAGACACGATTCATTAGATCCATAAATGCTGCTGGTGCATTAGTAACTCCAAAGGGCATAACCAGAAATTCATAATGACCGTACCGGGTTCGAAAAGCTGTCTTCTCCACATCATCAACTTTGACCTTCAATTGATGGTATCCAGACCGTAGATCAATTTTTGAAAAGACTTGTGCCCCTTGTAACTGGTCTAATAAATCGTCGATCCGTGGTAAGGGGTACTTGTTCTTGATTGTTACCTTGTTGAGTTCCCTATAATCAATACATAGCCGGAGTGTTCCGTCCTTCTTTTTCACAAACAAAACTGGCGCACCCCAAGGAGATACACTCGGATGGATGAATCCCTTATCAAGCAAATCCTGTAACTGAAGCTTTAATTCTTTCATTTCAGCTGGTGACATTCTATACGGGGTTTTAGAAATGGGCTGAGTCCCCGGCGCCACTTCAATTGTAAACTCAATTTCGCGGTCTATCAACTGCCCTGGTAATTCTTCTGGAAAAACATCCGGAAATTCTTGGACAACTGGAATCACGTCAATATCCCCATTCATCACTTGCCCCTCCAAAACATTGCATAAATACCCCTGACACCCTTTTTGAATTAATTTACAAGCCTTTGTTGCAGAAATCAAATAAGGTGGAGAAGTCACTTCCTGTCCCTGAAAAATAGCTTCTGGTTGTCCCGGAGGGTGGAAATTGATTTGCTTGTTTAGACAATCTATAGTTGCGCCATATTCACTCAACCAGTCCATGCCCAAAATAATGTCAAAATAGGTCAAGTCAAGAGGTAACAGATTGGCATATACCCGGATATCCTCAAGTTGGAGTTCACAAGAAAAATATACAGAAGCACAAATCATAGAGTCTTCCAAATGTGAAGACACACATAACATATATGACAAATGTTCCTCGGATTTATCTAAATGTTGCGCAAATAATTTTGACACAAAAGAATGGGTAGAGCCAGAATCAAACAATACATGAGCAGAATAACCGTGAACCATAAATGTACCTGATACCATGGTCGCAGCATTCTGCACATCCCCCGGAACCAATGCAAATACCCTGCCTTGCCTCGCAGTGTCTTTGTTGTTAGCAGGTTTTGCAACCGACTTAGTGTTGGCAGTTGGTGCAGACCCCACTAAACTTGTAGCAGCTTTGTTGTTATTTTGTCAATTTCCTTGAGGACAATCCCTTATTAGATGACCCGTTTTGCCACATCGGAAACATGCTCCAGACAGTCGGTGACAAACCCCACGGTGCCTCCTTCCACATTCTGAACACAAAGGGGCTGAATCTTGAGTAGAAGTGGTTGTGCTGGAGGTCCTTGAATTTTTCTTCTTATTTGGCGGAGTAGTTGTGCCCTTTGACCATTGAGTATTTTGCCTCTTCCCTTTCCATTCAGAAATTCGTTTCTGAGTAGCGAGGTTTCCTTCTGCTATGACAGCCCTCTCCAACACATCTACATAAGTGGGTAACTTCAACATGTTGACCTTGTCCAGTATAGCGCTCTGTAATCCCCCTTCAAATTTACGCGCCTTCTTGTAATCTATGTCCACCATATGAGGTGCAAACCGTGCTAGTTCTGCAAATTGAGCTTCATATTCGGCAACAGTCTTGTTCCCTTGTCGAAGAGTCTCAAATTCGGTCACCTTCTTATCTCGTATACTTTGGGGAAAGTACTTATCATAAAATAACTCCAAGAATCTGTCCCATGCTAATCCCGGATATGTAGTTCTCGTAAGCATCCACCATCTTCGTGCTTCGTTCTCAAGAGTGAAAGCAGCCAGTTGCACTTTTTGGGCTTCGGTGCAAGGAAAAACTTTGAATAACTTTTCTATTCCCAACACCTATGCCTCAGCTTTCATTGGTTCTATCCCTCCTTTGAATGACGGTAGTTTCATCTTTTTAAACTCCTTGGTATGGGTAATGGTTCGGTCTTCAGCATGGACATCTTGTACTACGGGTGGAGGTACCGGTGGTGGTGGCGGTTGTGGCTGTTGTTGTTGTTGCCGTAGGGTTTCCGCCATTTCCATAATCATTCTTTCCATCCTTTCCAACCTCGCGGACGTGGCATCTTCCGGGTCTTCTGCTCTTGGTCTCACCATAATCTACACAACAATCAATTAGATACCATAGACATAGGTCAAAATTGTTAGCATTAGCAGAGTACGCTTAACGTTGCCATCAATCTTTCATATACCTCTAGGATGTCATGCATAATACTTAAATCTTTTCTAGACACCCTAAAGCTCAATGGATCCGTGTGTGAGATAGCAACTCGTGCTCTGATACCACTTGTCACACCCCCAAACCTGCCCCTAAAAGTTTGGGCATGACCTATGCAGAAATGGGCATTTAACTTGATATACATAACATATGGGGCCTGAACGGAAGCATTGAAGATTATAAAATAACATAAAATCATATCCATTGGGCTATCACTACTATGCCAGGATCGCAAACATCATAACAGGAAAATAGAATACAGAAACATGCATCGGAGTATCGGTTATATACATATATATATATATACAGGTCCAGCCTCGAGATTGGGCATATAACAAAACATTATCAACATCTCAACCTTAAACAGGCAATTCGAATACAAGCCAAAACTTGACAAAAGTTCACAAAAAAAAATGGGACGGCTCCACCTAAGTGCCTGGACACACTGAGGTTGACAAAAGATAGATGGGCCTCAGGAGTTAAGATTGGTTCTCGAGTTGATTACCTACAGAAACAGACAAGGTGCGGAGTAAGCGAAGCTCAGTAAATAATAGTACTTATACAGTTTCATGCGCAATTTAAATCATAATACATAACCATGCGTATGTAACTACAGAGTTCATAAGGTTAGTCCAATGTTGTGTTACTTTCAGAACGGCCTTAGGCCCGGATATAACAGAACGGCCATCGGCCCAGAAATAATAGAACGGCCATTGGCCCAGAAATAATAGAACGGCCATTGGCCCAAAAATA
The DNA here is from genome assembly GCA_030407325.1 of Camellia japonica. Classification (NCBI taxonomy): domain Eukaryota; kingdom Viridiplantae; phylum Streptophyta; class Magnoliopsida; order Ericales; family Theaceae; genus Camellia; species Camellia japonica. The sequence continues at coordinate 66,600,725 of JAPPVO010000002.1, forward strand.
ACAAAATGGCCATTGGCCCAGAAATAACAAAACGACCATTGGCCCAGAAAGATCCATCTATACACAAATTCTTTCAATGTTTACATTCACATCAATTCCCAACCAATATACATATAATGTAGTAACTTACGGAAAACAGAACGTTAACAGCGATAAGCGTTAACGGTAAATGAATGTATATCCATTGCACTATTACTCACAGTGTTGTGGCGGAACACTACTTCCTCCCGGAGTGTGCCCTACACACATAGAACTCACAATTTAGTTCAAATTCTTCTTAAATTCACATTTCAGTCGTTAATCTCCAGTAATTAAGAAGCACTTTAAAAAGTTCAAATATTAATTTCAACCATCCCAGAGGGTCAAACAGGTCAAATGGAGCAATCCATGTTTTTCAACTTGGGCCGCACGTGCGGCTGTGAGCCCCGCACGTGCGGCAGTGATGCCCCGCACGTACTTTTTAGACAGTGTTCAACGCCCAAAATTGCACCATTTCCCGCACGTACGGTAGTGACTCCCGCACGTGTGGCGATTCTGCAAAATTCTGTCCGAAATTCATACAAAATCCAATTTTTTGGTGGCATCAACAAGGTCCAAAATAGATCCTTTAATTCCTAAAACATGGTTCAAACATCATGTAATTTAGGAGGTACGACACATGATGATCTAAATATAAACTAGATTTATATTCCATAGCCAAAACATAATTCATGTACAAAGGTCTTACAAACACATATCAAATCAATTCTTTAGTTCCTTGTATTTCATGAGCATAACATAAGCATGTAGAATCTCTACAATATTGCCCCCACATACAATAAGACCATCCAAGTCCATAATTGAGTATGATCATGTACAGATAAGGAATAGGATGAACTTTAACTCCAAATCAATCTAACAACAACACATCTTCTCAATTTAATCAGTACACATCCCATATCAAAGAAAATTCTACTCATACTCAAGAAATTCCTAGCCAAGACAAGAGAGGAGGTAATTAAGGTACAACCTATATAAAATTTACATACCTTGAGTTTTAAGTCTCTCAAATTCTCAACCTCCTTTGCTAATCTTCTTCACCCTACCTCTCAAACCCCTCTCTAACCTAATCCTTTCTCTCAGGAGATATTTGAAATGAAGCTTCTTAGTCCAAGTGTTTAAGGAGCATGGTACATAGATATATCTAAAATGTGAATAGGACAAAAATCAATCATTTAATCATCCCAAATTGAAATTTCATCGAAATGCTTATTATTACCTACAAATTAAGCTAATCTCAAATATAAAATCAATTTTGGATTATCAAGCCTCTAAGGCTCTCAATTTCTGATTCGCACAATGTAATTGTGACAGATACTTCCTTATTAAATAGATATGAACCAATATTCATACGTCTTACTTAATTAAACCTCATTTCACACGACATTTCCCAGTAAGCAATTAAGTGCACAGAATAAAGGACCGAAAATATACCAGAAACAGATATGAGGGTCGGGTTATTACATTAATTAGAGTATATCTCCCCAAAACAAATATTAGGACAAAAGGGCTCCAAATCTTTTGTCTCTTCGATCTCAAATAATTTTTTTGGTCCAATTTCATGAAGCCAAGTGGTGCTCTTCCACCAAATTCCCTACCAAATAGCTCATAAGTAGACCTAAGAGGAATTCCAGATTCTAAAGCCAAATCTACTTGAATTGCTTGGGTGGTAGATATATAATTTTTTTTGGGATGACAACATATGAATGCACTCTTGAGGCACAAGGTCATGATTATGATGTTCAACAAAATCACAAGCAATATATTTTTCTGAAATTCTATCTAACTTGATACTAAATTGGGCACCACAACCACATCTTACCTCTTGTCTCGGATTTTTGACTAGTGGATCTCGCTTGTCAATACCCCCACTTCTCTTTTTGTAACATACAACTGTCCGTGAAGTTATATAGCGACCCCGGTCTTTTCCCTTTAGATTATTGTATCCGGACTTAGGTTCTGTGGATCCTGTCATTATATATTGGTTGTTGTTGTCCTTTAATCTCTTTGTATTTGAGTTATAGGATGTGTTGGGCGGGTCTGTTACAGGTCGGTTGAGTTTAGATGTCAAAACTAGTTGCCCAGATTTTGACCTGTCCGCTCGAGCGGGGAGTTTGACGCTCGGGCAGGGATCCTTTTGTTGCTTGTCCGCTCGAGCGGGATTATCACCCATCCAGTATTTCCTGTGCAGTGTTAGACGCTCGAGCGTGGGATTGGATGCTCGAGCGGAAATGTGTGAGTGCCGCTCGAGCGGGGACCTGGTTCTGCAAAAGTACTGGGAGTGCGTATTCGACGCTCGAGCGGGAGTTTGGACGCTCGAGCGAGAGTCTGTGAGTGACACTCGAGCGGGGGTTTCCACGCTCGAGCGGGGAGTCGACTACATCAGTTTGAGATTTTACTTTTTGGATCACTTTTTGACCTACTTTTTCTCTCTTAACTTTTAAAAACCGCCCATTGAGAGTTTCTCTCTCTACTCTTACCTTCTCTCTAAGATTTGATCTATTCCCAGTGGTCTTCTACCCTAGTTCCCTTGGAAGAAAGGTAGAGCTTCGCGAGGGCTCTCTTTTAATCTGAAAAAGAGAGGATTTGGAGCACTTTGGATTTTGGGTTATCATCTCCATCTTCTCCATTCGGGTTATTTTCTTCGAAGTAGGGATTTCCTACTCCATCTTATAGGTTTTGTTCTAAGTTTTGGTATTTGATATGTTGGGGGTATTTTGGAAATTTTGGGAAAAACCCTAGTTATTTTAATAAATTAATTTGTATAATTAATTTAAGGTGAATTGAGGAATTTATTGATTTAATGGTGTAGTTGGATAGTTTAAATCACTCGCCTATTGAATTGTTGATATATTTATTTCCAGTCTAGAAATAACTGTTTGGGCTATCGGTGGAGGATAGTCGCGATTGTTGTAGACATTGCATGTGGACTAGGGTTAACTGAAACTAATCACATTGGTTAAGTCAGTAAATTTTGACTATTGGATTAATACAGAAAATACGTGTATTGATTGAGCATTGCATTTGCATATTGTGTGAGAGGAGATAAGGGATGTACTCCACGGTTTAGGGGAAGATAGGGGATGGACCTCTAAACCGGATTTTGTTTGGGAGGAGATAGGGGATGGACTCCATTAGCATCACTATTATGTGTGCTTATTGATATTGAAGTGTTTTTACATGTTATTGATACAGCACTAAAATGTGTATCAAACGGGAAGTATGAAGTGTTTTGATATGAGCCTGAGTCTCATTTGTTTTGTTGATATTGGAAGTAATGTGAATATGATATATAGTTCACTGTTGTAAGTTTGGCCAGGTTCTGAGCCATATTGATAATAATGGAAAGTGAAACGTGTCATAGACATTAGTGTCATGAGATTGTATAATGATATAATTGATTATCTTGGTTAACCATCTATTGAATGCTATTGCTTTATTCAATGCTTATATTTGGTTTAGTATATTTCTACTGGGCTGTGGCTCACCCTATATGGGAACATCATTTTCAGGTTCAGGTGATAAGCTACCTCCAAGGACTTAGCTTGGAAGGATTTGACTTTTGGATTTTGAAGACTATCTTCAGTTAGTTGTTTTTATTTGATAGTACATGTAAACATTCAAGCCTAGGGCTTTACTTGTATTTGAGTTAGAACTCATATTTTTGTGTCCAAGTGTTGGCTTGGAAAGATGTAAGCCCGTAGGGCATTTAATTTGATGTTACATGTAATGCTTTTATTTAGTAATACTCTGATGAATGAGATAATGAATTGTTTTCTTTAAATATTGCATGTCAATGATAAATATATAATGGGTTTATTTTGAGGACGTTACAAGTTATTTCCTTAGTATGTTTGTTCTTGTTTGCATAGGTTTTCCTAATACTGAAACCCACCTTTCCTCCATAGGTATTGTAAAAGTCATACGCAGCTTGTTCATAGTCAAATGACATCCCCAATTTTTGGCTTCCAACCACAATTGGCCAACTCATCAACAACATTATTTTTTTCCATTACTTGCAATTCAGTATCATACAAATATTAAAAAAGAAAAAGAAAAACATAAACAAAAATTCTAATATGTTTTATTTATTTATTTATTTATTTTATGCCAATTCCAGAAACACAGGTCAAACCAAATCTAGGCCAATCATCTGATGTTGGGTCAATGGAGGGAATTTAGCATCTTAAATTTGTTACACAAATTAACAAATGTTGCAAAAACACATTGACTCTAGTGACCCAAATTATGCAAACAAATAAGTTCTTCAATCCAAAGCATATAAAAAAGTAGAGAGAAATCTGAAACAAGGTTGGCATCTCATTTAATCTCAAATCAAAACAAGACTAAGAGTATTAAAGCAACTGAAGAGTTCTCCAGACCACTATATCAAAATCATCAACATTTAGAAATTTATAAAACAACAACAAATGAGAACCATCATGAAAGAGTGAAGCCTTTATTTTCTGCTAAATCAACAAAAATATTGCAAAAACACATTCACTCCAGTGATCCAAATTATGCAAACAAATAAGTTGTCCAATCCCAAGCATACAAAAATGCAAAGAGAAATCTGAAACAAGTTTGACATCTGATTTCATCTAAAATCAAAACAAGACTAAGAGTATGAAAGCAACCCATTTCATTAAACCCATTTATCACACCCATTTCTCATCAAACCCATTTATCATCAACAAATCTATATTTTCTTTCATTTATCTAATAGAAAATTGAAGAACCAAATCGAACAAAAATCTAAATCATATATATATATAAAAAACAACAACATATCTAACAGAAAATCGAACTCATTTCATTTATATTTTCTTCCATTTCATCAAACCCATTTCAAAAATCAACAACAAATCTAACCCAAGAATCATATATATATATATATATATGCAACAGCAACAAATGACAATGATGATGCTTGCCGTTGTCGCATTGCTGCCAGACTCTTCGTTGCCTGCCATCCTTTGCGTTTCTCCTTCGCCGTTGTGTCACTCCGCCACCTCTTTCGTCTCACAATTCGTTTCTCTCTCCATTCGTGTTTGTCTCTCTATCTCTCTCTCAGTTCGTCACTACAAAAAATTAAGGTTTTAGAGACCAAAATTTAGGGACAAAATTATTTTTTAGGGACCAAATATTTTTGTTGCAAAAAGTGTAATTATTATATTTTTAGTAATGAAAGTTAGACATTAATGATGAATTATTATCTTTTTGAGACCAAATTTTTTGTCTCAAAAAATAAACCATTTTGAGACCAAATTATTTTGTTCCTAAAAGTCTATTTATTAGTGACATTTTCAAAATTTTGTCGTTAAAAGCCTTGTTTTTGACTTTTCGGGACGACCTTTTAGCAACTATCATCATGACGAATTGGTCCCTAAATGTCTTTTGCAACAAAATTTTCACTTTTAGAGACCAAAACATTTGGTCTCTAGAACTCTTATATGTTGTAATGCGTCACTCCGTTTCTCAGTCGTGTTGCGTCACGTCTCTATCTCTCTGTTAGGGTTGAATGAAACAGATGATACAGAAGAGAAAATAGGGGGAAACGAGAATTTTGAATTTAAAAAAAAAAATACTAAGCAAACGACGTCTTTTTGGCAAGCATCGCAAGAACCACTGCAAGAAACTATGGCAGAGAATCTAGACTCCACCCAATCCTTCCCCGCCACCTGCGAGCTATTATAGCCATCTCCGTAGTTGCTTCCATCCCCTCAAAATTATTATTATTTTTATTTATTCTTCATGCAGTCACGTTAATCTCAATTGCTCTCATTTTCAACATCTTCACTTTGTACACCCACTTGTGTCTTCACCCTCTCCAAATCAACCTAGCCCCTCCTTCCCTCACCACTCCTGCCCTAACATCCCTCTCGCCTTTAACCTTTATCTCTCTTTATTATGCGTATAATATATATATATATATGTAAGTATACTTACGCTATGTTTGATTAAGAGATTTGGGAAGAGATTTGAAAAAAGAAAGAGAAAAAGGATGTGAAACTATGTGAAATGTAGGTATATTTTATTTACAATTCACCTACCTTTTCCCTTTTCGTTCCCAAATCATTTTCTAAATCCCACAGCGTTAGAGTTTTAAAGTAGACCATCATAGTGCAAAGGGGGCTGAGGGTGGCGAGGAAGGAAGGACAAGTAGTGGTTGATGATATTTTAATATTAATATAGTTTTTTTAGGACGCACACCTCGACTAATCTCGGGACCTTGAGCCGATTGACAATATTAATATAGTTTTTGATAGGAAATAATTTTAAATTTGATTTATGAATACAATGCATTAACCGTTTAGTATTGAAAGAAATTTTATGTAATATGTTACACATCGTAAAATTGGGTATATATATTAAAATTTTGTTAATATGTGTCCTTAGAATGTATGTTAAAATATTTAAAATAATTGTATATATAGTACAATTTTTATCTTTCTATTACCCATCTTTAATTTTATTTATTTATTTATTTATGATCAGTACCCATCTTTAATCTTTGAGCACTATTATAAACCATGAAAATATTTTTCCTTAACTCTTCACTTCTTCTGCAATTTCTCATGTGACAAAATAAGTCTCATTATTTTTAAACATAGCGGATTTTATACATACACATAAATTTAATTGAATAAACACACTTAAAAGAAGACAAAAAAAAGGGGTGAAATAAGTTTAGTGACAAGTAACATTTATCTTAAACTTTTTAACTATTTCATCAATTTTAATTTTTAAGAGCATCTCCAACCTTTACTCATATTTTTCATCAAATTTAAATTTGATGAAACAGACTCACATTTTCTCATGCAATGTTGGCATCAAACTCATATCAAATGAGGGAAAAACTAAAAATTTCATCAAATGAATTGAGCCTTTTATCTTTCATTAAATTTAAATTGTTACCATTGGGCTAGACATTATCTTAGATGTCCACCCAAGAGCAACTTTGACAGCTTTTTTTTCATGTCTGGATGACCTCTAGAACATCCGCCCAGACATCCTCTCGGACAACTGGGGATGTGAAAAAATCTGATGAAAATTCTAATTTACACTATGTTTGGATTGAGTGATTTGGAGAGAAAACAAAAGAAATAGAGAGAAATGTATTTCTCTTCCTTGTTTGGTTATCTTAAGTGGGGAGAAATAGAGAGAAATGAAGAGAAACTCATTTCTCTTACAACCCTTATTTTCAATCTTCCCAAAAGTGGAGAGATTGGGAGAGAAAAGAAACCCACAAATGTTTATATTTTCATAATACCAATTTTACCCCTGTAAAATAAAAGAAATAAAATAGTTGACACTCATGTCCTCAAGGCTTTTCATATCCAGTACAAATTTTTGACTGTCCATTTCTCCACCTCTCTCCCCAGTGCTCCAGCTCTCTCCACACTTTCTTCTTCTTCTTGTGCAGGTAATCATCTTCTGAAATTACAGTGGATTGCCCATCTATTGTTATGTATTATATATATATATATTCTCTACGCTTTCTATTGTTATATATTATATATTCTGTTATAATATATATTATGTTTATATATTCTGAAATTACAGTTTCATCTCTGGAACAATTTTATATTACATTAGTTTGTTATCCATTTGAATAGAGATGGCAATAGGATAGATTTGTACTGCATTGCCCTGTTTCAGATCATATAATAGGCAAGATATTTTTATTTAAGAATGATGAGAATTTTACTAAAAATTATATTATATTATAAATAATGATTTATGATTAATAAGATTTAAAAGATATAATATGAGAAATAAATGAGTAAAAATAAATGTTAAGTGTAAAATTTTAACGTTTTAATTTTATTATATTAAAATATTAAATTATATATATTTTACATATAAATAAATATATTTAATAAATATAATTAGAATGAGAAGGGAGGAATAAATTGCCATGGCTTAAATGCTCACTTTCTTTGCTAATTAAATAATAGTGTTGTTCTCTACATTGTGATGGGGCACCCTGCACCCATGTCAATTGCTTAATAAGACATAGTTTGTGAATAGTATGAATGCTCTTTTTTTTTTTTTTTTTTTAGCCCCCCAAGTATTAAGATTATAAAATTATGCATGCCCATCAACTTGTAGTGCAATAAAACTTTCAAAGCATGCCACTTTTAATTTACAATTTAAAATTCTTGATTTGGCCATTGTATGATTATATGATTGATTTATAACACATTAGGAAAGACATTTTAAATATTTTAATTATTTTCCTTTATTCATTTGAAATCAATGTTGAAATGGAAAAAAATATGGATCAACAAGATGTATACAAAGAGCTAAGAAAAAATTTATTGCTTTTAGTCAAAATGTATACTAATTTATTTTAATAAAAAATATAGGATAAATGGATCAGCAAGACAAAGAGCTAAGAAAGGACTTGATTATGTGGGATAGAAGGCGAAAGTTAGCTGTTGTTCAAGTTGTTTGCCATGTGGTATATTGGTATATGCAGAGAAAATATCACCTTAGGAAGTACGTGGACCATCCTATTAATTACTTGGAGAGAGAAAAAGTGAGGATTGAGCTAATGACAAAACTTAAATGTATTAAGTATTGTCGTAATATCACCCGTATGGGGCTGCAGGCATTTCAAGATTTGTGTCATATACTTGAAAGAGATAGTGGTCTGAAACCAACAAAACGTGCAACAATTGAGGAACAAGTTGCAAAGTGTCTTTACATTTTGTCACATAGCGTGAAGAATAGAAATGTTTCGTTTTTCTTTCGTCGCTCCGGTGAGACTGTAAGTCGGCATTTTCATAGTTTTTTTGAGAGCTCTTATATCATTAGAAGATCGATTTCTTTGCCAACCTAATGGATCCGAAGTCCCTCCAGAAATACTCAATAATAATAGGTTCCATCCATATTTTAAGGTAAAAATTTGATATTACATTTCGCTTTAAATTTTTAGTTTTATTTATATATAAAATCGTCACATGATACATTTATGTTAGGATTGTATTGGAGCACTTGATGGAATACATGTTTGTGTTAAAGTATCTAGCAAGGATGCGCCGAGATATCGTGGTAGAAAAGGTTATCCTACACAAAATGTATTGGCTACATGTTCATTTGACTTAAAATTCACTTATATCTTACCTGGATAGGAGGGGACTGCATCTGACTCAAGGATCATAAAAAATGCACTCACTAGAGAAGATAAACTGAAAATACCCAACAGTAATTCATGCTTAGAGAATATGAAACTTTTGTTAAATTATATAGATTTGGGGTTTAACATAGTGATGTGTTTTGTTTTAAATAGGCAAATTTTATCTTGTTGATGCGGGGTATATGTTAAGGAGTTCCCTTATCCCTCCTTACAGAGGTGTGCGTTATCACTTGAAAGAGTATTCCAACCATCCACCGGAAAATGCTCGAGAGTTGTTTAACCACCGACATGCTTCTTTACGCAATGCCATTGAGAGAGCTTTTGGTGTGCTAAAGAAACGATTTCCCATCATAGCAAGCACAGCTGAGCCTACTTACTCGGTTAACACACAATCAAATATCGTAATAGCATGTTGCATCTTACATAACTTTTTAATGGGTGTTGATCCAGATGAAAACATTATTGCTGAAGTAGACAAAGAGCTTAAAAATCAATGCCAAACTCAACAAACGACTCGTGCACCAAGGGATACTGACGAGGATGCAAAATAGGGGGAACTCATTAGAAATGTGATAGCAGCTACAATGTGGTCTGATTATGTTGCTAATCAAGAGTGATATTTTAGCTTTTACATGTTTGGTAGCCATCTTGATTTTATGTGATAAGTACTTGAACATCGGATCAGATGTATCCATAACTTTGCTATTGTGATGACATTATTGTGGTTTATGATATTACTTTGAATTTGTTTTGTTATAGATTCGGATGTATCCATAACTTTGCTATTATGATGACATTATTGTGGTTTATGATGTTACTTTGAATTTATTTTGTTGTAGATTTGGATGTATCCATAGCTTTGCTATTGTGATGACATTATTGTAGTTTATGATGTTACTTTGAATTTATTTTGATGTAGATTTTATAAATGAGTAAAAAAACACAGAAGTCTGAAGATTCTAAGAGAGAAAAACTTTCATGGACAAATCAAATGGATGATGCATTGATTGATGCATTGTATCACCAACATGTTGAAGGAAATAGGTCAATGGAACTTTCACTACTTCAGCATATGATAAAATAGTAAAGGAATTACGTGAGATATACAACTTGGACTTAGATAAGGCCAAAGTCAAGAATAGGCTGAAAACTATCAAAGAGCATTTTGCTGAGTGCTATGATTTATTCAAACATACTAGTGGTTTTGCTTGGAGCCCAGTTACAAGGATGTTCACTGCTGAACCTGAAGTTTGGGAGGCATTGATTGAGGTACTTCAATTAATTTTAGTTTATGTTGATTTTTTAAAAAAAGAATAGAAAAACATAACTTATATTTAATTGTAACTTTTCTATTTTTATTTTTATTTTTTTTTGGTAAAAGGTGAAACCACATGCTGAGAAATGGAAATGTACACCCATTGGCAACTATGAAAAGCTCACTGAGATCTATGGAAAGGATAGGGCAACTGGTGTAGGTGCTGAAATTGCTAAGGAAAAAGTACGACGATGGGCCAACTCATCAAATAATGATCATGTAGATAGAATTGAAGTCATTGATGAACTGGTGCACCAAAATGAAGCAAACTTGGAAAGTTTTGTTGTGGATGAAGATGATGTTGTGTTGTCTCCTAAAAGTGGAACATCTTCGAAGGCAAATAAAAGAAAGCTCTCAAATGATGGTGAGAAGGCCGTTGACATACTGAAGACAGCATTGCAGGATATCGCATCAGCTATAAGAGAGGGAAATGCTTCTATGGAGAAATCCCAAGGATGTTTTCCAAGAGGAGAGTTACATAAAGCATTAGAGGAAATTGGAATTGCGCCACACTTGTTTACTGAGGCATACCTTTTTCTTACCAAGAAATCTGAGAGGATGATGCAATTCTTTGGTTGCCCAGTAGAGTATCGCAAGGAAACTTTAGAGAGCATGATGTATGACCCTGAGAATCGTTGGTAACTCTTCTATACTTTATTTGAAGGGAACATTAGAGATGTCTATCGTATTTTATACTTGACTCCATTTAGGATGTGGTGTCTTTTGTGGATGACTTTGAACTTATTTTGGATTTTTTGTGGATGATTTTAACTCTTTTTGGATCTTTTGTGGATGATAGCGTTGGTAACTCTTCTATAGATGGTGTTAGGTCCCTTTTGTTGTCAAAACCGGTGACAAAACTTTGTGGCTGATCAAAATATAGTTTTTGTATTTTTGTACTTCCCGCTCGAGCGGGGCCATGTGCGCTCGAGCGGAGTTTGGAGACTCTCAGTATATTGACATGACTGCAGAAGTACTGAAGGGAGTGAATTCACGCTCGAGCGGAATGATCAGCGCTCGAGCGCAGCTCAGCTTTATCACGCGGATCTTTTGTTCAGGACGCTCGAGCGGAGAGTGAAGCGCTCGAGCGGAGATCGCGGGTTTCAGAATCCAGGTTGGCTTCAAGTGTTTGATTTCGTCCAGATCTGGGACTCTTTTGGTTCTCTATAAGTAGATGGGTTTCCTCTCAAACCTAACTAACTTTTCTAGATCTGATTCAAGAATTCTAGAGTTTTATTTGAAGTGTTCTTCTGAGAGTTTGATGAGTTTTCTTTGATGTTCTTGAGAGAGTTCTAAACTCATGGTTTGAGATTCATACATCAGAGAGTTTGATACTACATAAACAAGAGTGTTCTCTTCGGTGAGATCCGAAGATCATCACGTAAAGTTTCAAAAGGCGTTTGATTCTTTACGTCGTCGTTAATTCGACAAGTGAAGTTGTGGTGTGGAATCAACTTCAGAATCAGTTCCGTGACGAAGGCGTGGTGAAAGAGTTACAGAAGATTCAGAGACAAATTGACTGAGTTGGGTAATTTGTATGGTTTCTTTGTAACCTTGTAGTCCTTCTGTAGTGGATTGATTAGTGGCGGTTCGCCCGTGGTTTTTGATTACAATTGAAGGTTCTTCAATTGTGGTTTTTCCACGTAAAAAATCATTTGTGTTGATTTATTATTTATTCCTAAAAACAAACAAACTAAAATCACTCTCGTAAGTGCTTGATGATTTTAGATTGAGTGTTTTGGAATTTTGAGTTTTGGAATATTTTAATCTTTATCTAATCACGAATCACATAGGATTTTCAATTGGTATCAGAGCGGGTCACTCTTTGTTTTCTCAAAAAACTTTTGTTTTTATCAAAACTATAGGAGTGTGATTTTGTGTGACTAGTCTTATGGATTCTATTCGTGAAGGTAACTCAACTCATAGACCCCCTTTACTTGACGGTACAAACTATTCTTATTGGAAAGCTCGGATGAGAGCATTTTTAAAATCCATCGATGAGAAAGTTTGGCACTGCGTAGTCTTTGGGTGGAGTGAACCTATTGTTCACCATTGATGGCATTGATATTCCTAAACCCCTTGATAAATGGGACACAACTGACTATCAGAACTCGAGTTGGAACAGCAAGGCTCTCAACTCCCTCTTTTGCTCTGTCACACCTGAAGAATTCCGTCGAATTTGCACGTGTGAAATAGCAAAAGAGGCGTGGGATATCCTTGAAACAATTCACGAAGGTACTACCTCTGTCAAAAGGTCAAAACTTCAACGTCTCACCTCCGCCTTTGAAACCCTTTTTATGCGGGACGATGAGACGTTTGATGATTTCTATGCAAAACTCAGTGATATCGTGAATTCCTGTTTCACTCTCGGTGAAAAAATCCCGGAAGCTAAAATTGTTGGGAAAATTTTGAGGTCCCTTCCCGAGAGGTTCCAATCAAAGGTGACAGCCATTGAGGAGGCTCAAAATGTTGATACCCTCAAGCTCGATCAATTGGTTGGAAATTTGCAGACTTATGAAGCCCACCAAATTTCCAAGAAAAAGCAAAAAGAAAGTATGGCTTTCACTAGTACTCATGAGACTGCAAAACCTCCGGAGACTGAATTTGATTTAGAGTCTGAGATGACGGCTATGCTTACAAAACAGTTTAAAATTTTTTGAAAAAGAAGCCTAATTTCAGAGCCCCTATTTCAAAAGAGAAGAGTAATGACAAACCCAAAACTTTCCACCAAAATTAGCTCAAACTACTGAAAAGAAGGTTGTTAGGGGGCCAGGGGTCAAGTGCTTTGAATGTCAAGGGTTTGGCCATATATCCCTTGAATGCCCTACGAAAAAGAATCGGAAGAAAGTCTACACCGTAACTTGGGATGATGAAAGCGGGTCGGAGCAAGAACCCGAAGAACCTGAATCTGGTGAAGATGGGGATAGTGCTTTCATGGCATTTTGGGCCACGGTTTCTCAACCTCTTCCAAAGCCTTCGGAATCAGCCCGTGGTCAGAACTTGCATCATGCTCCCACCTTTGATGGGACCAACTACCTGTATTGGAAAATCAGAATGAGGGCTTTTCTGAGAGCCTTTGAACCAGAAGGTTGGCAAACCATTGAAGAAGATACAGAAAGTGCAGATAATCCGGGCAATCAGAGAGCCCTAATCATTATTCGTGGAGCAATTTCTAATGAAGAACAGCAACGGGTCGTTCACTGCACAAAGGCTAAAGATGCATGGGAAATTCTGAGCCAATTCCATGAAAGAGGAGATTCACCTCCACCTCCATCCAACAACTTGTCTGCCTTGGTTGCTAGATTGGATGAGGATAAGGAGATTGAGAAGCAAAGAGAGGATGATGAAACATCTGAAGACATTGATGAGATCAATGGCGATGAACTACAACAAGCTTACGAGAAGCTGTACGAGGAATCTCTGAATTTGTCTAAAACCAACGACAAACTCTCTCTCAAGCTCAAAACATGCGAGAGTGAGAATGTCCGGCTCAAAGGAGAACTCTTGACAGCAAAGCAGAATGTCATCAAGATCTCAAGTGACAGGCAAGACTTATGTGGAAAACTTCTATCCTGTGAAACTGAAAGGAATGAACTTCTGAGGGTGTATTCCACATATGAAGAAAAGCTTGAAAGTCTTGAGCTGTCACAAGCTGCATTGGAAGAGAAAGTCAGTCAGAAAGATGAAGAACTCCGTATTGCTAGAGCAACAATTGCCATGTGGAACAAAGGTTCCAGATCTCTAGAAGACATACTCGGATCTCAACAAATGGGTTCTGACAAAAGAGGGCTAGGCTATGGTGCGACAGCTCACAAAGGACAAGCCTCTACCTCACATAACTTGAAGAATCAAGCAAAGGGAAAATTGAAGGTAGATCAAGATGACTCTTTTCTTCATCAAGCAAAAGCAGGCAAAACCAACAAAAGGGAGGTAAAACCTGTTTTTATCTGTCATCACTGTGGTAGGTATGGCCACATTCGTCCTTATTGCTTTGAACTGTTTGGTAAGGTGTCTCAAAAAGGCAGAAATTCTAATACTTTTTGGGTTAGGAGACAACCTTACATGTCTAGGCGGAACACCAAGACTAAAAAGATTTGGGTTAGAAAAGATGATTTGACTTGTTTTGTTGCTCACACTGCTCTAAAAGCACGTGACTCACACATGTGGTATCTTGATAGTGGGTGCTCTCGTCATATGTCCGGTAACAAATCTTACTTCACCTCCCTTGAAAAATATGAAGGAGGAATTGTTACCTTTGGAGATGGCGGCACTTCTAGAGTCATTGGTAAGGGCTCTATAAGTGTTGCTGGTCTTCCCAAGCTAGATAATGCCTTACTTGTTGATGGCCTTAAAGCTAATCTTTTGAGCATTAGTCAAATGTGTGATTCCCATCATGAAGTATTGTTTTCAAAAGATAAATGTGAAATTTTGGATAAAAAGGGAAATACTGTTTTACATGGGGTTCGCACATCTGATAACTGCTATGGGATTCTTACTACTAATGATCTCACTTGTCATTCTGCCATCATTAGTAACATTGATCTGTGGCATCAAAGATTAGGTCACATGAATTTCAGAGACCTAACTAAGATAGCCAACAAAGAACTTGTGAGAGGAGTACCTAAACTAGGTAAGAATTTGAGCCATGTGTGTGGACCATGTCAGCTTGGCAAGCAAACCCGTGCCCCTCATAAAAAGGTGAACAGCTTTACAACCAAACGTCCTCTTGAATTGGTTCACATGGATTTAATGGGCCCTACTCGCACTGAAAGCATTGGAGGTAAAAGATACATTTTTTTAACTGTTGATGATTTTACTCGATTCTCATGGGTAAATTTTTTAAGGGAAAAATCTGATACGTTTAATGCTTTCCAGGCTTTAGTCCTTAAAATCCAAAATGAACAGGGTGTTTCTATTGGGCGTATCATAAGAATCCGAACTGATCATGGTCGTGAATTTGAAAATAGTTCATTTTCGGATTTTTGTGATATGCATGGTATTAAGCATGAGTTTTCTGCACCTATTACTCCACAACAAAATGGAGTGGTTGAGAGGAAGAACAGAGTTGTTCAAGAAATGGCTAGGGTCATGCTCCTTAGTAAGAGTCTTCCTCCTAAGTTTTGGGCCGAAGCCCTAAATACTGCTGTTTATGTCATAAATCGTGTGTATTTAAGGCCCGGCACTTTACAAACTCCTTATGAATTGTGGAAGGGTTTGAAACCTAATGTAAAATACTTCAAAACTTTGGGAGTAAGTGTTACATCTTCAAAGATAGAGAGCCCTTGGGCAAATTTGACTCCCGAAGTGATGAAGGTATTTTTCTAGGGTATTCAACCAACAGTAGGGCTTTTCGAGTCTATAACCTGCGAACTTCATCATTAATGGAATCTATCAATGTGGTTATAGATGACACAGGTTCTCCTACTCCGGCATCAAATGAGGATGACAATGGTGAGTTCCCAATCTTGGATACTGAACCACCAAATCAAGGAGAAGCTGAGGTTCAATCACAAGAAAATGTTACAGCACCATCCTCACAGGTAAGTTCAAGTCCCAAGAGTGCTCAAAGGGACATCACTCCTGTTGCTTCCATCACCGCAAGTCCTGAATTTAAACCATCAGCAAGGGTGAAACTGAATCATCCAGCTCAATAGGTAATTGGAAGTGTTTCGGATCGAATGAAAACCCGAAGACAGATTCGGGATGAGGTATCACACATGTGTTATGTTTCTTTAATTGAACCTAAGAATTTTAAAGAGGCCTTGCTAGATGATAGTTGGGTCAATGCTCTGCATGAAGAATTAGGTCAATTTGAGCGTAACAAAGTTTGGACTCTTGTTCCCAGACCTAGAGACATGAATGTGATAGGTACCAAGTGGATCTTTAAAAATAAATCTGATGAGAATGGTACTGTTGTGAGAAATAAAGCCAGGTTGGTTGCTCAAGGCTACACACAAGTAGAGGGTATTGACTATGATGAGACGTTTGCCCCAGTTGCACGTCTCGAATCCATTCGTATTTTGCTTGGTGTTGCATGTTTTCTTGGCTTTAAATTGTTTCAAATGGATGTGAAAAGTGCTTTTCTGAATGGGTACTTAAAAGAAGAGGCATATGTTGAGCAACCAAAAGGGTTTGAGGACCCTAAATGTCCTAATCATGTCTACAAGTTAGACAAGGCTTTGTATGGGTTGAAACAAGCCCCTCGGGCTGGTATGATAGACTTACTACCTTTCTTCTTGATAATGATTTTCAAAGGGGTAGTGTGGATAAGACTTTATTTGTGAAACATACCAAGTCTCATATTCTTGTTGCTCAGATATATGTTGATGATATTGTGTTTGGATCTACTGCTGAGCATCTTGTGAAATACTTTTCGGATTGCATGACACATGAGTTTGAGATGAGCATGATGGGAGAGTTGTCTTATTTTTTGGGTCTCCAAATTAAACAGTCTCCTTCGGGCATATTTGTTTCTCAGTCTAAGTATGCTAAAAATCTTGTGTCAAAGTTTGGTCTTGAGTCTGCCAAACATGCTCGCACTCCCATGAGCACCAGTCTTCACCTTTCCAAAGATTCCTCTGGTATTGATGTCGATCCTACCCTTTATAGGAGTATGATAGGGAGTCTGTTGTATCTCACAGCCAGTCGTCCTGATATTTCCTTTAGTGTCGGTGTTTGTGCTCGTTACCAAGCCAGTCCTAAAGAGTCTCACCTTCTTGCGGTAAAACGCATCATCAAATATGTTAATGGGACCTTGGGGTATGGGGTTTGGTTTTCCACTGATACTACAGCCGAAATTACTCGTTTTTCTGATGCCGACTGGGCAGGGTGTGCTGATGATAGGAAAAGTACATCAGGGGGGTGTTTTTACCTTGGGAATAATCTGGTTTCTTGGCATAGTAAAAAGCAAAATGCTATCTCTCTGTCTACTGCTGAGGCTGAATACATTGCTGCAGGGAGTTGTTGTGCCCAAATGTTGTGGATGAAGCAAATGCTTCATGATTATGGAATAGAACAGAACACTCTCACTCTTTTCTGTGATAACACAAGTGCCATAAACATTTCAAAAAATCCTGTCCAACACTCTCGCACCAAACATATTGACATCCGTCATCATTTTATTCGAGAGTTAGTGGACGAAGGCCTTGTTGTTTTGGAACATGTTTCTACTGAGCATCAAAAAGCTGATATTTTTACAAAACCCCTTGATCTTCTTCGATTTGAGTTTCTTAGAAAGACCTTGGGTGTAATGACTCAGTAACTAGGTTGTATCCTGTTTTTCATGTGAGGTGAGTGTGTGTGGTTGACTTACTGTTCTTGGATGTGATAATCTCATTGTGATTGAGTTCTGATATCTTTGCATCAACTTTTAAATGAACACTGCTTATATTGCGTACACGATCTTATTAATCTTTGTTCATAGCTCATTCTGAATGCCCATACTCATTTACTTCATGATCTCATTCTGTACACATCCTTGAGATAAACTGTTGCAGGGGTTTCCGCATAAGTGATCAAAGTTCTCTATGGACCACTGACAGTGTTTCTTGTACTCTTTCAGAGGAATTGACCTATACTGGTATATCATAGGTGATGTTAAGTCACTTAACCATCTACCATCTTATTTCACTTCCATGGTTTTTCCCTCAGTACATGATTTCCGGGCATTAGGAAAAGGCTACCTCAGAGGCACCAACCAGGCCATCATTTTGATTTCATTCTTCTCTGGTTGGTCTCCATACTCTTGAGCGTGTATGCCACCAGTGAGTGCCCACAAGAAAGAAAAGTTTAAAAAAAAAAAAAAAAGGGGAATCATTGTCTGAGGGGGAGCTCCCGCATTTACTCAACAAATACCCCGTGATTCCTAGTGGTTTGACTTTTCTCTGTGATTGACAGTCACTCTTGTTGGAGGTCCAGTCATCAGATCACTACCAGGATTAATTCTAGCTTTGTGGCTCTCAAGGATTGCACACACACACATCATTTATATGAGATCTCATGTGTGTATTTGAGTTATGCATTCTCCTGATGCTTATGGCTTTGATTTAATACTTTCTGATTTATACATGAGCTGGTGTTTCATCTTTTTTCTCAAAAAATTTCAGGACTCATATTTGATGGATTTATTTTTCCTTGTGGTATAGTCTTTCACTTTGCTACCTTGCTTGCTACAGGACATCCTAGGCGTTTTTTGTTTTTTTTAAAAAAAAAAAAAAAAAAAAAAATGTTTTCCGCTCGAGCGGACTGTTCTACGCTCGAGCGTATTTTTCACTCTTGCAGCAGTTTGACAGTTCTGAGAGATGGTTTTTTGAGCTCGAGCGGGCCTTTTCGAGCTCGAGCGGTATTCCGTTTTCATTGGTGTAAGCTCGAGCGGTAATATTCACGCTCGAGCGGTATAATTTCATATATATTCCCTCTCTCGACTCTTCGAGTCATTTTTTTTCCCTCTTTTCATTCTCTCACTCCAGTTCTTCTTGTGGCTTGGCATTGTGGTCGTTTTTGGTCTGATCCTTCATCCTTCTTGCCGATTTGATCTTTGGTAAGTGTGTACCTCTTCTATTTTCCTTCTTTACTGTCGTTTCGGCTATTGGGTGTTGGAATTTTTGAGTTTTGTTTTCATTTTTGGGTCTAGGTTTTGTGTATTCTTCACACACACCCTCTCAATGGTTTATATTGTGTCTTAGTCTGGTTTTTCTTCATTTTTTTTTGTTTTGTGTGTGTCATTTGGATTAGGGTTTTACTTTGTGTCTTGTTATCTCTACTGGGTGTCTTTGGTTTTTACTCGATTGGGGCTTTGTATGTTTGGATCTATCATTCATTGTTTGTTCATATTTGCCCTGTTTCACCCTGGTTCTGCATTTCCTTTTCCAAACAAGGTCATTCATTTTTATGATTGCCCTGTTTTTTGGCTTCATTTTTTTTATATGCATTGAGTTTGGGGGTTTTTGCTTAGCACTGGTTGTGATGTTTCCATTCTGTTATGGTTATGTTATGCTTACATGTTGCCACATCACATTTCCTATGCTCCATGGTGCCATATTTGGATATGTTATGCTTACATGTTTTGCATTCTCTACTCTGTTATCTTGCCTCATCTTGATATCAAACTGTGGTACTAATGTTTTATGTTTTGTTTTTTTCTGATTAATTTGTTTGGTTTGGTTTTTGACTTATTGGGGTGTTGGGTTGTTGTCTTGTCTCACCTAGTCATGTCTTCCTCTGCTCCTAAACGTCGTAAGGCCACTGCATCGCGTCCTTCTTTTGATTCTGTTCGGTTCCAAACTGCTAAACAATCTAAGTCTTTTCATAAATCTTTTGAGTCCCGAACAGTACATCTTGAGCGTAATGTCCAGGCTGATACATTTGAGTCCGTTCATATTCGTCCTTTGTTTGATCCTCTCGGTGGTGATCTTGTTTTGTCCTTTTCCGGTCGTCAGAACCTCACTTGGGTTCGCGAGTTTTATTGTAATATGGAGGGGATTCTTGAGTATGAACCATCTTTTACCACTTGGGTTCGGTCTAAAGCCATTTCTGTCACCCCTGCCTTGGTTCGTTCACTCCTTCACATTGAGCAGGGCTCTCCACTGTACTACCCTTATCCCGTTCCCGACCGACCTACCTGTGATTTTGATGAAGTTGCCAAGGAGTTGTGTGGCGCTGCTCGCCATTGGCCCAAAGGTGGTTTGCTTAAACAGTTTGAACTTCTTCCGGAGTTCAGACTGCTTAATCTGATCGTCTGCGCCAACATCATTGTCACCACTCATTCTTCCGAGGTCAAACAAGACCAAGGTTTTATTCTGTCCTGCATTGCCCAACACCGATCTATTGATCTTGCTTCTCTTATCATTAGAAAAATGATTGGTGTTTCTGGGCATAAGACACTTGGCCTTCCCTACGGTTGTCTCATCAACCGCCTTTTGTCGGACCTTGGGACTTCTGTTTTAGAGGATGATGAGTTTGCCTTCCCTTCTCGCCCTTTTACCAAGAAAACCGTGTCTCAAAGTCGAGCCCATATTAAGGGGGAGTCTTCTAGGGGTGGTCCATCTGCAGGGATTGCTGCTGGTCTTGCCGAGGAGGCTGCGTATGATGCCGCTGATGCTGGTGATGGTGATGGTGGTGAGGCACCTATTCCTCCTTCAGATTTTTCTATTGAGTTTCAGCGGTTCGCGGAGACTGTGACCCGACGTCTGGATTTTCTCGATGCACGGTTTGATGCCTTTGATGGACGTCTTGGTCACATGGAGCAGACTCTTGATCATCTTGTTCATCTACTTCAGTCCCCGCAGCCTCCACCCTCTGATGTTTGATTCTTGCTTCCCTGACAAAAAGGGGGAGAATTTTGGACAGATTTTTGCACAGTTTTTGAAGAGTTTTTGGACAGCTTTGGAGTTTTTTGCCCATATAGTTTTTGGACAGTTGGTACATTTCTTTATGTTGATTTTGGTTCATTTTCTTTTTATGATGTGGATATTCTGTGGATATTGTGGATAGTATGGTTGCCATTGTGAATAGTATATCGTATCTATTTCATTTCATTTGATTACTTCCACAGTTTTGTTGTGTATGTTGACGGCTATTTCACAGGTGCAAAATTGAAGGGTTGTGTTCTTTGAATTGGATGTTGGATGTTGAAGTTTCATGGTTGTGTTCTTGTTCTAGTTGTGTGATTGATAGAATTTTGAGAGAATTTTGAGAGGTTACTGAGGTTATTGTTTATTGTTTCTTTGTTTTTGTCCTGTCTAGTGCGTTTGTTTTAAGGACCAATCTTTAGATAGGTTTTGTCCGGGAATTGACAAAGGGGGAGATTGTTAGGTCCCTTTTGTTGTCAAAACCGGTGACAAAACTTTGTGGCTGATCAAAATATAGTTTTTGTAGTTTTGTACTTCCCGCTCGAGCGGGGCCATGTGCGCTCGAGCGGAGTTTGGAGACTCTCAGTATATTGACATGACTGCAGAAGTACTGAATGGAGTGAATTCACGCTCGAGCGGAATGATCAGCGCTCGAGCGCAGCTCAGCTTTATCACGCGGATCTTTTGTTCAGGACGCTCGAGCGCAGAGTGAAGCGCTCGAGCGGAGATCGCAGGTTTCAGAATCCAGGTTGGCTTCAAGTGTTTGATTTCGTCCAGATCTGGGACTCTTTTGGTTCTCTATAAGTAGATGGGTTTCCTCTCAAACCTAACTAACTTTTCTAGATCTGATTCAAGAATTCTAGAGTTTTATTTGAATGTTCTTCTGAGAGTTTGATGAGTTTTCTTTGATGTTCTTGAGAGAGTTCTAAACTCATGGTTTGAGATTCATACATCAGAGAGTTTGATACTACATAAACAAGAGTGTTCTCTTCGGTGAGATCCGAAGATCATCACGTAAAGTTTCAAAAGGCGTTTGATTCTTTACGTCGTCGTTAATTCGACAAGTGAAGTTGTGGTGTGGAATCAACTTCAGAATCAGTTCCGTGACGAAGGCGTGGTGAAAGAGTTACAGAAGATTCAGAGACAAATTGACTGAGTTGGGTAATTTGTATGGTTTCTTTGTAACCTTGTAGTCCTTCTGTAGTGGATTGATTAGTGGCGGTTCGCCCGTGGTTTTTGATTACAATTGAAGGTTCTTCAATTGTGGTTTTTCCACGTAAAAAATCATTTGTGTTGATTTATTATTTATTCCTAAAAACAAACAAACTAAAATCACTCTCGTAAGTGCTTGATGATTTTAGATTGAGTGTTTTGGAATTTTGAGTTTTGGAATATTTTAATCTTTATCTAATCACGAATCACATAGGATTTTTAGATGGGATTGTACTTTCTTTGAAGGGGACATTAGAGATGTCTATCGTATTTTGTACTTGACTCCATTTAGGATATGGTGTCTTTTGTGAATGACTTTGAACTTATTTTGGATCTTTTGTGGATGATTTTAACTCTTTTTAGATCTTTTGTGGATGATGAATTCCTTGCTTTAATACCCATTTTTTTTGACTCAATTTCATACTATTTGCTTGATTGGTCTTAAGATGTTGTGGATGATTCTTAGGTTTTAATTCTTACTTTTGGAAGATTACCTAATACACTCTCACTCCTACCCATGACATCTTCATTGTTGAAAATTCTCCTTTGCGTTGAATTATAGGTCTATGATGCTGCTTAGATCCAGTTAAAATTATAACAATCACATAAAAAATAAATAAATTTAAATACAGAGTTAAAACTGGTGCTTCCAGATCCTGCAATCTTAGGTCGCCCATTGATACTCCAATTAAAGTTTGGTGTTTTATTGTTTGCCATGCCTTTTAAATTCCAATAAAAGTTTGATCGTCCTGTAGTGGTCAAACGATGAATTATTTGTGTAGGGAACAACACCTGATAGAAAATAGTTATGTTGATTATATATGTGTTATTACTAAAGTTGAATGCAAAGTTATGATATCATTAGAGTCATGCACTATGAAAAAATATGAAATTTTTTTCTCAAAATTGAATGAAAAAAAAAAAAGAAAAAAAAAAGTGAAGATTGGAGATGCTCTTATATAGTGACAAAATATAAAAAGGTTATTTTGGTAATATACCATAAAACAGTTTCTTTTCTTTTCTCTTATGAAATCTAACCAAACAAGAAGGAGAGAAATCACAATCATTTCTTTTCTTTTATTTCTTACTTATCCAAACAAGAAGGAGAGAAATTACAATCATTTCTTTTCTTTTCTTTTCTCTTATTACTTACGTAATCATTTCTTTTATTTTCTCTCCTAAGTTCCCAAACATTGCGTTAATGTTGGAGTGAACGGTATCAAATCAAACTTTTCATCAAATTTTTACTCAAATTTAAGGAAAATTTTGATTCAACATTAGTGATGTTCTAATAAACTATCATATTTTTTTTCATTAATATCCTTAATCCCACTCTGTCCTGCCACAAGGAAAAATTTATTATAATGGTAATATCACGTCATGATTGATACATGGTACTACCATCCAATCATAATCTACCATATAATTGTGTGTTTTAATTCACTACGTATATGTGTCAGTTAGTAAGATAAAATGGATATGGAAGTAGATTTAGATAGGATAAATTACACTTTGCACCCTTACATTATACCAAATCTCACTTTGGCCCTCTACACATGAAATCATGACAGTTAAGCCCTTGCACTTCTGGTCAAATCTCACTTTGGTCCTTACACATGAAATCGTGACAGTCAGCCCCTGCACTTTGACTCAAATCCCACTTTGGTCTCTACACAAGTGTTAATGTCCCTCTCTTGTTACTTCATTTTTAAATCTTTAACAGAATCTAGTCATGTGAAGAAAATGTGACTATGAAATGAGGGTTAAAGACAAAAATCATCCATATTTTTCACCAGTACACTTTGTCCTACGTAATAAGCATATGAGAGTTATATAACACAATATATATATGTTCCTATGGTAAAAATTAAGACGAAAAGGTAAGAAAATAGAGCTTTTGAAATAATAAAAAAAAATGCGACAAAAAATCAAAGAAGAAGAAAGATGAATAGACATAAAATTGTGTTATTGTAAAAAATAGAGTTTTATGGTTTCAATTTATGCAAAACCCTAATTCATTTTCTTAATTGTTCACAATTTGCGTTTTGTTTTAACCTAATACAACCATATTTTGATGTAAATTTTAGGCAACAATGTGCATTGGTGAAAAATGTAGTTGATTTTTCTTTTTTACTATCATATCATAGTCACATTTTTATTACATGATTAGATTATATTAAAGATTTAAATAATTAATTGAGTAACAAAGATGTGACACTGATACTTGCATAAGGACCAAAGTGAGATTTGATCAAAAGTACAAAGGGATTGATTCTAACAATTTCATGTAGAGGAGACCAAAGTGGGATTTGACTAGAAGTGTGAGGAGTTGATTGTCATGATTTCATATGTAAGGGCCAGAGTGAGATTTAGTGCAAAATGCAGATAATACTATGTATCAATAATAATATGATATTACCGTTACATTAAAATTTTACTTCGCTATTACCACTTCAATAAAATTTTGTGACGTGTAATTTACCCATTAAAATTTTGTATGCCCTAGTGTTGAGAGTGGCCCATTTCATTCTCCTTTAATGAGAGACATTTTGTATATATTGTTTTTTTTCTTCTGCAATCATTCTAGCATAGCGATTCCTTTTATACTTTCGATATTGAGAATTTTTTCAGCTGTAAATAGTTTTAACAAAGTATTAAGTTTATATAATGTCATAAGAATACTAATTTTCTTATAAACAAGTTGCTATTGATAGAAAAAATCCTAACCTTCTTCTTTACCCATTTTTTAAACTCTTGTTCAAATAGATCTTTTAATCGGTTGATTTCAAGTGTGACCTGTATAAAAAAAAAAAAAAAAAAGTCCATAACAAAAATTAAGAAGATGTTAACAAAATATGGAAAGGTTCTTTGTAAAGGTGTAACCCTGAGAATATTAATACAACTTTCAATACTCTATTCTGGTTTGACAAAGTATTGGATCATGCATAAAGAAATTAGACTGAGCAAGGCTGTTTTTTGTTTTTTGTTTTTAATTTTTTTTTGAAAGGAATTGATAAGAGCAAGTTAGCATTGTTAAAAAAAAAAAAAAAAAGAAACGAAAAAGGAATAAGTTTGGAAAAAGTTCCAAAAAGATTTATAACCAATGAAAATGTACCATCAAATTTATTCAAAAAAGTGAAGTGTGGTATAGATTTAACTTAGTATTGAGGTTCTGAGAGGTCTCTTCTTATGTATTATAGATAAAAAATGATTCGTTAAGTTTCAGTTCCTTTCATCATTGATTAAATTAATGAGAATTTTCTCATTTGTTAAAATTCATAAAGTTCCAATCTCTTTTATCATTGATTAAATGTATTGAGAATGTTCAGGCATAGGGATATATAATCCAGAATGGTATTTTAGACTCATTGCTCGCAATACATTTTGTTTACTTTGTAGTTTTAACAAATTAACTAAAGGGCAATTAAGAAATTCCATCTTTGTTTAAGAAATTGTCCGGTGTAATACAATTATAGCAAATCATATTGTAGTGATCCCGATTTTGACAAGGTCAGCTCGCCGAAAAAAAAAAAAATGCAAAATGCATTCGAAATTGCTTGAGTCGCACATGCGGAAAACAGGGGAGGGCTTGTTTGGCTACTGCAATAAATGCAGGTGTGGGAGAGAAAGTGCGGGAGAAGCGCCGCATGTGCGGTGGTAGGTGAGTTCGAAATTTTGGTCTTGTCTTCTTTTTAGGCTGAGTGTATCTCACTCTTGTTAGGTCTCTCTCTCTCTCTAAAAACCCTTTCCTCTCCCTACTCTCTACATTTCCCTACGCCAAATTGAATCAAAACTTTGATTTCTCCAGATCCATTAGAGTTCTGCCATAGTTTCTTCATCAAAGTTGGTTAACTTCTCGAGGCTTCGTTGTGTGCTGTGAAGATCGAGTTTCGACACCGTTGATTATGGGGGTTTCATCTCATTTCTTCTTTAAAACTTGAGGTAGGGATTTTCTTAGAGTTATATATATATATATATTTTTGCAAAAACTATATGATTTTTGAAATCATCTTTCGATAACTTTGAAAATTGATTGTTGATTCAAGAAGTTGAGCGATTTTGAAAGTGGGTTTGTCTCTTGTTCTTTTAAAATAATCTTATGGGTTTTGATCTTCGTTGATTGAAGAAAAGATAATTTTGGAAAGTTTTCTTTCAAAAGATTTGAGTTGCATAGTTTTGGTGAGAAAACCTAGAATTTGGAGATTTTATTTTTTAAAGAGACTGGAAATTCATGAATGATATTGTTATATTTATTTTATGTGTCAAAATAAATAAATGTTTGGAAAATTTCTTATTTATATAAATAATGAATTTCAGGGAATATGAGAATTGTTGTTCATTTTGGAAATTATTATTCAAAACGTTGACTAATTGTTGAGGATACTTGAGAAGAGGAATTGTGTTATTCCTTGGATGATGAATTGGAATAAAAGTATTTGTATTCATCTTGTGTTATTGGCATATCAATTCATTTGATTACATTAAACTTTGAAAGTTGATTTGAAAACTTGCATTGAGAAAAGAATGTTGAGAAACAAGTTTTCATAGAATGGTTTTGGGGTAAATACGTTGGTAAGTCTTGATAGGTAGTGTAGATGATATTGAATAAGTTGGCCTGAGAGTCCGGGGTGAAAGATCGAAAACCCGCGCAGATAGGTGTCGAGCCTTCCGGTTAATACCGGTAAAAATGACAAGTTGGTAGTACTTGGATAGTCTATTTGCAGACACCGACCTAGAGATTACCAAAGTCGTATTTACCGCTCTAAAATGAATTGTTAAGTTTTGAAGAATTGAAATTGCATGACATCATTGAGCATGATGGTTTTCAAAGATGAAGATGTGATTTTTTTTTCAAAATGGCATAGCATGGCATGTGCATTTCATCTCTTGAGACTTGTATAAAATGTATATATTTTGTTAAGGATTTCCTACTGGGCTTTATGCTCACCCTACGGGATTTTTGTGCAGGAAAAGATGTGGTGATGTGGCCTAACTAAAGGGAGGAAATGTGTGTTGAGAGTACGAGACTCTCATTTTGCAGTGACTCTGTGTGTAAGCCAAGGGTTGTATGCGTGTGAGTTTGAATAACCGTTTGTGTAATCAGGCTCAAGCCTTGGAAACTTGTAAACTCTTGGGGGTATTTATTTGTTTATTTACTTGTTGTTGGATTAATGTATTGTTGCATGAAGAACTATTGTATTATGTAATGTAAGTTTGGAGATTTATATTCGGTTTTCCTTGAAAGAGTCATGATTGTTGTATTATCATTTGGGTTAGAAATTTGGGGTGTTACACATATAATCCATGGTTGTGGTGCAGTTTTCAATGAGTTGAATATTAATAATCAAAAAATAGAAGAGTTAACAAGCATCATTAATCGGCCATTATGTTGTGATGTTAACACGTCTCGTGGTTGCTACCAATATTCAAAAAACTGAACAAACACAAGACTTTTTTTATAGCACCAAGTCGAACTAGTTTCATTTGTTTGACCCTTGGTTTTGACAGTGCCATCAGCATTTCGATCTCTAGTCAACCATCTTCCGCAAACCAAAATCTTTGAAATATCTCATTATTATCACTCAAGTTATATATCACTGGAAAGAACCATATGTGAATTTTACATCGGAACAGACACTTTTACAAACATAAAGAAGTAATGCTTAATTGTTAAAGAGTTAAGTGAATCTAAGTAATAAAAGGATGAAAAGCCTAAAATAAAAAGATAAAATCTTACCTGACGGCTGTTCCAGAAGTGGTGATATTTGTTTTGTTTTGTTTTGTTTGTTTGTTTGTTTGTTTTGTTTTGTTTTGTTTTGTTTTTTTGTTTTTTTGTTTTTTTTTTTTTGCATAGAGTACAAATGTGACCCCAAATTTAGATGGCGAGGCAACGTCAGTGTTGCTTGGAACTTGTAGGTAGAGTCGTTTACTTGGTTTGGGGAAGAGATGACAGTGAGCAATGTTTTCTTTTCTTCTTGGTTGCTTTCTGTAGCAATGTTTTCTTTTCTTTGTGATTGCTTTCCATTTGTAGTTGCAAGAGATAAGCACTTACAAACGGATGTCATTTCGGGTAAACTAACACTAGATCCTAATTGTTGTATTTAGTTCACATCAAATTTTATTAAAAATAAGTTTTGATAAAATTGTCGCTAAAAATATTTTTTTATGACAATTTTTTGCATATCACTAAAAATTGACAATTAGTTACTTTTTTTTGTTATGATTTTTATAAATTGTAACTAAAACTTATAATTAGTGACGGTTTTCTGTGATGAATTTTTTAAACTGCTGATAAAAATTGAAAATTAGTGACTTTTTTTGTGACGATTTTTTTAAATTGTCGCTAAAACTTATAATTAGTGATGTTTTTTGTGATAATTTTCAAATTGTCACTGAAAATTAACAATTGGTGACCTTTTTTTAATAGTGTTTGATAAAACAAGCCATTAATTCTTACATAACCCATTGAACAATAAGTTCACCTATTAGGATCTACACGTAAGCCCCCCATACATTTATTCGGATGTGTCGTTCCTCGTGCCATGCCATTTTTTTTAAATTTTTTTTTGCCAATATTGTAGAATGTTAGTTAATTGTTAGTAAAGTTTTTAAACTACAATTTAAGAGGTCATCCCTGTTCCATAAGCTCAAACTTCAGACATTCCCCTCACCCTACCCTAAGATGTGGCTATAAGACTATTGGGCCAAAGCCCAAGCTTATGCTATGCCATTTTGTTGGTGCATTTTATTGAACGTTGGCTAATGAATTTTATTTATTTTTTGTTTATAAAAGGAATAAACAATTGGTAAGGATATTTCGGGGGAAAAAATTAGACAACTAAGTTGGCTTACGGGTAGCTCTAAATGCACCCCAAAAATTAAGATGGGAACCCCATTACTTCGAAGACTCTAATTAAAAATTTAAATATTTATTTATTTATTTGGACACCTCAAATAATATCTATTATAACCTTAAAAATAAAAAACCTTGGAAATTCTACTTTCTACATCACAAATCTAATAACTTTTTCATCTAGACATTATGTGCCAAACAAATTATATATGTTTGAAAATTTAATTTCGAACGTATGAAGTTTCTTCGGATACTCAGTGACAAAAAAATTAAATATATTCGGATACTTAGTTCCGAACAATAGAAAATTGATTACAGCATTTTCATTTGGATACTCAGTGCCGGACAAATTATATATGTCTGGATACTTAATTCTGAACCCATGAAATTTTTTCGGATATTCAGTTCCGAACAATAGAAAATTAGTTGTAGCATTTTCATTTGGATATTGTAACAATCCTAAACTGTGATTGGTCACTAATCCATGATTAAGAATGCCTAATAAGTAATTAAGAGGAAATTATGAGTTAATTGCATGTGTATTGTGCTATTTGTGTTTATATTTGCTTGACGTA
This sequence comes from Camellia japonica, assembly GCA_030407325.1. Classification (NCBI taxonomy): domain Eukaryota; kingdom Viridiplantae; phylum Streptophyta; class Magnoliopsida; order Ericales; family Theaceae; genus Camellia; species Camellia japonica. The sequence goes on from JAPPVO010000002.1 coordinate 66,630,213, forward strand.
GGAATATCTGTCTGTATTTCTGTTTCGGTATGTGAATTAAAGGTTTATCGGCATCTGATCACGAAATCACCTAGGTTAATGTGTAGTTTGAAATTTTTGGAATGTTATGGTAAATTTAATTAGAATTCGATTCGGAACCAAATAATTAGAATAGAAGAAGGATAATTGATTAAGTTAAACTAGGATTAATTTAACCCCACTAATCAAGCCTATATAAGGCTAATTCTAGAGCTTTGAGAATGTTTTACACATTCATTTCTCATCTTTGAGAGGCCAACGTAGGGAGAGTGGGAAAGAAGGAAGAAATTGAACTCAACAAGGGAATTGCTAGAAATTTATAGGAAATTGAAGAGGACTTGGAAGATTAAGCTTCTACACTTGAGAGTTCAAGACTTAAGGTACGAATTCATCATTTTCATTGTGAAATAGAGTTGTTTAATGCATGAATTCAAGGAAATTAGAGATTAAAGACATGAATTAAGCTAACGAGTAGACTTGAGAATCAATTCATACATGCATGTGCATTTTATTGCATTTTGAGCATGTTTTCTAAGAAATTCTCTCATGCATGTAACAATTCTAACTTAATTATGGGAATTCATCATGTTTTTCTATCATTTTATTTGATCATGATTTGGAGGGTTTACATTCAACGGATTAAATGCATGTTCTATATGTGTACATTTCAAGTTTGACTTTGAACAATTCACTTGCTTTTGGACCTTGATTTTACGAAACGAGCTTTTAATTCATGATGTTATACAAGTGTAGACATGTTTTCTCAGGTTTTGGGCCCAAAGGATACGTTTTGATACATTAGAATTGTGTTTTGAAGCTTGGAACTCAATCTAGAAATTTCAGAATTTGCACTCTTCGCTCGAGTGGTGGAATCTGCACTCGAGAGAAGGATGTGAGTTCCCAATACTTTTGCAGAGTTAAGGGTTGGCTTGAGCTACAAAACTTGTGCTCGAGCGACCACTCTTATTTTTTAGCCTTGGCTCGAGCAACCAGAAGTTGAACTCGAGCGTAAAATTAGAGCTTCTAGAAGTTTTGTAGACCAATGGTTCCGCTTGAGTAACCAAAGTTGCGCTTAAGCAAACTGCCTTTTTTTTGAAAATTCGACTAAGTGTTTCAAAGTACATTTTGACATCCTCATTGCGTCTTAGGCATTCTTAAGCCTTAATTAAGATATAATAATGAGGTTAAGGATTAGAAACACACCAAGATTAAAAAAGAAATGAGTTAAGTGTTTCCAAGCGTGTGTTTTAATGTGTATCTACTATGTGTTTGTGTGGGTCACATGCTATAGACCATCTGATCCGTCTGTTCTAACTATTCTGCCCTTAGAGCTATTTGTGAGTAATAACTCTGTAAAATTATGTTTAACTTTAATTATTTTATGATGATATGGAATAATCTGTTTTCTGAAATGCTATTTTCTGTATGAGTGAATGATTGTCCAGATTTCTGAAATATATTCGTGGCATCCTTAGTATCATGTGATATCTATTTTCTGCACTGTATACATCTCATGTAATCATGAGTCAACTGAATGTTTCATGTAATCATGAGTCAACTGTACGTCCTATGTGATCATGGGTCAACTGTACTGGATCCTTATGAACATCTTTGTGCACATGAGTCAAATGTTTACGTCCCATATAAATGGGTCAACTGTTCTGTTAGCGCTAATGCATGTACCACGTATGATTCTCTGTGAACTCTGAATATGAATCTATTTCTAACTCTGAACTCTGATCGCTGAATCTATTACGGACATCATTTATTAAACCTATTACTCTATTATTATTCACTAGGCTCCAACTCACTATATTATTAATGTATATAGGTGATCAGGTGCGTGACCAGACTCAGTGATGATTTCCTGGAGATCAGTTTTGTTAGCCAACCACAGTGCCTCTCGAGGAGGTTCCTGAGTTAAAGTGCGGTCATGATTCTGCAAAGTTTTAAATTTTTGTTTTCTTTTGTTTATTTGAACAGTTCTTGTAGACTCTGTATTCAAGGCTAAGTCCCTTTGACTGTATCTGTAAAGGTGACATAAGACTAACATAAATATGGCGTCACATATATATATATAAGTTTTAAATTTTCTGTCTCATGTATGTCTGCATAGCTCTATGGACGTTGTATTTGATATTTGCTTCCGCCACCCTCTTTAATTTTGTTTAATCTGTTTAAAGGCCTTCGATAATTCCAGGATTACTGGCTGGTTATGTTAGTACCAAACAAATTATATATGCTTGGATACTTAATTAAACCTAGGATGTTTCTTCAGATGCTCAATGCCGAACAAATGAAATATGTTCAAATACTCACTATCGAATATATGAGTTTTGTTTGGAAATAAGTTTCCGAATAAACATAATTTTTTCGGTATTGAATTTCCGAATCAATTTCGTAAATCAAACAACAAAAAACAATAAACATCAAATGAAAATTTACTTTATCTATAGAAAACTATTTGGAAATATATTATATATTTTTCATTATTGATTTCAATATGAAATAGAATGCAAGAATGATGGATTTATGCAAATAGGGATATGTATGAAGATGCAAAGCGAAGCGAGTAAGAAGAGAAGAGAGATATAAGAAATATTGAGGCTGATGATGAATGGGGTGTCCAAAACATTTTGGTTTACACTTTTTCCAATATCAAATATTTTTGGTCATTTTAAATAAGGACTTAATGGTAATAAAAAAATTTCATTAAATTAGAATGTTGAACCAAATATTTGGGGTGTAAGTAGAGTCACCTTTAACTTACACATCACAAAACTAACTCCTAACATCCTCAAAATTTTAATTTTTTAATACAATTTTTATAATTATATTATATATTATTACTTTCATCCCTACCATCCACTTTTTTTCTTACACCCAAAACTTAAAAGAGCCTAACTTCTTCCACCATTACCTCCGACCACCGTCCCATTACCAATTGCTGCCTCTTCGTCACTACCCTTCTCCTTCACCCAGCCCCTCTCTGCCTTACTCTTCTTTTCTGCTACCATCGTTCCCTTCTACCCAACCTCTCTTACCAACAGCCGCTACCAATCCCTCACTATTAACCGCAAGTTTTACGAACTATTAGGGCTTAGTTCACAAAAACATAACCTTCGTTCGGTTGTGGCTGCCAAACATGTAGGGTGTGTCATGTTGTGGGATCCCGAATCTGATAAGCATGTACGTTTGGCAATGGATGTAAGTGTGTTTTAATTTTGTTTGGATTTTGTTGTTTGTGCGACTTGTTTTTGTTCGGTAGTGGATTGTTTAGTTTTGTTTGGTTCTTGTGCACCAAGAAAAAATTGAAATTCATCTCTGATCACTGTGAGCCCTTTCCTCCATTGCAATGGCGGTGGGTGTGATGGAGAACGAAAATGGAGTGGTTACGGTGGTGGTGATGGTCACAACGGTAGAACGATAGAGGAAGTGGTGGTTGTGATGATGAGAGGCTGCGAAGGTGGTGGTCATGATGGTAGTGATGGTCGTGGTGGTGAGACAACAAAAGAGGAGTGGCGTCTGCAGTAGAATGGTGGTCGAAGGTGATGGTGGAAGAAGTTGAGGTTTTTTAGGTTTTGGGTGTAAGTAGAAGAGTGGAAGGTAGGGATGAGAGTTAGAATGTAATTGTAGAAATTATACAATAAAAAAATTAATTAAAATTTTAAGGATATGAGGAGTTAGTTTTGTGGTATAAATAGAATTATCCGTCTTTTTATAAGTACAAAGATATTCACTTGAATTCAATTTTTTTGTTGTATACATGGCATTCAGTTTGTTATCTCCAATCAAGAATTTAGAGGCATTTTTACATCGACTACAATATTATTCTACGAAGACGGCAAAGTATGTCCGGCAAAGAAAGGCGTCTCCCGGTCCTTCATGACACCAGAGTTGGATTACAGTTTGAAGTTTAGGAATTCTTGTTGGCCCAGGATAGAAGCACAAGTCCAACAGTGATGGGTTGTGTGTGCTGTATGCAGCATGTCAAATTGTCAAACGCCACTAGAAAATATTATTTGGTTGGTTAGTAAGTAGAGCCGATTATCATTGTTTTGGTATTTTAAGAGATAATGTAACATAAAAACTAACAAATGATAATTTGTGTGAAGTAATATACGACATTTAATAATTTTTTGCAATTGAGAAGGAATGATACCCAAAGTTCAAACAATGAAAAAAAAATAAATAAAATATATGTGGGAATTATAGATGGGACCATCAAACTCGTATATTATTATGAGAAAAGTCTACGACCCAGCATTATAGATCATGAATTGAATAAAAAAAATAGTGTGATTGAGATATATGTTTTTTATAGTGGAGTTCATATATGAAATTAATCTCAATCATTGAATTTGTTTTTTAGGGATTTGTTCTTTCTAAGATTTGTTTTTTCTTAGATTGTAGGACTGCTGTATCATTCATTATAACACTAGAATAGTGAGTTTGGAATCAATCTAAAGAACTCAATTTTTTTTTTTTTTTTTTTTTTTTTTTTTTCATTCATTATAACACTAGAATAGTGAGTTTGGAATCAATCTAAAAAAGTCAATTTTTTTTTTCTTATTTTGTTGTCTTTAGTAATCTTCAAAAAAACTTTGAAGACCAAAAAAGCAGAAAAGTCAAATTATTTTTTAACCCATATTTTTTTTTAGTGGATTTTATTTTTAAGTTATATAATAAAAAAAATTACAAACAAAGCCATGCATAAGTTAACCCATAACCAACATGTGGGACCAAGTTTCATTCTCTTTTCTAAAATCAATTGGTGATAAGAAGAGTTTCATCTCATTCAAAAAAGATAAGAAGAGCTTCACTTGTGTCTTTTATGACATTTGACATTATGTTTTGCTAGCCTATTTTAAAACAGTTGCAGGGAGCAACATTTTGTTAAAAAAAAAAAAACCATAATCTAAAAAACCAAGTATGAGAATTAACTAAAAATGAACTCATTAGATTATACAAATAAAAGAATTTTGCTTATTCATTTACACTTGTATGTGCACATAATCCAATCATATAATCAGATATAATTTTCCGTGCACACATATTTAATAACAAAACAAACACAAAAACAAACAAATGGTATACTTGTGGCATGGCAAGGCATGGCCTTAAAAAAACATGGTATATGATTTACTAATGGCCTGGACCACTGGGGCTAGGACCCGAAGGTAAGCGTTCGAGCCAAGTAGCCATGGCGAGCTTGGCTTTCTCGTTGTACATTGATGGGTATGTCGCAAGGTGGCTTTCACTTGCACTGCTCACAAACTCCGATGATGATGATGATGGTGGTGACTTCAACTCCCTCGTTGCTCCAACATGGGTGTTGGCGTGGCACAAAATGGTGACAAAGATCCCAATCATGATGATCAAGAGTGTGTTTTGTCGCTGGAAATACATCTTCGATTGCCAGGACATTGAAAAATCTTTGAGAGGGAGGAAGGGAGAGGGAGAGGGAGAGGGAGGTGTTTTTTTGGATGAGAGATTTGGGTAGTTGGAGGTGTGTTTGATAAAAGGGGAATGGGTGGTTTGAAGTATTTATAGTAAGAAGTAGCTTATGGATGTGTTGTTTGGGTCTACTACTTGGAAAAGTGAAAAACGCTTTGAATGAGAAAACTTGGAATAGTATTAGAGAAGAGCTTACGTGTTGACCAAAGCTCATTTTGAACTAGTCTTTCTTTCCTTGCGTGCTTGTTTGTTATATCGTACAAAGGGAAAAAAGATACTGATAGATACTGAGAGTTTTACAATTGTTTTTAATTATTTTTTTTGCTTTTTTTTAGAAATATTTTTCTTATGTGTTTAGTAATTGTTAAGAAATTCTTTGTTAATGAAAAATTTGACTTTTTAAATAATTTTAAAACAAAGTTCTTCCTGGTGTGTTTTGATTAGTGGGCGTTTGGGGGGGGGGGGGGGGTGTTTATTTGTTTATTTGTTTTTTTTTTTCTTCAGTGATTTTTTTTTTTAAATAGACAAATTACGATAATAGTTCCTGTATTATGGTCTTTGTGTCATTTTTGTCCTTATAATTTCAATTAGTTTGATTTTGATCATGAATTTATGATTTTGTTTCAATTTAATCCAATTGCTTATAATTATTAGTATTTTTTAAATGAAAAATATGCATATAAATGACATATATTATTTTTCAGGGTCAAAATTAAAATTTACTCAACTTAATGAGTTAACCTCAAGCAATTCAGTGATCATTTTTCATCAAAAACATTAACAGTGTTATCAATTGGACCAAATTGACACAAAATCTAAAATTAAAGGTCAAAATAAAGTCAATTGAAAGTGTATGGACTAAAATGACATAAGAGACAAAATGTAAGGACCAGTGATGTAATTTATCCCAAAAAAATTGAAAATTTTTTAAGCTTTCAGGTTCCATTCGATTACATGGACTGGAAAAGTAATTTTTTTAAAGAGGACCAAAAAAAATCCAAAAATAGTTTGGTTTTTTTTTTTTTATATAATTTTTTTGACATAATTTTAAAAGAAATCACTAAAAATAACTTTTTAACCCGCTAAAAAAAAACTTTTAAGCCCATGCCAAACAAAATTACTGTGAATGAGAAAGTAATTTTGTGCTCCAACGGTTTCACCAAAACGGTATCAAATTGAGAATATTCCAAAATTTTCACCAAACTGAAGATGTCTTGCAGCTTTCAGCAATTCACTGTGTATAGCCGTTGAGTGTGGACCATTGGACGACCGGCCAGACATTTGGCTAGACGTCTTGTCGGATGAGCACCTCAAGCAAAATTTTGTGAAAAGTTTACGCTGGGAGGTCGACTGCCTGGTCAACACCTTGGTCAACCACCTCTTTAACCAAATATGGAAATCACTTAAATTAGTTTGCATTCTATTAACAACAAATTGATATGGCATTGTTTGATTTTCTTCATCTGTGTGCATTTCTTGATTGATTCCATTGGCCAGAGTGTTGCCTTGTGTGGCTCCAGACCTTTGCTTCTTTGTAGCAACAACCTTTTTTGAAGCCTCTTGCAAAGCATCTATTTCGACGTTATAAAAATGTATAGATTTTGCTCCTTCTTCAACAAATGAAGAAAAATTGGTAACTGAGTCACTGACCCAGAAACATTGGTTGAGTTTGAGTTTCAAGACAAACCAGATCAGGAAATAGGTCAATGGAGGTGGATCTTCTAGTTTTCACAACAATTCATAGCACAAATTGTGATTTGTGAATGCAACCCATGAACAAAAATGGTTACTAAACCAGAAACATTGGTTGAGTTTGAGTTTCAACAAAAATTCAGATCAAGAAATAGGTAAATTAAGGTGGGTTTTCTAGTTTTCATAACAATTGGCAGCACAAATTGTGATATGAGAACACAACCCAGGTTGAGTTTTAGAAGAACCCATGAAGAAAAAATGGTCACTAAACCAAGAACATTGGTTGAGTTTGAAGACAAACCTAGATCAATAAATGGGTAAATTGAGGTGTGTTTTCGAGTTTTTCATAGCAATTGCAGAGCAAATTGTGAATTGTGAAGATAGAGAGAGCGAGAGACGTCCAGTGTGTTTTTCATAGTAATTGCAGAGCAGGTGATGCTTTTGGGTATGGGAAAAAAAATTTCAATTTTCTCTTTTCGATCTTTCGACCGGACGTCAAGTGTGTTTTGATGATCACCGTTGGAGTGACTGATATTAGATTGAGAAATTCGTCTTTTTTTTACTCAAATTTGATGAAATTTTTGATGAACCATTGGAGATGCTCTTAGGAGTATTAATTATATCATATAAAACATCAAGTTAGTTATATGCTCCCCAGTAACAAAGGTTATATGCCTGTATGATCCAATTTTTTTACAAAATACTATTGATTAGGTACATAATTACGTTTGTTAAGATGAGTTGTAACATTTTTCATTATAAGTAATTTGTAAGAATTACACCACATCATTTATAACATAATCACAACAAACTTTTACTATAATGTGATATAACACATAAATTTCTCCGTAAATTAAGAGGTTTTGTGGTGGGTTAATGAATATGGTTTATTGAGTTTGAATGTGTCAACAGTTAGGAATTTCAAATAACTAAATTCCAAGAATGCCCTTCTTGTTCATATGAAAATTTTTTAGATGAAGGATAATTTTGGTATTTTGATATAAAAATATAGGAGAAAACAGGTTTGAAATTTTGAATTGACTCATTGCTCTCTGTTTTTGATTTTTTTTTTTAATAAATAAAACAGTGATATTACGATCTCATTTAAAAACTTGGCTATTTTAATTGGCTTTTCAGCTATTTTATGAGATGAAAAAAAAAATTGTATTTGAAATGATTTGTGAATTTTTTGTAGTTGAATAGATGATTGTGAGAAAAAAAAAAATGATTGATTGATGGGTAGGATGTGACATCTTATTTTATTAACTATTTAAGCCTCGTTTGGGAACCTTTCCTTTTAGCCAAAAAGTTACTAAATTAGCCAAAAAGCCAACAACCTATACCAAAAAGTCAAAGATTCTCTTTTTTCTCTACTTTTTGTACATTTTTTCGTAAAAAGTCAAAAAATCATCCCAAACATACTAGTTTTTTTTAGCTCATATTTTAGCTAAATAGCCAAAAAGTTACTAAATTAGCCTGTTCCCAAACGAGGCCTTAGTCTTTTTTGTCTTTATTGACTATTTTAAATAAAAAAAAGGTTATTCCCAAACATAGCCTCATATATATGTGGCAAGATAGTTATATATAAAAAGTTGTAGTTATTAATTGATTACTACGTCGTCCATATTACTGTTACACTAAAATTTTCCTCATGCTTTTGAATGGACTATGCAATAAAAATTGAAACTGATTCACGCAAATGGGAGGTTTTACACTGGAATTTTGATTTTAAAATGCCATCCACAGCCATGTTTTATTGAAAATGGAATTCAAGTGCGAAAGAATACTCTAGAAAATTGAGATTGGGTCATGCCCCCCAAGGTTTACCAGTCAGTCCCATGTGTGTTTACTAACCAAATGTTAATTAAATTATATTTCTTAGTATAGATGCATGATGTAATAGTTAAAATTTCAAACTGTTTTACTGAAGAAAAAGAAAAACAGTTTTATTGGAATGTGGTATATGTACTAAAAATTAGTAATACATTATCAAGGTTTAATCGGTACATTTTGAAATGTGACTGATATATTTGACATGCTTTCAAGTTTTTAGTAATCTTTATAGATTGAGATCTTATTTGGGAATTTGAATTTTTGTTTAAAAAATTAAAAAAAAAAAAAAAGACTCGAACTTTATTTAATTCTTTAAAAAAAAATTCAATGACTTATTTCTCTCAAAAAATTTCTAGCATCATCATGAATCACTCTTAAAAATTAAAATCATTAGTTAATTTATAATTTCGCTTCAGAGAGATCATCCTTCCTATAACAATTGATAAATTTAAAAATTATCTTTTAAAATAACAAATTAATTATATTTGCACGTATATTATGTATGCACTCATTATTAGTGTATATATACATATATATATATATATATATATATATAAACATACACTTCGTATCTCTACATGGAATAAAAAATTGTTATTGTTGATGCAAGAAATTGCTCAAATTGATTTCCAATCAACTATTAATATTAGTTCTTGGTCCTCACTAATAAAAGCTATCCAAGAGACACCAATGTGAAGTTGGTCTACCCCTCCAAGGTAGGGATGCATTTTAAACGGGTTCAACCCGAGCAACTCGAGTTTAAGTCGATTTTTTTTTTAGTTTGGATAAGATATTTTTGAATTATGCACGGATTTAGACAAAAATTTAGAAATTCGAATTAAATTTGGATGGATTTAAATAAAGATATCAAACAACCAAAAATCCAAATTATATATAGATATATAAAAATATTAAATATATATAAATTACTAGTCATTACATGTTATTAAAGTAATTGAAATCATTAAATCATATTGAATATAAATTATATAAACTAGTAACACAATATAAAATTTTATATTTTTTTATTTTCACTCATAAATTGTAAAGATTACAAATTATTTGTTTTGATGTTATTAATAATTTTCTAACAAAATGCAAATAAAGTCTAATTTTAACAATTTAATAATTTAGCTACACACACACACAAAAACTAAATTTATTTGCAATTCGGACAACTCAAGTAATTCGAGTTTAACTTGAGTCGAACTTCAACAGACATCTTAAGTTACAATTTGAACTTGAGTAGGTTTTAACATAACTTGAACTAAGTTTGAATAACTTCTCAACCCATCCAAATCCGCCTAAGTTGAACTCCTACTCCAAGGTGACATTCTTCAATCTTAGCCAATTTGCTCCGCTTTACTATGCTCGACCACTTTCTATGGTGGTCTTTCAGTGCTAGCTATGGTCAAGTAAATTTATCTCTATCAAATATAATAGTAATATTATACCATTCCTGATACATCAGATTCACTATTCTCAATTATAATTTTTTTTTTTAAATAATAATATCACGTGCCAGTTGTGATTGATATTACCTTCTCTATATCATGTTTTTATGTCTCCAAATTTCTCCCTATTTTTCTGATCTCACTTCACATGTGCTCACACTTGCACATGTGAAAAACAAGAAGCATACGTTTTTGGTTGGTTTGTTGATATGTTATTGATGTATGTCTTCAACAAGGTTGGGGATTTTGTCAACAAGCTGACAAATCTCTCCTCATTCATTGACACCTTAGTCGACTTCTCAGTCAGTGGCCTCTTCTTACCTCCAAACCCTAACTCTAACCCCTCACCTTCATTACAGACCATGAATGCAAATTACAAAATCATGAATATCGACGGCGATTTCAGGTTCATTACTAAGTCCCTTCTCAATGAATTTAGAGTTTGGGCTGATTGGTACTGTGTTGGTAATTCAATGAAGAGTCTTTGTGATGGGTTGGGAAAACCCAAGGATTTGTATCGTGGGTTGCCTTTGGCTGTCCCTAATTTGAAACAAGAAATTAGTGATGGAGTTAGGGCTAGGGTTGCTGCGTTGAGACCTGAAGGTCCGATTTCGAGTCAATTTCTAGCAAATAATTTGACTATTGTTGTTGGTGACTCTGTGTTTGTTCATGGATGGCTTTTACCAAACCATGTTGATTACGGGTTGGATCGAATTAACGAAGAGGTTATGGATTGGATTAGTGGATTGAAAGAGAGTGTTTCAAAGAATTTGATTACGGGGAGGAATTGATGCTTGTTTATATGTTACCAGTCCAGTCTTACGTAATTTGTTAGATTGTTTGACAAATTCATCCACGTGAGTGAGCACCAAGAGAAAAGCTTCAACTATCAAGATTCTTGTGAAAATGTAGTTCCATATAGCTGGATTACCTTGAATGTTTGACAAATTGGTCCAATTGTTGAAGGGCAATGATCCTTGTAGTTTATTTGAGATTTCATTTTGGTCCCGTAATTCTAATTGTATCAAATTTGCCCCTATAGTTTGATTTTTGGCTTTATATGGTCCAATAGTCAGTAGTCGTTGGCTTTTTGGACGGAAACTCACGCGTGCCTTCCATGCACGGGACTTGCAAGAGCAAGGTTGTCATTTCAAAAATTCAGTATATTTTTTATATTTTTATGTATTTATTAATTTTTAAAATATTTTTTTATAGATATTTTACTTTTTAGATATATCTAAATAAAATACATTTAAAAAGGTAAAAAATTGCAACTTTTTTTAAAAATATTTATTAAAAACAAAAAAAAAAAAAAAGACAAAAACAAAAAAAAAAAGACCTCAATTTCCAAAAAAATTAAATTCAAAAGACTAAAACCACAATTTTATACTCACAATTCATCATAAACCATTAAGCCTTGAGTTGAATAACAAAGAATTCCCAGTGTTTTACTCAACTCTCTTTTTGTGTGTGTGTGTGTGTGTATATGTAGATTGAAAAACAAATAAATAAATAAAATTTCCCTTGTTCTGGGTTTCTTTGCAAGTTGTTCCTAGAGAGAGTGTGAGAGAGAGAGGGGAAAGGGATGAGAGAATGAGAGAAAATGAGGAGGACATCGTTGTTGAATGACTGAAACAAAGAGAAATTTGTATATTTTCCCAACAAGATAGAAGTAGAGAACATATCAATCAATCATCAAACATGCCCAAATTGCAAATCATAATAAATTTCTCCAACTAGTAAACAAAACCCACCATCCAAATCCATTAAATAGAGATCCTAATTACAAATTTAAACCCATATTACTCCTAATATCTAAAACACTGATATCTAAAACTCTCAATCTCCTTCCCCAGCACCTCTCTCGCCAAGTTCTTTAACCCTGCATTGCGAAGCTCGATCATGCCACAGTTAGCCACCAAGGAGCGAAGATCAACAGTGGTGGCCACAGACAACCCATAATCCTCAGTCAACTTGCCGACATCAATGTGAATACCCACACCTACAAAAGTGTAGATAGGGTTGTTAAGGAAGTCGAAGAGGGATTGGGGGATTTGAGAGGAGTAGATGAGTTGGAAGATGAGGCATCGACAGCCGATGCAGAGTTGGAGAGTGGCGGTGTGGTTATCGCGGAAACAGTTGTTAGGTCGCCACTCGATGTCGAAGTCAACAATGAGGCAGTGGAGAATGGGACGATGGATAGTTATGATTTCAGAGATCCAACAGTCAACGAGGAAGGGAGAGCGAGTGACAAGGGTGTGGATTCGATCGATGAAGAAGGTTACGTTGTGGGTGTCGTTGGCTAACTAGTAGTCTACAATGCCGAGATTTGTGGTTGTTGCTGCCATTGATGGCTTTAGAGAGAGAAGGGTTTGATTCAAGAGAGAGAGAGAGAGAGAGAGAGAGAGAGAGAGAGAGAGAGAGAGAGAGAGAGAGAAGACCTTCCCCTGGTGGTTTCATTTACGGATTGATTGGTTTCATCCCAAGCGTGCAAGGCACGCGTGGGTTTCCGTCCAAAAAGCCAACAACTGTTAATTATTGGACCACATAGAGCCAAAAACCAAACTGTAGGGGCAAAATTGATGCAATTAGAAGTACAAGGACCAAAATGAAACCACGGGTAAACTATAGGGACCATTGCTGTAATTTGTCCATTGTTGAAACACAATGCAAGGGAATTATGGTAAGTTAAGCAAACTCAAGCAACATCTAGACAGGGTGTTTCCATTTATTTTATGTCACAAATTTATTTTTTTTCATTACACATCTTATTTTTTAGGAAAAATTATCAGAAAATTCCATATAGGAATCAATTACTCCAATCAGTCTCATGAATTTTCTAATACATTCATAGATCCTGTTTGTTTTGACAATATTACCGTGAGATCCTATTTTAAATTTTAGTATAATTTGGTAGACGTTTCCACCCTTTCCCGAATGTAACACTCAAACGTAGAACTTCAAAAAAAAAAAATTTAGTGTAGTTTTCTTAAACGTAACACTCTAACGTAACATACTAAAAAATTTCTCCAATAACGTAACACCCTAATGTAACACTCAAAAAACGTAACACACTAAAAACGTTATAGTGTACTTTTTCAAAACGTACACACTTCAACGTAACTCTCCAAATGTAACACTCTAATGTGGCGGACAAATAAGTCAATATATATCCAAAAAGATTAAATGGATCACAAGAAAAAATATGGGACTATATGGATCACAAGTCTAAAATATGAGACTTATTGGTCGATCTCCCTATTTTTATTAGAAAAATTGCAAATAAATGGTATTTTTACAAAATATTTATAAATTTATGAAAAAGCATATAACTTTAATTATTAAGATAGATAAACTTTTACATTAATTTACATTTTTTTTTTGAAAACTTGCACTGAAGTGCAATTTTCCCTTTTCTATTTTTGTTATAATTTTATCCTACATAACATTCAATACCTCAGATCTTAAAATTTGAAAATATGATTTTCTCTACCCATCCAATCCGAGTCCGGATTCTCTACCGTGGTTTCTTGCGGCGGTTCAAAACGACTTATTTTTTATTTTTTTCTCTCTTTTTATTTTTCTTTTTAGCCTCTTTTTCGTTTGTCTCTTGTTTGAACCCTAACCTCTCTAAGAGAGACGAACAAAGAGACCACAAACAGAGAGGGCGACGTGGACAAGCAATGTCACTTCTATAGCGAGGCGAGGAGAGGCGGCGGTGAGGCGAAGGGAGAGGCCACGAACAAAGAGAGCGCCGCAGGTGGCTGACATGACTCCTGCAACGAAACGAGGGAAGACGGCGGCGACAAGGTCCATTTCGTCCGTTTCATCTTCATTCTTATTTTTGTTACTAATATATATATATATATATATAATTTGTTGCCATGGTTTGATTTGTTGTTCATTTGTTAGATGCGTTTGATAAGTGGTTTGATTTATTGAGTTTGATGGGTTTGATAATTTAGAGTTAGTTATGGAAATAGATTTTCTGCGGATTTGATTTTTTTTTTTCAATTTTTTTTCATCAGTATTTGATATTTTTTTTCCCTCTAAGATTGAGCTTGCTTACATTCTCTCTCTAGTCCCTGTCTTACATTCATTAGCATTCGATTTCTTGTTGTGGATTGAGCTTGCTTACATTTTATATCCTTTTGTTGATCTTGAGATTAAAACAAAACAAATTTGAAATCCTCAACAAATAGCCGGAGGGAGGAAATATGTATGTATGTAGGTTTTTACTTTAGTTCAGATTAGAAGAGGGGTACATGTAGGTTTGAAATCCACAGCAGAGGATTGTCAATTTTTTGTGTAAAAAAATAAAACAAAATTATAGTGTTTGTTCAGATTATAGATTTTTTTTCCATTTTTTTTTTCATCAGCATTTGATTTTTTTTTTTTTCTCTAAGATTGAGTTTGCTTACATTCTCTCTCTAGTCTCTATCTTACATTCATCAGCATTTGATTTCTTGTTGTGGATTGAGCTTGCTTACATTTTATATCCCTTTGTTGATCCTAAGATTAAAACAAAACAAGTTTGAAATCCTCAACAAATGAAGGAAAAATATGTATATATATGTAGGCTGTTTTACTTTAGTTCATATTAGAAGAGGGGTACATATAGGTTTGAAATCCACAGTAGAGGATTCTCAATTTTTTGGGTAGAAAAAATAAAATAAAATTATAGTGTCTGTTCAGATTCTCAATTTTTTGTCTGAACTTAAACATGTGAAGTAATTCAAGACTTAAGGATCTTGGTTATGAGAAATTAAGGGACTATACACACCACTATCTTAAAAGCACTTCAATAAGATCTTCCACTCTCATCCTTGTGATTTGAAGTTTAACAGTAGTGTTTTAAGTTTAGAGAAAAGTGTTTTCAAAAAACAAAAGGTATAAACATTTGTATTATACATCTGTTTGTTGTTTGTTGCTAACTAAACTTTGACCAAGTGAGTTTTTGCTCTTTGACTTAGAACCTAGTTCTATTCAAATTTTGGAACACAACACAATTCTTGTTAATTCGCATAACTACATCTTTGTTTGCAAAACACAACAAATTTTGTTTGTTGTAGATGTATAAACTAAACAAAATTACATATTTGTTTGAATTTTTTGTTTGCTTGTAATAAACTGATTGTGTCATAAAATGCTCTTATTAGAATTAACATGTCAATGGGTCCAAACAATGAAGCTAGATATTTTCAAAATAAAATATGCAAATGTGGAAAAAAAAAAGTAGCAGTGTACATATCAGAATTAGAGAAAAATCCAGAGAAACTATATTTCAAGTGTGCAGATAAGATGTGTGAGTACTTTGCGTGGGAAGCGGCTCCTACTAGGAATGCATCAAATATCCTGTCACGACCTAAAGCAGCCCTTATAGGTTTAGCATCATGACCGGCTAGTAATCCTAAGATTACCGAAGGCCTCTTAAATAGATACATAATATTAGGGGCTAGCGGAAGCAAAATACAAACATATATTATCCATTGAGCTGTGTAGACTTACATGAGACAAAAAATATTTAAACTTTTTTTTTTAATAAATATATTATTACATCATTCTTGCGTCATCATATATATACAGATGAGACAAAAGGGACTTAACCCTATATATAGAATAAACAAAAACTTAAACTTTAATCACATAGCCTTGACGCGTGACATATTCGGAATCTCCACAAGAGGCGCATAGGTTGGCTGACAAAAACAGATTCCAGGCAAACACCTCTAAGTCTGGTCATGCGCTGGATCACCTACATACTGTAACATGCCCGGGGGGGATACATGCACGTGTTAAACAGTTCGAACCCTCGACTTCTTTGATCTAGTCTCACGAGTGCAATGTGAAACATAGATGATAGTCCAAATTTGGCAACTTTTATAGAAAATCAATTTTATTGCAAAACCTTTGCCAAAAATGGACTGCATCACCAGATCTTAGAGTCGCCACCTAATGTTTTGGAAAAATTAGGAAACCTGTGACTCGTGCCAAGCCACTGTTCATCATCACCAAAAATGCTTGGCTAGGAACCTTAGGTATGAGCAGAGAAGGTCATTATTGACCATCCCTGCTCACTCGATCAAAAGATCGGCCTTTACTAAACCATAATATGGGTTTTATTTATTGTATATGTTCATGTTCCGATTATATAATAAATTCTAAAAATTATTATATGAAGTATACAAGTATAGACTATGCCATTTATTTTGGAACAAATTGATTTCATTTGTTTTGAAAAAAGAATTTTGAAGATGTACAACTCATAGAAATAGAGTTTACAAAAACGAAAATTAACATCATTCCAAATTAAGTGACACAACCTCTATCCACTAGCATTCATACAGTTATATCAAGTAAGTATGTAGCCTTATGGTAGGATGCTAAACATAGTAAGAAAATTATATACAAGCGGGATGCTAAAGTATAACAACTTACATATTTTTCGACATCCCGCAAACAGCTACAAAACAAAGTTAGTTAAATATGCATGATCCTATATACAAAATCCTAATGCAACACATACACAAGAATGCTTCTAAAGATCCGACTTCTAAAACATGACATGTGGAACATTGCAAAACATGCGACAACGAACAAAATCATATAATAATCAATTAAAGCACAAAGATGCAAATTTAGCCAGATCTAGGCATGAATCATGTATACAAAAGCATGGATATGCATGGCATGCAAGATAAATACATATGTACAATTAGGGAAAGTGATTAAAGAATGAGATAGATAAGAAGTGGGAATGGGAAATTATTACAACGCTTTAAATATTACAAATCCGAGGGAGATGAATAAATATTACAACATAATATAGAAATCCTCACAAACTCTGTTTTCTTAGATTTTCACAACAAAAACAGAAATTCCAAGGAAATGATGAGCTCCTTAATTCACAAACTCCCTCTTGATCACCCTCAAGTGTAGGAAGTGTGTTCTCAAATCCTCAATTCAAAATTATGAAATTTATGGTATGGAAAGCGGCTAACTCTCTAGTTTTTCTCACTTTCGATCATTAAATACTCTTCCTTATGATCAAAGCAATTGATCTTTGGCTATATCAGAATTTTTGGAGTGGTTTTGGTGTATGGAAATGAGGGATTTCAGTAGCTATGGAAGCTTGGAAGTGTTTTGGCTCAAGATTGCACTTTAGACAATTTTTCCTCTTTTGCTCTCTTTTCTCTCTCTCTTTCTCAAATAAATTTTCTTCTCTTTTCATTCTATCCTCCCCCTTTTCAATATATCATCTGAATGTATAAGCCATGAACAAATAAAACAAGTCAAGGAATGGGGGACAAGGTGGAAGACAAAAGTGATGGGGATGACAAGGATGATAATGATGATCAAGACTTTGTTGCTTTTGATTCATCATTTATGACAAGGCCAAAACCTCTTTTGATAATGGAGGGTGAGTGCAGATAATGGAGGATGAATGGGTGCACTTGAATGGATCAGAAATGGGTTAATGGGGTGTCCCAACCGAACCAAAAAAAAAAAAAAAACGGGTTTGCTGCTGTCTTGAGTCGGGTCAACAAAATCTACTCTTAAGCCTAACTTCAAACGGGCATATCTCCCTTATCTGGACTCATTTTTAGGTGATTTTTGAGTCTAAATTGAAGCCCCAGAAGTCTACTTTCCAGTGGTGGTGGCCTCACATATAAATTCCAAGTGTACAAAGAGATATGTCTAATTTAGTGAAGGATGTTCATTTCTTTCTTAATGATTTGATGCTCATCCTTTTCCTAAACTAGTTTTCTTTCATCTCCTCCTATTTCCTTCAACTCTAAACCTATAAAGAAGATGTTTTTAAATATTTTTCAAATAGTTCACCTCCCTTCCATTTATTTCCACTTTGTCCTTACTCGGTTTACTGAAAAGTGCAATATTTTAATCTAAATGGGATTCTCGGAACATCGTAGAAACATTTGAAAAAAATATTTTGAAAAGAGGGTTTTAAGATCTAAAATAGTTTGGCCAAAATGGGGTGTAAGGTTTTTGAGAGAAAACCAAATTCCATTTTTCTTGTTGAAGATTTTTTGAGAAACGCTTTCTTGTTATTTATCATAGGGTGATCAAAAGAAAGAACCCAAGTCTTAGGGCCGGTAAAAATGGGATGTCTACACATATATATACATATACAGTGAGCTAAAGCCTAGTGAATAATAACAATGTAAAGGGGTTGTGAATGATATCCTTACAGTATTTAAAACAGTATTTTCATTAGCAAATCAGTTTCGCATTTTAGAACCATATTGTAATCATAGCAGTCATACGTGGTACATCCAATAGCAGAACAGTAAAATAGGTCATAAAGACTGAATAGTCAGAATTGATGGCCATGCCATCAATACAGTAAACAAAAGTTTCAAGAATTGGAACTGACAGAGATCTCTATAACAGTAACAATAAACAGTAGCAGTAACAGCTGCTATAGATGCCACAAATACAGTTAATCTCACATAATTCAATTAATCTAATTTGACTTCTATCAAGACCCAATTAATTATATTTAAATTTATTAATCTGAGTAAGATTTTTAATCAAACTCTCAAAAGGTTTCAAATATCAAATTAAACTTCTTACCATCATCAATTTTAGTTTCTCAAATCTCTAAGGCCCCAAATTTCAGATCAAACTCAAAATCTTGGCCAATAAATTACATACTCGAATTGGACATCTCAAAAATAAATTTAATTCATAAGAATTACAATTACTAATCCTCATAATCACTTTAGCTTTATTTATTCCAATTTGGACCCAATTAGTCAAATGTTAATTTTTCTAAATTGAATCAAATATTTAATTAAACTCTCACATAGTCCAATACTTGAAATTAAACTGATTCAACTTATCAATTTCACCTCCTTAGGCTATTTGGACGTTCAATTTCTAATTCCAAAATAAATCTTTAATAAAACCATTTATGAATCAAACTCAATAATTCTCATAAATCCCAAATTAAATTAGACTAATGGACAATTAAAATTCAAATCTCCTTAATTAATTACATGTTAATTATTATACGTGATGGGGTCATCACATATCCAAAGGGGAAGTGAAGCTATTCATACGAAGAACGAAGATGAGAGACAGTATGATTATGATTTTGAGAGAAACAATGAAGTTATACGAATAGATTGGAAAGACTTGAGGCAAACCAAGGAGCTATAAAATTGATTATGTTTACAACCATAGTATTGGTTGGTTTTACCATGCTAATGGTGCTGCTCAAGTGAATGTAGCCATTGCTTCTGTGTTGTATTTGGGTTGTGAATTTAGTAAAGCTTAAACTATGAGTTTTGATATGTATATGTAATTTCATACTATGCTTAATTAATGAAATTACCTATGCTATGTCAATTGTGTTGATGCTATAACTCAGCTATTTTAGAATTGTAATTCTCCCTCTTATGTTTCATCATTTCCTGCATGTCTACTACTAGAGTCCAACATATTGGACCATTTTGGCATGCTGCCCTGTATACTCATCCATCTAAATTTCTTTCTCATCTAGCGATGTGCTTCTTTTTTGTTTTTGTTTCTCAAAGTTCTACAACTTTGAATTTTCTTTTTGATTCATTCTTTTGTAATGTATGATCTCCAATTACAATAATTGTGACCACCTAACATATCTTTGCAAAGTAACAAACAAGATCAGACATGAGACATTCATCCTAGAGAATCAATACTGACTGCTAGTTTATTCATGGGTTTCAATTGCATAATAATTCAAAAGGTGTCCTATCATCTCTTCTTCACTCGCTGCACACACACACACACACACACACACACACACACACACACACACACACACACACATACATTCATAGTCTTGAATTAATGTTCAAAGGGATATGAGGCAATAACATGTGCCATCCTGAGAAGACTAGTTGAGGTATATAAACCGAACAACCTGATGCAATTAAACTTCCTGAAGCAATCAAAACCAAACTAAGATGCCTTATCATTCAATTAATTGAGTTGGCTCAAATTTAAATTCCAAAATCAAATTCCAAATCCACACAAGCAAACACACATTTTAATAGAATTTTAGTGCCTGCACTGTCATTTCCACAAGCTAAATCCACCTAATGAAGAACTTTTAAGATAAACAAGAACTTCAAAGATAAAAATCTTAATCCATAACACAAAATTGCTAAGTGCCATTACATAAAAATCTTAAAACATTATCAATATGATCTCCACATAAACATCTTAAAACTTAGGCATCACACCCTTTCTTGTAGAAAACGAAAATGAAGAAACAATTGACATTCACATAAGAAAAATAATTACATTGCATATTAATTAGAATAGATCTTTCTAAAACAAATATTAGGACACAAGGGCTCCAAATCTTTTTGTCTCTTCGATCTCAAGTAATTTTTTTGGTCCAATTTCATGAAGCCAAGTGATGCTCTTCCACCAGATTCCTTACCAAATAGCTCATAAGCATACCTAAGAGGAATTCCAAATTCTAAAACCAATTCTACTTCAATTTCTTGGGTGGTAGATATTTTTTTTTTTGATGGCAACATATGAATGCACTCTTGAGGCACTAGGTCATGATTATGATGTTCAACAAAATCACAAGCAACATGTTTTTTTGAAATTCTATCTAACTTGATAATAAATTGGGCACCACAACCACATCTTACCTCTTGTCTCGGATTTTTGACTAGTGAATCTCGCTTGTCAATACCCCGACTTCCCTTTGTGTAACATACAAATGTCTGTGAAATTATTTCCTTGGTATGTTTGTTCTTGTTTGCATAGGCCTTCCTGATACTGAAGCCCACCTTTCCTCCATAGGTATTGTAAAAATCATACGTTGCTTGTTCATAGTCAAATGACATCCCCAATTTTGGATTCCAACCACAATTGGCCAACTCATCAACAACATTATTTTCTTCCATTACTTGCAATTCAGTATCATACAAATAAAATAAATAAATAAAAAGAAAAAAATAAACAAAATTCTAATTTGTTATTTTTTATGCCAATTCCAGAAACACAAGTCAAACCAAATCTGGGCCAATCATCTAATGTTGGGTCAATGAAGGGAATTTAGCATCTTAAATTTATTACACAAATTAACAAATATTGCAAAAACACATTCAATCCAGTGACCCAAATTATGCAAACAAATAAGTTCTCCAATCCCAAGCATATAAAAAAGCAGGGAGAAATCTGAAACAAGGTTGGCATCTCATTTCATCTCAAATCAAAACAAGACTAAGAGTATGAAAGCAACTGAAGAGTTCTTTAGACCACTATATCAAAATCATTAACATTTAGAAATTTATAAAAGAGCAACAAATGAGAACCATCATAAAAGAATGAAGCCTTTATTTTTTGCTAAATCAACAAAAAATATTACAAAAACATATTCACTCCAGTGACCAAAATTATGCAAACAAATAAATTCTCCAATCCCAAGCATACAAAAAAGCAAAGAGAAATCTAAAACAAGTTTGACATCTCATTTCATCTAAAATCAGAACAAGACTAAGAGTATGAAAGCAACCCATTTCATCAAACCCATTTATCATAAAACCCATTTCATCAAACCCATTTATCATCAACAAATCTATATTTTCTTTCATTTATCTAACAGAAAATCGAAGAACCAAATCGAACAGAAATCTGAATCATATATATATATAACAACAACAAATCTAACAGAAAATCGAAGTCATTTCATTTATACTTTCTTCCATTTATCATCAAACCCATTTCAAAAATCAACAACAAATCTAACCCAAGAATCATATATATATATATATATATATATATACATCAGTAACAAATGACAATGATGATGAAATGGACCTCGTCATCGCCGCAATCTTGCCTTACCGCTGTCACGTTGTTGCCAAATTCATCGTCGCCCGCCATCCTTTGCGTTTCTCCTACGCCGTCGTGTCACTCCACCATCTCTTTCATCTCTTAGTTCGTTTCTCTCTCCGTTTGTGTTCGTCTTTCCGTCTCTCTCTCAGTTTGTCACTTCGTCTCTCAATCGTGTCGCGTCTCTGTCTTTTTGTCAGGGTTGAGTGAAACAAATGATACAGAAGAGAAAAGAGAGGGAAACGAGAATTTTGAATTTTAAAAAAAATATACTAAACCAAATGACATTGTTTTGGCAAGCACCGCAGGAATCACTGCAAGAAACTATGGTAGAGAATCTGGACTCCACCCAATCCTTTCTCACCACCTGCGAGCTATTGTTGTCATCTCTGTAGTTGTCGCCATCCCCTCCAAATTAATTTTTTTTATTTATTTTTTCTGCAGCCACTTTAGTCTCAAAATTGCTCTCATTTTCAACATCTTCACTTTATACACCCACTCGTGTCTTCACCCTCTCCAAATCAACCTAGCCCCTCCTTTCCTCACCACTCCCACCCTAACATCCCTCTCGCCTTTAACCTTTATCTCTCTTTTTTATGTGTATAATATATATATATATATATATATGTAAGTATATACTTATGCTATGTTTGGTTGAGAGATTTGTGAAGGGATTTGAAAAAAGAAAGAGAAAAAAGGGTGTGAAACTATGCGAAATGTATGTATATTTTATTAACATTTCACCTACATTTTCCCTTTTCATTCCCAAATCATTTTCCAAATCCCACAGCGTTAGAGTTTTAAAGTAGACCATCATAGTGCAGAGAGGGCTGAGGGTGGCGAGGAAAGAAGGACAAGTAGTGGTTGATGATATTTTAATGTTAATATAGTTTTTTTAGGATGCGTATCTCGACTAATCTCGGGGCCTAAGCTGATTGACAATATTAATATAGTTTTTGATAGGAAAAAATTTTAAATTTGATTTATGAATACAATGCATTAACCGCTTAGTATTTAAAGAAATTTTATGTAATATGTCACACATCTTAAAATTGGGTATATATATTACAATTTTTATCTTTCTATTACCGATCTTTATTTTTATTTTATTTTTTTATTTTTTATTTTTTTTTATCAGTACTCATCTTTAATCTTTGAGCACTATTATGAACCATGAAAATATTTTTCCTTAACTCTTCACTTCTTTTGCAATTTCTCATGTGACAAAATAAGTCTCATTATTTTTAAACATGGCTGATTTTATACATACACATAAATTTAATTGAATAAACACACTTAAAAGATGACAAAAAAGGGGTGAAATAAGTTCAGTGACAAGTAACATTTATCTTAAACTTTTTAACTATTTCATCAATTTTAATTTTTAAGAGCGTTTCCAATCTTTACTCAGATTTTTCATCAAATTTAAATTTGATGAAACAAACTCACTTTTTCTTATGCAACGTTGGCATCAAACCCATATCAAATGAGGGAAAAACTAAAATTTTCATCTAATGGATGAAGCCTTTTATCTTTCATTAAATTTAAATTGTTACTATTGGGCTGGACATTCTCCCGGATGTCCACCCAAGAGCAACTTTGATAGTTTTTTTTTTTCATGTCTGAAGGACATCCACCCGGACATCCTCTCGGACAATCGGGGATGTGAAAAAATCTGATGAAAATTCTAATTTAACGTTGGAGTGAACAGTATTTAATCAAACTTTTCATCAAATTTTTACTCAAATTCAAGGAAAATTTTGATTCAACTTGGAAATGTTCTAATAAACTATCATATATTTTTCATTAATATCTTTATTCCCACTCTGTCCAACCACAAGGAAAAATTTATTGTAACGGTAATACCACGTCATGATTGATACATGGTACTACCATCCAATCATAATCTACCATATAAGTGTGTATTTTAATTCACTATGTGTATGTGTCAGTTAGTAAGATAAAATGAATATCGAAGTTAAATTTAGATAGGATAAATTACACTTTGCACCCTTACATTGTACCAAATCACACTTTGGCCCGTACACATAAAATTATGATAGTTAACCCCCTGCACTTTGACTCAAATCCCACTTCTGGTCAAATCTCACTTTGGTCTCTACAGATGAAATTGTGACAGTTAACCCCCTACACTTTGACTCAAATCCCACTTTGGTCCCTACACAAGTGTCAATGTCCCTCTCTTCTTACTTTATTTTTAAATCTTTAACAAAATCCAGTCATGTGACAAAAATGTGACTATGAAATAAGGGTAAAAGACAAAAATCATCCATATTTTTCACCAATACACTTTATTCTATGTGATAAACATATGAGAGTTATATAATACAATATATATATATATGTTCGTATAGTAAAAATTAAGACGAAAAGGTAAGAAAATAGAGCTTTTGAAATAATTAAAAAAATATGACAAAAAAATCAAAGAGAAAGAAAGATGAATAGACAAAAGATTATGTTACTGTAAAAAATAGAGTTTCATGATTTCAATTTATGCAAAATCCTAATTCATTTTTCTTAATTTTTCACAATCTGCGTTTTGTTTTAATCTAATACAGTTATATTTTGATGTAAATTGTAGGATACAGTATACATTGGTGAAAAATGTAGATGATTTTTCTTGTTTACTCTCATGTCGTAGTTACATTTTTATCACATGATTAGATTATATTAAAGATTTAAACAATTGAGTAACAAAGATGGGACACTGACACTTGTATAAGGACCAAAGTGAGATTTGATTAAAAGTAGAAAGGAATTGATTGTCACAATTTCAAGTAGAGGGACCAAAGTCAGATTTGACTAGAAGTGTGGGGAGTTGACTGTCATGATTTCATATGTAAGGACCAAAGTCAGATTTAGTGCAAAATGCAGAAGTGTAAAGCGTAATTTACCCATTTAGATAATACGATTCACTTTTTTATATGATATAATCCATGTATCAATAATAATATGATATTACCGTTACATTAAAATTTTACTCTGTTATTACCGCTCCAATAAAAATTTGTAAAGTGTAATTGACCCATTAAAATTTTGTATGCCCTAGTGTGTTGAGAGTGGCCCATTTCATTCTCCTTTAATAAAAGGCATTTTGTATACATATATTGTTTTTTTTCTTCTGCAATCATTCTAGCATAGAGATTCCTTTTATATTTTCGATATTGAGAATTTTTTCTGTGGTAAATACTTTTAACAAAGTATTTAGTTTATATAATGTCATAAGAATACTAATTTTCTTATAAACAAGTTGCTACTCATATAAAAAATCATAGCCTTCTTCTTTACCCATTTTTTAAACTCCTGTTCAAATAGATTTTTTAATCGGTTGATTTCAAGTGTGACCTGCATTAAAAAAAAAAAAAATCCACAACAAAAATTAAGAAGATGTTAACAAAATATGGAAAGGTTCTTTGTAAAGGTGTAACCCTGAGAATATTAATACAACTTTCAATACTTTATTCTGGTTTGACAAAGTATAGGATCATGCATAAAGAAATTATGCTAAGCAAGGCTGTTTTTTGTTTTTAAGTTTTTTTTCAAAGGTATTGATAAGAGCAAGTTAGCAGTGTTAACAAAAAAAAAAAAAAAAAAAAGGAATAAGTTGGGAAAAAGTTCCAAAAAGATTTATAACCAATGAAAATGTACCATCAAATTTATTCAAAAAAGTGAAGTGTGGTATAGATTTAACTTAGTATTGAGGTTCTGAGAGGTCTCTTCTTATGTATTATAGATAAAAAATGATTCATTAAGTTTCAGTTCCTATCATCATTGATTAAATTAATGAGAATGTTCTCATTTGTTAAAATTCATTAAGTTCCAATCTCTTTTATCATTGATTAAATGTATTGAGAATGTTCAGGCATCGGGATATATAATCCAGAATGGTATTTTAGACCCATTGCTCGCAATACATTTTGTTTACTTTGTAGTTTTAACAAATTAACTAAAGGAGCAATTAAGAAATTCTATCTTTGTTTAAGAAATTGTCCGGTTTAATACAATTATAGTAAATCATATAATCCATGGTTATGGTGCAGTTTTCAATGAGTTGAATATTAATAATCTAAAAATAAAAGAGTTAAAAAGCATCATTAACCAGCCATTATGTTATGATGTTAACACATCTCGTGGTTGCTACTAATATTCAAACTACTGAACAGACACAAGACCCTTTTTATAGCACCAAGTCGAACTAGTTTCGTTTGTCTGACCCTTGGTTTTGACAGTGCCATCAGCATTTAGACCTCTAGTCAACCATCTTCTGCAAACTAAAATCTCTGAAATATCTCATTATTTGTATTACTCAAGTTATATATCACTGGAAAAAACCATATGTGAATTTTACATGGGAACAAACACTTTCACAAACATAAAGAAGTAATGGTTAATTGTTAAAGAATTAAGTGAATCTAAGTAATAAAAGGATGAAGAGCCTAAAATAAAAAAGATAAAATCTTACCTAACGACTGTTCCAGAAGTGATGATATTTGTTTTGTTTTGTTTTGTTTTGTTTTTGTTTTGTTTTTTTTTTTTTTTTTTTTTTTTTGTGTGTGTAGACTACAAATGCGACCCCAAATTTAGATGGCGAGGCAACGTCGGTGTTGCTTGGAACCTGCAGGTGGAGTTGTTTACTTGGTTTGGGGAAGAGATGACAGTGAGCAATGTTTTCTTTTCTTCTTGGTTGCTTTCTATAGCAATGCTTTCTTTTCTTTGTGATTGCTTTCCATTTGTAGTTGCAAGAGAGAAACACTTGCAAACGGATGTCATTTAGGGTAAACTAACACTAGATCCTAATCGTTGTATTTAGTTCTCATCAAATTTTATTAAAAATAAGTTTTAATAAAATCGTCGCCAAAAATATTTTTTATAATAATTTTTTGCATGTCACTAAAAATTGACAATTAGTGACTTTTTTTTGTTACGATTTTTATAAATTGTAACTAAAACTTATAATTAGTGACATTTTTCTATGATGAATTTTTTAAATTGCCCCTAAAAATTAAAAATTAGTAACTTTTTTTGTGACGATTTTTTTAAACTGTTGCTAAAACTTATAATTAGTGATATTTTTTGTAACAATTTTCAAATTCTCATTGAAAATTAACAATTGGTGACCTTTTTTTAATAGTGTTTGATAAAAAAAAGCCATTAATTCTTATATAACCCATTGAACAATAAGTCCGCCTATTAGGATCTACACGTAAGTCTCGCATACATTTATTTTGATGTGTCGTTCCTCGTGCTATGCCATTTTTTTTTTTTAATTTTTTTGCCAATATTGTAGAATGTTAGTTAATTGTTAGTAAAGTTTTTAAACTACAATTTAAGAGGTCATTCCTGTTCCATAAGCTCAAACTTCAGACATTCCCCTCACCCTACCCTAAGATGTGGCTATAAGACTACTGAGCCAAAGCCCTCGTGCTATGCCATTTTGTTGGTGCATTTTGTTGAATGTCGGCTAATGAATTTTATTTATTTTTTTATTTATAAAAGGAATAAACAATTGGTAATGGTATTTTGGGAGAAAAAATTAGACAACTAAGTTGGCTTACGGGTAACTCTAAATGCACCCCAAAAATTAAGTTGGGCATCCCATTACTTCGAAGACCCTAATTGAAAATTTAAATATTTATTTATTTATTTGGACACCTCAAATAATACCTATTATAACCTTAAAAATAAAAAACATTGGAAATTCTACTTTCTACACCACAAATCTAATAGCTTTTTCATCTAGACATTATGTGCCAAAAAAATTATATATGTTCGAAAATTTAATTTCGAACGTATGAAGTTTCTTCGGATACTCAGTGACAAACAAATTAAATATATTCGGATATTTAGTTCCGAACAATAGAAAATTGGTTAAAGCATTTTCATTTGGATACTTAGTGCTAGACAAATTATATATGTTTGGATACTTAATTCTAAACCCATGAAATTTTTTTAAATACTCAATTCTGAACAATAGAAAATTAGTTGTAGCACTACAACAAAAAAGGCCTTTGGTGACAGACTGATTTTGTCTCCAAACATCAAAATTTCGTCACTAAAGTGATCTGTGACAAAAAAAATTTGTCACCACGTTCGTGGCCTATAGGTCGTCACAAAAAGTACCTGGTGACGAAAAACAATTTCGTCACCTATTTTTCATTTTTGGCGACAAAATGTTTCGTCTCCAAATGTGAAATTTTTCGTCCTCTAAAACACCAATTTTGTCACCAAAACTAAATAATATTTTATTTTAATTGTTTTTTGTGACAAAATATTTCGTCACCAAATATATTTTAGTGACGAAAGTTTTCCTCACCAATGATATTGATTAAGGTGACAAAAAAATTCGTCACTAAAATGAGCAAAAAAGAATTATTCAATGACAAAAAACATTTTGTCGCCAAATATTTCAATTTAGCAACGAAATATTCAGCAAACGTGACGAAATTATTTGTTTCGTACTATATCATTAGTGACAAAATTATTCGTCATATTTTTTGAAAACTAATAGCGACATTTTTTATTTTGTCACTAATAAAAATTAAAAATTTTGAAAATGGGAATACTATTTTCTTCCGAATTTTTTTTCTTTCCGGTAACAATTCCCTGCGCATTTCAATAACCTGTTCAATAAAATATCTATTACAAATCAATACAAAAATCTGTTCAATTTCATAAACATCACAATTGAATTTTAGCACTATCCACAAAAATACAATATGAACTGCATGCGGATTATAAACATGTCTCCTAATATCCACAAAAAACGTCTACTAATATCCACAAAAATATAATATCAACCGTATGCAGATTACCAAACACATCTTCTAATATCCAACAAAAAACATGTCTACTAATATCAACAAAAATAAAATATCAAGGGCGGATTATCAAACATGCCCCGTAATACTAACAAAAATATAAAATTTACAACACAACCAAAATACATGTAAGGTAATATGAACAAAAACACAAAATGAGCTACCATCGGCCCTCCAAATTACCAAACACGTCCATATCAAATCTCGAATCTGCAAAAAAATGAAACACAAAAAAAAAAATTTGTCGGTTAGACAATTATTATCTTATCCATAACATATACAATTTAACATGCATTTTTGGACTTAGTTTTCAAACCGGGAGTCCCGTGCTAGTTCCATAAGTTTCCACAACTCACATTGGTCCATCCCGAGGTGTTTGAGGTGTTTCCCTGACCGTCTCGTGGCTGTTGCACGATTTTGACCCCCGAAGACCTATTTTCAAGCTTAAGTGTGAAAAAGTGCATTTTTGGACTTAGTTTTCAAACCGGGAGTTCCGTGCTAGTTTCGTAAGTTTCCATAACTCACATTGGTCCATCCCGAGGTGTTTCCAGGGCCGTCTCGTGGTTGTTGCACGATTTTAGCCCCCGAAGGCCTATTTTTGAAGCTTAAGTGTGAAAAAGTGCATTTTTGGACTTAGTTTTCAAACCGGGAGTCCCGTGCTAGTTCCGTTAGTTTCCATAACTCACATTGGTCCCTCCCGAGGTGTTTGAGATATATATATATATATATATATAGAGAGAGAGAGAGAGAGAGAGACTGACCTGGTAAGCACAACGGCAGAGCCGAAAGGGTTTGATGAACCTATCGGAAGTGAGGAGTTGCAACGATGAAAAAGGAAGGTCAATCGATCGATTATATATAAACATGAACAGAGAGAGAGATTGAGAGAGAGAGAGACACTAACCTGGTAAGTTCAAGGCAGAGGCGAAGATGAAGAGCGGCAAACCCAGGGGACGAAGTGAGGAGATGGTGGGTAGGGCTTGATGAACCGATCGGAAGCTCAAGGAAACATGAAACGTTTTTTTTATTAAGGAAGAGGGCAACAATGAGGGAAGCTCAAGGCTCAGGAAACATATTTTTGATTTAAGAATTTCAAAACGACATAGTTTTTTTTATCTTTTTTCATTTTATTCCCCCCTAAAATATTTAGTGACTAAATTATGTTTTGGTGACAAAATTATTTCTTCACCAAAGATAAAAATACTGGCCACAAAAATAGTTTTGTCACTAAATTATATTAAAATATTAAAAATTATTGGTGACAAAAATATATTCGTCATTAATAATTTTATAATTGGTGACCAATTTTTTCGTCACCAAAAGTCTATTAATTTTGGCGCCCTCCGAAAATATTAGCGGAAAAATATTTGGTGACAAAAAAAATATAAATAATGACGAAATATAATTTCGTCACCTATGTTTTTTATTATGATTTAGATTGGTGACGAAATTTTATTTTTGTCTCCAAAAATGGTATATTTGGAGACGAAATATGGTTTTCGTCATTAAAAGATACATATTTCGTGACAAAAAAAAATTTCGTCATTAGTTTTCGTGTCTAAAGACTATTTTTGTTGTAGTGTAGCATTTTCATTTGGATATTATAACAACCCTGAACTGTGATTGGTCACTAAACCATGATTAAGAATGCCTAATAAGTAATTAAGAGAAAATTCTGAGTTAATTACATGTGTATTGTGTTATTTGTGTTTATATCTGTTTGACGTACAAATATATGTCTATGTTTCTGTTTCGGTATGTGAATTGAAGGCCTTATCGGCATCCGATCACGAAATCGCCTAGGTTAATGTGTAATTTGAAATTTTTGGAATGTTATTGTACATTTAATTAGAATTCGATTTGAAACCAAATAATTAGAATAGAATAAGGATAATTGATTAAGTTAAGCTAGGATTAATTTAACCCCACTAATCAAGCCTATATAAGGCTAATTCTAGAGCTTAAGAATGTTTTACACATTCATTTCTCATCTTGGAGAGGCCAATGTAGGCAGAGAGGGAAAGAAGGAAGAAATTGAACTCAACAAGGGAATTGCTAGAAATTTAGAGGGAATTGAAGAGAACTTGGAAGATTAAGTTTCTACACTTGAGAGCTCAAGACTTAAGGTAGGAATTCACCCTTTTCATTGTGAAATAGAGTTGTTTAATGCATGAATTCAAGGAAATTAGATATTAAAGACATGAATTAAGCTAACGAGTAGACTTGAGAATCAATTCATACATGCATATTGCATTTCATTGCATTTTAAGCATGTTTTCTAAGAAATTCTCTTATGCATGTAACAATTCTAACTTAATTATGGGAATTCATCATGTTTTCTATCATTTTATTTGATCATGATTTGGAAGGTTTACATTCAAAGGATTACATGCATGTTCTATATGTGTGCATTTCAAGTTTGACTTTGAACAATTCGCTTGCTTTTTGACCTTGATTTTGTGAAACAGCTTTCAATTCATGATGTTATACAAGTTTAGACATGTTTTTATCAAGTTTTGGGCCCAAAGGATGTGTTTTGATGCATTAGAATTGTGTTTTGAAGCTTGGAGAGCAATCTGAAAATTCTAGAATTTGCACTCTTCGCTCGAGCGGTGGAATCTGCACTCAAGCGACGAATGCAAGCTCCCAGTACTTTTACAGAGTTTGGGGTTGGCTCAAGCGACAGAACTTGCGCTTGAGCGACCACTCTTATTTTTTAGCCTTGGCTCAAGCGACCAGAAGTTGAGCTTGAACGTAAAATGAGAGCTCCTAGAAGTTTTGCAGACCAATGGTTCCGCTCGAGCGACCAAAGTTGCGCTCGAGCGAACTGCCTTGTTTTTGAAAATTCAACTAAGTGTTTCAAAGTACATTTTGACATCCTCATTGCATCTTCGGTATTTCTAACCCTTAATTAAGATATAATAATGAGGGTAAGAATTAGAAACACACCAGGATCTATAAAAAAAAAAAAAAATGAGTTAAGTGTTTTCCAAGCGTGTGTTTTAATGTGTATCTACTATGTGTTTGTATAAGTCACGTGCCATAGATTGTTTGATCCATCTATTCTGAGTGTTCTACCACTGGAGCTATCTGTGAGTAATAACTCTGTAAAGCTATGTTTGACTTCAATTATTTTCTGATGATATGAAATGATCTGTTTTCTGAAATGCTATTTTCTATATGAATGAATGATTGTCTAGATTTCTGAAATGTATTCGTGGCATCCTTAGCATCATGTGATATCTATTACCTGCTCTATATACGTCTCATGTAATCATGAGTCAACTGAACGTTTCATGTAATCATGAGTCAACTGTACGTCCTATGTGATCATGGGTTAACTGGTATGGATCCTTATGAACGTCTCTGTACACATGAGTCAACTGTTTACGTCCCATATAAATTGGTCAACTATTCTGTCAGCGCTAATGGATGTACCACTTATGATTCTCTATGAACTCTGAACATGAATCTGTTTTTGACTCTGAACTCTGATCTTTGAATCTGTTACGAACATCATTCATTAAACCCTTTACTTTGTTATTATTCACTAGGCTCCAGCTCACTATATTATTAATATATATAGGTGATCAGTCTCATGATCAGGCTCAGTGATGATTGCTTGGAGATCAGTTTTGTTAGCCAACCACAATGTCTCCTGAGGAGGTTCCCGAGTTAAACTGTGGTCATGATTCTCAAACAAGTTTTAAGTTTTTGTTTTCTTCTAGTTGTCTGAATAGTTCTTGTAGACTCTATATTCAAGGCTAAGTTCCTTTGACTGTATCTGTGATGGTAACGTAAGACAAACGTAAATATGACGTCACATATATGTATATAAGTTTTAAATTTTTTATCCCATATATGTTTGCATAGCTCTATAAACTTTGTATTTGATATTTGCTTCTGTCAGCCCCTTCAATTTTGTTTAATCTGTTCAGAGGCCTTCGGTAATCTCAAGATTACTGGCCGGTTATGATGCTAAATCTATAGGGGCGGGTTTGGGTCGTGACAGATACTCAATACCAAACAATTTATGTATGTTTGGATACTTAATTCTGAACCTATGAAGTTTCTTTGGATGCTCAACGCCGAACAAATGAAATATGTTTGGATACTCACTGTCGAATATATGAATTTTGTTTGAAAATAAGTTTCTGAATAAACATAATTTGTTCGGTATTGAATTTCCAAATCAATTTCGTAAATCAAACAACGAAAAACAATAAACATCAAATGAAAATTTACTTTATCTATAGAAAACTGTTTGGAACTATCTTATATATTGTCCATTGGAGATTTCAATATGAAATAGAATGCAAGAATGATGGATTTAAGCAAATAGGGATAGGTATGAAGATGAGTGAAGCAAGTAAGAAGAGAAGAGAGATATAAGAAATATTGGGGTTGACGATGAATGGGGTGTCCAAAACATTTTGATTTACACTTTTTCCAATGTCAAATATTTTTGGTCATTTTAAATAAGGACTTAATAGTAATAAAAAAGTTTCATTAAATTGGGGTGCTTAAGCAAATATTTGGGGTGTAAGTAGAGCCACTCTTAACTTACACATCACCAAACTAACTCCTTACATCCTCAAAATTTTAATTTTTTAATACAATTTTTATAATTATATTATATATTATTACTTTCATCCCTATTATCCACTCTTCTTCTTACACTCAAAACCTAAAAAAGCCTAACTTCTTCTACCATTACCTCCGACCACCGTCCCATTACCAATTGTTGCCTCTTCGCCACCACCCTTCTCCATCACCCAGCCCCTACCTTACCATTCTTTTCTGCTACCGTCGTTTCCTTCTACCCAACCTCTCTTACCAACAGCCGCTACCCAATCCCTCACCATCAATCGCAAGTTTTATGAACTATTAGAGCTTAGTTCGCCAAAAACATAACCTTTGTTCGGTTATGGCTGCCAAACATACAAGGTGTGCCTTGTTGTGGGATCCTGAATATGATAGGTTTGTATGTTTGGCAATGGATGCAAGTGTGTTTTAATTTTGTTTGGTTTTTGTTGTCTATGCGACTTGTTTTTGTTTAGTTGTGGATTGTTTAGTTTTGTTTGGTTCTGGTGCACCGAGAAAAAATTGAAATTCATCTCTGACCGTTGTGAGCCCTTTCCTCCATTGCGATGGCGGTGGGTGTGATGGGGAACGAAAATGGAGTGGTTACGGCGGTGGTGATGGTCACGACAGTAGAATGATAAAGGAAGTGGTGGTTGTGGTGATGAGAGGTTGCGAATGTGGTGGTCATGATGGTGGTGATGGTCGTGGTGGTGAGACAATAAAAAAGGAGTAGTGTCTTAGGCAGAATGGTGGTCGAAGGTGATGATGGAAGAAGTTGAGGGTTTTTAGGTTTTGGGTGTAAGTAGAAGAGTGGAAGGTAGGGATGAGAGTAAGAATGTAATTATAGAAATTATAAAATAAAAAAATTAATTAAAATTTTAAGGATATAAAGAGTTAGTTTTGTGGTATAAATAGAATTATCCGTTTTTTTATAAATACAAAGATATTCACTTGAATTCAATTTTTTTTAATGTATACATGGCATTCAGTGTGTTATCTCCAATCAAGAATTTAGAGGCATTTTTACATTGACTACAATATTATTCTACAAAGACGGCAGAGTATGTCCAGCAAAGAAAGGTGTCTCCCGGTCCTTCATGACACTAGAGTTGGATTACAGTTTGAAGTTTAGGAATTCTTGTTGGCCCAGGATAGAAGCACAAGTCCAACGGTAATGGGTTGTGTGTGCTCTATGCAGCATGTCAAATTGTCAAACGCCATTAGAAAATGTTATTTGGCAGTTTTAAACAATTATCATGTGATGTCCCAATTCACTTTTGGTTGCTTAGTAAGTAGAACTGATTATCATTTGAAAAATCTAGAAATCCCTAGATATTGATTTGTGATTATGTATCAATTTTAAGTAATAAATATCAATCCCAATCAAACAATCAAGACAAATCGACACAACGATTTTAACATGAAAAAACCACAATTGGAGCGTCTCCAATTGTGATAAAAAACTACGAGCCAAAGCCACAAAACAATCCACTAAAAAGACAAAAGGAATTACACAAGTGCACTCTCAATTATCTAACGAATCCGCGCCCGAATTGAATTGACCCCTATATGCCTCTTCCACCACGGTCTTCACCTCGAAGCTATCTTGCCCAACGTTGAATCCACAACGCTGATGTCGAGTCATGACGATAAGCCACTTCGGAATCCACCAAAGTTTCAGACCCGAATTTTCCAGAATTCACCAAAGAAGAACACTCTCTTTTGTATAGAATAAACAAACAATCCTTTGATGTGTACTTCTTAAACCATGAGTTGAATATTCAATCAAACATCAAAGAAAATTAGCAAAATAGCTCCAGATATAAACCCTAATATCCAAGAAGAAGATCTGGAAGCCGTAATCCTAAAAACTGATGAAACCACATATTTATAGAAAACTGATCCGCGATCTCCGCTCGAGCGCAGGAATGGCCGCTCGAGCGGACCTCGTTCGAGCGTAGGAAAGTTTGCTCAAGCGTAAAATCCCAACTTCCATTACTTTTGTAGACAGGTCAAACTTTTGAAACCAAACATTCTCCGCTGGAGCGCACAAAGGGCCGCTCGAGTGGACAAGCAACTTCAAATGTATTTTTGCATTTTGCTTCGGGGCCACTACCCCTCCACCCCGTTTGGGCGTTGCCTCAGACCTGCCAAAGGGCGCTACCCCCTGGACCCTCGCGAGCTGACCGGACAGTTTGATCTGTGACATAGTCAGCGAAGTGGCAAATATGAAAGAATAGACATCACAAACTTGTCTGCATAGGCACAATTCGGGTTGGATTCGCATCTAAAACTCATAACTTCACTGAAATAAAAGATCGAATAAAATTACAACTGAAAAGAGTTTTGTCAAACGTGATTGTCAAGAATAAAAACCCAATATCATTGTTTTGGTATTTTAAGAGATAATGTAACATAAAAACTAACAAATGATAATTGGTATGAAGTAATATACGACATTTAATAATTTTTTGCAATTGAGAAGGAATGATACCCAAAGTTCAAACAATGAATAAATAAATAAATAAAATATATGTGGGAATTATAGATGTGACCATCAAACTCATATATCATTATGAGAAAAGTCTACAGACCAGAATTATAGGTTATGAATTGAAAAAAAAAAATAGTGTGATTGAGATATATATTTTTTATAGTGTAGTTCATATATGAAATTAATCTCAATCATTGAATGTGTTTTTTAGGGATTTGTTTTTTTTAAGATTGTAGGACTGCTATATCATTCATTATAACACTAGAATAGTGAGTTTGGAATCAATCTAGAAAACTCAATTTTTTTTTTTCTTATTTTGTTGTTTTTAGTAATTTTAAAAAAAATTGTGTCAAAATTTTTACTTTCAATATAGAATGACCTAAACTTGAAATCTTCGAAAAAAAACTCTGAAGACAAAAAAAAAACCAGAAAAGTCAAATTATTTTTTAACTCATATTTTTTTAGTGGATTTTATTTTTAAATTATATAAAAAAAAAATTTACAAACAAAGCCATGCATAAGTTAACCCACAACCAACATGTGGGACCAAGTTCCATCCTCTTTTTTAAAATCAATAGGTGATAAGAAAAGTTTCACGTCATTCAAAAAAGATAAGAAGAACACTTGTGTCTTTTATGACATATGACATCACATTTTGCTAGCTTGTTTTAAAACAGTGGCACGGAGCGACATTTTGTCAAAAAAAAAAAAACTATAATTTAAAAAACTAGGTAAGAGAATTAACTAAAAATAAGCTCATCAGATTATACAAATAAAAGAATTTTGCTTATTCATTTACACTTGTATGTGTACATAATTCGATCATATAATGAGATACAATTTTCTGTGCACACATATATTTAATAACAAAACAAATACAAAAACAAACAAATGGCATACTTGTGGCATGGCAAGGCATAGCCTTAAAAAAACATGGTATATGATTTATTAGTGGCCTGGACCACTGGGGCTATCACCCGAAGGTAAGCGTTCGAGCCAAGTAGCCATGGCGAGCTTGGCTTTCTCGTAGTACATTGATGGGTATGTCGCAAGGTCGCTTTCACTTGCACCGCTCACAAACTCCGATGATGATGATGATGGTGGCGACTTCAACTCCCTCGTTGCTCCAACATGGGTGTTGGCGTGGCACAAAATGGTGACAAAGATCACAATCATGATTATCAAGAGTGTGTTTTGTCGCTGGAAATACATCTTCGATTGCCGGGAAATTGAAAAATCTTTGAGAGGGAGGGAGGGAGGGAGGGAGGGAGAGGGAGGTGTTTTTTTCGGATGAGAGATTTGGGTAGTTGGAGATGTGTTTGATAAAAGGGACATGGGTGGTTTGAAGTATTTATAGTAAGAAGTAGCATATGGATGTGTTGTTGGGGTCTACTACTTGGAAAAGGTGAAACACTTTGAATGAGAAAACTTGGAATGGTATTAGAGAAGAGGTTACGTGTTGACCAAAGCTCATTTTGTACTAGTCTTTTTTCCTTGGGTCGTTGTTTGTTATGTCATACAAGGGAAAAAAGATACTGATAGATTCCGAGAGTTTGACAATTGTTTTTTATTATTTTTTTTCTTTTTTTTAGAATTATTATTATTTTGTGTTTAGTAATTATTAAGAAATTCTTTATTAATGAAAATTTTGACTTTTTAAGCAATTTTAAAAGAAAGTCCTTCCTGGTGTGTTTTGATTAGTGGGTGTTTGGGGGGTTTTTATTTTTTATTTTTTTTTCTTTAGTGATTTTGTTTTAAATGGACAAATTACAATGATAGTCCCTGTATTATGGTCTTTGTGTCATTTTTGTCTTTATAATTTTAATTAGTTTGATTTTGACCATGAATTTATGATTTTATTTCAATTTAGTCCAATTGCTTACAATTGTTAGTATTTTTTTAATGAAAAATATGCATACAAGTGACATATATTATTTTTTAGGGTCAAACTTATAAATTTACTCAATGAGTTAACCTTAAGCCATTCAATGATAATTTTTCATCAAAAACATTAATAGTGTTATCATTTGGATTAAATTGACATAAAATCTAAAATTAAAGGTCAAAATAAAGTCAATTGAAAGTGTAAAAATTAAAATGACATAAGAGGCAAAATATAAGGACCACTAATGTAATTTATCCCAAAAAAAAATTGAAAAAATTTTAAGCTTTTAGGTTCCATTCAATTAAACGGACTAGAAAAGTAATTTTTTTTTAAAGAGGACCAAAAAAAATCCAAAAATAGTTTGGTTTTTTTTTTGTAAATTTTTTTGACATAAGTTTTAAAAAAAAATCACTAAAACTAACTTTTTAACCTGCTAAAAAAATAACTTTTAAGCCCATGCCAAACAAGATTATTGTG
Organism: Camellia japonica; assembly: GCA_030407325.1. Lineage (NCBI taxonomy): Eukaryota > Viridiplantae > Streptophyta > Magnoliopsida > Ericales > Theaceae > Camellia > Camellia japonica. The sequence goes on from JAPPVO010000002.1 coordinate 66,668,805, forward strand.
AATGAGAGAGTAATTTAGTGCATTAGGAGTATTAATTATATCATATTAAAACATCAAGTTAGTTATATGCTCCTCCAGTAACAAGGGTTATATGCCCGTATGATCCAATTTTTTCACAAAATACTATTGATTTGGTACATAATTACGTTTGTTCAACACTACAGTGTGTTTCCTTACAAAAGTGCATGTACGTACTATAACAAGTTGCAATTTTTTCACCAAAATGAGTCGTAACATTTTTCATTATAAATAATTTATAACAATTACATCACATCATTTATAATATAACCACAATAAACTTTCACTAACACATAAATTTCTCCGTAAATTAAGAGGTTTTGTGGTGTGCTAATGAATATGGTTTATTAAATTTGAATGTGTCAACGGTTAGGAATTTCAAATAACTGAATTCCAAGAATTCCCTTGTTGTTCGTATGAAATTTTTTTAGATGAAGGATAATTTTGGTATTTTGATATAAAAATATAGGAGAAAATTATGGGCGTTAGTTACTATGTTTTGTGAGTCAAGGTTTGAAATTTTGAATTGACTCATTGCTCTCTGCTTTTCGGAAAAAAGTTCAGCTCTCTGTTTTTGAATTTTTTTTTTTTTATAAATAAAACAGTGATATTACGATATCATTTAAAACTTAACTATTTTAATTGATTTTTTAACTATTTTATAAGATAAAAAAAAATTATATTTGAAATGATTTGTGAACTTCTTTATAGTTAAATAGATAATTGTAAAAGAAAAAATAATTAATTATTAATTAATGGGTGAGATGTGATATTTTATCTTATTAACTATTTTAATTCTTTTTTTTTTTTTGGTTGTCTTTATTGACTATTTTAAGTATAAAAAAAATTATTCCCAAACATGGCCTCGTATATATGTGACCAGATAGTTATATATAAAAAGTAACAGTGCTGGGACCTTCAATGGGGGTGACCCCAGCACCCCCTACCTCCACGTGGGGGGCTGTGAAAAAAAAAAAAAAAACATTGAGCCAATCAAAAAACAGTGGGGGTGGTGGGACATTTTTCATATAAAAAGTGATAGTTATTAATTGATTACCACGTCATCCACATTACTGTTACACTAAAATTTTCCTCATGCTTTTGAATGGACCATGCAATAAAAATTGAAACTGATTCAGGCAAATGGGAGGTTTTACAGTGGAATTTTGATTTTAAAATGCCATTCACAGCCAATTTTTTTTATTGAAAATGGAATTCAATAAGAATACTCAGAAATTTGAGAGCCCCCAAAGTTTACCAGTCAGTCCCATATGTGTTTACTGACCAAATGTTAATTAAATTATAGGGTAAATTAAACTGCCACCCTATGAGGTTTATATTTATTATAGTTTCTCCCTCACCTTTTGGAAATTACATCTCCCTCCTGAGATTTAAAGTTTCATTATAGATTTCTCCTTTAGCAACTTAATTTTTTGAAATACCAATTTTGCTCTCATTGGGTAAATTACATTGACACTCCTCACATTTTAGAAATTACAATCCCCTCTCCAAGATTTAAAGTAGCATTACCAATTGCCCCCTCGGTTAGTATTAGTTGGAAAAAAAATTCATTGAAAAAAAAATTAATTGGAAAAAAATTATTTGACAAAAAAATTAATTGAAAAATTTTTTTGTTAGTAAAATTTTTAAATTTTTGTTTAAAAACCAATGTAAATTCATTTTTTGAATTTACGTTTTTTCCTCAAATTTACAAACTGAGACAACCATTAATAAACTAAAAAAATTATCAAACAAGTTTTTATGACAGTTTTTAAATTTTTTGTAAATATAAATTGAAAACTGAAAATGAAATGGTTACCAAACAGGTTTCAAATGGTAAAAATATCGTAAAATTAACAAATAATTAAATAAGTTACCAATGTAAGAAATGACTTATCAAAAAATTCTTAGGTTATGTATGGTTTGGTTTTTAGATTTTTTTTTTTAACCAATTAAATAATTATTTTTTATTTTTTATTTCTTAACCAAATTAATTTTTAATTTTTAAAAAAATATTTCTAAAAATCAAACCATACATAGTCTAAAAATGTTTTGATAAGTCATTTCTTACTTTGGTAACTTATTTAATTATTTGTTAATTTTACGACATTTTTACCATTTGAAGCCTGTTTGGTAACCATTTCGTTTTCAGTTTTTAATTTTTAATTAATATTTACAAAAATTTTAAAAACTATCATAAAAACTTGTTTGATAATTTTTTTGGTTTATAAATGGTTGTCTCAGTTTGTAAATTTGAGGAAAAAACATAAATTTAAAAAATGAGCTTACGTTAATTTTTAAATAGAAATTTAAAAATTTTACTAGCAAAAATTTTTTTCAATTAATTTTTTTTTCAATGAATTTTTTTTCCAACTAATACTAACCGAGGGGCAATTGGTAATACTACTTTAAACCTTGGGGAGGGGATTGTAATTTCTAAAATGTGAGGGGTGTCAATGTAATTTACCCAATGAGGACAAAATTGGTATTTAAAAAAATTAAATTGTTGAAGGGGGAAATCTGTAATGAAACTTTAAACCTCAAGGGGAGATGTAATTTCCAAAAGGTGAGGGGAGAAACTATAATAAATATAAACCTCAAGTGTGTCAGTGTAATTTACCCTAAATTATATTTCTTAATATATATGCATCATGTAATAGTTAAAATTTCAAACTGTTTTACTGAAGAAAAAGAGAAACTGTTTTATTGAAATGTGGTTTACATACTAAAAATTAGTAATACATAATCAAGGTTTAATCGGTACATTTTGAAATGTGACGGATATATTTGACATGCTTTCAAGTTTCTAGTAATCTTTATAGATTGAGATCTTATTTGGGAATTTTAATTTTTGTTTAAAAAAAAAAAGTACTAAAAAAATTAAATTGGCATGATTTGGGAAGTGGGTTGGCTTTTTAACTTTTTTTGGCTATTGTCTGGGGCTAAAAAGCTTAGTTTGGAAAGGACTTTTGACTTTTTTGATTTTTTTAACTTTTTTGTGAGAGAAATAATATAATATAATGATTATGGGTTGAATGTGATGTTTTATTTTATTTGGCTAAAAATCCTATTTTATTTTTTGTGGATATTTTAACCAAAAAAACCTCTAACCCAACTTCCCAAACCATGCCAATAGTTTTTTTTTAGAGTATATACACAATAGTTATTCACTTTTTTTTTTTTAATACAAATTTGAAAAGTTATTTATAAATACATTAACATTTTTCTTTTACTAAAAAAAATCAAACCCCAAACAAGACCTATTACCTGTTAAAAAATATCATCTCTTAATCCCTTTTCGAAATTCTCACAATGACTTTTATTCAATTCTCCACAAAAAAAAAAAAAAAAAAAAAAAACCTCTTAACTTTATTTAACTCTTTAAAAAAAATCTCAATGACTTACTTATTTCTCCCAAAAAATTTCTAGCATCATCATGAATCACTCTTTAAAATTAAAAGTCCTTAGTTAATTTATAATTTCATTTCAGAGAGATCATCCATTCTATAACAATTGATAAATTTGAAAATTATCTTTTAAAATAACAAATTAATTATATTTGCACAAGTATTATGCATGCACTCATCATCAGTGTATATATATAAACCTACACTTCGTATCTCTACATGGAATAAAAATTTGTTATTGTTGATACAAGAAATTGCTCAAATTGATTTCCAATCAACTATTAATGTTAGTTCTTGGTCCTCACTAATAAAAGCTATCCAAGGGACACCAATGCGATGTTGGTCCACCTAGGGATGTATTTTAGACGGGTTCAATTTGAGCAACTCGAGTTTAAGTCTAATTTTTTTTTATAATTTGGATAAAATATTTTTGAATTCGGCATGGAGTTTAGACAAAAATTCATAGGAAAATTTGGCTATAAACTCTCCTTACCTTCCTTTCATTGTTAAAAGGACTAAAAAAAAATTATACTTTATAAACCCCCTCATAATTATAAAATCTTGCATAAAGGACAAAATTTATTATTTAAATATTTTATTAGACTATTATACCCTTAACTAAATCTTCCCACCTTCTCCCCCCACTCTCTCCCTACCTTCTCCGTCTCTTCTCCCCCTCTAAACACAGCTTCTCTTCATAGCCATGTTAGAGGCCACCTCAGCCACCGGAGCACCATCTGCCAATGTATTCCGGCCACCAACTGCCATGATTCCTGGCACCACTCTCTCCTCCGCATCCAATGTCAGTCAAGCCTTCCATTTCTCTTCTAGAAACCCTAGAATTGAACCAGAAGTTTTATGCACCTCTACCATGCTCCATTCACTTGTTTATTGGACTAAAATTCTAACAAAGGTTCTCCCTCTTCCTTCAGTCCTCAGTTCAATTTGTGATCTGAGAGGAGCTCTAATTTAAGTTTGCGATCTATGCTTAAAAGCCTTGGGTAAGGTTGATTCAACTTATAACATCTCAGATCTAGATTCGACTAATAACATCTCAGATCTGATTTGTGGCATTTTCGAATTTGGTGTGATTTCACCATTACGAACTCGATTTTGAGTTTTGATTTGAAGTCGACCTTGTAGTTCAAAATTTTGCCTAAGATCTGCATTGATGACTTGACCCTCACCTTTGGTTCAATATCGCTATTTGATCTTCGACATGTGTTGATTAGTTTTTTTGTTTTTGTTTTTGATTTATTTTTGTTGATTTGCCGAGTTCAATCAGGTGTGTGCTTTAATTTTTGTTTAACAGACTGAGAGTAAAATTTTCCTCTGGTTTGTGCTCTGTTTTTGTTTGACAGAATGAAAGTAAAATTTTTCTCTAGTTTTGCTTGACAGAATGAGTGTAAAATTTTACTCTGGTTTGTGCTCTGTTTTTGTTTGATAAAATGAGAGTAAATTTTACTCTGGTATGTGCTCTATTTTTGTTTGATAAAATGAGAGTAAACTTTTACTTTGATGTTATTTGCTCTGTTTTTTATTTTATTTTTTATACAATGATAGTAAACTTTTACTCTATTATTGTGTACTTTTGTTATTTGTTTTTGGACTCCTAGTGATAGTAAAATTTTACTCTCAATTCATTGCAGATTTGAATTATACAATGATAGTAAAATTGTACTTTCAGAGTAAAATTTTCCTCTGAATCAGAATAAAGTTTACTATGATTCAAAGTAAAATTTTATTCTGGTTAAAAATATATTGATTTGCTTAACAATATAAAATTTTATTCTGAAATTTTACTTTGGTTAAAAACATGTTGATTTGCTTAAAAATATAAAATTTTACTTTGAATCATAGTAAAATTTACTATGATTCAAAGTAAAATTTTACTCTGAAATACACTGTAAAGATGGCTTAATAGGAGAGCTGATATATATGAGGGTAATATAGTAAAAGAAACAAGTTTTAAAATATTAGGGGGTTTTAAAAGTACCTATATAATTCTTGTCCTTTTGAAAGATAAATTAGACAGTGAGAGGTCTATCACCAAATCTCCCAAATTCATAAACTCAAAATAAATTTGGACGGTTTTAGATAAAGATATCAAATAATCGAAAATACAAATTATATATAGATATATAAAAATATTAAATATATATAAATCACTAATCATTACATGTTATTAAAGTAATTTAGGTCATTAAATTATATTGAATATAAATTATATAAACTAGTAACACAATACAAAATCTTACATTTTTTTATTTTCATTCGTAAATTATAAATATTACAAATTATTTGTTTTGATATTATTACTGATTTCCTAACAAAATGCAAATAAAGTCTAATTTTAACAAATTAATAATATAGCTACACACACCAAAAAAAAAAAAAAAAACTAAATTTATTTGCAATTCGAACAACTCAAATAATTTAGATTTAACTCGAGTCTGATTTCAACAAACACCTTGAGTTACCATTCGAGTTTAAATATGTCTCAATATAACTTAAGTTGAGTTTTAATAACTTTTCAACCCATCCAAATCCACGTAAGTTGCACTCCTACTCCAAGGTGACATTCTTCAATCTTGGCCAATTTGCTCAGCTTTACTATGCTCGACCACCTTATATGGTGGTCTTTCAGTGCTAGCTATGCTCAAGTAAATTTATCTCTATCAAATATAATAGTAATAAAAGTAATGTAAGGAATTATAAAAAAAATATCATGAAACATTTTTTTATTTTTAGATTATATATATAATAAAACACTATATACTAATTAAAAGATGAAAAATTTTCATAACGTATTTCATAATATTTTTTTTCATAATACTTAATATTATTCATAGGAATATTATACCATTCCTGCTTCATCAGATTCACTATTCTCAATTGTAGTTTTTTGTTTTTTAAATAATAATATCATGTGCCGGTTGTGATTGATATTACCTTCTCTATATCATGTTTTTATGTCTCCAAAATTTTCCCTATTTTTCTGATCTCCGTAGTTACTTCACATGTGCTCACACTTGTACACGTGAAAAGAAGCATAAGTTTTTGGTTGGTTTATTCATATGTAATTGATGTATGTTTTCAACAAGGTTGGGGATTTTGTCAACAAGCTGACCAATATGGGGTGAATGATGCTTTATTACTGTAAACCCCAAACCCCATAAAACCCCCCAAAACCACCACCACCACCCCACCCCCCCCCACCAAAAAAACAAAAAATAATAATAAATAAATAAATAAAAATAGTACTAATTTTGTTTTTTTTTAACTAGGAACTAATAATTTACTTATCAAAAAATTTAGCTAAATTTCACTTTGTATCCCTATGTTTGACATTGAATTTAATTTTTATTTTTTATTTTTCAATTATAATACTCAACTATTATACTTTTTGTCAAGTTGTAACTTTCTTTCAGTTTGATGTTAATAAAATTGATGGAATTTATCCTATAAACAATACATGACATTTTTCTCATCTCATTGACACCCTACACTTATACCAAAGTTTCATTTTAGCCCTTCAATTTTTTAATGGTAGATGGATGAAAAGATGATATTGCAATTTGAATTAAAATATGTGGAATTGATTGGCACAGGGTTCATTTGGAAAGTGAGTTAGCTTTTTGACTTTTTAGATTTTTAGCCTGAGACTACAAAGTCTCGTTTGAGAAGAGTATTTTTTGACTTTTTGTGAGAGAAAAAATATAATGATTATAATGTGAATTTTGTCTTATTCGATTAAAATGTCTATTTTGTCTTTTTATGATTAAAATAGTCCCAAACCCAACTCAATCTATCTTTCCAAATAGAGGCACAATTCAAAATAAAAGAACCAAAATAAATTTTTTATACAAGAATGCTAAGAGTAATTAATTAAAAATAATTAGAGAAAATTTCAAATTTTTTTTTTTGATAACTGAGTGTCTAGGCCAGCACTCCTTTGGGGTGTCGCACCTCGACTAATTTTAGGATCCTGAGCTGATCGATCAGAAAATTTCATTTTAACCTCCAAACTTTATCTCGATGATCAATTACACACCCAAATTTTAAATAATTTTAATTTTACTCCTAAAATTTTTGAAACTGTATCAATTTACTCTGTGGTGTTTTGAGAAGTTAATAAAAAGCTAGTTTTTTGATTTTTTGACTTTTTTGGTGACTTTTTTGACAAAAAACTGAATTGTTTAAGATAAAAAAATTGACTTTTTTGACTAAAAAAATTAAGAGCAGTGCTAGAGAGCTCGAATTGAGCCCCCGAATCCCCCTAATTGACGAAACGACGTCGTTTCGTCGTTTAATTTTTTTTTTTTTTCAATCAGAAAATCAGAGGCAGAAGGAAAAAGACGAAGGAAGACGAAGAAAGAAGAAGCAGAAGAGAGGGAAGAAGGAGGAAGAGGAAGAGGAAGAAGGAGGGACTAGAGAGGGCTAATAAATTGGGCTGGAGGCGGAGACGGGGGGCGGAGGCGGAGGTGGAGGTGTGGGCGGAGGAGGCAGAGGTGGAGACGACGATCAGCCTGCGACGACGATCGGGCAGAGGCAGAGGCGCCGAGCTGCGACGACGGCGGGCGGAGCTGCGATTGCGAGGACTGGAGGCCGGAGCTCCTCCTCTTCCTAGCACGACTCCCCCCTCTCTCTCTCTCTCTCTCTCTCTTCTGAAATTAGGGGGATTCGGGAGGAAAAATTAGGGGGAAAAAATATTTCCCAAAAATTAAAAAGTTAAAAAGCTGACTTTTTTGACAATTTTTCAAAAGACTCCTCTTTATCATAATAATAATAATAATATAAAAAAGAAAAAGAAAAAAGAAGGTTACATTTTGATCTCAAATTTGAAATCATAGATTTCATCTATTCAAACTCACCCTCTCTCCTCTTCACACCTCTACAACTTCGCCTGTCCCTACCGTCGGCGGCTAAGGCCTCCTCCTCCGTCCGCCACTGCAAAAACAAGTGTACCTTAACAACAAAAACCACTTCTCTTCCCCATTTTTTTTACCATACACACTGTAGAGCGAAAAAAAAAATGGCAGACACACAACACATTACCCGGAAAAACCTCTCTCACCTTCTCTCCGCATTCATCGACACCTTCGTTGACTTCTCGGTCAGTGGCCTCTTCATACCTCTAAACCCTAACTCTAACCCCTCACCTTCATTATAGACCACATACTTTTCGCTGGGCCACCTCATCACCATCGGCGATATACACGGCGACCTCCAAAAATCCAAAAAAGCCCTTTGACTCACCGGTCTCATCGACCTCTCCGACCGCTGGATCGGTGGCTCCGCCACCTTCGTCCAGGTCTATGATATCATCGATCGTGGCGGCGACGAAAATCAAGATCTACTTTCTCGAGAAACTCAACGGCGAGGCTGCGAAAGTCGGTGGGAAAATCGTCACCATGAATGCAAATCACAAAAACATGAATGTCGACGGCGATTTCAGGTTCATTAGTAAGACCCTTCTCGATGAATTTAGGGTTTGGGCTGATTGGTACTGTGTTGGTAATTCAATGAAGAGTCTTTGTGATGGGTTGGGAAAACCCTAGGATTTGTATCGTGGGTTGCTTTTGGCTTTCCCTAATTTGAAACAAGAAATTAGTGATGGAGTTAGGGCTAGGGTTGCTGCGTTGAGACGTGAAGGTCCGATTTCGAGTCGATTTCTAGCAAATAATTTGACTATTGTTGTTGGTGACTCTGTGTTTGTTCATGGGTGGCTTTTACCAAACCATATTGATTACGGGTTGGATCGAATTAACGAAGAGGTTATGGATTGGATTAGTGGATTGAAAGAGAGTGTTTCAAAGAAGTTGATTACGGGGAGGAACTCGGTTGTTTGGTTGAGGAAATTATCTCATGAATTGGCTCAACATTGCGATTGTTCGACTCTTGAACATTTTCTTGCCACCATTCCTGGTGCAAAGAGGATTGATTGATTGTAGTAGTAATTTTTGTTGTTAAGGTACACTGGCTTTTGCAGTGGCGGAGGGAGGAGGAGGGCTAGCTGCCGGCAGTGGTAGTCGGCGAAGTTGTAGAGGTGCAGAAAGGAGGGATGTGAGTTTGAATCTATAATTTGAAATTTGAGGTCAGAATATAATTTTTTTTATTTTTTATTTTTATTTTTTCTGTTTAGATGTAATAGTAAGGGACAAATTGATACGATTTAAAAAATTTTAAGATAAAATTAAAATTATTTAAAGTCCGAGGATGTAATTGATCTAAGGCAAAGTTTGGGGGTTAAATTGAAATGTTCTCAAATAATTAACTAAAAAAATTGTGTGATTCTACTTACACCACTATTTAACTTTTTTACACCCTCTATCTCATTACATTACTAAAAAAAATGTAATTCTCATTACACCCTCAATTTATTATTAAAATTAACCCTAAATTAACTATTTCATATCTTTACATCACTAATTTTGGTAACACGGTGCTAAATAATTTATATTATTTTGGTGTTATATTGCCGAAAAAAATAGATCTCTCCAGTATTTGTTACTATACATTTACAAAGACTTTCTTCCAAACAATGATTTTTTAATTTATGGTTGGCATGTTCGTTAATATAACGTTAATTAATTTGAATTACTCCAGTGTCATATTACCGGATAATATTTTTTTTCCCAGCATTATGTTGTCGTCCAATTAGATGATAACAAGAAATTAATTTGGGCCACTTATGAATTGCATGTTTAATGATACATTATTATACAAATGAAATTACTCTAGTGTCATGTTGCCAACCTACAATAGAGTTGTCTAGGCCTTCGTTGCTGCATATTAAAAAATTTACTTTTTTCTTAAAGCATCCATAAAAAAATTCAAAAATCAATCACACATCCATAAAATCATACATAAAAAGTATTCATAAAATTATTCATAAAAACATCAAGTGTACGAATATCCATAAAGTATCCATAAAATCTGTCATTGTTTGCATTCATCAATCAAACATGTTATCACAATTCGTCTTGGTAATTTGTAGGTAATTTTTCCCCCCTTAAAAGAAATAGACATCCACATTTTTTAGAACCTATCAACCTCAATCGTTCTCCCTTGATCTTCCTGTTGTCTCTATAGTAACTACTTCTTTTACAAGTAAGTGTAAATCTTGATTTTCTGTCATTGCCTCCTGCATCTGATGTCTTTATAACAATAACAAATCCAGTCTTCTTTCCAACGTTAGAAACCCATTTAATTAATGCTTCACGACTACGAAAAAACTAAAGATAATAAATATATTGATACATCAAATTATTAATAAAACTCAATACAAATTAAAAATAAGAAAAAATCATATTCATAAAAAAAAAATAAAAAAATTAACAAACATCGTCTATAATAAATTCATTACTAGAGTCCACTAATATTGTAGTATTTGCGTTGTTATAATGAGTATAAGTATAATCCTTCCAGATAAAAAAATAAAAAATATAAAAAAAATGAAACTGAAAATACATAATAATGAAAAGTCGAACAAATTAAAAAAAATTCGGTTTGGGGTTACTAGAAATGTATCTTTTATTCGGTAGTTGGTTACCAGACTTACATTTTTTGTTCGGCAATGTGATGCTAAACTATTTTATTTTGTTCGATTTCAAACCACCGAACGAAAGTCGAGCACCAGTCTTGAAAATCGAAACAAAAACCTACTAAATAAATTAAAAAAAACTTACAATTTCATTTTTTTTATGGTTCTCCGCCACCGTTTCTTCATCCATTGCTTTCTTTAATGATCAAAATACTATAATTCTCACTTTTTGAAAAGAGATGTGTAAGAGAAAAGAAAAATTAAGGAAAAAGAGGAGTAGGGATTGAAGATCAAGGGGTGTAAGGAGATAACAAAATATATTTAATTTTAGTATTTTGTCCTTAAAGGTAATTTTACACATGGATAAAATTGTGTAAAAAAAAAATTCATATAAAAGGTATAAAGAGGTAAGGTAATGGCATAAGTAGAATCACCAAAAAATTTGATGCTTGTTTATATGTTAACAGTCCAGTCTTACATAATTTGTTAGGGGTGTTTTGGGAAGTTGGTAAAAAGCTGGTTTTTGGCTTTTTACCAAGTTTTTTAGCTTTTTGGAAAGTTGGTAAAAAGCTGATTTTTGGCTTTTTAGTTTAATATTTGTTTATGATGTCAAATCAAATTAAAATGACCAAAATACCCTTACCCAACATAAGAAATTTATTTTTTTATTTTTTTTGTCATAGCCCCAATTTGTAATTTCACACTTGCGTTTTTGGCACTTCCCAAACCAATTTTGTTGCATTTTTACCACTTGCGTTTTTGGACATTTTGACAAAAACGTGACTTTTTATTTTGGTTCCCAAAACAGTAGTTAGATTGTTTGACAAATTCATCCACGTGAGTGAGCACCTAGAGAAAGGCTTCAACTATCAAGATTCATGTGAAAATGTAGTTTTATATAGGTGGATTACCTTGAATGTTTGACAAATTGGTCCAATTGTTGATGGGCAAATTATAGCAATAGTCCTTATAATTTATCCGTGATTTCATTTTGGTCCATGTACTTCTAATTGCATCAATTTTGCCCCTACAGTTTGGTTTTTGGCTCTATGTGGTCCAATAGTTAACAACCGTTGACTTTTTGAACAGAAACCCACGCGTGTCTTGCACGCACAGGACTTGTAAGGGCAAGGTTGTCATTTCAAAAATTTAGTATATTTTTCATATTTTTGTGTATTTATTAAATTTTAAAATATTTTTTATAAATATTTTACTTTTTAGATATATTTAAATAAAATACATTTAAAAAAGTAAAAAATTGCAAATTTTTAAAAAAAATATTCATTAAAAATAAAAAATTAAAAAAAATTAAAAAATACCTCAATTTCCAAAAAATTAAATTCAGAAGATTAAAACCACAATTTTATACTCACAATTCATCATAAACCATTAAGCCTTGAGTTGAATAACAAAGAATTCCTAGTGTTTTACTCAACTCTCTCTCTCTCTCTCTCTCTCTCTCTCTCTCTCTCTCTCTGTGTGTATATATATATATATATATATATATGTAGATTGAAAAAGAAAAAAAAATCAAATTTCCTTTGTTTTGGGTTTCTTTTCAAGTTGTTACTGGATAGAGAGAGAGAGAGAGAGAGAGAGAGAGAGAGAGAAGGGATGAGAGAATGAGAGAAGAGGAAAATGACATCATTGTTGAATGACTGAAACAAAGGGAAATTTGTATATTTTCTCAATAAGATAGAAGTAGAGAACATATCAATCAATCATCAAACATGCCCAAATTGCAAATCATAATAAATTTCTCTAACTAGTAAACAAAACCCACCATCCAAATCCATCAAACAGAGATCCTAATTACAAATTTAAACACATATTACTCATAATATCTAAAACATTGATATCTAAAACCCTCAATCTCCTTCCCCAGCACCTCTCTCGCCAAGTTCTTCAACCCCGCATTGCAAACGTCGATCATGCTGCAGTCAGCTGCCAAGGAGCGAAGATCAACAGTGGTGGCCACAGAGAACCCATAGTCCTTAGTCAACTTATCAACATCGGTGTGAATACCCACACCCACAAAAGTGTAGATAGGGTTGTTGAGGAAGTCGAAGAGGGATTGGGGGATTTGGGAGCAGTAGATGAGTTGGAAGATGAGGCATCGGCGGCCGACATAGAGTTGGAGAGTGGCGGCAAGGTTATCGTGGAAACGGTTGTTAGGTCGCCACTCGATGTCAAGGCCAACAATGAGGCGATGGTGAAGGGGACGATAAATGGCTGTGATTTCGCAGATCCAAGAGTCAACGAGGAAGGGAGAGCAAGTGACAAGGGTGTGGATTTGATTGGTGAAGAAGGTTACGTCGTGGGTGTCGTTGGGTAACTGGTAGTCGACAATACCGAGATTTGTAAGAGAAAAGGGTTTGATTCAGAGAGAGAGAGAAGGGGGAAGAACTAAAAAGAAATAAATTAGAGAAATGGAGGGGAACGAGAGAGAAAAGAGAGAGAGAGAGAGAGAGAGAAGACCTTCCCCTAGTGGTTTCATTTACGGATTGATTGGTTTCATCTCGTGCGTGCAAGGCACGCATGGGTTTTCGTCCAAAAAGCCAACGGCTGTTAATTATTGGACCACATAGAGCCAAAAACCAAACTGTAAAGGCAAAATTGATGCAATTAGAAGTACAATGACCAAAATGAAACCACGGGTAAACTATAGGGACCATTGATGCAATTTGCTCATTGTTGAAACACAATGCAAGGGAATTATGGTAAGTTAAGCAGACTTAAGCAACATCTAGGTAGGGTGTTTCCATTTACTTTATGTCACAAAATTTTTTTTTTTTTTCATTACACCATATTTTTTAGGAAAATTTATCAGAAAATTTCATATAGGAATCAATTACTCCAATCAGTCTCATGAACTTTCTAATACATTCATAGGTCCGGTTTGTTTTGACAATATTACCGTGAGATCCTATTTTAAATTTTAGTATAATTTGGTGGACATTTCCACCCCTCCTTGAATGTAAAACTCAAATGTAAAACTTCAAAAAAAGCTCTTTAGTATAGTTTTCTCAAACGTAACACTCTAACGTAACATACTAAAAAATTTCTCCAATAACGTAACACCCTAATGTAACACTCAAAAAACGTAACACACTAAAAAACTTATAGTGTACTTTTGAAAATGTAACACTCCAACGTAACTCTCCAAATGTAACATTCTAATATGGCGGGCAAATGAGCCATTACATATCCAAAAAGACTAAATGGATCACAAGTCTAAAATATAGGACTTATTGGTCAATCTCCCTATTTTTATTGGAAAAATTGCAAATCAATGGTATTTTTACAAAATATTTATAAATTTATGAAAAAGCATATAACTTTAATGATTAAGATTGATAAACTTTTACATTAATTTACATTTTTTTTTTTGAAAACTTCAACTAAAGTGCAATTTTCCCTTTTCTATTTTTGTTATAATTTTGTCCTACATAACATTCAATTCCTCTGATCTCAAAATTGGAAAATATGAATTTCCCTACCCATCCAATCCGAGTTCGGATTCTCTGTCGTGGTTTCCTGCGATGGTTCAAAACGACGTTGTTTTGAACCTTTTGTTTTTTATTTTTTTCTCTTCTTATTTTGCTTTTCAGCGTCATTTTCGTTTGTCTCTTGTTTGAACCCTAACCCCTCTAAGAGAGACGAACAGAGAGGGCGACGTGGGTAGGCAACGTCACTCCTACAGTAAGGCAACGGAGGCGAGGCGAGAATAGGCAACGGTGAGGCGAAAGGGGAGGCCACGAACAGAGAGGGCGATGCAGGCGACCAACATGACTTCTGCAGCGAAGCGAGGGAAGGTGGCAGCAACAAGGTTCGTTTCGTCCGTTTCGTCTTCATTCTCATTTTTGTTACTAATATATATATATATGATTTATTGCCATGGTTTGATTTGTTGTTCATTTGTTATATGCGTTTGATAAGTGGTTTGATTTATTGAGTTTGACGGGTTTGATGATTTAGGTTTTGTTGTGGAAACAGATTTGTTATGGATTTTGATTTTTTTTCCAATTTTTTTTTATCAGCATTTGATTTTTTTTTTCTCTCTAAGATTGAGCTTGCTTACATTCTCTCTCTAGTCCGTGTCTTATATTCATTAGCATTTGATTTCTTGTTGTGGATTGAGCTTGCTTACATTTTATATCCTTTTGTTGATCTTGAGATTAAAACAAAACAAATTTGAAATCCTCAACAAATGGGAGGAGGAGGGAAATATGTATCTATGTAGGTTTTTTACTTTAGTTCAGATTAGAAGAGGGGTACATATAGGTTTGAAATCCACAGCAAAGGATTCTCAATTTTTTGTGTAGAAAAAATAAAATAAATTTATAGTGTCTGTTCAGATTATAATGTCTATTCAGATTCTCAATTTTTTGTTTGAACTTAAACATGTGAAGTCATTCAAGACTTAAGCATCTTGGTTATGAGAAATTAAGGGACTATACATACACCACTCTCGGAAAAGCACTTCAGTAAGATCTTCCACTCTCATCTTTGTGATTTGAAGTCTAATAGTGGTGTTTTAAGTTTAGAGAAAAGTGTTTTCAAAATTCAAAAGGTATAAACATTTGTACTATACATCTATTTTTTGTTTGTTACTAACTAAACTTTGACCAAGTGAATTTTTGATTTGTGACTTGGAGCCCTAGTTCTATTCAAATTTTAGAACACAACACAATTCTTATTAATTTGTGTTAGGACCCTATTTATTGCCAATTCTGCGAACAAGCTTGGGTTAATTGAGTTGTATCTTTTCTTTTGTTTTTGGTCTTCTCACTCGAGCGGGAAAAGTTTCCCTCGAGCGGAATTTTCACCTTTCTAGTACTTTGGCTCGTCTACAAAAATACTGTGAGGTGTGATTTTACGCTCGAACGTAGATTCCTAGGCTCGAGTGTGAATCTTGGTTTGGAACACGCGTTTTAGCGTCCCCGCTCGAGTATCTATTCCTGCGCTCGAGCGGGCATCGCGATTTCAATAGCTATGAAACTACAAGTTGCTCCAAATCTGGGGCGTGACTTCCAGATCTTCTTTGAGGGTTTTAGGGTTTTCTTCTGGGACTATTTTGCTAGTTTTATTTGATGTTTGATTGAGTATTAAACTCATGTTTTGATAAGCACACATCAAAGAGTTTGATTGTTCATCTTCAAGAGTGTTTTTCTTTGGTGGAGTTCGGAGATTCAAGCATGGAGTATTCAAAGGAGTTTGATATTGTGCCCAGTCATTGATTCGACAATGGATGTTGTGGATTCAACATCAATCTGATCAATTTCGAGACGAAGATTGCGGTGAAAGAGATACAGATTGTTGAAGATAAATTTACAGCGTTTGGGTAATTTATTTGGTAAATTTGTATTCTTTCTTCCTTTCATAGTGGATTGATTTGTGGTGTTTCGTCCATGGTTTTTTTAATCATAATTGGAGGTGCTCAAATTGTGGTTTTTCTATGTAAAAATCGTTTGTGTCGATTTATTTTTTTTTAAACAACAATCTAAATCACTTTCGTATGTGGTTAATGATTTAGATTGTTTGTTTTAATCGTTTGGGAATTGGTACAATTAATCTTGATCAAATCACGAATCACGTAGGTTTTTCAATTAGTATCGGAGCAGGTCACTTTTTGTTTTCATCAAAACTATAGAGTGTGATTTTGTGTGATTGGTGATATGGATTCTATTCGTGAAGGTAACTCAACCCATAGACCTCCGTTACTTGATGGTACAAACTATTCTTATTGGAAAGCTCATATGAGAGCGTTTTTAAAATCTATCGATGAGAAAGTTTGGCACTATGTGATCTATGGGTGGAGTAAACCTGTTGTCACCATTAATGGTGTTGATATCCCCAAACCTCTTGATAAATGGGATGTATTTGACTATCAAAACTCGAGTTGGAAGAGTAAAGCTCTCAATTTCCTTTTTTGCTCTATCACACCTGAAGAGTTTCGTCATATTTGCACGTGTGAGGTAGCAAAAGAGGCTTGGGAAATTCTTGAAACTATTTACGAGGGTACTACTTTTGTTAAAAGGTCAAAATTTCAACGTCTCACCTCATATTTTGAAACTCTTTTTATGCGTGATGATGAGACGTTTGATGATTTTTATGCTAAACTTAGTGACATCGTGAATTCCTATTTCACACTCGGTGAAAAAATCCCTAAAGCTAAGGTTGTAGGAAACATTTTGAGATCTTTACCTGAGATGTTCCAATCAAAAGTTATAGCTATTGAGGAGGTTCAGGATGTTGATACCCTCAAGCTTGATCAGTTGGTTGGAAACTTGCAGACTTATGAAGCCCGCCAGATTTCTAAGAGAAAACGAAAAGATAGTGTGGCTTTTACTAGTGCTCATGAGACTGCTAAGATCCCTGAGATGGAGTTTGATCTAGAGTCTGAAATGACGGCTATGTTTACCAAACAGTTCAAAAAAATTTAAAGAAAAAGAAGCCTAATTTCAAGGGCCCTAGTTCAAAAGATAAGGGTAATGAAAAACCCAAAATTTTTCCACCAAAAGTTGCTCCAAAAACTGAAAAGAAGACTGCGAAGGGGTAAGGTGTCAAGTGCTACGAATGTCAAGGGTTTGGTCATATTGCTCTTGAATGTCCATCAAAAAAGAACCAGAAGAAAGTCTATACAGTGACTTGGGATGATGATAGCGAGTTAGAGCAAGAACCCAAAGAAACCGAATCCGGTGAAGACGGAGATAGTATTTACATGGCGTTTTGGTCTACTATCACTCAACCTCCTCCAAAGCCAGTGGAGTTTGCTCGTGGTCAGAATCTGTACCGTGCTCCTACCTTTGATGGGAGTAACTACTTATTTTGGAAGATCCGAATAAGGATGTTTCTTAGAGCTCATGACCCTGAAGGTTGGCAAGCCATTGAAGAGGATGTTGAAAGTGCTGACAATCCAATCCATCAAAGAGTTCTGATTGCCATCCGTGAAGCAAATTCTGAATAAGAATAACAACGGATTCCTCACTGCACAAAGGCCAAAGATGCATGGGACTTTCTAAGTCAATTCCATGAAAGAGGAGAGTCATCGTTACCACCATCCACCAATTTTCATGCCTTGGTTGCTTGACTGGATGAGGTCAAGAAAAAAGAGGAGCAAAAAGAAGTTGAAGATGATGAAACCTTGGAAGATAATGATTATATCAATGGTGATGATCTACAACAAGCTTATGAAAAGCTTTACAATGAATCTCTGAACTTGTCCAAGATCAATGACAAATTGACTTTCAAGCTCAAAGCATGTGAAAGCGAGAATGTCAAGCTAAAGGGAGAGATTGCAACAGCAAAGTAGGATGTCATCAAGGTTTCTGATGACAGGCAAGACCTATGTGGAAAACTTCTATCTTGTGAGACCGAAAGGAATGAACTTCTGAAAATATATGCCACATATGAAGAGAAGATTGAAATCCTTGAGATATCACAGGCTGTATTAGAAGAAATGGTTGGTCAGAAAGATGAAGAACTCAGAGATGCTAGAGCCACAATTACTATGTGAAACAAAGGGTCAAAGACATTGGAAGACATCCTTAGCTTTCAACAAATGAGTTGTGACAAAAGTGGGCTAGGCTATGGTAATGCAACATTTCACAAGGGACAGGCCTCTACATCACATAACATCAAGACTCAAACAAAGGGAAAGCTGAAGTTCTACAGGGTGATCCCTTTCTTCATCTACCTAACGGGGGTAAGATCAACAAAAAGAAGGTAAAACCTGTTTTTGTTTGTCATCATTGTGGTAGGTATGGCTACATTCGTCCTTACTGTTTTGAGTTGTTTGGTAAGGTGTCTCAAAAGGGTAGAAATTCTAATAATTTTTGGGTTAGGAGACAACCTTACATGTCTCGGCGGAAACCCAAGATTCATAAGGGTGTTCACAACGCTAAGACATTTACCAAGACTGTCAGTCCTGATTTTAGTTAAGACTAAAAAGATATGGGTGAGAAAGGGTGACTCGACTTGTTTTGTTGTTCACATTCCTCTGAAAGCACGTGACTCACACATATGATATCTTGATAGTGGGTGCTCTCGTCACATGTCTGGTAACAAATCCTACTTCACTTTTCTTGAAACATATGAAGGAGGAATTGTTACTTTTGGAGATGGTGGCACTTCTAGAGTCATTGATAAGGGCTCTATAAGTGTGGCCGGTCTTTCCAAGCTCGAAAATGCATTACTTGTTGATGGCCTTAAAGAAAATCTTTTGAGCATCAATCAAATGTGTAATTCCCACCATGAAGTATTATTTTCAAAAAATAAATGTGAAATTTTAGATAAGAAGCAAAATACTGTCATGCATGGGGTTCACATATTGATAACTGCTATGGGATTGTTACCACTAATGATCTCACTTGCCACTCAGCCATCATAAGTAATATTGATTTGTGGTATCAAAGATTAGGTTACATGAATTTCAAAGACTTAACTAAGATAGCCAACAAAGAGCTTGTGAGAGGAGTACCAAAAATGGATAAGAATGTGAACCATGTGTGTGGGCCATGTTAACTTGGGAAACAAACTCATGCTCCTCATAAAAAGGTGAATAACTTCACAACCAAACGTCCTCACTACAAAAAATTAAAGTTTTAGAGACCAAAATTTAGGGACAAAATTATTTTTTATGGACCAAATAATTTTGTTGCAAAAAGTGTCGTCATTATATTTTTAGCAACAAAAATTGGACATTAGTGATGAATTATTATTTTTTTGGGACCAAATTGTTTGTCTCAAAAAATAAATCATTTTGAGACCAAATTATTTTTTCCCTAAAAGTCTATTTATTAGTGATATTTTCAAAATTTTGTCGCTAAAAGCCTTGTTTTTGACTTTTTAGGACGACCTTTTAGGGACTATCCTCATGACGATGGAAATTGGTCCATAAATGTCTTTTGCAACAAAATTTTCACTTTTAGAGACCAAAACATATGGTCTCTAAAACTCTTATATGTTGTAGTGCCTCTTGAACTGGTTCATATGGATCTTATGGGACCCATTCGCACTAAAAGCATTGAAGGTAAAAGATACATTTTTTTAACTGTGGATGATTACACTCATTTTTCATGGGTTAATTTTTTAAGAGAAAAATCTTATACATTTGATGCTTTCCAGACATTAGTCCTTAAAATCCAAAATGAACAGGATGTTTCTATTGGGCGTATCATAAGAATCTGAACTGATCATGGTCGTGAGTTTGGAAATAGTTCGTTTTTGAATTTTTGTGATATGTATGGAATTAAGCATGATTTTTTTGGTCCTATTACTCCACAGCAAAATGGAGTTGTTGAGAGAAAAAACAGAGTTGTTCAAGAGATGGCTAGGGCCATGCTTCTTAGCAAGAAAGTTCGTCCAAAGTTTTGGGCTAAAGTCTTAAATATCGCTGTTTATGTTGTGAATCGTGTGTATTTAAGGCCCGACACTTTACAAACTCCATATGAATTGTGGAAGAGATTGAAATCTAATGTAGAATATTTCAAAACTTTTGGGAGTAAATGTTACATTTTCAAAGATAGAGAGCCCTTGGGCAAATTTGACTCTTGAAGCGATGACGGTATTTTTCTAGGGTATTCAACCACTAGTAGAGATTTTTGTGTCTATAACCTACGTACTTTATCTCTAATGGAATCAATTAATGTGGTTATAGATGAAACAGGTTCTTTTACTCCAGCAATACATGAGAAAGAAAATGGTGAGCCTCCAATCTTGGATACTGAACCACATAGTCAAGGAGAAGCAGAGGGTCAAGCTCAAGAAAGTGAGTCAGTACAAACTTCAAAGGTAAGTCCGAGTCCAAAGAGTGCACAAAGAGACACCACTTCTGATGCACCTGTCACAACTAGTTCAGGTTTAAAACCTTCAACAAAGGTAAAATTGAACCATCCAGTTCAATAGGTAATTGGCAATGTTTCAGACCGAATGAAAACCCAAAAACAAGTTCAGGAAGAGGTAACTCACATGTGCTATGTTTCATTAATTGAACCTAAAAATATAAAAGAGGCCTTACTAGATGATAGTTAGGTGAATGCTATGCATGATGAATTAGGTCAATTTGAACGTAACAAAGTTTGGACTCTTGTCCCCAGACCTAGAGACATGAATATGATAGGTAATAAGTGGATCTTTAAATATAAATCTGATGAGAATGGTATTGTGGTTAAAAACAAAGCGAGATTGGTTGCTCAAGCGTATACTCAAGTAGAGGGTGTTGATTATGATGAGACGTTTGCCCCTATTGCACATCTCGAATCTTATTCATATTTTACTGGGTGTTGGATGCTTTCTTGGGTTCAAATTGTTCCAAATGGATGTGAAAGTGCCTTTCTGAATGGGTACTTGAAAGAAGAGGCTTATGTTGAGCAACCAAAAGAGTTTGAGGACCCAAAATGTCCACACCATGCCTACAAGTTAGACAAGGCGTTATACGGGTTGAAACAAGCCCCTCGAGCTTGGTATGATAGACTTACTACCTTTCTGCTTGATAATGATTTTCAAAGGGGTAGTGTGGACAAGACCTTATTTGTGAAACATACTTATATACTTGTTGCTCAAATTTATGTTGATGATATTGTGTTTGGATCTACTGCTGATTTTCTTATGAAATACTTCTCGGATTGCATGACACATGAGTTTGAAATGAGCATGATGAGGGAGTTGTCTTACTTCTTGGGTCTTCAAATTAAACAGTCTCCTTCAGGTATGTTTGTTTCTCAGACCAAGTATGCCAAAAATCTTGTGCCTAAGTTCGGTCTTGAGTCAGCCAAACATGCTCGCACGCCCAAGAGCACTAGCCTTCGCCTATCCAAAGATTCCTCTAGTACTGATGTTGATTCTACCCTTTGTAGGAGTATGATAGGGAGTCTCTTGTACGTCACCACCAGTCGTCCTGACATTACATTTAGTGTAGGTGTTTGTGCCCGTTACCAAGCCTGTCCTGAAGAGTCTTATTTGCTTGCAGTTAAACGCATCATTAAGTATGTAAATGGGACATTGGGGTATGGGATTTGGTTCACGACCGACACAACCTCTAAAATCAATGGTTTTTCTAATGCTGACTGGGTAGGGTGTGCTGATGATCGTAAGAGCACATCTGGAGGGTGTTTTTACCTTGGGAATAATTTGGTGGCCTGGCATAGCAAAAAGTAGAATGCCATATCTCTTTCGACTGTTGAGGCTGAGTACATTGCAGCAGGGAGTTGTTGTGCGCAAATGTTGTAGATGAAGCAAATGCTTCATGACTATGGTATAGACTAGAATACTCTCACTCTTTTCTGTAATAACACAAGTGCCATTAACATTTCTAAAAATCCTGTCCAACACTCTCGCACCAAACACATTGACATTCGTCATTATTTCATTCGAGAATTAGTGGAAGAGGGCCTTATTGTTCTTGAACATGTACCCACTGAGTATCAAAAAGATGATATTTTTTCAAAAGCCCTTGATCTTCTTAGGTTTGAATTCCTTAGAAAGACCTTGAGTGTAGTGCTCAGTCACTAAGGTATGACCTGTTACTTGAGTGGGTGAGAGTAATTGGCTTTATGTGTACTTGGATGCTATAATCTCATTGTCATTGATTCTTGTCATCTCTGCATTTAAAACTCTTATGTACACCTCTCATGCTGCTGGTAAGATTTCATTCATCTTTATTCATAGCTCATTCTGAATGCTCATACTCATTGATTTCATGATCTCATTCTGTACATATCCTTGAGATAAACTGTTGCAGGAGTTTCCGCACAAGTGATCAAGGTTCTCTATGGACCTTTAACAGTGTCTCTTATACATTTTTTTTTTTTTTTGAAGAATTGACTGATACTGGCATATCATGTGTGGTGTTGGGTCTCTTAACCATCTACCATTTTTTTTTTCACTTTCACGGCTCCTCCCTCAGTTCTTTGAAGTTCAGGCATCAGGAAAAGGTACCTCAGAGGCACTAACCACGCCATCATTATTGTTTTCATGCTTCTCTGGTTTGGTCTCCATACTCTTAAGTGTGCATGCCACCTGTGAATGCCCACAAGCAAGAAAAGTCAAAAATTAAATAAATAAATAATAATAAAAAAAACTCATTGATTGAGGGGGAGCCCCTGCCTTTACTCAACAAACACCCCATGATTACTAGTGGTTTGACTTTTCTCAGTGATGTTTAGTTACTCTTGCCAGAGGTCCAGCCATCCGATCACTACGAGGATTAAATCTAGCTCTGTGGCCTCTCAAGGATTGCACACACACACATTCATTATGTAAGCTCTCATGTTTGTCTATGAGTTGTGTATTCTCATGTAGTTTATGCCCATTGATCAATGTTTACCTGATTTGCTCATGAAACTGTGTTTCATATTGTCAAAATTATGAGTTTACGGGTCTCATGGTTTGTGGATTATATCATCTTAGTATCTCATTCTTGCTACTGTGCTCATCTCTTTTTGTTTCAGGTGTCCCTTGACAGTGTGAGTTAGTTTTACCTGCTCAAAATGGTGCATTTTTGCCTTTGTTTTTTTCTTCCACGCTCGAGCGGAAACTCTGGCACTCGAGCGGATATTCCACTCACCCAGCACTTTTGCAGAGGCGACCAACTTCTGAGAGATTGTTTTTTGCGCTCGAGCGCATGAATCTTGGATCAAGCGAAGCCTCGCGCGTAAGTTCTCACGCTTAAGTGTCAAAACCCTCGCTCGAGCGGACTGCAATGCTTTAAAAACCCAGCCTTCATCTTTTCAGTTCATTCTTTCCCAAAATTTCTTCTTCTCTCTCTCCTAGGGCTCTGCTTGTGTTCTCACTCTTTCATCTTTTTCTTGGTTTGGTTGGTTCGTGGTTTATCTTACCCTTACTCCCGTTCTCCATCATCTGCTTAAGTTTGTCTCTTTCCTTATTATTTTCGTTTTATGCCTTTATTTTTTTATTTTTTTATTTTATTTATCTATTTTCGTAATGGTTAATGGTATGTCTAGGGTTCACTTGTGTCTGGTGTGTATGTTTTATGGTGGCTTATTTCTTGCTTCTTTCACGCATTCACAGAGGGTTGAGCATGTTGAGTGTTTCTGTTTTGTGGTTTGGGTGTTTGTGCCTTGGGTAACCCGTTTGTCACAGTGTTTGAGTGTCCTTGTTACTTTGGCCTTTGTTTTTTAAAATTTGTGATTTTTGACTATTGAACTTGTATTTGGCCTTATGCTAATTTGAGATTTGCGTATCTAGTTGCTTTTGGTTTGTATCCTGTTCTTACTAGTTTTTGCATTAATTGGTCTTATTATTTTGTTACTAATTCTGTTTAATGTCTAATGGTTTTGGTGTTTCTTGGCTTGGGTTGGAGGGGTGTGGCTGTCATTGGTTTTGTCCTTTGGTTTAGCCATGTCCACTTCCAAACGCCGTAAGTCCACAGCCAACCGCCCCGCTTATAACTCTGAATTTTTCCCTCAACTGACAAAGCCAAGTCTTTTCGAGAATCATACATCTCTAGGACTGTCCACTTAGAGCACAATGTCCAGCCAAACACCTTTGAGTCCATACCCATTCGACCTTTGTTTGATCTTTTGAGGGGAGACTTGGTCCTTTCTTTCTCTAGCCGTCAAAACCTTGACTGGGTCTGGGAATTTTATTGTAATATTAAGGGGATTGACGATATTGGCCCTACTTTCAAGACTTGGGTCAGGCCTAAGTCCATCACCATTACCCCTGAACTTATTCGTGAGCTATTAGGCATTGGCCAATTCTTTCTGTGTCACTATCATTTCCCTATCCGACCCACTTGTGATTTCAACAAGGTGGCCACTGCATTGTATGGTACGCCCTGTACTTGGATCAAGGGTGCCTTGATCAAATAGCATGAACTTCTTCCCCAATTCCGTTTGCTAAATCTCGTTGTCTGTGCCAACATTATAGTCACCACTCATAGCTCTGAAATCAATTAAGAACAAGGCTTTGTTTTATTTTGCATTAATCAACATCGTTCTATCAATCTTGCCACCCTCATTATTCAAAAAAATGTTAACCGTTTTTGAGCAAAACAACTTAGGTCTTCCTTACGGTTTCCTTATTAATTGTCTTCTCACCAAATTTGAGGTTTCTTATTTTGGCGAGGATGAATTTGCCTTTCCTACCCGCCCATTCACCAAAAAGATTGTCTCCCAGAGTCAGTCTCATGTCAAAGGGGGTTCTTCTAGGGTGGGTGTTTTTGGTACAGGTGACGATCCTTTAGCTAAGGAGATGAGTATGACGCTGCTGCTGCAGGTGAGGCTACAAGTGAGGGGGAACAGCTTCCTCCAGCTTGTTCTATCATAGGCTAACTGCGTCAGTTTGAGCAGGCCATGGTTTCCCGTTTTGATCGCTTGGAAGGCTAGATGGATATCTTTAATGCTCGGCTTACTGATCTTAAGACCACCACCGATGCCCGGCTCACTACTTTGGACGCCTCTTCCAGCCGCATTGAGGAGTCTGTTGCTTAGTCTTCCTACCATATTGCTCAGATCTTGACTATGCTTTAACTCCAGCAGTCTCCGCCGCTGCCGACTCAGTGATACTTGTTTCTTTCTCTCCTTGGACAGTGTATTTTTCTATGCACAGCTTCTTTTGTACTGTTTTCGGTTGTTTTTCTTCTGTGTTTTGTCTTTTGTTTTGTTGTTTTTTGTGCTTGTCTCTCGGACAAAAAGAGGGAGTAGTTATTTGGGGATTATATGGTTGGGCTTTGTGGGAATGTACATGAATATTGGAATATGATGAAATTTTTGGCATAGATAGATTTGGTTATACATATGTGGATATGTTGCTTATTCTTTTCTATTTATCTTCGTTATCTTATTTCGTTCCACAGTTTTGGTTGGTGTGGTATTTTGATATTTTCCACAGCTGGTTTGTTCAAAGTGTTCGAAGTGTTCTTTAATCAAATCGGCTTGTGTGGTTTTGCAGTTGTTGTTTTGTGTTTGGTTGGGGCTTTTGTTTATGTTAGTTAGTCCAGTGCGTGTGTTTGTTAGGAACAATTCTTAGAAAAGTTTTGTCCAGGAATTGACAAAGGGGGAGATCATTAGGACTCTATTTATTGCCAATTCCGTGAACAAGCTTGGGTTAATCGAGTTGTATCTTTTCTTTTGTTTTTGGCCTTCCCACTAGTTGGGAAAGTTGCGTTCGAGCGGAGTTTCCACATTTCCAGTACCTTGGCTCATCTGCAAAAATACTATGAGGTGTGATTTTACGCTTGAGCGTAAGTTCCTACGCTCAAGCTTGAATCCTGGTTTGGAACACGTGTTTTAGCGTCCCTGCTCGAGCGTCCATTCCTGCGCTCGAGCGGATATCACGATTTCAGCAGCTATAAAACTGTAAGTTGCTCCAAATCTAGGGCACGGCTTCCAGATCTTCTTTGAGGGTTTTAGGGTTTTCTTCTGGGGCTATTTTGCTAGTTTTCTTTGATGTTTGATTGAGTATTAAACTCATGTTTTGACAAGCACACATCAAAGAGTTTGATTATTCATCTTCAAGAGTGTTTTTCTTCGGTGGAGTCTGGAGATTCAAGCGTGGAGTATTCGAAAGAGTTTGATGTTGTGCCTAGTCGTTGATTCGACAATGGATGTTGTGGATTCAACATCAATCTGATCAATTCCGAGATGAAGGTTGCGGTGAAAGAGATATAAATTGTTGAAGACAAATTGACAGCATTTGGGTAATTTATTTGGTAAATTTGTATTCTTTCTTCCTTTCATAGTGGATTGATTTGTGGCATTTTTCCCGTGATTTTTTTAATCACATTGGAGGTGCTCCAATTGTGGTTTTTCCACGTGAAGCAACAATCTAAATCACTTTTGTATGTGCTAAATGATTTAGATTGTTTGTTTCAATCGTTTGGGAATTGGTACAATTAATCTTGATCTAATCACGAATCACGTAGGTTTTTCAATTTGCATAACTACATCTTTGTTTGCACAACACAACAAATTTTGTTTGTTGCAGATGTATGGACTAAACAAAATTACATCTTTGTTTGAATTTTGTGTTTGCTTGTAATAAACTAATTGTGTCATAAAATGCTCTTATTAGGATTAACATATCAATGGGTTCAAACAATGAAGCTAGATATTTTCAAAATAAAAGATGCAAATGTGGAAAAAAAAAAAAAAGTAGTGTACATATCAGAATCAGAAAAAAAATCCAGGAAGACTGTATTTCAAGTGTGCAGATAAGATGTGTGAGTACTTTGCGTGGGAAGCGACTCCTACTAGGAATCCATCAAATATCCTGTCACGACCCAAACCAGCCCCTATAGGTTTAGCATCATGACCGGCCAGTAATCCTAAGACTTACATGAGACAGAAAATATTTAAACTTTTTTTTTTTATACATATATTATCATATCATTCATGTGTCATCATATATATACAGATGAGACAAAAGGGACTTAACCCTATATACAGAATAAATAAAAACTTAAACTTTAATCATATAGCATTGGCACTTGACATATTCGGAATCTCCACGGAAGGCGCATAGGTTGGCTGACAAAAACAAATTCCAGGCAAACACCTCTAAGTCTGATCATGCGCTGGATCACCTACATACTATAACATGCTCCGGGGGGGGGGGGTACCTGCACGTGTTAAACAGTTTGGACCCTCGACTTCTTTGATCTAGTCTCACGAGTGCAATGTGAAACATATATGAGAGTCCAAATTTGGAAACTTTTTATAGAAAATCCATTTTATTGCAAAACCTTTACCAGAAGTGGACTGCATCACCAGATCTTAGAGCCGCTACCTATTGTTTTGGAAAAATTAGGAAACCCGTGACTCATGCCAAGGTCACTATTTGTCGTCACTAAAGATGCTTGGCTCGGAACCTTAGGTATGAGAGGGGAAGGTCATTATTGAGCACTCCCGCTCACTCGATCAAAAGATTGGCCTCTACTAAACCATAATATGAGTTTTATTTACTGTATATGTTCATGTTCCGATTATATAATAAATTCTAAAAATTACTATGTGAAGCATACAAGTATAGACTATGCCATTCATTTTGGAAAAAATTGATTTCATGTGTTTTGAAAGAAGAATTTTGAAGATGTACAACTCATAGAAATAGAGTTTACAAAAATAAAAATCAACATCATTCCAAATTAAGTGACACAACCTCCATCTACTAGCGTTCATATAGTTATATCAAATAAGCACTTAGCCTCATGGTTGGATGCTAAACATAGTAAGAAAATTATGTACAAGCGGGATGCTAAAGCATAACAACTTATATATTTACCTACGTCCCGCAAACAGCTACAAAACAAAGTTAGTAAAATATGTATGATTCTATATATAAAATGCTAATGCAATACATACACAAGAATGTTTCTAAAGATCCGGCTTCTAAAACATGACATGCGAAACATTGCAAAACATGCGATAGTGCACAAAATCATGTAATAATCAATTAAAGCACAAAGATGCAAATTTAGCCGGATCTAGGCATGAATCATGTATGGAAAAGCATGGATATGTATGGCATGCAAGATATATACATATGTACAGTTAGGGAAAGCGATTAAAGAATGGGATAGATAAGAAGTGGGGATAGGGAATTATTATAACACTTTAAATATTACAAATCCGAGGGAGATGAATAAATATTACAGCATAATATAGAAATCCTCGCAAACACTCAAAATAAAATAAACATAAGAAAATGGCAACTTCAAGTGCCTCAAAGACCATCGGAGGTTGATATTCTCAACGTTGAAAGGCTGCCAGGTTTTGCCTAGAGGTCGGGAGCACGGTCATGAAGGTTACGGGTGTGATGGTATACTTTTAGGTGACTACCCAGCCAACTAATGGGTGGGATAGCCCAGTAGGCTCGGCCAAACTCTGTTTTCTTAGATTTCCACAATAAAAACATAACTTCCAAGGAAAGAATGAACTTCTTAGTTCACAAACTCCCTCTTGATCACCCTAAAGTGTAGGAAATGTGTTATCAAATCCTCAATTCGAAATTATGGAGTTTATGGTATGGAAAGTGGCTAACTCTCTAGTTTTTCTCACTTTCGATCACTAAACACTCTTCCTTATGATCAAAGCAATTGATCTTTGGCTATATCAGAATTGGTGTGGTTTTGGTGTATGAAAATGAGGAATTTTAGTAGCTATGGAAGCTTGGAAGTGTTTTGGCTCAAGATTGCACTTTAGACAATTTTTCCTCTTTTGCTCTCTTTTCTCTCTCTCGAATCATTTTTCTCCGTTTTTCATTCTATCCTCCCCCTCTTCATTATATCATCTGAATGTATAAGCCATGAAGGAATAAAACAAGTCAAGGAATAGGGGACAAGATGGAAGACAAAGGTGATGGGGATGACAAGGATGATAATGATGATTAAGACTTTGTTGATTTTGATTCATCCTTTATGACAAGGCCAAAACCTCTTTTGATAATGGAGGGTGAGTGGAGATAATGGATGATGAGTGGGTGCACTTGAATGGATTAGAAAATAGGTCAATGGGGTGTCCCAACCGAACCAAAACAAAAAACAAAAAAACATGTCTGCTACTATCTTAGGTTGGGTCAATAAAATCTACTCTTAAGCCCAAATTCAAACGGGCATATCTCCCTTATCCGAACTCGGTTTTAGGTGATTCTTGAGTCTAAATTGAAGCCCCAGAAGTCGAATTTCCAATCGTAGTGGCCTCACATCTAAATTCCAAATGTAAAAAGAGATATGCCTAATTTAGTGAAGGCTGTTCATTTATTTCTTAATGATTTGATACTCATCATTTTCCTAAACCAATTTTCTTCCATCCCCTTCTATTTCCTTCAACTCTAAACCTATAAAGAAGATTTTTTTTAATATTTTTCAAAGATTTCACCTCCCTTCCATTTATTTCCACTTTGTTCTTATTCGGTATACTAAAAAGTGTAATATTTTAATTGAAATGGGAGCTTCGGAACATCGTATAAACATTTGAAAAAAATATTTTGAAAAGAGGGTTTTAAGGTCTAAAATAGTTTGACCACAATGGGGTGTAAGGTTTTTGAGAAAAATCCAAATTCCATTTTTCTTGTTGAGGATTTTGTGAGAAACACTTTCTTGTTATTCATTATAGGGTGATCAAAAGAAAGCACCCAAGTCTTAAGGCCAGTCAAAATAGGGTGTCTACACATACATATACATATACAGTGACCTAAAGCCCAGTGAATAACAACAGTGTAAAGGGGCTGTGAATGATATCCTTACAGTATTTAAAATAGTATTTTCATCAGCAAATTAGTTTCGCATTTTAGAACCATATTGTAATAATAGCAGACATACATGGTACATCCAATAGCTGAATAATAAATTAGGTCATAAAGACTGAATAGTTAGAATTGATGTCCATGCCATCAATACAGTAAACAGAAGTTTCAAGAATTGGAACTGATAGAGATCTCTATAATAGTAACAATAAATAGTAGCAGTAACAGATGCTATGGATGCCACGAATACAGTTCATAAAACAGGACAATCATTCAATCAGCTAGAAAGTATCATTTCAGAAACAAAACATTTTATAATTCAGAAAATACTTATAATTCAAACATATCGTTACAAGGTTGTTACTCACAAATAGGTCCAGAGACAGATCAGATGGATCGTAGCGCGTGACCTACACAAACACATAACAGATACATATTGAAACACAATATCACTTCCTTGATCAAACTTGACTTTTCTTATCTTTTTGCTGTTTAAGTAATCAAAGTTCTACTACGCCTATTATTTCTTTATTCAAATGTATTGGATTCTCATTTCACATATATATTCTTTCATTACCAAATCCTTCTTTTCTAGATATACTGATTTCTTACTTGGCTTCTTAATCAATTACTACTAAATCAATGATTTCAACATTTTTCTTCTTTTGTTTTATAAAACATAAAATTAAAGCTATAAAGCTCTTAGGAAAATATTTGCATGTATGAAATTTAATTCAAAATCAAACCAATTTTTGATTCTCAAATTCTAAATTTATCCAAATTTAGATGTAATTCATTTTCTTCATATCAAACCCAATTTTAAACCCACAAATTCTAAAACATGAATTAAGCTTTCAAAATGTAATTCCAAAACTTGGATTCATACATGACTTATCTAAAAATATACAAACTCTTAAATAATCAAGAAAACATGATCAATTTTAAATCATTTACATCATAACTCCTTTAATTTAAAAATTAAGCTCATTTATTCATAAACTCATAATTTTTCTAAAATTTTGCTCTTCTTATTTCAAAATATGAAATCAATTCTTAGAACTCTACATGATGCATGTACAATTAGAGTATCAAAATTTGTAGAATTTGTTCATGCATGTAGGAATTGGACTCACACTCATGTAAGATATTCAAAATCAAATCCAAAATAATTACATGTAACCCATTTCATGTTCAAAACCCAATTTCTTTGTAATTCCATGAATATAATCTCAAATCCTTCTCAATCTCAAATATTATAAGATGATTCTACAAAATCAAACAAAAAATAATTAATTTCTAAGTTTATTTCCATAAACCATTAATCTAGCTTAATTTTCTTATTCAAACCCATTTCGTTACAAATTCCATAAAAATGATTCCATAACTTTCTTAATTTCAAGTATTATATAAAGTTTCTTCATGGATTAAACATAGATTCCTTAGCTTAAACTTTAATTTCAAAAACTTTAACTGAAGCCCTTCTAATTCTTTTTGTTCTTCCTCAAAAACTTGAGCTTCCCTTTCAATTTCTCTTCTTTCCTGCAAATCTTGGATCTTCTCTCTCTTGAAGTTGAGTTCTCCTCTTCCTAAACTTGCTCCAGCATAAAGTTAAGCCAATGCTCAAGCAATACCTACTTCTCTCTCTCTCTCTCTCTCTCTCTCTCTCTCTCTCTCTCTCTCTCACTTTTTTTTTTTTGAGTTACTTTTCAACACTTCCAGCACCCATGAACACACACACACACACACACACACACACACACACACACATATATATCACTTGTTGCCTCCATAATTCTAGAACACTCCATCACCTCATCTTGTATTATAATTTGAATTGGAATAACTTAAAACATTAATTACATTTTAGTTTAATTAAACACCACTTAATTTTAATAAATCTTGATTAGTACATAATTTAATTAATCATAACTAATCATAAATCTCACATAATTTAATTAATCTAATTTGACTTCTATCAAGATCTAATTAATTATATTTAAATTTATCAATCTGAATCAGATTTTTAATCAAACTCTCAAAAGGTTCCAAATATCAAATTAAACTTCTTACCATCATCAATTTTGGTTTCTCAAATCTCTAAGGCCTCCCTCCAATTTCAGATTTCTGCCAATAAATTACATACTCGAATTGGACATCTCAAAAATAAATTTAATTCATAAGAATTACAATTATTAATCCTCATAATCACATTAGGTTCATTTATTCCAATTTGGACCCAATTAATTAAATCTTATTTTTTCTAAACTGAATCGAAATTGAATCGAATATTTAATTAAAATCTCATATAGTCCAATACTTGAAATTAAACTGATTCAACTTATCAATTTCACTTCCTTAGGCTATTTGGACGTTCAATTTCTAATTCCAAAATAAATCATTAATAAAACCATTTACGAATCAAACTCAATAATTCTCATAAATCCCAAATTAAATTAGAATAATGGATAATTCAAATTCAAATCTCCTTAATTAATTACATGTTAATTATTATACGTGATGGGGTCGTCACATATCCAAAGGAGAAGTAAAGCTATTCATACAAAGAATGAAGATGAGAGAGAGTATGGTTATGATTTTGAGAGAAACAATGAAGTTACGAATAGATTGGAACGACTTGAGGCAAACCAAGGAGCTATGAAATTGATTATGTTTACAACCATAGTGTTGGTTGGTTTTACCATGTTAATGGTGTTGCTCAAGTGAATGTAACCACTGCTTCTGTGTTGTATTTGGGTTGTGAATTTAGTAAAGCTTAAACTATGAGTTTTGATATGTACATGTAATTTTGTACTGTGCTTAATTAATGAAATTACCTATGCTATGTCAATTGTGTTGATTCTATAACTCAGCTATTTGAGAATTGTAGTTCTCCTTCTCATGTTTCATCATTTCTTGCATGTCTACTACTAGAGTCCAACATATTGGACCATTTTGGCATGCTGTGTTGGGTCGGTGGACCCTGATAAGTATTGTTCACTCAACCCTACTGTTTACTCAAACACTAGGTCCAATGGGGGGTTTGGGTACTTTCGTAATTCCCATTTGCTTCCATGTAACCCTAATTATATACTTATAAATAGATGAGGGGGCGCCTTTTTTAGGTTAAGAGAGAGTTGTATTTTTTTAATCATAGTGAAAACCACAGCAGCCGTGGATGTAACCCTATTCTAGGGTGAACCACGTAAATCCTTATGTTCTTGTATGTGTGATTTGTTTGATTCATTAATTTCTTTCTTGTTTGTTATTTCGTGTCTCACCGATCTTGGTTAAGAGGGGTCAATTCCTAACAACTGATATCAGAGCATTGGTTCAAGTGGGAGCGATGGCTACAGACGAAAATGTTAGAATCGATAAATTCAATGGCACAGATTTTGGCATTTGGAAGATGCAGATTGAAGACTATCTATATCAGAAAAAACTCTATGAGCCCCTTTCAGGGACGAAACCAGAAAAGATGAAGGGTGATGTGTGGACTCTTCTTGATCGCCAAGCACTAGGTGTTATTCGGCTAACGTTGTGTCGTAACGTTGCGTTTAACATAGTGAAGGAGAATACTACAGAGCGGGTGTCATGGCGACACCCTTAAACATGTATGAAAAACCCTCTGCCTCAAATAAAGTTTATTTGATGCATAGATTGTTTAATATGAGGATGACAGAAGGTGCTTCGGTGGATGAGCATCTGAACGAATTCAATATTGTGGTAACAAAATTGAGTTCCGTTTCTATCGAATTTGATGATGAGGTTAGGGTTTTGAGATTTTTCTATCTAGTTTGGCAGAAAATTGGAATGGTATTGTAACGGCAGTATGTAATTCTTTGGAAAAAGAAAAGTTGAATTACAATGATATTTGAGATTTAATTCTAAGTGAAGAAATTCATAAGAGGAAATTAGGGGAAACATCAGGTTATGCCCTGAATATAGAAGCCAAAAGAAGATCAGCAAGAAAAAACCCGAACCGTAACAGATCAAAATCCAAACATAGAAGCAAGTTAAGAACTGGAGAGGGACGGAGTTGCTGGAACTATGGAAAGAAGGGACATCTAAAGGGAGATTGCCCGACATTGAATAAGAACAAAGGTGATCAAAATCAGATGTCTGCTAATGCTGTAATGGATGAGATTTATGATGCTTTGATCTTAAGTATTGACTGCCCTCTTGAGTCTTGGATTTTAGTTTCTAGGGCATCATGCCATTTTACTTCACAGAGGGAAATCATAGACAATTACATTGGTGGTGATTTCGGGAAGGTTTATCTAGCTGATGATGAACTTTTAAAGATTGTGAGTAAAGGGGATGTAACAATTAGGTTACCAAACGGATCTGTTTGGAAGATACAGAATGTCAGACATGTGCCTGGTTTGAAAAGAAACTTGATTTCTGTTGGACAACTTGATGATGAAGGTCATGTTGTAACCTTCATGGGTGGTTTGTGGAAAATCACCAAAGAAGCCATGGTTGTTGTTTGTGGTCAAAAAGAAGGAACCCTTTACATGACTACGAACAATAGGGATGCAATAGCAGTTGCTGGTAAGAAGGAAGACTCAAATTTGTGGCACCAAAGGCTTGGGCATATGAGTCAAAAAGGAATGAAGGTACTTGCATCTAAGGGGAAACTTTCAGATTTGAAATCGATAGACATTGACTTTTGTGAGAATTACATCTTCGACAAACAAAAGAGGGTCAGTTTTTCAAAGGATGGCACGAAACCGAGGTCAGAAAAATTGGAGTTGGTTCATACAGATGTGTGGGGACCTGCACTAGTTTCATCTCTTGGAGGATCATCATACTATGTTACCTTTATCGACGACTCAAAGAAAAAGATATGGGTTTATTTTCTAAAACATAAATCTGAAGTTTATGCTACTTTTAAGAAGTGGAAAGCCTTAGTGGAGACTGAAATAGGTCTGAAAATTAAGTGCTTGAGATTAGATAATGAAGGGGAATATGAGGACAATGAGTTCAAGAAATATTGTATAGAAAGTGGAATTAGAATGGAGAAGACTGTTCGAAAGACACCTCAACAGAATGGCATTGTAGAATGCATGAATAGAACTCTAAATGAACGTGCTAGAAGTATGAGGATATAGGGTGGATCACCAAAGATGTTTTCGGCAGATAGAGTTAACGGTACAGCATATCTGATTAACCGTGGTCCATCTGTTCCATTGGATGGAGAGTTACCAGAAGAAGCTTGGAGCGGTAGAAAGTATTTGGCTGTGTTTCATATGTGCATATAGATTTTGCTGATAGAAGTAAACTTGATACAAAATCTGTTAAATGTACTTTTATTGGGTATGGCTTTGATCAATTTGGTTATCAGTTTTGGGATGATAAAAATCTGAAAATAATCAGAAGTAGAGATGTCATATTTAATAAGAAAGTAATGTATAAAGATAGGGATAAGTCTGCATGTGAATCTGAATATGAATATGTTACTTGTCATGAGCATGTTGAGTTAGAGGAGATTAGTGAGAGTGATTTGAATAGTAGGATTCAGAATAATCCTAAAAAACTTATTCCACAAACTGAGCCACATACTCCTACTCCTGAGTTGAGACGGTCAGAAAGAGAGTCTAAACTTATACAACGTTGGTCTCCATCTTTACATTATTTGATGTTGTCTGATGGGGCTGAACCTGAAAGTTATGATGAGGCTTTGCAGGTTGATGATTCAATTAAGTGGGAGTCAGTTATGCAAGATGAAATGGATTCAATCATGGAAAACCAGACATAGGAGTTGTCTGAATTACCAGTGGGTAAGAAAGCTTTGCACAACAAGTGGGTTTACAGGGTCAAACAGGAACATGGTAGGAGTAAACGCTACAAGGCCAGATTGGTTGCAAAGGGATTTTAGCAAAAAGAAGGGGTTGACTACACTGAAATTTTCTCTCCAGTTGTGAAGTTGACTACTATCAGATTGGTGCCAGGAATTGTGGCTGTTGAAGATTTGCATCTTGAGCAGATGGATGTAAATACAGCTTTTCTCCATAGTGATTTAGAGAAGGAAATTTACATGAAGCAAACATAAGGTTTCTTAGCACGTGGCAAAGAGGAATTTGTATGCAAACTTTGAAAAAGATTGTATGGTTTGAAACAAGCCCCAAGGCAGTGGTACAAGAAGTTTGATGAGTTTATGTGTAGCAACAGTTTTATAAGATGTCAAGCAGATCATTGCTGTTATTTCAAGAGGTTTGACAAAAGTTATATTATTTTGCTCTTATATGTTGATGATGTGCTTATCGCAGGATCTAACATTGAAGAGATAAAAAGATTGAAGAAACTTTTGTCCAACCAATTTGAGATGAAGGATCTTGGAGTTACAAACAAAATCCTTAGTATGAGGATTCACAAGGACAAGGCAAATGGTACTTTGAAGTTGTCACAAGCTGAGTATGTCAAGAAAGTTCTCAAGAGGTTGCCGATCAAAAAAAAAAAAAAAAGTTCTCAAGAGGTTTAGCATGGATGGTGCAAAACCAGTGAGCACTCCATTGGCTAGCCACTTCAGACTTACCAAAGTGCAGTCTCCGAAGACCGAAGAAGAGCAAGCTTACATGGAACGTGTTCCATATACTTCAGCTATTGGTAGCTTAATGTATGCTATGGTTTGTACTAGACCAGACATTGCACATGCAGTGGGAGCGGTTAGTAGGTACATGAGTAAATCAGGCAAGCAACATTGGGAGGCAGTGAAGTGGATCCTTAGATACTTGAGTGGTACTACAGACATGGCACTTTGTTTCAGACGAACCGGCATCGAGTTACATGGTTATGTTGATGCAGACTTGGTTGGTGATATGGATGACAAAAAGAGTACTACTGGTTATGTTTACGCATTGAGTGGTACAGCAGTGAGTTGGATTTCACAGTTACAGAAGATTGTGGCCTTTTCTACAACAGAGGCTGAGTATGTTGCTATTACTGAAGTTGGGAAAGAGATGACTTGGTTACAAAATTTCCTAGCAGAGTTGGGAAAGACGTAAGAGATAGGTATTTTGCATAGTGACAGTCAAAGTGCTATTCATTTTGCAAAGAATCTGGCTTTTCATTCTAGATCGAAACACATTCAGCTACGATACCATTTCATTTGTTCACTTATAGATGATGGAGTCTTGTCTCTTGAGAAGATCCAAGGTTGTAAGAATCTAGCAGACATGTTGACCAAGACAGTCACTGCTGACAAAGTTGGCCTTCAAGATTAATGAAGGAAGATCGAGTTGTTACGGCGTTCCTCTATGTGACGAAGATGATGGAGAGGTTGTGTTATCAGGTTCCAAGTGGGAGCTTGTTGGATCAGTGGACCCTGATAAGTATTATTCACTCAACCCTACTATTCACTCAAACACTGGGTCCAATGGGGGGTTTGGGTACTTTCATAATTCCCATGTGCTTCCGTGTAACCCTAATTCTATAATGATAAATAGATGAGGGGGCGCCTCTTTTAGGTTAAGAGAGAGTTGTATTTTTCTGATCATAGTGAAAACCGTAGCAACCATGGATGTAACTCTATTCTGGGGTGAACCACGTAAATCCTTGTTTTCTTGTGTGTGATTTGTTTGATTTGTTAATTTCTTTCTTGTTTGTTATTTCATGTCTCACCAATCTTGGTTTGGAAGGATCAATTGGCATCGAGTTACATGGTTATGTTGATGCAAACTTGGCTGGTGCTATGGATAACAAAAAGAGTACTATTGGTTATAATTACACATTAGGTGGTACAACAGTGAGTTGGATTTCAAAGTTACAGAAGATTGTGGCCCTTTCTACAACAGAGGCTGAGTATGTTGCTATTACTGAAGCTGGGAAGGAGATGACTTGGTTATAGAATTTCCTAGTAGAGTTGGGTAAGACGCAAGAGATGAGCATTTTGCATAGTGACAGTCAAAGTGCTATTCATCTTGCAAAGAATTCGATTTTTCATTCTAGGACGAAACACATTCAGTTGCGATACCATTTCATTCGTTCACTTGTAGATGATGAAGTCTTGTCTCTTGAGAAGATCCAAGGCAGTAAGAATCCAGTAGACATATTGACCAAGACAATCACCATTGACAAACTGAAGTTGTGTACAACTTTAGTTAGCCTTCAAGATTGATGAAGGAAGATCGCGTTGTTGCGGCGTTCCTCTATGTGATGAAGATAATGGAGAGCTTCTGTTATTAGGTTCCAAATGAGAGATTGTTGGGTCGGTGGACCATAATAAGTACTGTTCACTCAACCCTACTGTTCACTCAAACATTGGGTCCAATGGGGGGTTTGGGTACTTTCGTAATTCCCATGTACTTCCGTATAACCCTAATTCTATACTCATAAATAGATGAGGGGGCGCCTCTTTTAGGTTAAAAGAGAGTTGTATTTTTCTGATCATAGTGAAAATCATAATAGCCATGGATGTAACCCTATTCTATGGTGAACCACATAAATCCTTGTGTTCGTGTGTGTGTGATTTGTTTGATTCGTTAATTTGTTTCTTGTTTGTTATTTCGTGTCTCACTGATCTTGGTTAGGAAGGGTCAATTCCTAACATGTTGCCCTGTAAACACACATCCATCTAAATTTCTTTCTCATCCCTTGGACAATAGTGATGTGCTTCTTTTTTGTTTCTGTTTCTCAAAGTTCTAAAGCTTTGAATTTGCTTTTTGATTCATTCTTTTATAATGCATGATCTCCAATTACAATAACTGTGACAACCTCATATATAAAGAATAACATATCTTTGCAAAGTAACAAACAAGATTAGACATGAGACATTCATCCTAGAGAATCAATACTGACTGCTAGTTTATTCATGGGTTTCAATTGCATAATAATTTAAAAGGTGTCTTATCATCTCTTCCTCACTTGCTGCACACAGACACACACACACACATACACAGCCTTGAATTAATGTTCAAAGGGATATGAGGCAACAACATGTGCCATCCCAAGAGGACTAGTTGAGGTATATAAATTGAACAACCTGATGCCAATAAAATTCCTGAAGCAATCAAAACCAAACTAAGATGCCTTATCATTCAATTAATTGAGTTGGCTCAAATTTAAATTCCAAAATCAAATTCCAAATCCACACAATCAAACACACCTTTTAATAGAATTTCAGTGCCTACATTGTCATTTCCACAAGCTAAATCCACCTAATGAAGAAGTTTTAAGATAAACAAGAACTTCAAAGATAAAAATCTTAATCCATAACACAAAATTGCTAGGTGCCATTACATAAAAATCTTAAAACATTATCAATATGATCTCCAAATAAACATCTTAAAACTTAAGCATCACACCCTTTCTTGTAGAAAGCGAAAAATGAAAAAACAATTGGCATTCACATAAGAAAAATAATTACATTGCATATTAATTAGAATAAATCTCTCCAAAACAAATATTAGGACAAAAGGGCTCCAAATCTTTTTGTCTCTTCAATCTCAAGTAATTTTTTTGGTCTAATTTCATGAAGCCAAGTGATGCTCTTCCACCAGATTCTCTACTAAATAGCTCATAAACAGACCTAAGAGAAATTCCAAGTTCTAAAGCCAATTCTACTTCAATTGCTTGGGTGGTAGATATTTTTTTTGGGGGGATGGCAACATATGAATGCACTCTTGAGGCACAAAGTCATGATTATGATGTTCAACAAAATCACAAACAACATATTTTTCTGAAATTCTATCTAACTTGATACTAAATTGGGCACCACAACCACATCTTACCTCTTGTCTCGGATGTTTTACTAGTGGATCTCGCTTGTCAATACCCCGACTTCCCTTTTTGTAACATACAAATGTTCGTGAAGTTATTTCCTTGGTATGTTTGTTCTTGTTTGCATAGGCCTTCCTAATACTGAAGCCCATCTTTCCTCCATAGGTATTGTAAAAGTCATATGTAGCTTGTTCATAGTCAAATGACATCCCTAATTTCAACTTCCAACCACAATTGGCTAACTCATCAATAACATTATTTTCTTCCATTACTTGCAATTCAGTATCATACAAATAAAAATATTTAAAAAATATTTAAAAAAAAAAGAAAAAAGAAAAACATAAACAAAAATTCTAATTTATTTTTTTTATGCCAGTTCCAGAAACACAGGTCAAACCAAATCTGAGCCAATCATCTAATGTTGAGTCAATGGAGGGAATTTAGCATCTTAAATTTATTACACAAATTAACAAATGTTGCAAAAACACATTCACTCCAGTGACCCAAATTATGCAAACAAATAAGTTCTCCAATCCCAAGCATATAAAAAAGCAGAGAGAAATCTGAAACAAGGTTAGCATCCCATTTCATCTCAAATCAAAACAAGACTAAGAGTATGAAAGCAACTGAAGAGTTCTCCAGACCACTATATCAAAATCATCAACATTTAGAAATTTATAAAATAGCAACAAATAAGAACCATCATGAAAGAATGAAGCCTTTATTTCCTGCTAAATCAACAAAAATATTGCAAAAACACATTCACTCCAGTGACCCAAATTATGCAAACAAATACGTTCTCCAATCCCAAGCATACAAAAAAGCAAAGAGAAATCTGAAACAAGTTTGACATCTCATTTCATCTAAAATCAAAACAAGACTAAGAGTATGAAAGCAACCCATTTCATCAAACCCATTTATCATACCCATTTCTCATCAAACCCATTTATCATCAACAAATCTATATTTTCTTTCATTTATCTAACAGAAAATCGAAGAACCGAATCGAACAGAATCTGAATCATATATATATATACACATATATAACAACAACAAATCTAACAGAAAATCGAACTCATTTCATTTTTATTTTCTTCAATTTATCATCAATCCCAGTTCAAAAATACCCATTTCATCAAACCCATTTCAAAAATCAACAACAAATCTAACCCAAGAATCATATATATATATATATATATATATACAACAGCAACAAATGACAATGATGATGAAATGGACCTCGTCGTTGCCGTAATCTCGCCCTGCCGCTGTCGCGTTGTTGCCAGACTCATCGTTGCCTGCCATCCTTTGCGTTTCTCCTTCGCCGTCGTGTCACTCCGCCATCTCTTTCATCTCTCAGTTCGTTTCTCTCTCTGTTCGTGTTCGTCTTTCCGTCTCTCTCTCAGTTTGTCACTCTATCTCTCAATCGTGTCGCGTCTCTGTCTCTCTGTCAGAATTGAGTGAAACAGATGATACAGAAGAGAAAAGAGAGGGAAAAGAGAATTTTGAATTTTAAAAAAAATAATAATAATAAACAAAACGACGTCGTTTTGGCGAGGACTGCAGGAACCACTACAAGAAACTATGGAAGAGAATCTGGACTCCACCCAATCCTTCCTCACCACCAATGAGCTATTGTTTTCATCTCCGTAGTTGCCGTCATCCTCTCCAAATTAAAATTTTTTATTTATTCTTTCTGCAGTCACTTTAATCTCAAAGTTGCTCTCATTTTCAAAATCTTCACTTTGTACACCCACTTGTGTCTTCACCCTCTCCAAATCAACCTAGGCCCTCATTCCCTCACCATTCCCGCCTAACATCCCTTTCGCCTTTAACCTTTATCTTTCTTTTTTATGTGTATAATATATATATATATATATATATATATGTAAGTATACTTACGCTATGTTTGGTTGAGAGATTTGGGAAGGGATTTGAAAAAAGAAAGAGAAAAAGGGTGTGAAACTATGTGAAATATAGGTATATTTTATTTACATTTCAAATACATTTTCCCTTTTCGTTCCCAAATCATTTTCCAAATCCCACAGCGTTAGAGTTTTAAAGTAGACCATCATAGTGCAAAGAGGGCTGAGGGTGGCGAGAAAGGAAGGACAAGTAGTGGTTGATGATATTTTAATATTACTATAGTATTTTTAGGACGCGCACCTCAACTAATCTCGGGGCCTTGAGCCGATTGACAATATTAATATAGTTTTTGATAGGAAATAATTTTAAATTTGATTTATGAATACAATGCATTAACCGTTTAGTATTTAAAGAAATTTTATGTAATATGTTACACATCTTAAAATTGGGTATATATATTAAAATTTTGTTAATATGTGTCCTTAGAACGTGTTAGGACCCTTTGTTGTCAAATTCCGTGGATCAAAACCAAGGTTGTAACATGTTATAGCTTTCTAGGTTTTCCAATTTTGGTCTCCCCGCTCGAGCGAGGAAAGTGACGCTCGAGCGGGGATTGCAAGCTCACAGTATCTCTGCTTCGCCTGAAAAAGTACTGGATGGTGTGATTCGACGCTCGAGCGTGGAAACTTCCGCTCGAGCGTGAAGCCTATATGAATCACACAATTTTGAAGCCTCCGCTTGAGCGAGAATTCCCATGCTCGAGCGGATCGCGTGAACACAGATTCTATAAATTCGCATGTTGGGTCTGTTTTAGGATTACTTCTCCTAGATCTTGTTTAAGGTTTTTTTGGGTTTTGTTTGAAGTTTTCTTCTGAGATTTTTGAGAGTTTTCCTTGATGTTTTGAGAGAGTTCTTCACTCATGATCTAAGATTCATACATCAAGGAGTTTGATACTTTAAATTCAAGAGAGAGTTATCTTCGGTGGATTCCGAAGATTCAAATGTATAGTTTCAAAAGGCGTTTGATTCTGTACGTAGTCGTTAATTCGACAAGTGAAGATTGTGGATTCAACGTCAGGATTGATCAGTTCCGAGACGAAGGCGTGGTGAAAGAGTTACAGAAGATTCAAAGACAAATTGACTGAGTTGGGTAATTTGTGTATTATCTTTGTAATCTTTCTTTCTTCAGTAGTGGATTGATTAATGGCGTTTCGCCCGTGGTTTTTTATTACAATTGAAGGTTCTTCAATTGTGGTTTTTTCCACGTAAAAAATCGTTTGTGTCGATTTATTGTTTTTTCCGAAAAACATACATTCTAAATCACTTTCGTAAGTGCTTGTTGATTTAGATTGTGTGTTTTGGATTATTGGGATTTGGAATATTTTAATCTTGATCTAATCACGAATCACTTAGGATTTTCAATTGATATCAGAGCGGGTCACTCTTTGTTTTTATCAAAACTATAGGAGTGTGATTTTGTGTGACTAGTATTATGGATTCTATTCGTGAAGGTAACTCGACTCATAGACCTCCTTTACTCGACGGTACAAACTATTCTTATTGGAGAGCGTTTTTAAAATCTATCGATGAGAAAGTTTGGCACTGCGTAATCTATGGGTGGAGTGAACCTATTGTCACCATTGATGGTGTTGATATTCCTAAACCCCTTGATAAATGGGACACAACTGATTACCAAAACTCGAGTTGGAACAGTAAGGCTCTCAATTCCTTGTTTTGCTCCGTCACACCTGAAGAGTTTCGTCGAATCTGCACGTGTGAGGTAGCAAAAGAGACTTGGGACATTCTTGAAACGATTCACAAAGGTACTACTTCTGTCAAAAGGTCAAAACTTCAACGTCTCACCTCCGCCTTTGAAACCCTTTTTATGCGCGACGATGAGACGTTTGATGATTTCTATGCAAAACTTAGTGATATCGTGAATTCCTGTTTCACACTCGGTGAAAAAATCCCGGAAGCTAAAGTTGTTGGAAAAATTTTGAGGTCCCTTCCCGAGAGGTTCCAATCAAAAGTGACAGCCGTTGAGGAGGCTCAGAATGTTGATACCCTCAAGCTTGATCAATTGGTTAGAAACTTGCAGACTTATGAAGCCCACCAGATTTCAAAGAAAAAACAAAAAGATAGTGTGGCTTTCACTAGTGCTCATGAGACTGCAAAAACTCCGGAGACTGAATTTGATTTAGAGTCTGAGATGACGGCTATGCTTACAAAACAGTTTAAAAAATTTTGAAGAAAAAGAAGCCTAATTTAAGAGACCCTATTTCAAAAGACAAGAGTAATGAAAAACCCAAAACTTTTCCACCAAAATTTGCTCAAAAAACTGAAAAGAAGATTGTAAAGGGGCAAGGGGTAAAGTGCTATAAATGTCAAGGGTTTGGTCATATTGCCCTTGAATGCTGTAGACACCCCATTTTTAACCGCCCTTAAGACTTTGGCACTACTGATGGTTTTACTTAGTGGAGAAAGGTGCGCAGGGCAAAGATTCAGTTTCTTCGGCAAGGAGAGAGACAAATCTCAACTTCACACCCCATTTTGGACCAAAGCTATTTTGGATGGTTTTTAGACCTTAAAACCCTATCTTTGAAAATATTTTTGAAATAAAGTTTCTACAATGTTCCGAGGCTCACATCTTTGTCAAATGATGCGCTTTTTGGTAAACCGAGCAAGGACAGAGTGGAAATGA
Source organism: Camellia japonica (assembly GCA_030407325.1). Classification (NCBI taxonomy): domain Eukaryota; kingdom Viridiplantae; phylum Streptophyta; class Magnoliopsida; order Ericales; family Theaceae; genus Camellia; species Camellia japonica. Next base: position 66,713,269 of record JAPPVO010000002.1, read on the forward strand.
ATGAAAGAGAGATGAAATCTTTGAAAAATCTTTCAAAACACCTTGTTCGGGGGTTTAGATTTGAAGAAAATAGGAGAAGAGAGAAGAAACCTAGCGGAGGAAGAAGTTCGGCATGAATCCGGGTAGAAGAGAGTCAAGCAGCCCTCGCTGAATCGGGCTTATTCATCTGCATACTTGGATTTTAGCTATGAGGCCACCACCATTGGAAAGCTTACTTTCGGGACTTCATTGTGCACTCAAGAATCTCCTAAAGCCAAGTCCGGGTGGGGGAGGTATGGTTGTTTGAAGTAGGGGATCAATCCGGTCGGATCGAATCTGTGCGGCTTCACCAAAACGGGCATAACTTTTTGCACAGGAGGAATTTTAATGCAAGGTTTGCGCCATTGGAAAGCTAACTTCTGGGGCTTCAATCTAGACACCCACCGAACACTTTTTGGCCTTGGCAGCCACCTACCGGCCAGCCAAAAAAGTAGCAGGCCGACCAGAATAAGTAGCCGGCCGACCATTTATTTGGCCGATTGCCTCCTTTTCTGGCTGGTATCACCTTTTTTCCTTTCTCAGGCATTGTGCATGCCAGCTGTGCCAGCTGGAGTGCATCGACCTTGCCCCCATACACGTGGGTGGCTGTTTTGTACCCTTTGCACCCTTGTACTCAAGCTTCTTGGAGAAGCTTTACACCCTTTGCTCAAGCTTCTTGAGGAAGCTTGGACCTTTGTCTTAGCTTCCTCAAGAAGCTTGAACCTTTGGGTTAGCTTCTCTTGAAATCTTGGCCCCTTTGACCCTTCTTTTGTTAGCTTCTTTAAGAAGCTTGGCACCTTGCCTTGTCTATATAAGGAGACCTCTCTTCTCCATTTGGGAGGTTCAGCAAAATCAGAGAAAAATACATATATATTCTGATATATACACCTTCTCTCTCTATATCTCCCTCTCTCTCTTCATTTGTGTGTGTTTAAAGGCCTAAAAGTGTGTTTTATTCTTAGTTTTGCACTAAGACACACACCATTACACCATACTTCGACTTGGGAGGTCTTGAGGGTTTGTTCTTGAAGTTTTGGGTCGGTTTTGATCAGAAGAAGGTGGCTGACCTTGCTGTTCTTCAAGGGATCTTCAAGGGTAACACTATTGCTTTATATTCCCCAATCTTGCACTAGTCTTTAACCTATCTTTCATGCTGTTTTAGACTTTGTGTATAACTGAAAAAAGTCTTGTATTTGCATGCTTAAGATCTTTCATTAAGGTCATTTTGTTGTTTGGGGTCGACCTCCCCCTCTTAGGCCTTGTTTGGCCCTTTTTGGTGCTCTCTTTGTTAAGCTTTGGGGAATTTTGTGTATTGACCTTCTCACCACTGAAATCCAGTGGATTTTCAGTGGTGAAGAAGGGGTCTTGAAGTCTTGTATAGGGGAGGGACACCCCTCTCCGTTTATTGTCTCATTTGCTTGTGTTTTGGTTCATAAGGGTAGCATGTATGCCTAGCTTTGTTTGGCTTCATTTCAGAGGTTATTTGGTGTTTATTTAGCATGTTTTACCTCTGTCCCATGTTGGTTTGTTGACCCCTTGCATGCATAATACACTTGCCTTGTATTCCTCCATTTTGCCTAGAAATACATCTTGCCTTTGGACCATCATGCTTTGGCTTAGCTTTGTGAAGTTTTTGGTCATGTTTTAACATGCTTAAGGTCTGCCTTAAGTCTTTGGAGCCATGCTTGCCATGCTTTATATAGCCTCTTTGTATTCTAGCTTATTGGCTTCGGGTGTGTGAGTCGTTAGCATGCCACATTTGGTCTATTTCAGTGATTTGGAATCATTTGCCATGCCATTTCAGTTCATGTTTTATGCCTACATGCTTGCATTTGTTACCCTTTTAATGCCTTGAAGAGTTGTGGTCTTATGCTCCATGTTTGGGCTTTTGTGGATGTCTCTTTGTTTAAGTCATTTGGGATGCCATTTATGTGGGTTTTCGAGCTTATTCTAACATACCATAGCTCTGATTTTTGTTGGTCTAATGCCCATGTTTGTCTCTTTTATGGATGCTTAGAGTTGCCTCTTTCATGCCTTAGGTGATGGGCCTTGGGGCATGCATGCTTGCATATGTGATTTGTGCTCTTGTTGCATCATTTTGGCCACTGTTATGGACAAGGCTGAGGTCTGTCCACCTATAGTGTAAGACCATGGGTCATGCATTTGCATTTTGTTGTATGCTCATTGCATTACATGGTTGTTGCATCCTTGTAGTTAGTGCATTGTTGCATGCCTATCACTTTGCATAATTGCCTATCTAGGTTGCATTGTAGTGTTGCATACTTGTCATTTTGCCATGGTGTTTGCATGATATGTTACGTTGCTCATGTTGCATTGCATTAATTACATGTTTTCGCATTGCATTTTGCATACATGCATTGCATTATGTTTGGTTTGGGGTGTCAAATCAAGCAAGAGAGGTGAGGTGTGTTCGTACTCCAAGTGACGAAACACGTCTCAACCCTCGGTCGCCGATGCCCTTGATCTCAACATGATAGGGCATGAGGCATTCATTTGTTTTGTCGCATGCATTTACATTGATTTGCAAGCTTGGTGCCTTTGGCCATCATGCATCGAAATGCGTGATTGGTGGCCCGAGGACCAAGGGTCACACTCCCTTGAGTCCATAGCATGATTGGGAGAGTGACCATGCACACATTGCTTTGAAATTTCCATACCATGCACTGTCCGTCCTCTGCTGCTGTCAAAACAGGGTTCTGTAGGAAGGAATGGCCGGCCGGCCACTTACAGTGCCGACCGGCTACCAAAGTCCAGCCGGTGGTTCAATTTTTGGCCGATGGCCACATTCTCATAGCCAGTAATGCTCTATCATGGCCGGTGGCATCCCACAACACTCAGGGAGTTATTCAGAACGGTCCCGAAAACTTTCATAATTTTCAGAGGGGTAAGGCAGTGTAAACAGAGGCAACAGTGGCATGGTACGAGTTTCCGGGCAAGACGGATCGAGCATGCATCATCCCATCATTCCGAGGCGGGGCTGTGGCCACTTTACTTCTGCATTTAATTTGTTAATTAATTAGAAGTTTTTGTAATATTTAATTAGCTAGAATAGTTAATTATTTATGTATTCTGTAACATTTGTTCGGACCCTCCGAGCGAGGGCAATTGTGTAATAAGTGTGCGTGAGTGTGTGTATGTCTTCCAACCCCACGTCTTTCTTCCCTTTTATTTACTAGCTTTCGATGGTTAGTTTAGGGCATGTTTCAATTAGCATGATAACATGTTTGCATACATTCATTCGTTCTGCATGCACCAGGCTCGGCGCATCATACTAACTGCATTGTATTTCAATTCCAAGATTGAATACGTGATAGCTGTAGCATCATCATATGCCATCTTAGGATAGCCGAGCCTATTGTAGTTGCATCTTGCATATGTTGCATTAGCCATCTTAACATGAACTAGGATCATGCATATGATTACTAACTAGATTCTGTTTTGGCTTGGAGTACTCGGTAAGCATTTATGTTTTAGCATCCTTGCATGAGTGTGAGTGTTGCCATAATAGCATGCTTACCATGAGGCTATGTGCTTACGTGTTATAACTGCCTAAATGCCTGTGGGTGAAGGTTGGATTGTTTGAGTTAGAACAACTCGCTGAAATCCGTGTTTTAGCCTACTTATGAGTAGCAAATTTCAAACCATCTTTTAAACGAGCGGATATGCAATGCTTTGTTCCAAATTAAATGATCTAGTCTATACTTTTGTGTTGTGCGCATCACATAGTAAATCTAGGCTAATAACCGGAATAAGAACGCATAATGTTTTCAAAACAAGATATCATGGTTAGTAGAGGCCGATCTTTGATCGGGCGAGAGGGGGTGCTCATAGCTGACCTTCCCCAATCGTACCCAAGTTCCCGAGCCGAGGCAACTTTGGTGATGACGGACACGTAGCCTTAGGCAAACGAGTCAGGGTTTCCTAAATTCCCCCAAAATAAAATATTTAGGTGGCGACTCTGTATCTGGCAAAGCAGTCCATGTTTGGCACTTCTCTACAAAAATCTGTTTTCTTAAACGATTTGTCGGATTTGGACTCTTTGGTTCAGATTAAGAACCGTGACAATTTGAGTCCGAACTGTAGTAAGCCCAAGATGAACGAAACGAGATTTCCCTCCCGGGGCGTTCGGGGACGTCTACAAATGCCCTTCGAAAAAGAATCGAAAGAAATTTTACACTGTGACTTGGGATGATGAAAGCGGGTCGGAGCAAGAACCCGAAGAACCTGAATTCGGTGAAGACGGGGATAGTGCTTTCATGGCATTTTGGACCACTTTTTCTCAACCTCTTCCAAAGCCATCGAAATTAGCTCGTGGTCAGAACCTGCATCATGCTCCCACCTTTGATGGGACTAACTACCTGTATTGGAAAATCATAATGAGGGCTTTTCTAAGAGCTTTTGAACCAAAAGGTTGGCAAGCCATTGAAGAAGATACAGAAAGTGCAGACAATCCGGGCAATCAGAGAGCCTTGATTACTATTCGTGGAGCAATTTCCTATGAAGAACAGCAACGAGTTGTTCACTGCACAAAGGCTAAAGATGCATGGGAGATTCTAAGCCAATTCCATGAAAGAGAAGATTCACCCTCACCACCATCCAACAACTTCCCTGCCTTGGTTACTAGATTGGATGAGGTCAAGGAGAATGAAGAGCAAAAAGAGGATGATGAAACATCTGAAGACAATGATGAGATCAATGGCGATGAACTACAACAAGCTTACGAAAAGCTGTACGAGGAATCTCTAAATTTGTCCAAAATCAACGACAAACTCTCTCTCAAGCTCAAAACATGTGAGAGTGAGAATGTCAGGCTAAAAGGAGAACTTGTAGCAGCAAAACAGAATGTCATCAAGATCTCAAGTGACATGCAAGACTTATGTGGAAAACTTCTATCCTGTGAAACTGAAAGGAATGAACTTCTGAAAGTGTATTCCACATATGAAGAAAAGCTTGAAAGCTTTGAGATGTCACAAGCTGCATTGGAAGAGATAGTCTGTCAGAAAGATGAAGAACTTCGTATTGCTAGAGGAACAATCTCCATATGGAACAAAGGTTCCAAATCTCTAGAAGACATCCTCGGGTCTCAACAAATGGGTTGTGACAAAAGTGGGCTAGGCTATGGTGCAACAGCTCACAAGGGACAGGCCTCTACCTCACATAACCTGAAGACTCAAGCAAAGGGAAAGTTGAAGGTAGACCAGGATGATTCCTCTCTTCATCTACCGAAAGTGGGTAAGATCAACAAAAGGGAGGTAAAACCTGTTTTTATTTGTCATCATTGTGGTAGGTATGGCCACATTCGTCCTTATTGATATGAATTGTTTGGTAAGGTGTCTCAAAAGGGTAGAAATTCGATACTTTTTGGGTTAGGAGACAACCTTACATGTCTAGGCGGAATAAAAAGATTCATGAGGGTGTTCTCAACGCCAAGACATTGACCAAGACCAAAAAGATTTGGGTGAGGAAAGATGATTTGACTTGTTTAGTTGTTCACACTGCCCTAAAAGCACGTGACTCAGACATGTGGTATCTTGATAGTGGCTGCTCTCGTCACATGTCTGGTAACAAATCCTACTTTACCTCTTTTGAAAAATATGAAAGAGGAATTGTTACCTTTGGAGATGGCGGCACTTCTAGAGTCATTGGTAAGGGCTCTATAAGTGTTGCTGGTCTTCCCAAGCTGGATAATGCTTTACTTGTTGATGGCCTTAAAGCAAATCTGTTGAGCATTAGTCAAATGTGTGATTCCCATCATGAAGTATTGTTTTCTAAAAATAAATGTGAAATTTTGGATAAAAAGGGAAATACTATCTTACATGGGGTTCGCACATCTGATAACTGCTATGGGATTGTTACTACTAATGATCTCACTTGTCACTCTGCCATCATAAGTAACATTGATTTGTGGCATCAAAGATTAGGTCACATGAATTTCAAAGACCTAACTAAGATAGCCAACAAAGAGCTTATGAGAGGAGTACCTAAACTGGGTAAGAATTTGAGCTATGTGTGTGGACCATGTTAACTTGGAAAGCAAACACGTGCCCCTCATAAAAAGGTGAACAGCTTTACAACCAAACGTCCTCTTGAATTGGTCCACATGGATTTAATGGGTCCTACTCGCACTGAAAGCATTGGAGGTAAAAGATACATTTTTCTAACTGTTGATGATTTTACTCGGTTTTCATGGGTAAATTTTTTAAGGGAAAAATCTGATACGTTTGATGCTTTCCAGGCTTTAGTCCTTAAAATCCAAAATGAACAGGGTGTTTCCATTGGGCGTATCATAAGAATCCAAACTGATCATGGTCGTGAATTTGAAAATAGTTCGTTCTCGGATTTTTGTGATATGCATGGAATTAAGCATGAATTTTCTGCACCTATTACTCCACAACAAAATGGAGTGGTTGAGAGGAAGAACAGAGTTGTTCAAGAAATGGCTAGGGTCATGCTCCTTAGTAAGAGTCTTCCTCCAAAGTTTTGGGCCGAAGCCCTAAATACTGCTGTTTATGTCATAAATCGCGTGTATTTAAGGCCCGACACTTTACAAACTCCATATGAATTGTGGAAGGGTTTGAAACCTAATGTAAAATACTTCAAAACTTTTGGGAGTAAGTGTTACATCTTCAAAGATAGAGAGCCCTTGGGCAAATTTGACTCCCGAAGTGATGAAGGTATTTTTCTAGGGTATTCAACCAACAGTAGGGCTTTTCGAGTCTATAACCTGCGAACTTCTTCTTTAATGGAATCTATCAATGTGGTTATAGATGATACAGGTTCCCCTACTCCAGCAACAAATGAGGATGACATTGGTGAGTCTCCAATCTTGGATACTGAACCACAAAATCAAGGAGAAGCTGCGGTCCAATCACAAGAAATTGTTACAGCACCATCCTCACAGGTAAGTTCAAGTCCAAAGAGTGCTCAAAGGGACATCACTCCTGTTGCTTCTGTCACCGCAAGTCATGAGCTTAAACCATCAGCAAGGGTGAAACTGAATCATCCAGCTCAACAGGTGATTGAAAGTGTTTCGGATCGAATGAAAACCCGAAGATAGATTCGGGATGAGGTATCACATGTGTGTTATGTTTCTTTAATTGAACCTAAGAATTTTAAAGAGGCCTTGCTAGATGATAGTTGGGTCAATGCTATGCATGAAGAATTAGGTCAATTTGAACGTAACAAAGTTTGGACTTTAGTTCCCAGACCTAGAGACATGAATGTGATAGGTACCAAGTGGATCTTTAAAAATAAATCTGATGAGAATGGTACTATTGTTAGGAATAAAGCTAGGTTGGTTGCTCAAGGTTACACACAAGTAGAGGGTGTTGACTATGATAAGACGTTTGCCCTAGTTGCACGTCTCGAATCTATTCGTATTTTGCTTGGTGTTGCTTGTTATCTTGGCTTTAAATTGTTTCAAATGGATGTGAAAAGTGCCTTTCTGAATGGGTACTTGAAAGAAGAGGCATATGTTGAGCAACCAAAAGGGTTTGAAGATCCTAAATGTCCTAATCATGTCTACAAGTTAGACAAGGCTTTGTATGGGTTGAAACAAGCCCCTCGGGCTTGGTATGATAGACTTACTACCTTTCTTCTTGATAATGATTTTCAAAGGGGTAGTGTGGATAAGACTTTATTTGTGAAACATACTAAGTCTCATATTCTTGTTGCTCAGATATATGTTGATGATATTGTGTTTGGTTCCACTGCTGATCATCTTGTGAAATATTTTTTGGATTGCATGACACATGAGTTTGAGATGAGCATGATGGGAGAGTTGTCTTATTTCTTGGGTCTTCAAATTAAACAGTCTCCTTCGGGTATGTTTGTTTCCCAATCTAAGTATGCTAAAAATCTTGTGTCAAAGTTTGGTCTTGAGTCTGCCAAACATGCACGCACTCCCATGAGCACCAGTCTTCACATCTCCAAAGATTCCTTTGGTATTGATGTTGATCCTACCCTTTATAAGAGTATGATAGGGAGCCTTTTGTATCTGACAGCCAGTCGTCCTGATATTTCTTTCAGTGTCGGTGTTTGTGCCCATTACCAAGCCAGTCCTAAAAAGTCTCATCTTCTTGTGGTCAAACGCATCATCAAATATGTTAATGGGACCTTGGGGTATGGGGTTTGGTTTTCCACTGATACTACAGCTGAGATTACTGGTTTTTCTGATGCCGACTGGGCAGGGTGTGCTGATGATAGGAAAAGTACATCCGGGGGGTGTTTTTACCTTGGGAATAATCTGGTTTCCTGGCACAGTAAAAAGCAAAATGCCATCTCTCTTTCGACTGCTGAGGCTGAGTACGTTGCTGCAGGGAGTTGTTGTGCACAAATGTTGTGGATGAAGCAAATGCTTCATGATTATGGGATAGAACAAAACACTCTCACTCGTTTTTGTGATAACACAAGTGCCATAAACATTTCAAAAAATCCTGTCCAATACTCTCGCACCAAACACATTGACATTCGTCATCATTTTATTCGAGAGTCAGTGGAAGAAGGCCTTGTTGTTCTTGAGCATATTCCCACGGAGCATCAAAAAGCTGATATTTTTACAAAACCCCTTGATCTTCTTCGGTTTGAGTTCCTCAAAAAGACCTTGGGTGTCATGCTCGATCACTAGAGTGTTACTTGTTCCTTGAGTAGGGTGTGAGTGTTTGGCTGTTTGTGTGCTTGGATGCTATAATCTGCTGGTCATTGATTTCTGTTTTACTTGCATACATCTTTATATTCACACTACTCATGCTGCTTATAAGATCTCTTTGGTCATTGTTCATAGCTCATTTTGAATGCCCATGCTCATTAAACCTCATGATCTCATTCTGTACACATCCTTGAGATAAATTATTGCAGGGGTTTCCGCACAAGTGATCAAAGTTCTCTATGGACCACTAACAGTGTTTCTTATACTTTTACAGTGGAATTGACCGATACTAGCATATCATGGGTGATGTTCAGTCTCTTAACCATCTACCATCTGTTTTCACTTCCACGATTTCTCCCTCAGTTCCTTGAAGTCCGGGCATTAGGAAAAGGCTACCTCAGAGGCACCAACCAGGCCATCACTAAAATTCATTCTTCTCTGGTTCGGTTTCCATACTCTTGAGCGTGAATGCCACCGGTGAGTGCCCACAATAAAGAAAAAGTCTGAAAAAATATAAAAGAAAAGGGGACTAATTGATTGAGGGGGAGCCTCCGCATTTACTCAACAAATACCCTGTGATTCCTAGTGGTTTGACTTTTCTCTGGATTGTTAAGTTACTCTTGGTGGAGGTCCAGCCATCAGATCACTACAAGGATTGACTTTAGCTCAGTGGACTCTCATGGATTGCACACACACACACACCTTATTTTGTGAGATTTCATGTTGGATTTTGAGTTGTATATTCTCATGTAGTTTATGATCACTGATTATAGTTTATTTGTTTTGCTCATGAGTTCCAGTGTCATTATTTTTTTTTTTTTTTGCAAGTTTACAAAATTCATGAATTACAGATTATTTCATCTTAGTATCCATTTTGGCTAAATGTGATCATCTACTTTTGTTTCAGGTCTCACCCCTTGAGTTTGAGTATAGTGTTGTTTACATAAAAAAAAAATTAAAAAAAAAATAAAAAAAATAAAAAAAAAAATTCCCGCTCGAGCGGACTGTTCCACGCTCGAGCGTGGTTTTGAGGCTTGCAGTATTTTTTGCAGTTCTGGGAGGGATGATTTTACGCTTGATCTTCAGTTGTCGCGCTCGAGCGTGCCTTCGCGTGTTTTGTCTCACGCTCGAGCGTTAAAACCTACGCTCGAGCGGACTGGTTTTGTATATCTTTCCCTCCTTCGACCCTTCAAGTCATTTTGCCTCTCAACTCCTCCTCTTCTAGGGTTTTTGGCGATTCCTTGCCTCCCCTTCCTTGGTCTGCACATTGGGTTACTTTCTTCTTCACTTCCACCTCAGGTATATCCCTTCTCTCTTTCTCTTTTACTCTAGTGTCGTCTCTCTGTCCCTCTGTTTTTTTTTTTTATTTTGCTTGAGTTTGTTATACACTAGGTCGATGGGTCTCTATTGTCCATGTTCATCTTCTTTAGGGTTAGGCACTGCTGATTTTGACTGTTGCACAGTGGTTTTGTTTCTATAACTCCCCTCTAGGGTTTTTGATTTGGGCATCTTGCTAATTTTTGTGTGTCTTTTAAATTGGGGCTTTTGGTTGGAGATTTTTGTCTACATTTATTGCCTTGTGTTACTGTGTGTTTTCTCTTTGCTGATTAAGCCCCTCACTCTGCTGGCTGCATATGTATTTGACTGCTGTTTTCTTGGTCCTAGTCCACATCATATTTACTCTGCTTCATTTTGCAATCTTTGGTTCTCTTATGCTTACATTTTTTGCATCATATGATATCTTTTATTGCCTCATGTTGCTATATCACTGTGATACTAATGTTTTGTGGTTTCTCTGTTGTTTGTTGTTTGGTCTTGGGTTGGGGGTTGTTAGTCTTGGTTCTTTCATCTTGGTTTAGTAATGTCCACCTTCAAAAGACGTAAGTCTACAGCCTCTCGCCCTCCATATAACACTGACCGCTTCCCATCGGCTAAAAATGCCAAGTTATTCCGCGAGTCCTACCCATCCCGCTCCATCCATCTTGAACGGAATGTTCAACCCTCCACCTTTGAGTCCATTCCTATCCGGTCTTTCTTTGATCCCTTGGGTGGGGATCAGGTTCTTCTGTTTTCTGGGTCACAAAATCTTACTTGGGTACGGGAATTTTATTGCAATATGGATGGTCTTGACGACATTAGACCCTCTTTTAAGACATGGGTTAGATCCAAGGAAATCACTGTTACCACTGATATTATCCGCGAGATTTTAGGGGTTAGTGAGAGATCTCCTATCTTTTACCCTTTTCCAGTGCGCCCCACGTGTGATTTTGATGAGGTTGCTCAAACCATTTGTGGTTGTCCTCGTTCTTGGCCTTCCAGATCCTTGATAAAACAGAATGAACTTCTTCTACAATTTAGGTTACTCAACTTAATTGTGTGTGCCAATATCATAGTTACCACCCACAATTCTGAGATTAACCAGGATCAAGGCTTTGTTCTTCAGTGTATCGCCCAAAACCGTCCCATCGATCTTGCCACCCTTATCATTCAAAAGATGGTTACGGCTTTTGAGCGCAACAATCTTAGCTTACCCTATGGCTGTCTCATCAATCGGCTTTTAGTCAAATTTGCGGTTCCTGCATATGATGAGGACGAATTTGCTTCTCCTACACGCCCATTTACCAAGAAGACTGTCTCCCAGAGTCAGTCTCACATTAGGGGGGTTCCTTCTGGTTCTGGTAGATCTGATGCAGGTCCTAGTGCTACTGCAGCCATGGCAGAGGAGGCCGAGTATGATGCTGCTGCTGGCAGAGATCATGGTGAAGGGGAGCAGCACCCTCCAGTTCATACAGTCCGTGGTCAGCTTCAGTCCCTCGAGCGCTCTGTTCCAGGTTTGATCATCTTGAGGCACGGATGGATATATTTGAGACCAGACTCACTGATCTTGAGACCACTACTGATTTCCCTTTCAGTGCTTTGGAGGCCTCTTCCCAGCGGATTGAGGATTCTATGGCACAGTCTTCATCCCAGCTGGCTCAGATCTTGACCTTGCTTCAGATGCAGTCTTCGCCTCCGGCTCCTTGATCTTTGATCTTTGCTCTTTTGTTTCATGCCTCATTCTTTTGTTATCTCCCGGCCAAAAAGGGGGAGTGATTTTGGTACATGGTACAGTTATAGTTTTTGGTACATGGTAGTACATGGTACAGTTGTTTTACTTCTATCCTTCTTTGGTACAGTTGGATTGTCATATGTTTTGGATGGATAATATATTTGGATATATGTTTTTGGATGGATAATGTTTTGTTTATGATGGACTTATCTTTTGTTATTTAATCCAGTTCCACATATTTTTGGTTGGCTTGTGTGTGGTTGTTTTCTTTCAGGGTAATTGTTCAAGCGCATGGATTTGAGATTTGGTTGTGAATGTTGGTTCATAGTTGGTGGTGTTGCTTTTGTGATTTTGGTTGGAAATTTGTTTTAGAATAGTTTGGAAAATTGTTTTAGTACTTTTGTGTTTTTGTTAGGAAAACTGTTTTAGAATGGTTTTGTCCAGGACTTGACAAAGGGGGAGTGTAGACACCCCATTTTGACCGGCCCTAAGACTTGGGCACTTTCTTTTGAACACCCCATGATGAAAGTTGGAATATACTATTTTATGAATTTCTCAATAGAAAATATCAAAAAAACTTTAATCCCAAACCTCACCCATGTTGGCCAAATTATTAATTTTTAGTATTTCATAGTATTTCATAATTTTATGTATTGTACATAGTTTTTGATGTTTTTATCTAAATTGGTATAAATAATTTTGATATTTGATAAAAAAAAGAAAATGATAAAAATATATATATAAATATATATATATAAAATAAAAATAAAAAAAGAGGATGAATGAGTGGGGGGATGGAGATAAGATTTTTGGTGAGGTTGTGTAGGGGCGATGGAGAACAATTATTTTTTTTTTAGAAAATGAGGGAGCATGTATGGTCACGGGGGAAAAAGAATCAAAAAAAGAGAAAATAACAGGTGAGAAGTTGGAAAATATTAAAAAGAGAGGGATAGAAAAGAAGGAGTTGGTGGTGAATTATTTGAGGGGAGATAATCTGAGATTGATAAGAGGAAGAGAGTGGTGTTCATGAGTGAAAAAAGGGAGAGGAGTGATATTGTTTTGAGAGAGAATTTTCTAGAGAGAGATTGAGAGGGAGGGAAGTTTCACTGCAACACACACATAGAACACACACACACAACACCATTCACACACACGGTTTTAGAGAGAGAGAGCACACACACGCAGAGGGAGGACAGCATATACACGCATGCACACAAAAACACACTGCCACTCTCTCCCACACACACATTAACACGCAGCACATATACACCATTTTACACACAGAGGTCAACCCCTCTCTCGATCTCTCCCAAGCTGTAAAACACACACAGAACATGCACAGAGGAGAGGGTACACACTAGACACCCAGCGCACAACACGCACACACAGCACAGGCAGACCATACACACAGACAGATGCACACACACATGGGGGGATGAGGTTCTAATCTAAAAAATACACAGAATACACACAACATACCAACTTTTCTCTCTCTATGACTCTCTCTCTGGGTCTCGGTTGGGAGAGACACAATCCAAGCATGGGTTGTTTTAGGTACAGAAGCTAATAGAGGAGGGGCTAAACTCTCTCTCTCTCTGCAATTCTCTCTCACGGAGACCTCTCATATATGCACTCTCTCTCGGAAATGAAGACCACCAAACTGTCTCGCTTTCTCTCATAGAAAACAAGTGCATGTTTCTCTCCCTATTCTCTGTAACCGAACCACCACCATCATGACAGCAGTAGCAGCCCCTCTTCACTCTTGGTCTCCCCTCCGCCGCACACGGTTGAACCGATCTTACGGACTCTCTCTCGGAGGCTCAAACTAATCTCTCTCTCAGCGGGGATACATTTTCAGCAAAGGGACAAAGTCATCGCTGGTCTCTCTCTCTCGGTAGACCGTCCTCTTCTCGGCACATCCGAAAACAAAATCAAAGAAAATCTGTATCAAAACCAAACATAGTGTCGACGGTGGTCCTCTTGTTTCAAACGTGAAATTGCATGGGTGTTACACTGACGCTGTATCTTCGCTGATGCGTTGCTGTGGTGTGGACACAGCGTTGCTGTGGTGTACACACTAGTGCACTGCCGATGTTGTTCTGGTGGAGATTTGCAGCTGGACGTGGGTTTCATGCATGCTCATGGATACATGATCCAATTTGTTAATGCAGAGCTGAGTATGGGTTCTTATTTGAAAAGAGAAGAGGCATGTGGGTCTAGTCGTGGACGGGTTTAGTTTTTAATGGTTTACAGTTTACATGGGCTGAGGTTAATATGTGCTGTTGAGTTGCAAATGGAGCGAATGGGCCCACGATAATTTTGTCAAACCATGGGTTGGTATTGAGTTTGGCTAAGTGAATGTACATGAGCTGGGACACATGGATCTTTGCAAGTTGATGAATGGCTGGGGATTTCAAACTTTTATTTTTTTTTATTTTGATTTTGAGTGGTTGTGAGGTTTTATTTCATTTTATTATTCCCTTCTCTCTCTCTCTCTGATTTGTAATAGTTAAAATGTTGTAATAATCCCCCCACCCCGCTTCTTTCTATCCCATTCTTTAATCGCTTTCCCTAACTGTACATATGTATATATCTGACATGCCATGCATATCTATGATTTGCATCCATGTTTCATGCATTAAGATTCGGCTACATTTACATGTGTAGATTTAATCAATTCTTCTGTGATTCTATGCGCTACCTCATGTTATTGAGATGATTCACATGTCATATCTTAGAAGCCGAATCTTTAGTCGCATCTCATGAGTGAATTGCATTAGGATTCTGTATATAAGATCATGCATATTTGGACTAACTTTGTTTTGTAGCTGTTCGCGGGACATCGGTAAATATGTGAGTTTTTATGCTTTAGCATCCTGCTTGTACATAATTTTCTTACTATGTGTTAGTATTCTACCATGAGGCTACTTGCTTACTTGATATAACTGTATGAATGCCTGTGGATGAAGGCTTGTTGTTTGAATTGGAATAATTCAATAAATGTACGTTTTAAGCCCACTTTACAGTGGCAAATTCACAAACTTTAAGCTCACTTTGTCAAGTGGCAAATTCAAACCCTTTTCGACAAACAAACATGAAATTGAATTGTTCCAATTTGAGCAAACTAGTCTATACTTGTATGCTTCACATAGTAAATTTTAGGATTTACTAAAATAATCAGAACATGAACATATAAAAAAAAATAAAAGTCATATCATGGTTTAGTAGAGGCCGATCTTTTGATCGGGTGAGTGGGGGTGCTCATTATTGACCTTCCCCTCTCATACCTAAGGTTCCGAGCCAAGCATCCTTGGTTATGACGAACAGTGGCCTTGGCACGAGTCATGGGTTTCCTAATTTCCCAAAATATTAGGTGGCGACTCTGAAATCTAATGACGCAGTCCATTTTTGACAAAATTGCAATAAAATGGATTTTCAATAAAAGTTGCCAAATCTGGACTCTCATCTACGTTTCACATTGCACTCGTGAGACTAGATCAACGAGATCTCGGCAGTCCGAACTGTTTAACGCGCAGGGGTACCCCCCGGGCATGTTACAGTTTTTGGCGACTCTGTTGGGGATTTATGAAACCTTGACTCGAACTCCATGATATGACTTTTATTTTCAATTATATGTTTATTGCATTGTATGCATTGGTGCACTTAAAGTTCTTGTGTTGCCCAGATACTGGTGGGAACACAGGACTACTTTTTGTGACACTACACCTATCTCTACGTTACTTTGAAGGCCTTGTGTTTTAATCTTTTGAGATCTGAAAGTTCTCAGACTTTGAAGAGAGGCTAATATTGACTCTTCTGAGTTCCTAAGATCTTCATTGGTTATGACCCAAAGGACTCTTTGGTAACGTTACTTTGACTTTAACCCTTAGAGTAGAGTCAACCTCATACATATAGTGAGCTATAGTACCTTTCAAACTTAGGACAAGATGCTCTCCTATTTCTAGGATGTGTGATACCACTTGTCTGAATAGTGAAACCCTAGATCATTTCAAGCTAGGACAGGATAACCCTACCCTCCATAGGGGTGTTTGTTCTCTTTCCTGCTATGTGTTATGTGCAATGTATTGGATCTATACAGGGGTTCTCAAATTCAAATGAGTGGTTCAGGTAGTTCAACTTAGCACCATTACTTCAAAAAAAAAAAAAAACAAAAAACAAAAACATAAATTTTTTTAAAAAATAAATAAATAAAAAAAAATCTGATATCCCACAAAGTCGACCATTGTAAATAAATAGAACTTGTAGGGTATCCGACCATCTCTGTGATTGGGGAATGACCACCTGTTGATTGCACGAGCTTTATTTTGAATATTGTGGATGGCCCACACGTTGATTGGCAATTTGAGAATGGTTTTACTCTGAGTTCTGAATTGAGTATTGAGTCTAAGTGTGATTCCACCAAGTTTGTAGAGTTAGGATCAAGCTCGAGTCAGCCTAATGAGTCAGAGTCTATTGATTTTGATAGTGCTAAACTAGACATTTCTGTCCTGTCTAGGTCCTCTTTGTCATTTTGTTTTGAGTATGTTGTCAAAAGTTTGTTGTCATTGCTGAGTCATAGTCTCTTTTCAATAAACAGAAAAACAAAAAAAACAAAATGCCATAGAGTCTGCCTACTTCTCTGTGCCTTAATTCATCGCATTGACCAAAGTTTTTCAAAACTTTTTCCAAAACTCTGATAAAAACGAAGAGGAAGAATTTCCTCGGGATTTGCAAATTTTGATCAACTGAGAGGAAGAGAGGTGTGCTAAGCCTTTGATGAAGAAAATCATTTTTGTTAATGTGGGTACTGAGAAGGATCCTGGCTTGGTCCAAATTGGTTCTATCTTATCTTCGTAAAAGTACGAGTGATTAGTCACTTTGTGAAAATATTTCAAAAACTATTTTTGCGTGGTCCTACGAAGACATGCCTGGAATTAGTTATACAGCATAGGATCCCTCTTGACTCGTGGTCCGACCTCCTTAGCTCCTTAGCTTTCAAACTGTGATTTGAAGTATTCCATGATCAATCAAAGTGTAAGGCTTGCATAGCCGAACTGGAAATAGCCCTTGAACAGGGGGCCATGATGTGATTCAAATGGAGGCAGCCTTTCAACTAGGGGCAATAAGGTCGAATATGATTTAGATTGGAAATAGCCCTTGAACTAGGGGCAATGATGTGATCAAGATTGGAAACAGCCCTTGAACTCAGGGCAGAGAATGTGATTTCGATTTGAAACAGCCCTTGAACTAGGGGCAAAAGTGTGAGGCTTGCATAGCTGAAATGGAGGCAGCTCTTGAACTAGGAGCAATAAGGTACCACCCTTGAGAGGCTCGCTGGGCTGAAAACCCGGAAGGGCGACCCAGGCAAAAGTTAGAGCACAAAAAAAAAAAAAAAAAAGAAAGCTCGCAAGGTTGAAAACCCGAAAGGGCGGCTTTGGCAAAAGTTAGAGCATAAAAGGAGAGTGTCAATACTCGAGTGAACCTTAGCCAAAACTATGTAGGGCCTGGGATTCAGATAGGAAGCAACCCTTGAACTAGAGGTAAGAAGGTTGGATGTGATTTAGATTTGAAGCAGCCCTTGAACTAGGGGCAAAAGGTTGGATGTGATCAAAGAGTTAAAACTGAATTGGTTCCCAATGAAGACCGCCCAGAAAGGCAAAACCTAGAATTTGAGAGAATGAATTTTATTATTGAAGGACAATCGAGGTCCTATCCACTACACTAGGGGCAACACTAGGGACAAATTCAGACCCAATTAGCCTAGTCCCTACATCATCATATCTACTGGTCAAGTGTAGCAGTCGTTCATAGATGGCCTAGAGATTTCACAATCAATCAACATGGACAAGTTAAAACCAAAAGTACCATCCTTGAGAGGCTTGCTGGGCTGAAAACCCGGAAGGGCGACCTAGGCAAAAGTTAGAGCAGAAAAAAAAAATAAAAATAAAAAAAAATGAAAAAAAATGAATGAATGAAAAACAAAAAAATAGAAAAATGAAAAAATGAAAAGCTCGCAAGGTTGAAAACCCGAAAGGGCGGCTTTGGCAAAAGTTAGAGCACAAAAGGAGAGTGTCAATACCCGAGTGACCCTCAGCCCGAACTACGATGGCCTGATTCCTATCTTTGGGATACGTAGGTAGCTTCATCTCGAAGTTCGGCCCTAATAATTTTTCAACTCATTCATCTCGTCCATGTTTGCTTGTGTAGACACCCCATTTTTGACCGTCCTCAAGACTTGGACGTCACCGCTTGAACACTCGGTGGTTATCCATGTTTGTGTTCGTCTTGAGTTCCCGGAGGTCTCGGCCACACGCCTTGCCTCAGGATCTCTCGACTCGACTGTTTTGTGTTTGGTTTTGCACCAAACACTTGTGTTTTTGCTTTGGAGGGCAGGGAATGGCTTGTTGGCCATCCCCATACCCCACCGGCCATGGCTTGAGGCCACCGGCCATGTTTTGTTGCCACCGGCCATTGGTTATAGCCGGCCGGCACTCTTTGTGGCCGGCTGACCATTATTTTGGTCAATTTGGCATTTTTGGCTGGCCGACCACTATGCATCTGCTTTTGCAGATATTTTTTATGCCAACTGTGCTAGCTGGCATACACTTTGCCCCCCCTCCATACACGTGTATGAAGGGATTTCACTCTTGCTTAGCTTGTTTTGTAAGCTTTGCAAGAGTGATCCTCTATAAAGGGAGGGCCTCTCCTCCCTCCTTTAGGGTTACAAAAATTCCAGAGAGAGGTCTGAGATTAGGGTTTGAGTGTGTGTCTATTCTATCTCTATATCTTCATTTCATAGTGTATAAGTGTGTTTTTGTTCATAGTTTTGCACACAAACACCTACCATTACACTTTCCTTTAGCTACTGAGGTACTAAAGAGTTATTTTCAGAGTTTTGGACTTGGTTTTGAGCTAAGGAGGCTGCTGGAGCACCATTTTTGAAGAAGGTCTTCAAGGGTAAGAACTTTACCTTTAAATACCCCATTTTTGCATAGTCTTTTTGCCTACCTTGCATCGATTTTTGAGCTTAGTGTATAACATATAAAAGTCTTGTTTTTACTTGCTTAAAATAGTTGTTTAAGGTTGCTTTGAGCTTTGGGGTTGTTTGACCCCTCTTAGGCCTTGTTTGGCCCCCATTTTGTGCTATTTTGGTGAGCTCCGGGACCACCTTGTTTGGGCCTCCTCACCACTGAAATCTTGAGGGATTTCAGTGGTGAGGATGGTGGTTTAAGGTCCTAAGAAGGAGAGGGCCATCCCCTCTCCTTGTTGCCTTCAAAATGTGTCATTTTTGCCTCATGTGTGAGCATCATTTTTAAGTTCATGTTGGCCATGTCTTAAGTGTTATTTGTGCTTATTTTGCCATGATATAGCACTGTTTTTAGTTGGTCTAGACACACCATGCATGCTGTGCATACTTGTCTTGTAATGCCATATTTTGCCTTAACATGCTTTAGGCTTTGACCCTTGTTCTAGCATGATTTTGGCCAAGCTTTGTGAAGCTTTTGTGTATGTTTTAGTATGCTTTAGCTCTGTTTTTAGTTTCTTTGGCCATGCTTCACATGCTTTGTATAGCCACCTTGCATTTTGGCTTGCTAGCCTCGGGTGTGTGAGTGTTTAGCATGCATTGTTTGGCTTGTTTCAGTGGTTTGGCACCACTTATAGCATCATTTCAGTCCCCATGGTATGCTTGTATGCTTGCATTTGATGCTCCTTTAATGCTTTAAAAGGTTGTAATCTTGTGCTCCATGTTTGGCCTCTTTTGTATGCTTCCATGTGTAGGCCACTTAGATGCTATCTAGGTGTATCCTTAGCTTTGTTTAGGTCTGCCTTGGGACTATTCTAAGTCCTCTTAGCCTTGTGAGACTTGGTTGGCATGGCCATGGTTTAAGCCCCTTGGCTTGTCTTGAGTTTTGGACATTGTTGCATGCTTGACTTGTCTTGTTTACTTGGTTTGGCACCTTTATAACATGATTTTTAGAGCTTAGTATGCATGCTATATATCCATGTTAGTCCTCTTTTAAGTGTGCTTAAAACTTGCCCTTTGGTGCTTAAGTTTTGAACCATGTGTGCATGCATGTTTGTGTGTATCTTTAGCATTTGGCCACTGTTTTGGGCTCATTTGAGAGCTGCCCAAATTGGTATAAGTCCATTGTTAGTATGTTGTTGCATGCTCACCTTGTGTGTTGTTGCATACTTGGCCTATCGCATGTGTTGCATGCTTGAATCATAGTGCATTTGGCATGCACATTCATCTTTGTTTTGATTGCCCAACATGCCATATGTTTTGCATATTTGCATGTTGGCATTGCATCTTGCATACTCAATTAGCTTGCATACATGTTATATGCTTTGCATGCTTGTTGGCATTCCTATGTTGCATACTTGGTTTTCATGCTTAGGGTGCATTGCATTGAACATGCATGCCTTGCCTCTTGAAATCAAGTGATAGAGGTTGGGCCTTTATGTGCTTATTTGGTTTGCATTTCATTTGACATGAAAATGCACAACTTGCCTTCTTGGGCCATCATGCATCGAAATGCGCGATTGGTGGTTCGAGAATCAAGGGACATCCTCCTTTGAGTAATAAAAATGATAAGGGGTGTGTTGGTGCAATCATTGCTTGAAATGCATTGCCATGCCTTGTTTTGTCCTCTGCTACTGTCAAAACAGGGTTCTGCAGGAAGCTTTGGCCGGCCGACCTCATTCAGTGTCGACCGGCCATCCATTTATAGCCGATGGCTTTATTTGTGGTCGATGGCCACTTACCTTTGGCCGGTGGTGTTTCCCCTTGGCCGGTGGTGTTCCACAGTGTTCAGAGAGTGTTCCTTGGGAATTGTACCATTTTTAGAGGAGCAGAGCAGGGAAAACAGAGGCAGCTTGTGCATGGCATTGGATTTTCGGGCGAAGCCAATCCGAGCACGCGCGCATCCCTCTTCCCGAGGCCTTTTAATGCTTTCCTTAGCTTAATTGATTTGTTAATTAATTAGGTGGTCTGTAACTATTTAATTAGCTTGTTAGTTGATTAAATTGTATTATTCTTTTGGTCCCTCCGAGTGAAGGCGAATTTGTAATAAGTGTGGGTGCGTGTGTGCATGTCTTCCAACCCCCACTTCTTTCTCCCTTTTACTTACCTGCTTTGATGGTTAGTATTAGGGCATGTTTAATTTAGCATACCTTATGCTATGCATGCGTGCATCATTCATCAGTCTTGCATGTACCGGGCTCGGCGCATCATGCTAACCGCATAGCATTTCAATTCCAAACTTGAATACGTCCATCGAGTTGTCGTATTTCACATGTCATCCTTAGATTAGCCGAGCCTATTCTAATGACATTCTGTATGCGATGCATTAGCCACTTAAAATGGACTTGGATCATACATTGATTGCTAACAAGTTCTTTGTTTTGGCTCGGAGTACTAGGTAAGCTTTTTATGCTTTAGCATCTCGCATGAGTGTAAATGTTAACATGACAGCATGCTTACCATGTGGCTATGTGCTTATGTGATATTACTGCCTGAATGCCTGTGGGTGAAGGTTGGATTGTTTGAGTTGGAACAACTCATTGAAATCCGTGTTTTAGCCTACTCGCGAGTAGCAAATTCCAAACCATTTTCCAAACGAACAGATATGCAATGCTTTGTTCCAAATTAGGCAATCTAGTCTATACTTTTGTGTTGTGCGCATCACATAGTAAGATTAGCTAATTAATCGGAATAAGAACGCATAATGTTTTCAAAACAAGATATCATGGTTAGTAGAGGCCGATCTTTGATCGGGCGAGCGGGGGTGCTCATAGCTGACCTTCCCCAATCGTACCCAAGTTCCCGAGCCGAGGCAACTTTGGTGATGACGGACACGTGGCCTTAGGCAAACAAGTCAGGGTTTCCTAAATTCCCCCATAAAAAATATTTAGGTGGCGACTCTGTATCTGGCAAAACAGTCCATGTTTGGCACTTCTTTACAAAAATCTGTTTTCCAAAACGATTTACCGGATTTGGAGTCTTTGGTTCAGATTAAGAACCGTGACAATCTGAGTCCGAACTGTAGCGTTGAGGCCCACGCGGGCGCGTCTACAGCTTGGTGTGTCATTAGTCAACTTGGTTGCCATATTCGTGTTTGATTGGTGTATCTTCGTTCTGCTCAGTTCAATTGGTTTGATTTAACTTGGTTTAGTTCGGTTCGATTCGATTTGGCGGTTCGATTCGGTCCGGTCCAGTTTTGCTCGACTTCATTCGGTTCGGATTGGCTTGGTTCGGTTGGCTTGGTTCATATATCACCTTTGATTATCTGGTTTGGGTCTATGCACCCCAATGGTTGATTCCATGTTAGTTGCGTAGTGGCCATTTGCAAAAATAGGTTTTGATTAATTTGAATGAAGCTGACTAATTTTTCTCGAAAATTGTTCTATTTTTGCAAAACTTGGACCATTCTTTGGATTTGAAAAGGGAAAATTTTCAGTGCTCATAGTTTAGCTTACATGATTTGAAACAGAAAATGGAATAAGTATGCTAATCTAACTCTCATGTTGATCAAAACATGTTTACAAAAAATCAAGAGACAAAAAAAGGGTCAAGGCAATGAACTAGGGGCATAGTCGAGTTAGAGATTCTGTCTTCTCCACCGCTCGAGTCAACTATTCAGTATATATAAGTGTGTATTCATACCAGTCAAGATATTCATACCAATCAGTGTATATAAGTGTGCATTCATACCAGTCAGTGTATTCACACCAATCAGGGTATTTATACCAGTCAGTGTATATAAGGATGTTCCTTTCATACCAGTCAGTATATTTATACTAGTCGGTGTATTTATACTAGTCAGTGTATATAAGTGTGTTTGGATTAATTTGCTTATTTTTTCAGTTCGTTAGGTCATTTGTTGATTTGGGTCAGTAAAGAGTCAATGTCTAATTCAGAGTTCAAAAATTCAATCATTCTCAAATTCAATCAAACAAATTGTTTTCAAGCTCAAAGTGATATGCCAGTCATGCCAGTGATGAGCAAAAAAAGAAACTGGTTTTATTGAAGTCAGTGGAGGACATCTCCGATTATAGAGACCCAACAAAAAAAAAAAAAACAAAACAAAACAAAACAAAAAAAACAAAAAAACAAAGAGAAAGAGAGGGATCTTTTTCTTCTTTCTTGTCCGGTAGCAACCCGGCGGTGAAGATTACAACCGTCTTCATTTGCACACAACTTCATTGCCTAACTTTACCATCAGCTGCCTCCCTTTATCTTTACTCCTTCGAAGCTTTTGAAGACTCTACCTCGGCCTTGGCAGAGTTTCCAAAGGAGATTATTCCTCGCCGGCCATCAAATTGGTTGTGCGAAGAAACTCCAAATCGAGTCACGGAGGTCGTCAGTTGTTTCAGCTCTT
The DNA here is from genome assembly GCA_030407325.1 of Camellia japonica. Lineage (NCBI taxonomy): Eukaryota > Viridiplantae > Streptophyta > Magnoliopsida > Ericales > Theaceae > Camellia > Camellia japonica. Next base: position 66,736,385 of record JAPPVO010000002.1, read on the forward strand.
TGTTCTTCTTTTTCAGCGCACTAATTTCTACTCGAGCGTCTTTGTACATACGTTGAAGAAGGGAGAGTTGTGCATGTAACTGATGTACTTCACACGTCTTGTTCTGCAGTCGACGGGACAAGTTGGAGACCGCTGTCACGGTCTCCACACATGACCTCAGCGTATACGAGTTTGCTTCGATGTCAGACTGTGCCGCCATGATTTGTTCAACTAACATCGCTGGAAAGTTAAAAACAGGAGAATGAGGAGGAGCTCGTGGTTGAGGTTCAGGGGAGTCGGAATTGGTCATCTCTATCGTAGACTCGTTTAGGTCTGGAAAAAGAGTGAGAGAACCTTGTGAAGAGGCCATGGCAGAGAAGAGTAATGCAAAAGAAAGAGGTTGCAGAGTGGTGGCAGAGAAAGTTTGCAGGCTTTTGCTCTGCCTCTCTCTTTCGCAGACCTCAACTTAAGAAGAGGATGAAGCCAAAGAAGAAAACAAAGACGGAGGAAGGCTCGAGATGATCATTGACAATCGGGGCAGGATTGGATAACCTGTCGGTCAGGCACCACGATTGTTGAAATCGCGCGACAGACACGACACTCGAAGAAGATGAAGGAAGAGAGAGTGAGACAAAAATAGGAAGAGAGAGTGAGACAAAAACAGAAAGAGAGGCGGGAAAGTTGTATATATATATACGTATATGTATTGTATAGCTATGTAATATATATATTTGTTTGAACATTTGGGTCAAAGGTGTGGCTTGGGTTCAGTGGTTTGGCCTAGTGGGTTGAGGATTCGGAAAGCCTAAGCCCGAGGTCAGGGGTTCGAACCCACAACAAATGTTTCTTTGTTTTTGCTTTGATTTTGTGTATATATGTCTCGTATATGTATATATATTTGTTTGCATATCTTGTCACAAGAGTGGCGTAGTTCAGTGGTCGAGGACTCGAAGACCAGGCCTAAGGTCAGGGGTTCGAAACCCCATATCCCCACATCCATGCATTTTGTGTTTTTCCTTTCTTTTTGCATGTTTTGCGTACGTGTGCTGACGTCAGCAAACGGAATATGCCTTCTCAGTAACGGCATCTTCCCGTTGACGGTTGCAAACGGAATATTCTCCATCTGTGTATATATCCGTATATGTTTGTGTATAGGTCTGTATATGTCTGTGTCGTATATACCTGTATATATACTGTATATGTCTGTGTATATATCTGTATATATCTGTCTGTATGTTGTCTGTATATGCATATGTGTATACCATATGTACATATATGTGTGTATTGATATATAAATATTTGTGTATTATATTGGTTGTGTTTGCAATGAGTTCCTAGGAGACCAACTGCGACGGTGAAAACTAGAGTTCGAATGGCCGAGGCCTAGAACGCAAAAGGTTTGGGATTTCCGAGACTAAAGTCTGGTTTAAATACCCAGGGGTGTATCCCCGGCTTGAAATCTGTATGGCAGCCCCATAGGTTGAGATAGCTTGTATGCGCCTCAACTCTGGAAACTGAACCAACCTAGTCTGTCACCCTGTTGGAGAATAGGGAAAGTTGCAAACATAGCCAGGTAGAAATGTGGCTTGCTTCGTGTGTTTTACACAAAGCTTGCCACCCATGTTGCCATCTTCATAGCTTTATCATCACTCCATGACGTTGCATTGCATTGCACAAATCATGAATTATCGAACCGGCTTCGCGTAGCGTATAAGTCCAATTACCCAAATCGGCTTCGCGTAGCGTGTAAGTCCAATTATCAAACCGGCTTCGCGTAGCATATAAGTCCAATTATCAAACCGGCTTCGCGTAGCGTGTAAGTCTAACCACTTAAATCGGCTTCGCGTAGCGTATAAGTCCAATTATCAAAACCCAATCAGTTAACAACAGCAGGTGCGCTTGTCTGTTCACACCACCCAAATCGGCTTCGCGTAGCGTATAAGTCCAATTATCAAAACCCAATCGGTTAACAACAGCAAGTGCGCCTGTTTGTTTACACCACCCAAATCGGTTAAAAACATCAAGTGCGCTTGATGTTTACACCATCCTTCCTCCTTTCGCGTGAAACGCGTTAGGTTGTTGTTTTACTCGGTTAAAAACATCAGGTGCGCCTGATGTTTACACCAGCCTTCCTCATTTCACGTGAAACGCGTTAGGTTGTTGATGTACTCGGTTAAAAACATCAGGTGCGCCTGATGTTTACACCATCCTTCCTCCTTTGGCGTGAAACACGTTAGGTTGTTGATGTACTCGGTTAAAAACATCAGGTGCGCCTGATGTTTACACCATCCTTCCTCCTTTCGCGTGAAACGCGTTAGGTTGTTGTTTTACTCGGTTAAAAACATCAGGTGCACCTGATGTTTACACCATCCTTCCTCCTTTCGTGTGAAACGCGTTAGGTTGTTGATGTACTCGGTTAAAAACATCAGGTGCGCCTGATGTTTACACCATCCTTCCTCCTTTCGCGTGAAACGCGTTAGGTTGTTGATGTACTCGGTTAAAAACATCTGGTGCGCCTGATGTTTACACCATCCTTCCTCCTTTCGCGTGAAATGCGTTAGGTTGTTGATGTACTCGGTTAAAAACATCAGGTGCGCCTGATGTTTACACCATCCTTCCTCCTTTCGCGTGAAACGCGTTAGGTTGTTGTTTTACTCGGTTAAAAACATCAGGTGCGCCTGATGTTTACACCATCCTTCCTCCTTTCGCGTGAAACGCGTTAGGTTGTTGTTTTACTCGGTTAAAAACATCAGGTGCGCCTGATGTTTACACCATCCTTCCTCATTTCGCGTGAAACGCGTTAGGTTGTTGATGTACTCGGTTAAAAACATCAGGTGCGCCTGATGTTTACACCATCCTTCCTCCTTTGGCGTGAAACGCGTTAGGTTGTTGATGTACTCGGTTAAAAACATCAGATGCGCCTGATGCTTACACCATCCTTCCTCCTTTCGCGTGAAACGCGTTAGGTTGTTGATTCACTCGGTTAAAAACATCAGGTGCGCCTGTTGTTTACACCATATTTCCTCCTTTCGCGTGACACGTGTTAGGTTGTTGATTCACTTGGTTAAAAACATCAGTTGCGCCTGTTGTTTACACCATCTTTCCTCCTTTCGCGTGAGACGTGTTAGGATGTTGATTTCTCTTGGTTGAGGTCTTTCCTCTCTTGCATGATCATAAGTTTTTCAAAAATAATCGGCTTCGCGTAGCGTATAAGTCCAGTTCTCACAATCTTCCTACATATCATTAGCATCTTACCCCTGAACTACGCTGGTGTGATTCCTTGCAAAGGGATACGTAGGCAACCTCCGGGTTCAACCACTTACATTTGTATCTTGTTTGTTTGCCCAAGTCTTACGGCCTTGTCAAAAGGGTCGTCTTCGGGGCTTTGACATTCACCCACGTCATGAAATGACTTCGAACTCTGTCAAAGAGGGGCAACTGTAGACACCCCATTTTGACCGGCCCTAAGACTTGGGCACTTTCTTTTGAACACCCCATGATGAAAGTTGGAATATACTATTTTATGAATTTCTCAGTAGAAAATATCAAAAAAACTTTAATCCCAAACCTCACCCATGTTGGCCAAATTATTAATTTTTAGTATTTCATAGTATTTCATAATTTTATGTGTTGTACATAGTTTTTGATGTTTTTATCTAAATTAGTATAAATAATTTTGATATTTGATAAAAAAAAAATGATAAAATATATATTTATATATATAAAATAAAAATAAAAAAAGAGGATGAATGAGTGAGGGGATAGAGATAAGATTTTTGGTGAGGTTGTGTAGGGGCGGTGGAGAACAATTATTTTTTTTTTAGAAAAGGAGGGAGCATGTATGGTCACGGGGAAAAAAGAATCAAAAAAAGAGAAAATAGCAGGTGAGAAGTTGGAAAATATTAAAAAGTGAGAGACAGAAAAGAGGGAGTGGGTGGTGAATTATTTGAGGGGAGATAATCTGAGATTGATAAGAGGAAGAGAGTGGTGTTCATGAGTGAAAAAAGGGGGAGGAGTGATATTGTTTTGAGAGAGAATTTTCTAGAGAGAGATTGAGAGGGAGGGAAGTTTCACTGCAACACACACATAGAACACACACACACAACACCATTCACACACACGGTTTTAGAGAGAGAAAGCACACACACACAAAGGGAGGACAGCATATACACGCATGCACACAAAAACACACTGCCACTCTCTCCCACACACACATTAATACGCAGCACATATACACCATTTTACACACAGAGGCCAACCCCTCTCTCGATCTCTCCCAAGCTGTAAAACACACACAGAACATACACAGAGGAGAGGGTACACACTAGACACCCAGCGCACAACACGCACACACAGCACAGGCAGACTATACACATAGACAGATGCACACACACATGGGGGATGAGGTTCTAATCTAAAAAATACACAGAATACACACAACATACCAACTTTTCTCTCTCTATGACTCTCTCTCTGGGTCTCGGTTGGGAGAGAAACAACCAAGCATGGGTTGTTTTCGGTCCAGAAGCTAATGGAGGAGGGGCTGAACTCTCTCTCTCTCTACAATTCTCTCTCACGGAGACCTCTCATACATGCACTCTCTTTCGGAAATGAAGACCACCAAACTGTCTCGCTCTCTCTCATAGAAAACAAGTGCATGTTTCTCTCCCTATTCTCTGTAACCGAACCACCACCATCATGACAGCAGTAGCAGCCCCTCTTCACTCTTGGTCTCCCCTCTGCCGCACACGGTTGAACCGATCTCACGGACTCTCTCTCGGAGGCTCAAACTAATCTCTTTCTCAGCGGGGATACATTTTCAGCAAAGGGACAAAGTCATCGCTGGTCTCTCTCTCTCGGTAGACCGTCCTCTTCTCGGCACATCGAAAACAAAATCAAAGAAAATTTGTATCAAAACCAAACATGGTGTCGACGGTGGTCCTCTTGTTTCAGACGTGAAATTACATGGGTGTTACACTGATGCCGTATCTTCGCTGATGCGTTGTTGTGGTATGGACACAGCGTTGCTGTGGTGTAGACACTGGTGCACTGCCGGTGTTGTTCTAGTGGAGATTTGCAGCTGGACGTGGGTTTAATGCATGCTCATGGATACGTGATCCAATTTGTTAATACAGAGCTGAGCATGGGTTATTATTTGAAAGGAGAAGAGGCATGTGGGTCTAGTCGTGGACGGGTTTAGTTTTTAATGGTTTACAGTTTACATGGGCTGAGGTTAATATGTGCTGTTGAGTTGCAAATGGTGCGAATGGACCCACGATAATTTTGTCAAACCATGGGTTGGTATTGAGTTTGGCTAAGTGAATGTACATGAGCTGGGACACATGGATCTTTGCAAGTTGATGAATGGCTGGGGATTTCAAACTTTTATTTTTTTTTATTTTGATTTTGAGTGGTTGTGAGGTTTTATTTCATTTTATTATTCCCTTCTCTCTCTCTCTCCGATTTGTAATATTTAAAATGTTGTAATAATCCCCCCACCCCGCTTCTTTCTATCCCATTTTTTAATCGCTTTCCCTAACTGTACATATGTATATATCTGACATGCCATGCATATCCATGCTTTGCATCCATGTTTCATGCATTAAGATTCGACTACATTTACATGTGTGGATTTAATCAATTCTTCTGTGATTCTATGCGCTACCTCATGTTATTGAGATGATTCACATTTCATATCTTAGAAGCCGAATCTTTAGTCGCATCTCATGAGTGAATTGCATTAGGATTCTGTATATAAGATCATGCATATTTGGACTAACTTTGTTTTGTAGCTGTTCGCGGGACGTCAGTAAATATGTGAGTTTTTATGCTTTAGCATCCCGCTTGTACATAATTTTCTTACTATGTGTTAGTATTGTACCATGAGGCTACTTGCTTAATTGATATAACTGTATGAATGCCTGTGGATGAAGGCTTGTTGTTTGAATTGGAATAATTCAATAAATATACGTTTTAAGCCCACTTTGCAGTGGCAAATTCACAAACTTTAAGCCCACTTTGTCAAGTGGCAAATTCAAACCCTTTTCGACAAACAAACATGAAATTGAATTGTTCCAATTTGAGCAAACTAGTCTATACTTGTATGCTTCACATAGTAAATTTTAGGATTTACTAAAATAATCAGAACATGAACATATAAAAAAAAAATAAAAGTCATATGATGGTTTAGTAGAGGCCGATCTTTTGATTGGGTGAGTGGGGGTGCTCATTATTGACCTTCCCCTCTCATACCTAAGGTTCCGAGCCAAGCATCCTTGGTTACGACGAACAGTGGCCTTGGCACGAGTCATGGGTTTCCTAATTTCCCAAAATATTAGGTAGCGACTCAGAAATTTGATGACGCAGTCCATTTTTGACAAAATTGCAATAAAATGGATTTTCAATAAAAGTTGCCAAATCTGGACTCTCATCTACGTTTCACATTGCACTCGTGAGACTAGATCAAAGAGATCTCGGGAGTCCGAACTGTTTAACGCACACGGGTACCCCCCGGGCATGTTACAGGGAGATTGTTAGGACCCTTTGTTGTCAAATTCCGTGTATCAGAACCAAGGTTGTAACATGTTATAGCTTTCCAGGTTTTCCAATTTTGGTCTCCCCGCTCGAGCGGGGAAAGTGACGCTCGAGCGGGGATTGCAAGCTCACAGTATCTCTGCTTTGCTTGAAAAAGTACTGGATGGTGTGATTCGACGCTCGAGCGTGGAAACTTCTGCTCGAGCGTGAAGCCTATATGAATCACACAATTTTGAAGCCTTCGCTCGAGCGGGAATTCCCACGCTCGAGCAGACCGCGCGAACACAGATTCTATAAATTCGCATGTTGGGTCTGTTTTAGGATTACTTCTCTTAGATCTTGTTTAAGGTTTTTTTGGGTTTTGTTTGAAGTTTTCTTCTGAGATTTTTGAGAGTTTTCCTTGATGTTTTGAGAGAGTTCTTCACTCATGGTCTAAGATTCATACATCAAGGAGTTTGATACTTTAAATTCAAGAAAGAGTTATCTTCGGTGGATTCTGAAGATTCAAACGTATAGTTTCAAAAGGCGTTTGATTCTGTACGTAGTCGTTAATTCGATAAGTGAAGATTGTAGATTCAACTTCAGGATTGATCAGTTCCGAGACGAAGGCGTGGTGAAAGAGTTACAGAAGATTCGAAGACAAATTGACTGAGTTGGGTAATTTGTGTATTATTTTTGTAATCTTTCTTTCTTCAGTAGTGGATTGATTAGTGGCGTTTCGCCTGTGGTTTTTTATTACAATTGAAGGTTCTTCACTTGTGATTTTTTCCACGTAAAAAATCGTTTGTGTCGATTTATTGTTTTTTTCGAAAAACATACATTCTAAATCACTTTCGTAAGTGCTTGTTGATTTAGATTGTGTGTTTTGGATTATTGGGATTTGGAATATTTTAATCTTGATCTAATCACGAATCACTTAGGATTTTCAGAACGTATGTTAAAATATTTAAAATAATTGTATATATATTACAATTTTTATCTTTCTATTACCCATCTTTAATTTAATTTTTTTTTTTCTTTTTTGATCAGTACTCATCTTTAATCTTTGAGCACTATTATAAACCATGAAAATATTTTTCCTTAACTCTTCCTTCTCCTGTAATTTCTCATGTGACAAAATAAGTCTCATTATTTTTAAACATAGCTGATTATATACATATACATAAATTTAATTGAATAAACACACTTAAAAGATGACAAAAAAGGGGTGAAATAAGTTCAGTGACAAGTAACATTTATCTTAAACTTTTTAACTATTTCATCAATTTTAATTTTTAAGAGTGTCTCCAACCTTTACTCAAATTTTTCATCAAATTTAAATTTGATGAAACAGACACACTTTTTCTTATGCAACGTTGGAATCAAACCCATATCAACTGAGGGAAAAACTAAAAATTTCATCAAATGAATGGAGCCTTTTATCTTTCATTAAATTTACATTGTTACCATTGGGCTAGACATTCTCCCGGATGTCCACCCAAGAGCAACTTTGACAGCTTTTTTTTCATGTCTGGATGACCTCTAGGACATCCGCCCAGACATCCTCTTGGACAACCGGGGATGTGAAAAAATCTGATGAAAATTCTAATTTAACATTGGAGTGAACGGTATCAAATCAAACTTTTCATCAAATTTTTACTCAAATTTAAGGAAAATTTTGATTCAACGTTAGAGATGTTCTAATAAGCTATCATCTATTTTTTCATTAATATCCTTAATCCCACTCTATCCTGCCGCAAGGAAGAATTTATTGTAACAATAATACCACGTCACAATTGATACATGGTACTACCATCCAATCATAATCTACCATATAAGTGTGTATTTTAATTCACTATGTATATGTGTCAATTAGTAAGATAAAATGGATATGGAAGTTAAATTTAGATAGGATAAAATACACTTTGCACCCTTACATTGTACCAAATCTCACTTTGACTCCTACATATAAAATCATGACAGTTAACCCCTTGCACTTCTAGTCAAATCTCACTTTGGTCTCTACTGATGAAATCGTGACAGCCAACCCCCTGCAATTTTACTCAAATCCTACTTTGGTCCCTACACAAGTATCAATGTCCCTCTCTTGTTACTTCATTTTTAAATCTTTAACAAAATCTAGTCATGTGACAAAAATGTGACTACAAAATGAGGGTAAAAGACAAAAATCATCCATATTTTTCACCAATACACTTTGTCCTACGTGATAAATATATGAGAATTATATAATACAATATATATATATATATATATTTGTATGGTAAAATTAAAACGAAAAGGTAAGAAAATAGAGCTTTTGAAATAATTAAAAAAATACGACAAAAAAATCAAAGAGAAAGAAAAATGAATAGATAGAAGATTGTGTTACTATAAAAAATAGAGTTTCATGATTTCAATTTATGCAAAACCCCAATTCATTTTCTTAATTTCTCAGAATCTGCGTTTTGTTTTAACCTAATACAGTCACATTTTAATGTAAATTTTAGGATACAGTGTGCATTGGTGAAAAATGTAGATGATTTTTCTTTTTTTCTCTCATGTTGTAGTCACATTTTTATCACATGATTAGATCATATTAAAGATTTAAACAATTGAGTAACAAAGATAGGACACTGACACTTGTATAAGGACTAAAGTGAGATTTGATCAAAAGTACAATGGGATTGATTGTCACAATTTCATGAAGAGGGACCAAAATGGAATTTGACTAGAAGTGTGGGGAGTTGACTACCATGATTTCATATGTAAAGGCCAAAGTGAGATTTAGTGCAAAATGCAAGGGTGTAAAGTGTAAGTTACCCATTTAGATAATACGATTCACTTTCTTATATGATGTAATCTATGTATCAATAATAATATGATATTACAGTTACATTAAAACTTTACTTTGCTATTACTGCTCCAATAAAATTTTGTAAAGTGTAATTTACCCATTAAAATTTTGTATGTCCTAGTGTGTTGAGAGTGGCCCATTTCATTCTCTTTTAATTAGAGACATTTTGTATATATTGTTTTTTTTTCTTCCGCAATCATTCTAGTATAGCGATTCCTTTTATACTTTCGATATTGAGAATTTTTTCAGCTGTAAATAGTTTTAACAAAGTATTAAGTTTATATAATGTCAGAAGAATACTAATTTTCTTATAAACAAGTTGATACTCATAGAAAAAAACCTAACCTTCTTCTTTACCCATTTTTTAAACTCTTGTTCAAACAAATTTTTTATTCGGTTGATTTCAAGTGTGACCTGCATTAAAAAAACAAAAAAGTCCACAACAAAAATTAAGAAGATGTTAACAAAATATGGAAAGGTTCTTTGTAAAGATGTAACCCTGAGAATATTAATACAACTTTCAATACTTTATTCTGGTTTGACAAAGTATTGGATCATGCATAAAGAAATTATACTGAACAAGGCTATTTTTTGTTTTTTGTTTTTAAATTTTTTTTCAAAGGTATTGATAAGATCAAGTTAGCAGTGTTAAAAAAAATGAAAAAAAAATGAAAAAGGAAGAAGTTTGGAAGAAGTTCCAAAAAGATTTATAACCAATGAAAATGTACCATCAAATTTATTCAAAAAAGTGAAGTATGGTATAGATTTAACTTAGTACTGAGGTTCTGAGAGGTCTCTTCTTATGTATTATAGATAAAAAATGATTCATTAAGTTTCAGTTCCTTTCATCATTGATTAAATTAATGAGAATGTTCTCATTTGTTAAAATTCATTAAGTTCTAATCTCTTTTATCATTGATTAAATGTATTGAGAATGTTTAGGCATGGGGATATATAATCCAGAATGGTATTTTAGACCCATTGCTCGGAATACATTTTGTTTACTTCGTAGTTTTAACAAATTAACTAAAGGAGCAATTAAGAAATTCTATCTTTGTTTAAGAAATTTTTTTGTTTAATACAATTATAGTAAATCATATAATCCATGGTTGTGGTGCAGTTTTCAATGAGTTGAATATTAATAATCAGAAAATAGAAGAGTTAAAAAGCATCATTAATTGGCCATTATGTTGTGATGTTAACACATCTCGTGGTTGCTACTAATATTCAAACTACTGAACAGACACAAGACTCTTTTTATAGCACCAAGTCGAACTAGTTTCGTTTGTCTGACCCTTGGTTTTGACAGTGCCATCAGCATTTAGACCTCTAGTCAACCATCTTCCGCAAACTAAAATCTCTGAAATATCTCATTATTTGTATCACTCAAGTTATATATCACTAGAAAGAAACATATGTGAATTTTAGATTGGAACAGACACTTTTACAAACATAAAGAAGTAATGGTTAATTGTTAAAGAATTAAGTGAATCAAAGTAATAAAAGGATGAAGAGCCTAAAATAAAAAGATGAAATCTTATGGGTAGCTCTAAATGCACCCCAAAAATTAAGTTGGGCAGCCCATTACTTCGAAGACTCTATTTGAAAATTTAAATATTTATTTATTTATTTGGACACCTCAAATAATACCTATCATAACCTTAAAAATAAAAAACCTTGGAAATCCTACTTTCTACACCACAAATCTAATAGCTTTTTCATCTAGACATTATGTGCCAAACAAATTATATATGTTCGAAAATTTAATTTTGAACGTATGAAGTTTCTTCGGATACTCAGTGCTAAACAAATTAAATATATTCTAATACTTAGTTCCGAACAATAGAAAATTGGTTAAAGCATTTTCATTTGGATACTCAGTGCCAGACAAATTATATATGTCTGGATACTTAATTCTGAACCCATGAAATTTTTTCAAATACTCAATTTCGAACAATAGAAAATTAGTTGTAGCATTTTCATTTGGATATTGTAACAACCCTGAACTATGATTGGTCACTAAACCATGATTAAGAATGCCTAATAAGTAATTAAGAGGAAATTTTGAGTTAATTGCATGTGTATTGTATTATTTGTGTTTATATCTGTTTGGCATAGGAATATATGTCTGTATTTCTATTTCGGTATGCGAATTGAAGGTTTTATCGGCATCCGATCAAAAAATTGCATAGGTTAATGTGTAATTTGAAATTTTTGGAATGTTAAGGTAAATTTAATTAGAATTCGATTCGGAACCAAATAATTAGAATAGAACAAGGATAATTGATTAAGTTAAGCTAGGATTAATTTAACCCCACTAATCAAACCTATATAAGGCTAATTCTAGAGCTTGAGACTGTTTTACAAATTCATTTCTCATCTTTGAGAGGCCAACGCAGGGAGAGAGGGAAAGAAGGAAGAAATTGAACTCAATAAGGGAATTGCTTGAAATTTAGAGGGAATTGAAGAGAACTTGGAAGATTAAACTTCTACACTTGAGAGTTGAAGACTTCAGGTAGGAATTCACCCTTTTCATTGTGAAATAGAGTTGTTTAATGCATGAATTCAAGGAAATTAGAGATTAAAGACATGAATTAAGCTAACGAGTAGACTTGAGAATCAATTCATACATGCATGTGCATTTCATTGCATTTTGAGCATGTTTTCTAAGAAATTCTCTCATGCATGTAATAATTCTAACTTAGTTTTGGGAATTCATCATGTTTTCTATCATTTTACTTTATTTGATCATGATTTGGAGGGTTTACATTCAAAGGATTACATGCATGTTCTATATGTGTATATTTCAAGTTTGACTTTGAACAATTCGCTTGCTTTTGGACCTTGATTTTGCGAAACGGCTTTTAATTCATGATGTTATACAAGTTTAGACATGTTTTCTCAAGTTTGGGACCCAAAAGATGTGTTTTGATGCATTAGAATTGTATTTTGAAGCTTGGAGAGCAATCTGAGAATTCCATAATTTGCATTCTTCGCTCGATCGGTGGAATCTACACTCGAGCGAAGAATGCGAACTCCTAGTACTTTTGCAGAGTTAGGGGTTGGCTCGAGCGACAGAACCTGTGCTCAAGTAACCACTCTTATTTTTTAGCCTTGGCTTGACTGACCAGAAGTTGAGTTCGAACGTAAAATGAGAGCTCCTAGAAGTTTTGCAGACCAATGGTTCTGTTCGAGCGACCAAAGTTGTACTCAAGCAAACTGCCCTATTTTTGAAAATTCGATTAAGTGTTTCAAAGTACATTTTGACATCCTCATTGCATCTTAAGCATTCCTAAGCCTTAATTAAGATATAATAATAAGGGTAAGGATTAGAAACACACTAAGATAAATTTTAAAAAAAAAATGATTTAAGTGTTTTCCGAGCGTGTGTTTTAATATGTATCCACTATGTGTTTGTGTAGGTCACGTGCCATAGATCGTCTGATCCATCTGTTCTGACTATTCTACCATTAGAGCTATCTGTGAGTAATAACTCTGTAAAGCTATGTTTGACTTTAATTATTTTTTGATGATATGAAATGATCTGTTTTCTGAAATGCTATTTTCTGTATGAGTGAATAATTATCCAGATTTCTAAAATGTATTCGTGGCATTCTTAGCATCATGTGATATCTATTACCTGCTTTGTATACGTCTAATGTAATCATTAGTCAACTGAACGTTTCATGTAATCATGAGTCAACTGTACGCCCTATGTGATCATGGGTCAACTGGTATGGATCCTTATGAACGTCTCTGTGCACAAGAGTCAACTGTTTACGTCCCATATAAATGGGTCAACTGTTTTGTTAGCGTTAATGGATGTACCGCGTATGATTCTCTATGAACTCTGAATATGAATCTGTTTCTGACTCTGAACTCTAATCTATGAATCTGTTACGAACATCATTCATTAAACCCTTTACTCTGTTATTATTCACTAAGCTCCAGCTCACTGTATTATTAATGTATATAGGTGATCAGGCTCGTGACCAGGCTCAGTGATGATTTCTTGGAGATCAGTTTTGTTAGCCAACCACAACGCCTCCTGGGGAGGTTCCTGAGTTAAAGTGTGGTCATGATTCTGCAAACAAGTTTTAAGTTTTTGTTTTCTTCTATTTGTCTGAACAGTTCAGTTCTTGTAGACTCTGTATTCAAGGCTAAGTTCCTTTGACTGTATCTGTGATGATAATGTAAGACTAACGTAAATATGACGTCACACACACACACACACACACACACACACACACACACACACACACACATATAAGTTTTAAATTTTCTGTCTCATGTATGTCTGCATAGCTCTATAAACGTTGTATTTGATATTTGCTTCCGCTAGCCCTTTTAATTTTGTTTAATCTGTTCAGAGGCCTTTAGTAATCCCAAGATTACTGGCCGGTTATGATGCTAAACCTATAGGGGTGGGTTTGGGTCATGACAAATACTCAATACCAAACAAATTATATATGTTTGGATACTTAATTCTGAACCTATGAAGTTTCTTCGGATGATCAATGCCGAACAAATGAAATATGTTTGGATACTCACTGTCGAATATATGAATTTTGTTTGGAAATAAGTTTCCGAACAAACATAATTTGTTCAGTATTGAATTTCCAATCAATTTCGTAAATCAAACAACGAAAAACAATAAACATTAAATGAAAATTTACTTTATCTATAGAAAACTGTTTGGAAATATCTTATATATTGTCCATTGTTGATTTCAATATGAAATATAATGCAAGAATGATGGATTTAAGCAAATAGGGATAGGTATGAAGATGCAAAGTGAAGCGAGTAAGAAGAGAAGGGAGATATAAGAAATATTGGGCCGATGATGAATGGGGTGTCCAAAACATTTTGATTTACACTTTTTCCAATGTCAAATATTTTTGGTCATTTTAAATAAGGACTTAATAGTAATAAAAAAAGTTTCATTAAATTAGAGTGCTCAACCAAATATTTGGGGTGTAAGTAGGACCACCCTTAACTTACACATCACAAAACTAACTCCTTACATCCTCAAAATTTTAATTTTTTGATACGATTTTTATAATTGTATTATATATTATTACTTTCATCCCTACCATCCACTCTTCTTCTTACACTCAAAACCTAAAAAAGCCTAACTTCTTCCACCATTACCTCCAACCACCGTCCCATTACCAATTGTTGCCTCTTCGCCATCACCCTTCTCCTTCACCCAGCCCCTCTCCACCTTACCCTTGTTTTCCGCTACCGTCGTTCCTTTCTACCCAACCTCTCTTATCAACAGCCACTACCTAATCCCTCACCATCAACCGCAAGTTTTACGAACTATTAGGGCTTAATTCGCCAAAAACATAGCCTTTGTTCGGTTGTGGCTACCAAACATGCAAGTTGTGTCCTGTTGTGGGATCCCGAATATGATAGGTTTGTATGTTTGGCAATGGATGTAGGTGTGTTTCAATTTTGTTTGGTTTTTGTTGTCTATGCGACTTGTATTTGTTTAGTAATGGATTGTTTAGTTTTGTTTGGTTCTGGTGCATCGAGAAAAAATTGAAATTCATCTCTGACCACTGTGAGCCCTTTCCTCCATTGAGATGGTGGTGGGTGTGATGGGGAACAAAAATGGAGTGGTTACGGTAGCGGTGATGGTCACGACGATAGAACGATAGAGGAAGTGATGGTTGTGGTGATGAGAGGCTGTGAAGGTGGTGGTCATGATAACAGTGATGGTCATGGTGGTGAGACAACAAAAAAGGAGTGGCGTCTGTGGCAGAATGGTGGTCGAAGGTGATGGTGGAAGAAGTTGAGGTTTTTTAGGTTTTGGGTGTAAGTAGAAGAGTGGAAGGTAGGGATGAGAGTAATAATGTAATTATAGAAATTATAAAATAAAAAAAATTAATTAAAATTTTAAGGATATAAAGAGTTAGTTTTGTGGTATAAATAGAATTATCCATTTTTTATAAATACAAAGATATTCACTTGAATTCAATTTTTTTTAATGTATATATGGCATTCAGTGTGTTATCTCCAATCAAGAATTTAGAGGCATTTTTACATTGACTACAATATTATTCTACAAAGACGACAGAGTATGTCCGGCAAAGAAAGGCGTCTCCCGGTCCTTCATGACACCAGAGTTGGATTACACTTTGAAGTCTAGGAATTCTTGTTGGCCCAGGATAGAAGCACAAGTCCAACAGTGATGGGTTGTGTGTGCTCTATGCAGCATGTCAAATTGTCAAACGCCACTAGAAAATGTTATGTGGCAGTTTTAAACAATTATCATGTGATGTCCCAATTCACATTTGGTTGGTTAGTAAGTAGAACCGATTATCATTCACTACAAGAAATTACACATTTGCCAACTAAAAAAATTTTGGTCCCAAAAAAATGACGTTTACCAACTAAAAAAAAATTTCGTAGCTAAAAGTTGATACTATTACCGACTAAAGTAATTTTGTTGCAAAAAAGTGATTTTTGTGACCAATTTAAAATATTAGTTGCTAAAAATATAGGCAGGAGGTGAAAAATTGGGCGGGAACAGTATAATCTTTTAGCAACCAATACAATTTAGTCGCAGAAATCAAAATGATGCCGTTTTGATATCTAAATGCAGTGACAGACAATGGCTGACCAAACAATTTTGTCAGAAAATGTTTGGTCGTGGAATGTGACTTTTGGTGACTAATCTATTGGTCGCAGATTGTGACTTTTGGCGACTAACATGTTTGGTCGTGAAATGTGACATTTGGCGACTAACATGTTTGGCCGAGAATATGTCACTTTTTGCAACTAAAGTGTTTTAGCGACTAAATGGATTAGTCGCAGTAATGATATATTTAGCGACCAAAAATTTAGTCGATAAATCTAACTTTTTCCCGACTAACAAAAGTTTTGGTCGCTAATTACTTTTGTCAACCCTCAATTAACGACAAAAGTAGCGACCAAAAAAATTGGTGGCGAATAACTTTTACCGACTGAAAATGGACTTTTACCGACCAAATTTTTAGTCAGCAAAAGTGTGATTTCTTGTAGTGATTGTTTTGGTATTTTAAGAGATAATATAACATAAAAACTAACAAATGATAATTGGTGTGAAGTAATATACAACATTTAATAATTTTTTGCAATTGAGAAGGAATGATACCCAAAGTTCAAACAATGAAAAAACAAATAAATAAAATATATGTGGGAATTACAGATGTGACTATCAAACTCATATATTATTATGAGAAAAGTCTACGAATCTAGAATTATAGGTCATGAATTGAATAAAAAAAAAAAAAATAGTGTGACTGAGATATATACTTTTTATAGTGGAGTTGATATATTAAATTAATCTCAATCATTGAATGTGTTTTTTAGGGATTTGTTTTTTCTAAGATTGTAGGACTGCTATATCATTCATTATAACACTAGAATAGTGAGTTTGGAATCAATCTAAAAAAGGTCAATTTTTTTTTTTATTATTTTGTTGTCTTTAGTAATTTAAAAATAATAAAAAAAAAGTTGTGTCAAAATTTTTACTTTCAGTATAGAATGATCTAAACATTAAAGGGAGCTTTTTTTTATAAATCTCATTTCTAAGAGTTTTATTTCATCCAATTCATAATCTTTTTTACTATTCTATTAGGTCCTATTTGAGATAAGAAGACCAAAATACACTAAATCTCTCATGCCCCCATTAATGTTGATATTTAATGTTGATTGTCATTATATCTTTACTCAAAAAAATTGCATTAACTACACACTACTATTTAATGTTGATATATATTACACACAAAAAATAAATAAATTAATTAATTAAATATGGTTTTTTATTGATTGTGATTATATTTTGGTAGTTCATATGCATCCAAATGTTGATTGTACAAGATGACGTGAATGTTCACATTAGATGACGTGAATGTGAATGTTCACATCAGATGACGTGAATATAAATGTTTATATCAAATGACGTTGTGATAAAGGTGATGTTAATGTTCACATCAGCATTGCATCAAATTACACAACCACAAGCCTCAACTTTCATTTGAATATAAACATAACATGAATGTTCACACTAAAACATATGAATGTGAATGTTCACATGAATTCTGAAATATAGATATTAACATTATGAATATTACATTCACTCTGGAATATAGATATTAACATTATAAATATTAATATTTGTATTCACGTGCATATGTTTTAGTGTGAATATTCACGTCATCTGATATTAACATTATAAACATTGACATTTTTATTCACATTCATATGTTTTAGTGTGAACATTCACATGATCTGATGTGAACATTCACATTCACGCCATCTGATGTGGACATTCATGTCATCACGTACAGTCAACATTTGAATGCATGGGAACTACCAAAACATAATGACAATCAATAAAGAACCATGTTTAATTTTTTGTGTGTAATGTACATCAACATTAAATAGTGGTGTGTAATTGATGCATATCAACATTAAATATAAGGGTATAAGAGTCTAAGAAAATAGTGTAAATCAAGAAAAAAAATCTTATGGAATAAATGTATAAATACATGAGACTAAGTGGGTTATAAATTTCCTTCATGGATTTCTTGGATTAGAATACTCCTAAATAGGATTTATCAATAAAAACTCCAACATTAAATCTTCAAAAAATACACTGAAGACAAAACAAGCAAAAAAGTCAAATTATTTTTTAACTCATATATTTTTTTTATGAATTTTATTTTTAAATTATATAAAAAAAAAATTACAAACAAAGCCATGCATAAGTTAACCCATAACCAACATGTGGGACCAAGTTTCATCCTCTTTTCTAAAATCAATTCGCGATAAGAAGAGTTTCACCCCATTCAAAAAAGATAGGAAGAGCTTCACTTGTGTTTTTTATGGCATTTGATATCAGTTTTGCTAGCCTATTTTAAAGCAGTCGCAAGGAGCGGCATTTTGCTTTAAAAAAAAAAGAAACATAATCTAAAAAAACCAAGTATAAAAATTAACTAAAAATGAACTCAACAGATAATACAAATAAAAGAATTTTGCTTATTCATTTACACTTGTATATATGTGTATATACCGTGTTCTTATATTTATTTCTTATAAAAAATTATAAGTGCATATAATTTGATCATATAATAAGATACAATTTTCCATGCACACGTATATTTAACAAAACAAATACAAAAACAAACAAATGGTATACTTGTTGTGGCATGGCAAGGCATGGCCTTAAAAAAACATGGTATATGATTTGTTAGTGGCCTGGACCACTGGGGCTAGGACCCGAGGGTAAGCGTTCGAGCCAAGTAGCCATGGCGAGCTTGGCTTTCTCGTAGTACATTGATGGGTATGTCGCAAGGTGGCTTTCACTTGCACCGCTCACAAACTCCGATGATGATGATAATGATGATGATGGTGGCGACTTCAACTCCCTCGTTGCTCCAACATGAGTGTTGGCGTGGCACAAAATGGTGACAAAGATCACAATCATGATGATCAAGAGTGTGTTTTGTCGCTGGAAATACATCTTCGATTGCCGAGAAATTGAAAAATCTTTGAGAGGGAGGAAGGGAGAGGGAGGTGTTTTTTTGGATGAGAGATTTGGGTAGCTGGAGATGTGTTTGATAAAAAGGGAATGGGTGGTTTGAAGTATTTATAGTAAGAAGTAGCTTATGGATGTGTTGTTGGGGTCTACTACTTGGAAAAGGTGAAAAACACTTTGAATGAGAAAACTTGGAATAGTATTAGAGAAGAGCTTACGTGTTGACCAAAACTCATTTTGAGCTAGTCTTTTTTCCTTGCGTGCTGGTTTGTTATTTCATACAAGGGAAAAAAGATACTGATAGATACTGAGTTTGACAATTGTTTTTAATTATTTTTTTTGTTTTTTTTTTTTTAGAATTAATTTTTTTATGTGTTTAGTAATTGTTAAGAAATTCTTTATTAATGAAAATTTTGACTTTTTAAGCAATTTTAAAAGAAAGTCCTTCCTGGTGTGTTTTCATCAGTGGGTGTTTTTTTTTTTTGGGGGGGGGGGTGTTTATTGGTTTTTTTTTTTTCTTTTAGTGATTTTTTGACAAATTACGATATGTATTATGGTTTTTGTGTTATTTTAGTCCTTATAATTTCAATTAGTTTGATTTTGACCATGAATTTATGATTTTGTTTCAATTTAGTCCAATTACTTACAATTGTTAGTATTTTTTTAATGAAAAATATGCATATAAGTGACATATATTATTTTTCAGGGTCAATTATAAATTTACTCAATTCAATGAGTCAACCTCAAGCAATTCAGTAATCATTTTTTGTCAAAAACATTAACAGTGTTATCAATTGGACCAAATTGACACAAAATCTAAAATTAAAGGTCTAAATAAAGTTAATTGAAAGTGTAGGGACTAAAATGACATAAGAGGCAAAATGTAAGGACTACTAATTTAATTTATTCCAAAAAAATTGAAACTTTTTTAAGCTTTTAGGTTCCATTCGATTAGACAGACTAAAAAAGTTTTTTTTTTTTTTTTTTTTTTAAAGAGGACCAAAAAAAATCCAAAAATAGTTTGGTTTTTTTTTTTTTTGTAAATTTTTTTTGACATAATTTTAAAAAAAAAATCACTAAAAATATTTTTTTATCCTGCTAAAAAAATAACTTCTATGTCCACGCCAAACAAGATTACTCTGAATGAGAGAGTAATTTAGTGCATTAGGAGTAATAATTATATCATATTAAAACATCAAGTTAGTTATATGCTCCCCCAATAACAAAGGTTATATGCTTGTATGATCCAATTTTTTCACAAAATATTATTGATTAGATACACAATTACGTTGTTCAACTCTACCGTGTGTTTTCTTACAAAAGTGCATGTATGTACTATAACAAGTCGCAATTTTTTCATCAAAATGAGTCGTAACATTTTTTATTATAAATAATTTGTAACAATTACACCATATCATTCATAACATAATCACAATAAACTTTTAATATAATGTGATATAACACATAAATTTCTCCTTAAATTAAGAGGTTTTGTGGCGAGCTAATGAATATGGTTTATTGAGTTTGAATGTGTCAACAGTTAGGAATTTCAAATAACTGAATTCCAAGAATGCCCTTCTTGTTCATATGAAATTTTTTTAGATGAAGGATGATTTTGGTATTTTGATATAAAAATATAGGAGAAAATTATGGGCGTTATTTACTATGCTTTGTTAATCAAGGTTTGAAATTTTGAATTGACTCATTGCTCTCTGTTTTTCGGGAAAAAAGTTCAGCTCTCTTGTTTTGAATTTTTTTAAAAAAATAAAACAGTTATATTGCGATGTCATTTAAAAACTTAGCTATTTTAATTGACTTTTTAACTATTTTATGAGATAGAAAAAAAATTATATTTGAACTGATTTGTGAATTGTTTTGTAGTTGATTAGATCGTTGTGAGAGAAAAATGATTAATTGATGATAGGATGTAATATCTTATCTTATTGACTATTTCAGTCTTTTTTGTCTTTATTGACTATTTTAGGTATTAAAAAAAAAAAAAAAGATATTCCCAAACATGACCCCATATATATGTGGCAAGATAGTTATATATAAAAAGTGGTAATTATTAATTGATTACTACGTCATCATATTACTGGTACACTAAAACTTTCCTCATGCTTTTGAATGGACCATGCAATAAAAATTGAAATTGATTTATTCAAAGGGGAGGTTTTACACTGGAATTTTGATTTTAAAATGCCATTCACAGCCATGTTTTATTGAAAATGGAATTCAATTACGAAAGAATACTCTAGAAAATTGAAATTGGGTCATGCCCCCCAAAGTTTACCAGTCCGTCCCATGTGTGTTTACTAACCAAATGTTAATTCAATTATATTTCTTAGTATATATGCATTATGTAATAGTTAAAATTTCAAACTGTTTTACCGAAGAAAAAGAAAAACTGTTTTATTGAAATGTGGTATATGTACTAAAAATTAGTAATACATAATCAAGATTTAATCGGTACATTTTGAAATGTGACCGATATATTTGACAAGCTTTCTTTTTTTTTTAATACAATTTTGAAAAGTTATTTATAAATACATTAACTTTTTTCTTTTACTAAAAAAAATCAAATCCCAAACAAGTCCTATTACCTGTTAAAAAATATCATCTCTTAATCTCTTTTCAAACTCTCACAATGACTTTTATTCAATTCTCCCACGAAAGAAAAAAAAAAAAAAAAGACTCTCTAACTTTATTTAATTCTTTAAAAAAAATCTCAACGACTTGTCTATTTCTCCCAAAAATTTTATAGCATCATCATGAATCACTCTTAAAAATTAAAGTCGTTAGTTCATTTATAATTTCACTTTAGAGAGATCATCCTTTCTATAATAATTGATAAATTTGAAAATTATCTTTTAAAATAACAAATTAATTATATTTGCACAAGAATTATGTATGCACTCATCATTAGTGTATATATATAAACATACACTTCGTATCTCTACGTCGAATAAAAATTTGTTATTGTTGATGCAAGAAATTGTTCAAATTGATTTCCAATCAACTATTTAGTTCTTGGTCCTCACTAATAAAAGCTATCCAAGGACACCAATGTGATGTTGGTCCACCCCTCCAAGGTAGGGGTGCATTTTAGATTCAGCCTGAGCAATTCGGGTTTAAGTCTAATTTTTTTGTAGTTTGGATAAAATATTTTTAAATTCGGCACAAGTTTAGACAAAAATTTATAAATTTAAATTAAATTTGAACGGATTTTGATAAAAATATCAAATAACCCGAAATCTGTTATATATATAGATATATAAAAGGATAAATTACTAATACATATCCTAAGGTTTTATTAAAATACGAATAACTCCCTGTGATTTTGAAAGTTACATTTCACCCCCTGAGATTTTTAATTTCATAACAAATTGCCCCTTTTATTAATAAATCATCAAGTCAATTAATAATTTTTAATGATGTCAAAAATATGTTTTAATTAATAATTTAGGTAATTTTATTATTATATAGGAGAGCAATTATGAATTTTATTTTTTCAGTTAATTCTGTTAAATAAAAAATTCTAATAAGTGGGTATTTGTAATTTTTCAAACCAAATGGGCTAATCTGTATTTTAAACAAACCTCAAGGGGTGTATTTGTAATTTACCTTATTAAATATAAATTATATAAACTAGTAACACAATACAAAATCTTACATTTTTTTATTTTCACTCATAAATTGTAAAGATCACAAATTATTTATTTTGATGTTATTAATGATTTTCTAACAAAATGCAAATAAAGTCTAATTTGAACAAATTAATAATTTAGCTACACACACGTACACCAAAAAATAAAAAATAAAAAAAACATATATAAATAAAACTAAATTTATTTACAATTCGGACAACTTGAGTAATTCGAGTTTAACTCGAGTCGGATTTCGACAAACACCTTGAATTACAATTTGAGCTTAACTATGTTTCAACCTAACTTAAGCTGAGTTTGAATAACTTCTCCACCCATCCAAATTCGCGTAAGTTGCACTGCTACTTCAAGGTCACATTCTTCAATCTTAGCCAATTTGCTCAGCTTTACTATGCTCGACCACTTTATATGGTGGTCTTTCAGTGCTAGCTATGGCCAAGTAAATTTATCTCTATCAAATATAATAGTAATATTATACTATTCCTGATACATCAGATTCACTATTCTCAATTGTAAATTTTTTTTTTAAATAATAATATCATGTGCCGCGGTTGTGATTGATATTACTTCCCTATATCATGTTTTTATGTCTCCAAAATTTTCCCATTTTTCTGATCTCCGTGGTTACTTCACGTGTGCTCACACCTGTACATGTGAAAAACAAGAAGCATAAGTTTTTGGTTGGTTTGTTAATATATATATATATATATATTTGTTTTTGTTATAGAAAAATTCTTTCACTCTCCCGCAGATCTAGGGTAGCACCTTTTGCAGCGATCACCAAGATGCCTATTGTCTGTTTTGAAAAATGAGACTATAACCTAGGAACTTGTCTCAACCTCCCAAGACAAGCTCCACTTAAGTTAGGATTTGCACAGAAGTCAAGACTCACGCAACTGGGGAGTATTAGACCCATACCAAATGTTGTGGTAGTAATAATTTGAGGCTAACCTCCTAACCAACTGTGCTACCTCCAGGAGTTGGCCCAAAGAAGTTTTGAAACTGAAACTTGGAGACTTAATCCCAAGGCCTTTGCCAAGTTACCAACCACCCATATGTTATTGATGTATGTTTTCAACAAGGTCGAGGATTTTGTCAACAAGCTTACCAATATGGAGTGCATGATGCTTTATTACTGTAAACAACTTCCCATTCATATGTTATTGACGTATGTTTTCAACAAGGTTGGGGATTTTGTCAACAAGCTGATCAATATGGGGTGAATGATGCTTTATTACTGTAAACAACCCCGCCTTCATATGTTATTGATGTATGTTTTCAACAAGGTTGGGGATTTTGTCAACAAGCTGACCAATATGGGGTGAATGATGCTTTATTACTGTAAACAAATCAACCCGCCTAGGGGTGTAAATCTGGTCCGGTCCGGTCCGGTCCACTTTGGCTCAGGCACGGCCTGACCCATGTCGGGCCTCACGGGTTCCCGCCAAAATTCGAGTCTGGTCGGTCCGAGTCACGGGCTAAAAAACTAGACCCAGACCTAGGGATATTCGGGCCTTAGGCGGGCCGAACCTCCATCCTGGTTATGGACTTGGGCAGGCCTGACCATTTTTTTTTGTTTTTTAAAATTTTTCCTATTAAAATTTTATTATTTTTCACTAAAAAAGACACTGGGTCTCGGGCAGACTAGGTTTCGGGCCAGGCTTTAAGTAGGCCGATAGGTCGGGCCAATGGACAAGGTCGGGATTTAAAATGATGGCCCATGGCTAGGCCCAAGGGCTCAAGCTGAGCTAGGGCCTGGGCCCAAACAGACTGCCTACAGGCTACGGGCCATTTTAACACTCCTTTCCTCCCCAAAAAAAATAGCACTAACCTTTTTTTTTTTTTTTTTTTTTTTTTTTTTTGGAGCTAGGTACTAATAATTTACTTACCAAAAAAATTAGCTAAATTTCACTTTGTATCCCTATGTTTGACATTGAATTTAATTTTAATTTTTTATTTTTCAATTATAACAATCAACTATTATACTTTATGTCAAATTGTAACTTTCTTCCAGTGAGGTGTTAATAAGATTGATGGAATTTATCCTATGAGCAATACGTGACATTTTTCTCGTCTCATTGACACCCTACGTTTTTACTAAAATGTCACTTTAGTCTTTACACTAATACCAAAGTCTCATTTTGGCCCTTCAACTTTTAATTAATGGTAGGTGGATGAAAAGACGATGTTGCAATTTGAATTAAAATATGCCTAATTGATTGACAGGGGTGAGCAGTGGATATACCGATCCGCCAAAACCGACCGAACCGAACCGATCCGCTGCATTTTGGACGGATGCGTGATGACGAGCGGACGGTTGCGGATTGATTTTCTCCAATCCGCCAATTTGGCGGACGGATGGCGAATTTGAGATTTCTTTGGCCGCAACCGAACCGCTAAACCGCCAAATCGCGAGCACCCCTAGTAATTTATAAGACTTTGTATTTTCAATTTGTTTAAATATTATGTTTGTGTTTTCAATTGAAAAAGAGTTTAAATATTCTGTTGAAAAAAAGTTTTCAACTTGAATATATTTTTTGAATTGAAGAAAATAAACATATTATTTATCTATATTTTTTGGTTTTTAAATCTAGCTCTAAAAATAATAAATAGAAAATATGATATATGCTGGTTGGTTTTTGTTTTCAAAAACATATGTAGATGTAACAATATAAAGACATACAATCTCTACTACTGCTCTGTTCATGGTTTTAGTGGTTTGAATTATTATTATATTTTAATAATCACATATTGTAATACTTTATGTGGATGAATCATGCTGTGATTGTAATATGTGGATGAGGCATGCAGTGATCGTGATATTCTAAAGTTTCAAACTTTCTTTTTTTAGATAAGACATACAGTGATTATAATACTTTTTTAAGTCATTGACTGTAATACTTTCTTTTTCTTTTTCTTTTGAGGAAGTGCACAAGTTGAATTATATTGAAAATTTATAAAATTTTAAACCGCCAAACCGATTCGCATCCATCCGCCAAACCGTCAATCCGCTCAATCCACATCCGCCGGATTGGCGGACGGATGCGGATTGATTTTCTTCAATCCGCCAATCTGGCGGACGGATGGCGGATTGGAAGTTCCGTGGCCGTAATCGACCTGCGCCCACCCCTAATTGACACAATTCAAAACAAAATAAAACAACCAAAATAATTTTTTTATGTAAGTACAAGAATGCTAAGAGTAATTAATTAAAAATAATTAGAAAAAATTTCTTTTTTTTTTTTTTTTGATAATCCAGTGTCTAGGCCAACACCCTTTCGGAGTATCATACCTCTACTAATCTTGGGACCCTGAGCTGATCGATGAGAAAATTTCATTTTAACCTCCAAACTTTACCTCGATGATCAATTACACACCCAAACCTTAAATAATTTCAATTTTACTCCCCAAATTTTTAAAACTATATCAATTTACTCTTTACCATCACATTTAAATAGAAAAAAATTTTAAAAAAATTATATTTTGATCTCAAATTTTAAATTATAAATTCAAACACACTATTTTCTATTCAAACTCACCCTCTCTCTCTCTCTTCGCCTAGCCCTACTCCTCCGTCTGCCACTGCAAAAACAAGCATACCTTAACAACAAAAACCATAACTCTCTTCCCCATTTTTTACCGTACACACTGTAGAGAGGGAAAAAAAAATGGTAGACACACAACACATTACCTGGAAAAACCTCTCTCACCTTCTCTCCTCATTCATCGACACCTTCGTTGACTTCTCAGTCAGTGGCCTCTTCATACCTCCAAACCCTAACTCTGACCCCTCACCTTCATTACAGACCACATACTTTTCGATGGGCCACCTCATCACCATCGGCGATCTACACGGTGACCTCCAAAAATCCAAAAAAGCCCTTTGACTCGCCGGTCTCATCGACCTCTCCGACCGCTGGATCGGTGGCTCCGCCACCTTCGTCCAGGTCTATGATATCATCGATCGTGGTGGCGACGAAATCAAGATCTACTTTCTCGAGAAACTCAACCGCGAGGGGCTGCGAAAGTCGGTGGGAAAATCGTCACCATGAATGCAAATAACAAAATCGTGAATATCGACGGCGATTTCAGGTTCATTAGTAAGACCCTTCTCGATGAATTTAGGGTTTGGGCTGATTGGTACTGTGTTGGTAATTCAATGAAGAGTCTTTGTGATGGGTTGGGAAAACCTAAGGATTTGTATCGTGGGTTGCCTTTGGCTTTCCCTAATTTGAAACAAGATATTAGTGATGGAGTTTGGGCTAGGTTTGCTGCGTTGAGACCTGAAGGTCCGATTTCAAGTCGATTTCTAGCAAATAATTTGACTATTGTTGTTGGTGACTCTCTGTTTGTTCATGGATGGCTTTTACCAAACCATGTTGATTACGGGTTGGATCGAATTAACGAAGAGGTTATGGATTGGATTAGTGGATTGAAAGAGAGTGTTTCAAAGAACTTGATTACGGGGAGGAACTCGGTTGTTTGGTTGAGGAAATTATCTCGTGAATTGGCTCAACATTGCGATTGTTCGACTCTTGAACATGTTCTTGCCACCATTCCTGGTGCAAAGAGGATTGATTGTAGTAGTAATTTTTGTTGTTAAGGTACACTTGCTTTCTAGTTATAAAAAAAAACAAAGTTATACTTGCTTTTGCAGTGGCAAAGGGAGGAGGAAGGCTAGCTGCCGGCAGTGGTAGTCGCCGAAGTTGTAGGGGTGCACAAAGGAGAGATGGTGAGTTTAAATTTATAATTTGAAATTTGAGGTCAAAATATAATTTATTTATTTTTTTGTTACTTTTTTCGTTTTAATGTGATGATAAGGGATAAATTGATATAATTTTTAAAAAATTAGGATAAAATTAAAGTTATTCAAAATTTGGAGTGTAATTGATCATTAAGGCAAAATTTGGGGGTTAAAATGAAATGTTCTCAAATAATTAACTAAAAAAATTCGATGCTTGTTTATATGTTACCAGTCCAGTCTTTGTTAGATTGTTTGACAAATTCATCCACGTGAGTGAGCACCAAGAAAAAAAGCTTCGACTATCAAGATTCATGTGCAAATGTAGTTCTATATAGGTGGATTACCCTGAATGTCTGACAAATTGGTCCAATTGTTGAAACACAATGCAAGGGAATTATGGTAAGTTAAGCAGACTCAAGCAACATCTAGGCAGGTGTTTCCATTTACTTTACATAAAAAAAAAAAAAAAAAAATGTCATTACACATCTTATTTTTTAGAAAAAATTATCAAAAAGTTGCATATAAAAATCAATTACTCTAATCAGTCTCATGAAAATTTTAATACATTCATAGGTCTTGTTTGCTTTAACAACATTATCATGAGATCTTATTTTAAATTTTAGTATAATTTTGTAGATGTTTCCACCCTTTCTCATTGGATGACATCGTCTTAGGGAGATTGGATCCAATTTTTGGATCACGTTTCCGTCACTCCAATGTGTAGTAATCAAACTCAAATGTAACACTCAAATGTAAAACTCCAAAAAAATTCTTTCATGTATTTTTCTCAAACGTAATATATCTCAAATGTAACATATTAAAAAATTTCTCCAATTAACATAATGTAACACTCAAAAAATATAACACATTAAAAAATGTGTAGTGTACTTTTTCAAAACGTAACACTCTAACGGAACTCTTCAAATGTAACACTTTAATGTGACAGTCAAATGAGTCATTGTACATCCAAAAGAACTAAATGGATCCCAAGAAAAAATATGGGATTATATGGACTACAAGTCTAAAATATAGAATTTCTTGGTCAATCTTCCTATTTTTTTGGGGGCAAATTACACAAATAGTCTTTATAGTTTGGGACTCGTGTCACTTTGGTCCCCGACTTTTCAATTGTGATACATTTTACCCTAAATTTTGAATCTTGTTCCAAATAAGGACAATTAAAGATACTATTGTTTAATTTCAAGGGCAAAATCGTTAATTTAATGAAATATAAACTAATTTGACAAAAACAAATGTCAAAAAAATGTTTTCAATTTTTTAAAAATTATTTTTATCCATCAATGATAAAATTATGTAAAATTGATAAAAATTAATAAAAATTATATGATTAATTTTTTAAAATTAATTTTATATGATCATTATCTAAACACATAATAAAAATTAATTTGGTAAAATAAATAAATAAATGTCTAAAAGATTTATCAATTTTACATAATTTTATTTTTAGTGGATAGAAATAATTTTTAAAAATTCAAAAATATTTGTTTGACATTTATTTTTGTCAAATTAGTTTATATTTTATGAAATTGACGATTTTACCCTTGAAAATCTAATGATATCTTCAATTGTCCTTATTTAGAACAAGATTTAAAATTCAGGATC
This sequence comes from Camellia japonica, assembly GCA_030407325.1. NCBI lineage: Eukaryota > Viridiplantae > Streptophyta > Magnoliopsida > Ericales > Theaceae > Camellia > Camellia japonica. The sequence continues at coordinate 66,765,292 of JAPPVO010000002.1, forward strand.
AAATGTATCACAATTGAAAAGTCAGGGACCAAAGTGACACAAATCTCAAACTATAAGGACTATTAGTGCAATTTACCCTTTTTTTTTTTTTGGAAAAATTGCAAATCAATGGTATTTTTACAAAATATTTATAAATTTTTGAAAAACATATAAGTTTAATTATTAAGATTGATAAACTTTTACATTAATTTACATTTTATTTTATTTTTTTTTTGGTGTTGAAAACTTGCACTGAAGTGCAATTTTCCCTTTTCTATTTTTGTTATATTTATCCTACATAACATCCAATTCCTCAAATCTTAAAATTTGAAAACATGAATTTCTCTACCCACCAACTTCGAGTCTGGATCCTCTGTCGTGGTTTCCTACTGTGGTTCTTGCGGCGGTTCAAAACGACGTCGTTTTGAACCTCTTTTTTTTTTTTTTTTTTTTTTCTCCTCTTCTTGTTTGCTTTTCAACCTTTTTTCATTTGTCTGTTGATTGAACCCTAACCCCTCTCAGAGAGATGAACAAAAAGGCCCCGAACGAAGAAGGCGACGTAGGCAGGCGACATCACTCCTACAACGAGGCGACGGAGGGGCGGCGGGGCAAAGAGACGCGGCAGTAAGGCGATGGGAGGTGGCGAGAAATGAATAGAGAGGCCACGAACAAAGAGGGCGACACGGGCAGTCGACATGACTCTTGTAGTGAAGCGAGGGGAGGTGGCGATGACGAGGTCCATTTCGTCCCTTCCGTCTTCATTCTCATTTTGTTACTGATATGTGTGTGTGTGTGTGTGTGTGTGTGTGTGTGTGTGTGAGAGAGAGAGATTTGTTGTCATGGTTTGATTTGTTGTTCATTTGTTAGATGCATTTGATAAGTGGTTTGATTTATTGAGTTTGATGGGTTTGATGATTTAGGGTTTGTTGTGGATTTGATTTGTTTTCCAATTTTTTTTTCATCAGCATTTGAATTTTTTTTTTTTTTCTTTAAGATTGAACTTGCTTACATTCTCTCTCTAGTCTTTGTCTTACATTCATCAGTATTTGATTTTTTTTTCTCTGAGATTAAGCTTGCTTACATTCTCTCTCTAGTCTCTGCCTAACATTCATCACCATTTGATTTCTTGTTGTGGATTGAGCTTGCTTACATTTTATATCCCTTTGTTAAGATTAAAACAAAAGGATATGCTATTGGGCAGTTTGGAGAGTCAAAAAATGCTCCGAGATTTTAGGAAAGATTAATGTTACCTGTGACGTCAGAGGTTGGGCCACGTCGGCGAATCCTTTTTCTCGGCGGATGGTCTTTTGAACTGGAGGATGCGGCGATGGATGCGATTGGACGCCAGAGTTTGTCGATTGTGGAAAGATGTCAAGGGCTCAGAAGGGCGGTCCAGCTTGTTGGCTTCGAAGTATGTTGGCTGGTGGCGAAATTGCGGAAGGCTTCGTTGGATCCTGGAACCCTTCGTTTTCTGGGACGGCATACTGGCGGCTGCCGTAGTGTAGCAGTTTGGGTTCGTGGTGAGGAAGAGGGTGGGTCATCCTTCCAAATCGTTGCCACCGATGGAAAGCGGAGGGCTCAGCTTTTCTTTCCGATGTCTGCCTTTGGCGATGGGTGGGGGGATTTGGCTTTGGTTATTGAAGGGTTTGGTTTAGGTGATGGTTGGGTAAAGCATCCTGGTGGTGTGTGGGGGATGGGGCTACCTATTTCTACGCCTATGGCAGTGGCAAATCGCGGTTTGGCTGCAGTGGTTCAGGAGGTACACACAGCACTGGAAGGTGAGTGGTTTCAACTACTGGATAGGGCTTTGGTGGGCTATCTGAGGGGCGTGGGTGGTAAAGGGTTAAGTTTTGCGGCTATGTCAGCCTGGGTCTGTCGATGGTGGACGGCGTCGGGGCAGGTGGAGGTTCGGCCACTTGGTGATCAGGCATTTTTGTTTGTTTTCTCTTCCAGACGAGAGGCGGAAAGTTTGTTGCGTCGGCGTTGGACTCTTGATGGTCAAGATTTGCTTTTGGAATGGTGGACACCCTTGGCCCTCTGTGCATCGGGGACGGAATCACCTCCAGCATCAACAGTATGGATCCGTGTGACGGGCTTGCCGCTTCATCTTCATGGGGATGAGGTTTATCGTGTGCTTGGCGACCAGTGCGGTGGCTTTCTAGAGCGGATGAGTCATTGGCTGATCTCGGCTCTCTTCGACTGTGTGTGAGGGGTTTGGAGACAATGCCGACGACTGTCTCGTTACGGTGGGGTTCGTGGTCATTTTCCTTACCAATATGGGTGAAGGTCCGGCTGTTGGTTGAGCCTGTGGCACCGTCCGTCGGCGGGGGAGGTGGTTCTGGTTTGGGTATGGAAAGGCGTGATCTGCGGCGGAAGAATCGGCGAAGTGCGAAAATTATGGGGGTCAACGAATATAAACACAGATTTGGTTGACCCACTGAGTTTCAGGGTAAACGGGTTAGGGTTATCCCTAATACCCACGGTGGCTTTGTAGTGGGCTCCATAAAGGATTTACATGGTCCACAGTTGGGCCATTCTGAGGCCCAAAAGGATGTTGGGGTTTCTTTGGGCCAGCAAAGGTGGCCTCCGGTCCATCATCTTCCAGACATAGGCCCAGATTGTGGAAATGTTATTTTCAGCCCCCTTGGGTGTGGTTTAGGTCCACTGGAGAAATATCTGCCCCTACCCAACTCGGGTCAGTCCAATCCAGCCCTCAGCCGGGTGTGTGCTTCCCTTCGCAACGGCTCGGACCTTCCTCAGACCTTTTCTACAATGGAAGTGTCACCGGAGTCTGTGCGACCTAAGGCGAGTGTTGCTCTTGTGGCGGACGAACAACGTTTGCATGAGCTGAGCCACGAAGAAGGTTGCGACACAGAGGGAACTGACGATGAAGGCTGTTGGGCCACAGGGGTAGATCAGCTGGCCTTGGTGGTCCGCCCTGAGGTGGTTAATGCGGCGGTAGATATGGGTGATGTTGCGGTTGAGGAAGGCCTCCCTAGCCCGGTGGTGGATTTCCATGCGGATGTGATTCCGAGCCCCGATGAGATGTCAACGTGGGTCCTTTCTCGTATTACTGAGGTTAGCCATTTTTTGGGGGTGTCTTTTAAAGGTCAGGAGAATGAGGCTTTTGCTTTATTTTCTGCCATTAAGGGCTCCTGGAGGGAGAGTGCCCCGAATTGTCAAGTGGTGACGCCTATGAAACAGAATGAGAAGAGTGTTAGGGAATTACGAAGATTGGAGTGTTCTATCAATTATGATCGAAGTGCAGATGGGGATGGACGGGCTGCTAGGAAGGGTCGTGGTACTCCATTGTTGTTACAATGCGGTTAAAAATGTTGTCTTGGAATGTGCGTGGTTTGAATGATAGGGGAAAACGGGTGATGGTGAAATCTTTGTTAAAAAGCACGCGTGCGGATGTGGTTTGTCTACAGGAAACCAAGTTGGAGAGTTTGGGGGTAAAGATGGTTCGGGAATTGTGGGGTGGTCGGTCTGTGGATTGGACGTTTTTACCTGCCCAAGGGGTGGCTGGGGGAGTTCTTCTTTGTTGGGATGGAAGAGTGTTAGTAAAGGAGGAGGTGGGCGCTTTTTCCGTTTCTTGCCTTTTTCGTTGTATTGAGGATGACTTCCGCTAGGCCTTTACAGGTGTTTACGGGCCGTTTCATGGAGTAGAGCGGATTGGTTTTTGGGAGGAGCTTCACTATATTTCCTTTCGGTGGGGCGTTCCATGGTGTGTCGGTTGTGACTTTAATGTGGTGCGGAGCTTGGAGGAGAAGATGGGGGCACGCTTGGTAACGGCTTCTATGCGGATGTTTTCGTCTTTCATTGATGAGGTGGAGTTAGTGGATCTTCCGATGCAGGGTGGTGTATTTACATGGTCTGGAGGTGGTGTGATGTCTCGACTTGATAGATTTTTGGTCATAGGGGACTAGGAGGAGCATTTTTCAAACGTCACCCAAACACGTTTGCATCATCCAGTTTCCGATCATTGGCCGGTTTTATTAGATAGTAGGGGTATTCGGAGTTGGCCTACGTCGTTTCGGTTTGAGAACATGTGGTTGTTATCTGAGGGTTTTCTAGAGCGGGTAAAGGGCTGGTAGGATAGTTATGTGATCTTCGGCTTGCCTAGTTCTTGTCTGGCACAGAATTGAAACTTCTTAAGTCCGATTTGAAGAGGTGGAATAGGGAAGTGTTTGGACGCTTGGAGGTCCAGAAGGCGGATGTGTTCGCTGTGTTGCAGGAGTTGGACGTCATAGAGTCCGAGGGGTATTGTCTACAGCAGATCTTCGTCGTCGAGATGCTGTTCGCGAGGAGTTTGGCCAGATTGCTCGTATGGAGAAGATTAGCTTTCGACAAAAATCTAGATGTCTGTGGTTAAAGGATGGGGATCGAAATACAAAGGTAGCGTTTGGTAGAGTTTTGTAAATGTGATTTGAGAGTATGAGTTGTATTTTGAGTTTGTGTGTTGTGGAATTATGATTTGAGTGTAGAAAATTTCTTTGGTAAAGAGTTTTGAAAAGAGTTTTGATTTGAGTGGGGAATTGTTGATGTGACATTTGATATATGATACAAAAATTTACAACTCATAACTAAACATACAACTCAAAATTATTTTAAAGTACATAAAAAATTTTAAAAATTTCAGAAAATGTTTTTTTCGATTATATAAATCAATTGCAAAAAAAAAAAGAAAAACGCGTCTGTCAAAACAGAAAACCGCAGGTGTTCTGTGCAGAGTTTTGGAATCATCGTTTGAGAACACTAACCAAACACCATACTTGAATTAACATGTGGAATCATGATTTGAATTCACAACCAAACAAAGCCAAAGTTTTTTCATCGAATGGCGAATGCCCATCGGAGGGTGAATCAGATAGGTCGTATGAGTGTAGATGGTGTGGAGTTGTCTTCTTCAGATGCGATCAGGGCTGGTATTGTGGGTTTTTATGAGCACCTTTTTTGGGATGAGGGGGAGGTGTGGAGGCCAAGCCTGGATGGTGTTTCTTTCGATGTTATTTTGGACACGGTTAGTTGTAGGTTGGAGCGCCCGTTCGGAGAAGATGAGGTGGTGGAGGCTTTACGTAGTATGCCTGGGGATAAGGCGCCGGGTCCAGATGGTTTTACGATAGCATTTTTCCAGCATTGTTGGGAGGTGGTCAAGGCCGATGTGATGGCAATGTTTGAGCAGTTTCATCAGACTGGTGAGTTTGAGCGTAGTCTTAATGCCACGTTTATTGTTTTGATCCCTAAGAAGGGTGGGGCAGAGGATATTCGGGACTTCCGTCCTATCAGTCTGTTGGGTAGTATGTATAAGCTTTTGGCGAAAGTGCTGGCTAATAGGTTACGAGGTGTGTTGGAAGGGGTCGTTTCTGAGTCTCAGAATGCTTTTGTGGGTGGGCGGCAAATTCTTGATGCGATCTTAGTGGCAAATGAATGTGTGGATTCTCGACTCCGCCAAGGGCAGGCGAGGATTATTTGCAAACTTGATATTGAGAAGGCTTATGATAATGTTAATTGGAAGTTTTTACTATACATGCTGGACAGACTCGGTTTTGGAATTAGGTAGAGGCGGTGGATCCAATTTTGTATTTCCACGGTGCGAATGTCAGTTCTTGTGAATGGTTCTCCAGCGAGTTTCTTTCCCACTTATAGGGGGCTCCGGCAAGGAGATCCTTTATCTCCTTTATTGTTTATTTTGGTGATGGAAGCGTTGGGGCGGTTGTTATCTACGGCGGTGCATGGAGGCCTGTTACAGGGGTTTGCGGTGGGGAAGGCTCCAGCACTTTTGTCGGTTTCCCATTTGTTCTATGCAGATGATGCACTTATTTTCTGCGATGCGGATGTGGATCAAATTGGGTATTTGAGATGTGTGTTATTGTGTTTTGAGGCAGTCTCAGGTCTTCGGGTGAATTTAGCAAAGTCAGAACTGATTCTAGTGGGAGAGGTGGCTACGATTTCGGTGTTGGCTGCTATTCTGGGGTGTAAGGTGGCGATTTTGCCAGTTACGTATTTGGGATTACCTTTGGGGGCACCTTTTAAGTCCAAAGGAGTGTGGGATAGGGTGGTGGACCGTGTGCAGCAGCGGTTGGCAGGATGGAAACGGCAGTATTTATCAAAAGGTGGGAGACTTACGTTGATTAAGAGTGTTCTCTCTTCCATCCCGACATATTTTATGTCTGTCCATGTGATCCCGGTGTCAGTGGCCAAGCGTATAGAGCAGTTGCAGAGGGATTTCTTGTGGGGTACTGAGGGGGAGAGTTCCCATTATCACTTGGTGGCTTGGGATCAGATTTGTCGTCCCAAGGTGCAGGGGGTTTGGGGATTCGAAGGTTGGTCTTGTTCAATGTGGCTCTGTTGGGGAAATGGTTGTGGCGGTTTGTGGCAGAGCATGACCGTTTTTGGAGAAGGGTGGTGGTCGCTAAGTTTGGTGTGGGGCATGGCGGGTGGTGTTCGGGGCGAATATGGCATTCTCATGGTTATGGTCTATGGAAGGGGATTTGGTTGGGGTGGGAGGAGTTTTGGAAGCGGGTTAAGCTCAAGGTTGGAGTAGAAGATAGGGTTCGGTTTTGGCGCGATCGGTGGTGTGGTGATCTCACTTTAGAAGAGCGGTTCCCTTTGGTTTTTGGTATTGCCGTTGACGCTGAGGTTTTGGTGGGTGCTGTGTGGTCTGGCCATGGGGTTTCAACTTTTTGGAATGTGGCCCTGCGCCGTGCTGTTCAGGATTGGAAGCAAGGTCAGTTGGTGGAATTGTTGGCCTTTTTATATGAGTTGAGAGTGGGGGAGGTTGGTCAGGACTCGTTGGTTTGGGATTGTCCTGGGGCTAAGGGCACTTTTTCCGTATCCTCTTATTATCGTGTGCTTGCTCATGTGGAGGAGATTGCTTTTCCTTGGAAGTGTGTCTGGGTTCTGGGTACGCCATCTAAGGTGGCCTTTTTTGTGTGGACGGCTATATTGGGGCGTGTTTTGACTTTGGATAATTTAATTCGTCGTGGCCACATATTGGTTAATTGGTGTTGTTTGTGTTGTGGTGCTGCGGAGTCGGTGGATCATTTGTTCATTCATTGTCCGGTATCTTCGCGCCTTTGGGTGTTAGTTGTTGAGACTTTCGGTTTGGCTTGGGTGCAGCCGGTGTCGGTTCAGGCTGTTCTGCATAGCTGGGCAGGGGGCCAAGTTGGGAGGAGACGTCGAAAGGCGTGGATGCTTGCTTCTCATTTTATTCTATGGTTGGTTTGGTTAGAGCGTAATAGGCACGTTTTTCAAAGGCTGTCTCATTCAGTCTTTTGGTTAGAACGGCGGCTTCTTATGATATTGTATGGTTGGGTGACTAGATCGGTTGATCCGGATGTTTTGGCTTTTGTCGAATTCGTGGAAGATTTGATTTGTTAGTTCATTAGTGTGTAAAGCCTTTTTGGCTTCCTTTATTGTTTCTTTGCATCGTCTCGATGCTTTTTAATAAAATTCGTTACTTATCAAAAAATAAATAAAAAAGATTAAAACAAAATAAGTTTGAAATCCTCAACAAATTTTTTTTTTTGCAGGGGGGGAGGGGAATATGTATATATATAGGTTTTTTTTTTACTTTAGTTTAGATTAGAAGAGGGGGTACATGTAGGTTTGAAATCCACAATAGAGGATTCTTAATTTTTTGTGTAGAAAAAATAAAATAAAATTATAATGTCTGTAATTTATAGTGTCTGTTCAGATTATAGTGGCTGTTTAGATTCTCAATTTTTTGTTTGAACTAAAACATGTGAAGTAATTTAAGACTTAAGCATCTTGGTTATAAGAAATTAAGGGACTATATATACACCACTCTCTGAAAAGCACTTCAGTAAGATCTTCCACTCTTATCTTTGTGATTTGAAGTTTAACAATAGTGTTTTAAGTTTAGAGAAAAGTGTTTTCAAAAAACATAAACATTTGTACTATACATCGATTTTTTGTTTGTTGCTAACTAAACTTTCACCAAGTGAGTTTTTGCTCTGTGACTTGGAACCCTAGTTCTATTCAAAATTTGGAACATAACACAATTCTTGTTAATTTGCATAACTACATCTTTGTTTGCATAACACAACAAATTTTGTTTGTTGCAGATGTATGGACTAAACAAAATTACATCTTTGCTTGAATTTTGTGTTTACTTGTATTTCAAGTATGCAGATAAGATGTGTGAGTACTTTGCGTAGGGAGCAGCTCCTACTAGGAATGCATCAAATATCTAAAGGATAAGTAAAGCTATTCATATGACGAATGAAGATGAGAGAGGATATGATTATGATTTTGAGAGAAACAATAAAGTTATGAATAGATTGAAACGACTTAAGGCAAACCAAGGAGTTATGAAATTGATTATGTTTACAACCATAGTGTTGGTTGGTTTTACCATGCTAATGGTGCTGCTCAAGTGAATGTAACCATTGCTTCTGTGTTTTATTTGGGTTGTGAATTTAGTAAAGCTTAAACTATGAGTTTTGATATGTACATGTAATTTCATACTATGCTTAATTAATGAAATTACCTATGCCATGTCAATTGTGTTGATTCTATAACTCAGTTATTTGAGAATTGTAATTCTCCTTCTCATGTTTCATCATTTCTTGCATGTCTACTACCATAGTCCAACATATCGGACCATTTTGGCATGCTGCCTTGTATACACATCAATCTAAATTTCTTTCTCTTCCCTTGGACAATAGTGATGTGCTTCTTTTTTGTTTATGTTTCTCAAAGTTCTACAGCTTTGAATTTGCTTTCTGATTTATTCTTTTGTAATGTATGATCTCTAATTACAATAACTGTGACCACCTCATATATAGAGAATACCATATCTTTTCAAGCAACAAACAAGATCAGACACGAGACATTCATCCTAGAGAATCAATACTGACTGCTAGTTTAATCATGGGTTTCAATTGCATAATAATTCAAAAGGTGTCCTGTCATCTATCCCTCACTCATTGCACACAGACACACACACATACGCATACACATACATGGTCTTGAATCAATGTTCAAAGGGATATGAGGCAACAACATGTGCCATCCTGAGAGGACTTGTTGAGGTATATAAACCGAACAACCTTATACCATTAAACTTCATGAAACAATCAAAACCAAACTAAGATGCCTTATTATTCAATTAATTGAGTTGGCTCAAATTTAAATTCCAAATCCACACAATCAAAACACACCTTTTAATAGAATTTTAGTGCATACATTGTCATTTCCACAAGCTAAATCCACCTAATGAAGAACTTTTAAGATAAACAAGAACTTCAAAGATAAAAAAAATCTTAATCCATAACACAAAATTGCTAGGTGCCATTACATAAAAATCTTAAAACATTGCCAATATGATCTCCACATAAACATCTTAAAAACTTAGGCATCACACCCTTTCTTGTAGAAAACGAAAAATGAAAAAAACAATTGACATTCACGTAAGAAAAATAATTACATTGCATATTAATTAGAATAGATCTCTCCAAAACAAATATTAGGACAAAAGGGCTCCAAATCTTTTTGTCTCTTCGATCTCAAGTAATTTTTTTTGTCCAATTTCGTGAAGCCAAGTGATGCTTTACCACCAGATTCCCTACCAAATAGCTCATAAGCAAACCTAAGAGGAATTCCAGATTTTGAAGCCAATTCTACTTCAATTGCTTGGGTGGTAGATATATATTTTTTTGGGATGGCAACATATGAATACACATTTGAGGCACAAGGTCATGATTATAATGTTCAACAAAATCACAAGCAACATATTTTCCTGAAATTCTATTTAACTTGACACTAAATTGGGCACCACAATCACATCTTACCTCTTGTCTCGAATTTTTGACTAGTGGATATCGCTTGTCAATACCTTGACTTCCTTCTTTGAAACATACAAACATTTGTGAAGTTATTTCCTTGGTATGTTTGTTCTTGTTTGCATAGGCCTTCCTAATACTGAAGCCCATCTTTCTTCCATAGGTATTGTAAAAGTCATATGCAGCTTGTTCAGAGTCAAATGACATCCTCAATTTCGGCTTCCAACCACAATTGGCCGACTCATCAACAACATTATTTTCTTTCATCACCTATAATTCAAAAAAAAAAAAAAATTCTAATCTATTTTTTTTTATGCCAATTCCAAAAACACAGGTCAAACCAAATTTGGGCCAATCATCTAATGTTGGGTCAATAAAGGGAATTTAGCATCTTAAATTTATTACACAAATTAACAAATGTTGCAAAAACACATTCACTCCTGTGACCCAAATTATACAAACAAATAAGTTCTCCAATCCCAGGCATATAAAAAAGCAGAGAGAAATTTGAAACAAGGTTGGCATCTCATTTCATCTCAAATCAAAATAAGACTAAGAGTATGAAAACAGCTGAAGAGTTCTCCAAACCACTATATCAAAATCATCAACATTTAGAAATTTTTAAAACAACAACAAACGAGAACCATCATGAAAGAATTAAGCCTTTATTTTCTGCTAAATCAACCAAAATATTGCAAAAACACATTCATTCCAGTGACCCAAATTATGCAAACAAATAAGTTCTCCAATCCTAAGCAAACAAAAAAGCAGAGAGAAATTTGAAATAAGTTTGGCATCTCATTTCATCTAAAATCAAAACAAGACTAAGAGTATAAAAGCAACCCATTTTATCATACCCATTTCTCATCAAACCCATTTATCATGAAACACATTTATCATCAACAATTATATATTTTCTTTTATTTATTTAACAGAAAATCGAACAGAAAATCAAAGTACCAAATCGAACAGAAATCTAAATCATATATATATACATAAAACAACAACAACAAATCTAACAGAAAATCGAACTCATTCCATTTGTATTTTCTTCAATTTATCATCAAACCCATTTCAAAAATACCCATTTCATCAAACCTATGTCGAAAATCAACAACAAATCTAACCCAAGAATCATATATATATATAAAACAACAACAAATGATAATGATGATGAAATAGACCTCGTCGTCGCCGCAATCTTGCCACCGTCGCATTGCTGCTAGACTCACCGTCGCGTGCCATCGTTTGTGTTTCTCCGTCGCAGTCACATCACTTCGCCATGTCTTTCGTCTCTCAGTTCGTTTCTCTCTTCGTTCGTGTTCGTCTCTCCTTCTCTCTCTCAGTTTGTCACTCCGTCTCTCAGTCATGTCGCGTCTTTGTCTCTCTGTTAGGGTTGAGTGAAACAAATGATACAGAAGAGAAAAGAGAGGGAAACGAAAATTTTGAATTTAAAAAAGATATATTAAACCAAACGACGTCGTTTTGGCGAGCACCGCAGGAAACTATAGCAGAGGATCTAGACTCCACCGAATCCTTTCCCACCACCTGCAAGCTATTGTTTCCGTCTCCGCAATTGCCACAATCTCCTCCAAATTAAAATTTTTTATTTATTCTTTTTGTAGTCACCTTTATCTCAAAATTGCTCTCATTTTCAACATCTTCACTTTGTACACCCACTTGTGTCTTCACCCTCTCCAAACCAACCTAGCTACTCCTTCCTTCACCACTCCCGCCCTAACATCCCTCTCACCTTTAACCTTTGTCTCTATTTTTTATGTGTATAATATATATATATATATATATGTAAGTATACTTACGCTGTGTTTGGTTAAGAGATTTGGGAAGTGATTTGAAAAAGGAAAGAGAAAAAGTGTGAAACTAGGTGAAATGTAGGCATATTTTATTTATATTTCACATACATTTTCCCTTTTCGTTTCGAAATCCTTTCCCAAATCCCACAGCGTTAGAGTTTTAAAGTAGACCATCATAGTGCAAAAAGGGCTGGAGGTGGCGAGGAAGGAAGGACAAGTAGCAGTTGATGATATTTTAATATTAATATAGTTCTTTTCAGGACGCACACCTCAACTAATCTCGGGGCCCTGAGCCGATCGACAATATTAATATAGTTTTTGATAGGAAATAATTTTAAATTTGATTTATGAATTTAATGCATTAACTGCTTAGTATTTAAAGAAATTTTATGTAATGTGTTACACATCTTAAAATTGGTATATATATTAAAATTTTATTAATATGTGTCATTAGAATATATGTTAAAATATTTTAAATAATTGCATATTTATTACAATTTTTATCTTTCTATTACCCATCTTTAAATTTTATTTTATTTATTTATTTATTTATTTTTTTATCAGTACTCATCTTTAATCTTTGAGCACTATTATAAACCACGAAAATATTTTTCCTTAACTCTTTACATCTTCTGCAACTTCTCATGTGACAAAATAAGTCTCATTATTTTTAAACATAGCGGATTTTATACATACACATAAATTTAATTGAATTAACACACTTAAAAGATGACAAGAAAAGGAGTGAAATAAGTTCAGTGACAAGTAACATTTATCTTAAACTTTTTATCTATTTCATCAATTTTAATTTTTAAGAGTGTCTCCAACATTTACTTAGATTTTTCATCAAATTTAAATTTAATGAAACATACTCACTTTTACTTATGCAACATTGGCATCAAACTTATATCAAATGAGGGAAAAACTAAAAAATTCATCAAATGAATAAAGCCTTTTATCTTTCATTAAATTTAAATTGTTACTGTTGGGCTGGACATTCTCCTGAATGTCCACCCAAGAGCAACTTTGACAGTTTTTTTTTCATGTCTGGATGACCTCTAGGACATGCACGCCGGACGTCCTCTCGGATTATCAGGGATGTGAAAAAATCTGATGAAAATTCTAATTTAACGTTGGAGTGAACGATATCAAATCAAACTTTTCATCAAATTTTTACTCAAATTTAAGGAAAATTTTGATTCAACGTTGGTGATGTTCTAATACACTATCATATCTTTTTCATTAATATCCTTGATCCCACTCTGTCTTGCCGCAAGGAAAAAATTATTGTAACGGTAATACCACGTCATGATTGATACATGGTATTACCATCCAATCATAATCTACGATGTAAGTGTGTATTTTAATTCACTATGTATATGTGTCAGTTAGTAAGATAAAATGGATATAGAAGTCAAATTCAGATAGGATAAATTACACTTTGCACCTTTATATTGCACCAAATCTCACTTTGACCCCTACACATGAAATCATGATAGTCAGCTCCCTGCACTTTTACTCAAATCCCACTTTGGCCCGTACACAAATGTCAATGTCCCTTTCATGTTACTTCATTTTTAAATCTTTAACAAAATGTAGTCATGTGATAAAAATGTGACTATGAAATGAGGGTAAAAGACAAAAATTATCCATGTTTTTCACCAATAAACTTTTTACCATACGAACATATATGTATATATTGTATTATATAACTCCCATATGCTTATTACGTAGGACAAAGATGAAAAGGTAAGAAAATAGAGCTTTTGAAATAATAAAAAAATACGACAAAAAAATCAAAGAAAAAGAAACATGAATAGACAGAAGATTGTGTTACTATAAAAAATAGAGTTTTATGATTTCAATTTATGCAAAACCCTAATTCATTTCTTAATTGTTCACAATCTGCATTTTGTTTTAACCTAATACAGTCATATTCTAATGTAAATTTTAGGATAAAGTGTGTATTGGTGAAAAATGTAGATGATTTTTATTTTTTACCCTCATGTCGTAGTCACATTCTTATCACATGATTAGATTATATTAAAGATTTAAACAATTGAGTAACAAAGATAGCACATATAAGGACCAAAGTGAGATTTGATTAAAAGTACAAGGGATTGATTGTCACAATTTCATGTGGAGGGACCAAAGTGGGATTTGATCAGAAGTGTGGGGAGTTGACTGTCATAATTTTATATGTAGAGGCCAGAGTGAGATTTAGTGCAAAATGGAGGGGTGTAAAGTGTAATTTACCCATTTAGATAATACGATTCACTTTCTTATATGATGTAATACTATGTATCAATAATAATATGATATTACTGTTACATTAAAATTTTACTCCGCTATTACCGCTCCAATTTTTTCCGACAATGAACATGGAAAAATGAAATAACACAAATCCGATTTGGCTCTGTTAGGAACAGGCAATTTTAGTAACTTTTTGATTTTTTGACTAAAATGTGAGGTAAAAAAATTAGTATGCTTAGGATAACTTTTTGGCTTTTTATGAAAAAAATATTTAAAAAATAGAGAAAAAAAAGAATCTTTGATTTTTTTGTATAGTTTATTGGGTGCCTCTATTTACACAACACATTTTGTCTCAAAGCATACTACTACTCAGTTTACACTTTTAGTAATTTAAAAAAACATAATTTTTTTCAACACACACCACAACGTTCCATTTTTACCCTTAGTACACACCTCAAATTCAAATTCAAAAAAAAAAAAAAAAAAACTCATTTTTACGGCGGCGTAGTCAACAACAAAGGGTCGTTGGGGCTTTCGAATGCGCTCAGCTTCGATTGAGGCGAATCGGACAAAGCCTTGGACTTCTGAGTCAACATAGATTACAAAATCACAACTAATTTTCACGGAATCAACACCCAAACCCAGAAGAAATCGACAGCATACCTCAAGATTTTGAAGAGCAGAGGCCATTTTATATGCTCTTTCTTGCAAAGTGAAACAAGCCAACCGGCGATTCAACCTGGCAAGTAGGTCCTCCTCGTCGCTCTCGGTCTCGGTTGAACCCAAGATGGACTCAACAGGCAAGTAGGAGCCAAAATCATAGGAAAAGGCAAAGTTGGGGCGAAAAACAAAGTTAAGGCCTTTTTTGTTGAAGTTTTCTTTGCCCATGAGTATGTCGTCATCAGTGAGGAACTTCAAGGGAAGCCAAAACTCTCTGTTGTTGAAAGTGTGAGCAGCCATAGCAGCCAAACAACCCAAAAGAGAGACTAATAGTGAAAAGATTGAAAGTGAGAGAAAGAAAAAAAGATCGCCGGCGAGGGTTTGTGGTGATGGGGATTATAGCGATCCCAGTTTTAACCCGACACTTATGGTGGTCCGGACTTGGGTTTATGGTTTTTGTGTGTCGTTCATTGTTCTTGCTCTTTATTTCTTTTTAAATTTGGTTATTTAGACGCGTTGAGTGTGTTTGGAACAAGTTAGTTGCTTGGTTTTCAAACCTTGTATTGCCCAGAATTTTGGTTCTTCGCACAAGCGGCCTTTCTTGTGCTCAAGCAGGATTTGCAAACTCTTAGTACTTTGCACGTCTGTAAAAGTACTGGAGGGGTGTTTTACATGCTCGAGCAACGTTTCCCACGTTCAAGTGGACTTTCTTGCACTCAAGCAGTTTGTCTGTTGCCTGCAAAAGTTCTGAATGTGTATATTATGCGCTCGAGCAAAACAAAATTTTGTGTCTGACGTTCGAATGTCAACTCTTTCGCTCGAGCGGATTGTGCGTATATCAAATCGTGAAAACGACATTTTATATCACTTTTCCATTCTTCTCTCTCTCTAAAACTTTTCAAAAATCGAGATCTTGACACTCTCTCTCTCTAAAACACACACTCTCTCTCTTTCTACATTTTGACCTAGATCCTTTCGATTCTCTATCCTAGTGTTTTTGAGAAAAAGTTAGAACATTCTAAGAGCTTCATTTTGATCCGATTGAAATTTGGTCTTGGCGTTGTTGAGGGTTCCACTTTGCTTTGCTTGGTCTTCTTTTCTTAAGGTAGGGATTTTCTACACTTTAATATGAATTTTAGCTTGGTTATGTGTCTTTGTGTAACAATGGTGGGATTTGGGGTTAATGTGAACAAACCTAGGATTTGGGTGTAAAATGGAAAGAGGGGTTTTCGGTGAATAAGAGGAAAATAATTGCGGGGTTTGATAATGATGATGTATGGTGTCAAAATTGTCGATTTTGGTACATGGTTGAAACTTGGGAAAAGAAGGAAGTTTGCCGTAAAATGGTTATGTTATTTGTTTTGTATAAATAAATAAAATTGGTGTTATAAACATGAAATTGGACGAAAATTGAAATACATAGTGGGATTGAGTAGATGATACGTCTCATCTTTGGAAATTTTGAATAAATTATCTGTCTTGAGATTGAATATCTGTTTAGAAATATCTGCATTGGTCTATCGGTAGAGGATAGCTATGATTATTGTAGAAATTGCATGAGGATTAGGTAAATTGAAATTAATCATTTAATTATGTCATTGAATATGACGGTATGTTAAGGTATTGAATATGTATAATTGATAGTCATTGAATATGACGGTACATTTAAACACATTGTATATGTATAATGTTTTTGGGAGGAGAAGGGGATGTACTCCAAGTTTTAGGAGGAGATAGGGGATGGATTCCATTGAAATTAAGTTAGCTGGAGTGTCCAGGATAAAAGTCCTGAAATCATGTGCATACATGGGTGCTGATCTCGCGGACAAAATTTCCGTAAAATGGCAAGATTGAAGTGCTTGTATGATGATTGTGTTGATTTGAGAACCATTGAGTTGTAGTCTCAGTTGGGTTATTCGGAGAATTATAAACTTGGTCCATGAATTGAAATGAAATGAATAGATGAGAATGGATTGAGATGTGAATATCGGTACCATATGTTTATGTGGAGAATATGTGTTTTGTCAGATATTTATATCTTCATTAAACCTCATATATTGTGATAGATTGTCTCTACTGGACTTTGGCTCACCTACTCGGGAAACCATTTTCAGGTACCAGTGATATGCTTCCTCTAAGGACGTAGCTTGGGAGGACTTAGGAGCTGGAGGTTCTATTTTGTTATTTTGTGCTTAAATGTTTATTCAAGCTGAGGGTTTTATTTGTACAGAGCTTATGACTCTATTTTGTTGTAACCAAGCAATGTCTTAAAAAGATGTAAGCCCGTAGGGCATTTATTTTGTTAATTATTAACTGGTACTATATGCTATAGATTCAAGATGTATATTTATGAATGTATATTGCATGTGTTATCTTTTGTAATATGAACTCTGATGAATGAAAGTATTTTATTTCTGTTATCCTTCCACTCATGAGTTAGATTTATTATATTATTTTGGAGGCATCACAACTTGGTATCAAAGCATACTGGGTTTGAATACTTTGGGTACGTGGGGAGTGGTTGGTACCACAATGGTTTTGTCTCGTTTGGTTGAGATGTTAGTATGTATTGTATGCTTATGTGATAACATGCTTATATGATTATATTGGTTTCGGATTTAGTTCCTAAGATATTGATTGGGTCTATGGGTTTCTAGAAGTCCTATTAGAAGAGCACTTGATCACTGCTGTTTCGAATTAGAACTCTAGTAACGCCGCGGGACAGTCATTATCTTGAAGGAAATTCATATGTGTTTATGTGATTATGTGCTTATGTGGAGTGGTTTACTATTGTCCATTGCATTAGGACGTGAGTAAGTTAGTTTTGACATATTTGTAAATGTGCTAATCTCTTTCGTTACCTTCATTAGGATGTCAGGATGTGGACGTGGTGGTGGTAGGCGTAGTAGGCCTAGAAGGCATGAGATGCCTCTACCGGATGATATTCCAGCACACGAAGAGAGGGTTGGTCAGGCCAATGTGGCTGAACCGGTTGGTCAACAAGCCATGGGCGCCTTAGCCCGTGAAAGGGCCGGAGCTTTGTGGGAATCCATGGACATTCTTAGGGCTGAGAATCAAGTCCAAGCCCAAGCAGCTGAGGTAATGTCGTCTTTCTTAAAGAAAGTTTTTCCAGTTAATTTCGGACGAGTTTTTGGGTGATCCCAAAGAGCCACTAAAAGCTGATAAATGGTCAGAGCAAATGGTAAAGACGTTTGAGATGCTAAGCATCGAAGACGGGGGTTTGAGAGTGACCTTGGTGTCCTTCCAGTTGATGGGAGACGCGGGTCAATGGTGAAAGTATGCGCGATGGCACATTTGAAGGACTTAAGAGGCTTTTGTCGACGCCTTCCAGGACAAGTTTTTGCCTCCCACGGTTAGAGAGAAGTTGAGAGACCAGTTCTCTAAGTTGGTGCATCTGAATACACCAGTGGCTAAATTTGAGGCCACATTCACTAGTTTGTCGAGGTTTATACCAGAACTTGTAATGACTGAAGAGCACTGTTGTCTGGAGTTCGAGAAACGGCTGAGGACCGGGCTCATGTTTAGAGTGGCCAGATCCATGATTAGGGATTATGGGCGCCTTGTGGAGGATACAGCCCATCTTGAGACTATCATGCAGACGGATAAGAAGAAGATGAGGGGTTCCAAGAGGAGTTAGGATAATCAAGGGGACAACAAAAAGCAGAGGGGGTTCTAACCCTCAGCCATCCTAGAGGACTCAGCCGAGGTCCACTTTTCTAGTTCCAAGTTCGGGTTCTGGGAAAGGTGGTAAGAGGGATTTCACTTGCTTTAAGTGTGGTCAATTGGGCCACAAGTCTCCAGCTTGCCTGCAGACAGGAGGAGGGCAACGAGCAGCATCGTTTTCGGCTCGTTCTCAGGGCCAGAGTCAGAGGAGAAGCCAGCCGCTCACTTGTTATTAGTGTGGGCAAGCGAGGCACATGAAGAGGTTTTACCCACAGTTAGGTGGCATGCGTCTGGTTCGAGGCAGACACAGAGCCACCAACCAGCACAGGCCTCGAGGGCTAATCAGGAAGGCTCTTTGGCTCAGTCAATGTATCAGTCATATGCTCTGAGGGGTGAGCAGGTAGATCAGAGGCCTACAGAACATGTGTATGCTATTACCGCGCCAGATCTAGTACCAACGCCTTCTGTTGTGAGAGGTACTTTCTTCTTTTGCAATTCAGTTGCTAATGTGTTGATTGATACGAGTGCATCCCATTCATTTATCTCGTCTACATTTGCATTAGTTTTGGGGTTAGAGTTGGCTCAATTAGCATCTCCTATTTGTGTAGAGTCACCTATCGGTGGTGAGGTTATTTTGAAACAGGGATGTCGGGGTTGTGACATAGAGGTTGCCGGTCGTCGACTTCTATTTACATTTGTATTAATTGACATGTCTAGTTTTGATGTTATTTTGGGTATGGATTGGTTATCGTCATACCAGGCTGTTATAGATTGCTACCGTCAGAGGGTCACTGTATGTACTCTAAGCGGTGATTGTTTTTATTTCTTTGGGGACCGGGTAGATAGAGTTTTATTGCCGGTATATGATCCGTGTGGGCAGAGTGAGCTTAGTTGTCTTCTTGCTAGCTTCTTGAATAGTGAATGCGATGAAGTCCGGATTGAGTTGCCAAGGGTGGTTTGTGAATACCCCGATGTCTTTCCCGAGGACCTTACTAATTTACCACCTCACCGAGAGATCGAGTTCTCTATTGATTTAATGCCTGGCACAGCACCGATCTCTATAGCACCATATCGGTTTGCATCTGTTGAGTTGAGTGAGTTAACGGTTCAACTCCAAGAATTGTTAGATAAGGGTTTTATTTGCCCTAGTACTTCGCCTTGGGGAGCACCAACTATCTTTGCTAAAAAGAAAGATGAAGCGTTACGACTTTGTATTGATTATCGGAAGTTGAACTAGGTAACTATTAAGAACAAGTACCTAATGCCTCGTATAGATGATCTATTTGATCAGTTGAACGGTCTTATTGTTTCTCTAAGATAGACCTGAGATGAGGTTATCATCAGTTGAGGGTAAGGGAGGAGGATATCCTGAATACGACATTCCGTACGCGGTATGGCCATTATGAGTTTCTAGTGATGTCTTTTGGGCTGACCAATGGACCGGCTGTATTTATGGATTTGATGAATCGGATATTTCGTGAGTTTTATGTAACGCCACACTCCTAGGTTGTTAAATACACTAAAATGCCTCAAAAAAAAAAAAAAATACAAGTTTTGCTCCCAAAAATAATATCTACAAAATTGTCTCCAATTTGAACAATATCTGCCAAAATAAACAATATTACAACTATCTTCAAATTTAATAATTACAATAGTGAGTCCCAAATCTCTATATTAATAAATCTTTCTAATTTCAATTTCGATCTCCACTAAAATCTTCTCCACACCTGAAAAATAAATTAAATCGGGAAGTCTACAATACAATAGGAATAACAAAGCTCGGACAAAGAATAAACTCACAGGGATCCAATAATTACACAAACAATGCAATTCAAGATACTAAGCAATTTACCAAAATTGCACAAACAAGTCAACTTGACATATGATAATTTATCCATGACCAAATACCCAGTCCTACTCAGTACATGACCAGTGATCGGCCTCACCCCCCTCACTCAAGCACAACCGCTTATCCGAGCTATTGGTACAGAGCATATTGGCAAAGTCCACTCAATCCATGTACGGAGTATTTCCATGTCATTCAGTCAGACAAATCACTATTTTAATACAGAAATATTTGTAGAGAATTTTACTAAATGATCAAAATATCAATGATTCAACAACAAATGATTTTACAAAATCTATTAATAACCACAATAATCAAGTGGATTACAAATTGAGGACAATTAAAAATAGAACTCTTTGCAAAGAGATTTAAATAGAGCATATTGTATACAACCCGAATTTACCTCAAATCAATTAATTCTGTCACCATAAATTTGAAATTACTCCATGGGTCTCCAAAAATAACTCTAATCTCACTTTGATAAAATATACAACTCTCATATTAAAAACATTAACTCTCACTCTAAATCCCACATCTAAACTTAATATTTTGATCACAAACAAATTAAGAGAGAAGACAATATGAAGAGAGAGATGAAGCCAAAGCAAAGGTGAAGTTGAGGAACTGAGAAATGATAAGCTCAATTTATAAGAACAAGATGAGGTAAATAATATAAAAGGCAATTATGTTCCCAATAAATCAAGGAAGTTTGGGAAAGCAAATGGGTATGGGGGCAAGTCAGGGAAACTGTGAGTTGTTGCCCATGGTTTGTTTATTTGTTTGTTTGTTTTTTTTCTTTATTTTTTTTTTTAGTTTATAATTATTTATTTTTCTCCACGTGATAGGGAAATTTTAAAAAATTGATAAATTCATTATTAAATGAGAATAAATAACAATGAGATAGATATAAAAGAGATGTGATAAATATAATAAATAATTTTATTTTTTTGATTTCCATCTAAAAATCTCACCACTAAATTATTACAATAAATCACCAATATCACTCACTAAATATCAATACCTCAAAATATGGGATGTTACATTTTAGACCGCTTTGTGATCGTCTTTGTGGACGACATATTGATTTATTCACCCTCTGAGAAGAAACACGAGGAACACTTACGAGTAGTACTTGAGTTACTTAGAGCCTACAAGTTGTATGCTGAGTTTGGGAAATGTGAGTTCTGGCTGAAAGAGGTTAAGTTTTGAGGCCATGTGGTATCTGGGGAAGGGGTGACTGTAGACTCATACAAGATAGAAGCAGTTCAAGATTGGGAACAACCTAAGAATGCTTTCGAGATCCGTAGTTTCTTGGGGTTGGCCGGGTATTACCGCCGATTTGTGAAGAATTTTTCTAGACTAGCCTCATCTTTGACTAGATTAACGAGAAAATGAGTTAAGTTTGTGTGGAGTGAGACCTACGAGAAATCATTCCAAGAGCTTAAGGTTAGACTTACCACTGCTCTAGTCTTGATTATTCTGGAGAGGGGTTTGGGTTATTCGGTATATTGTGATGCCTCATGGGAAGGTTTGGGTTGTGTTTTGATGCAAGAGGGAAAGGTAGTGGCCTATGGCTCGCAGCAGTTAAAAACACATGAGAGGAATTACCCTACTCACGACTTAGAGTTAGCGGCAGTGATTTTTGCCTTAAACATTTGTAGGCATTACCTTTATGGTGAGAAGTTCGAGGTGTTTTCCGATCACAAGAGTCTGAAGTATCTATTTACACAAAAGGACTTGAATTTGAGACATAAGAGGTGGGCGGAGTTCATAGAGGACTATGATTTTGAGTTGCATTATCATCCGGGAAAGGCCAATGTTGTGGCCGACGCCTTGAGTAGGAAGTCAATTAGCAGTGTGGCTTGTATTGCAGTTCGAGAATGGGAGATGTTGGGTACTCTTGGTAAGTTTGACTTGCATCTGGGCGAGTCTGTTGAGTCTGTAGCCTTGTTTTCAGTGGTTACACAACCAACACTTGTGAACCGAGTGTTAGAAGCACAGAAGGATGACCTTGAGACAGAATGTCTCAGGGAAAGATCTCCAATGGAAAGGTAGAGAAGGGCTTGAATATGTATCCCGAGCAGAGTGTGAGATATCGTGACCATTCGTTTGTGCCGAAGTCTTGCCGAGAGGAAGTACTCCGAGAGTTCCACCACTTACGCCTTGTAGTGCATCCGGGAGGCACAAAGATGTATTACAATCTTAGTCACCGGTTTTGGTGGAGGGGTATGAAGAGGGATGTAGCGGTATTTGTATCGAGGTGTCTTACTTATTAGCAAGTAAAGGCTGAACATCATAGGCCAACGGGTTTGTTACAACCCTTGCCTATAGCCGAGTGGAAATTGGAGCATATTACGATGGACTTCGTTGTGGATCTTCCTAGAACTCAACGAGATAGTGATGCTATTTGGGTGGTAGTTGACCGGTTGACCAAGTTGGCGCACTTTAAACCTATGCGTGTAAGTGACTCAATAGATTTTTTTGCCGACTTGTATATTCGGGACATAGTGAGGTTGTACGGGGTTCCAGTAACGATTGTATCAGATAAAGATTCGTGTTTCACAGCTCAGTTATGGCAGAGCTTACAGAGTGCCTTGGGCACTAGATTGACCTTTAGCACCGCGTCTCATCTTTAGACTGGCGTGCAGTCCGAGCATACTATTCAAATCCTTGAGGATATGCTTCGAGGTTGTGTCCTTGACTTCAAAGGGTCGTGAGAGAGGCATCTGCCCTTAGTGGAGTTTGCCTATAACAATAGCTTCCAATCGAGTATTGGTATGGCACCATTTGAGGCCTTGTATAGCTGACCGTACAGGTCCCCTATGTGTTGGGCCGAAGTGGGTGATGCACCTTTGTTGGGTCCAGAGTTGGTTTGGGAAACGACGGAGAAAGTGGCACTTATCCGTAAGTGGTTACTTACGGCTCAGAATCGTTAGAAAAGTTATGCCGACCGTAGGAGGAGACCTTTGTCTTTTGAGGTGAGAGATCATGTCTCTTTGAAGATATCACCTATGCAGGGTTTGATGAGGTTTGGAAAGAGTGGGAAGTTGTCCCCTCGATTCATTGGGCCTTTTGAGATCCTTGAGCGGATTGAAGAGGTAGCTTACCGTTTGGCATTGCCGCCACAACTTTCCGAGATCCATGATGTGTTTCATATTAGTATGCTTCGGAAGTATGAGCTGGATCCATAGCACGTGTTGGATTGGACCGACTTAGAGGTAGATAAAGATGCCTCGTATGAAGAGAGACCGGTGAGAGTCTTGGATACCTGGGACCAAGTCTTGCAAGGCAAGACAATTCCCTTAGTAAAGGTATTATGGAAACATTGGGGTCGAGGAAGCGACTTGAGAGCGTGAATTGGAAGTCCGAGAGAAATATCCGGACTTGTTTGTTGATGCCTGAGCATGTATTGAGGTTTTGATTATGTTAATGAAATGTAATAACATTGTATATATCTTAAATTGTCAAAACATTGTATATGTTATGGGAGTTTGGAAACATGAATTCAATATAAACATTGTATATGTTTTAAGAATATGGAATATTGTGTATGTTGTAACACTTTTGGGAGCATTGTATACATATTGAGTAAAGTTTGAAAAAAAAAACAAAAAAAAGAGAACTTGGGTTTGATTTAAGCATTGTAAATGTTTTGAGAATTGTAATTGGCATGCTTGATACTAGAACTTGTGCATCGAGTTGGTAAGAATGGATGACCGGTGAGTGGATCATAATGTGGTATTACATATACTAATATTGTTGTGAATGGTTTAATAACGATTTTGGGCTTGATTTGAAATTTCGGGGACGAAATTCTTTAAGGGGGAAGGTTATAACGATCCCAGTTTTAACTCGACAATTGTGGTGGTCCGGACACAGGTTTATGGTTTATGTGTGTTGTTCATTGTCCTTGCTCTTTATTCCTCCTTAAATTTGGTTATTTGGACGTGTTGAGTGTGTTTGGAACAAGTTGGTTGCTTAGTTTTCAAACCTTGTGTTGCCTAGAATTTTGGTTCTCCGCTCGAGCGGCCTTTCTTGTGCTCGAGTGAGATTTGCAAACTCTTAGTACTTTGCACGTCTACAAAAGTACTGGAGGGGTGTTTTACACGCTCGAGTGGCGTTCCCTACGCTCAAGCGAGTTGGCGCTCGAGCGGTTTGTCTGTTGCCTGCAAAAGTTCTGAATGTGTATATTATAAGCTCGAGTGAGCCACTTTTGCGCTCGAGTAGAACAAAATTTTGTGTTTGATGGTCGAGCGTCAACTCTTCCGCTCGGGCGGACTGTGCGTATATCAGATCGTGAAAATGACATTTTATATCACTTTTTCATTCTTCTCTCTCTTTAAAACTTTCCAAAAACCTAGATCTTGACTCTCTCTCTCTCTCTCTCTACATTTTGACCTAGATCCTTTGGGTTCTCTACCCTAGTATCTTTGAGAAAAAGTTAGAACATTCCAAGAGCTTCATTTTGATCCGATTGAAATTTGGTTTCGGCGTTGTTGAGGGTTCCACTTTGCTTTGCTTGGTCTTTTCTTCTTGAGGTAGGGATTTTCTACACTTTAATATGGTTTTTAACTTGGTTATGTGTCATTGTGTAACAATGGTGGGATTTGGGGTTAATGCGAACAAACCTAGGGTTTGGGTGTAAAATGGAAAGAGGGGTTTTTGGTGAATGAGAGGAAAATAATTGTAGGGTTTGATAATGATGTTGTATGGTGTCAAAATTGTTGATTTTGATACATGTTGAAACTTGGGAAAAGAATGAAGTTTGCCCTAAAATGGTTATGATATTTGTTTTGTATAAATAAATAAAATTGATGTTATAAACATGAAATTGGACGAGTATTGAAATACATGGTGGGATTTAGTAGATGATACGTCTCATCTGTGGAAATTTTGAATAAATTATCTGTCTTGAGATTGAATATCTGTTTAGAAATATCTGTATTGGGCTATCAGTGGAGGATAGTTATGATTGTTGTAGAAATTACATGAGGATTAGGTAAATTGAAATTAATCATTTAATTGTGTTATTGAATATAACGGCATGTTAAGGTATTAAATATGTATAATTGAGAGTCATTGAATATGACGATACATTTAAATACATTGTATATGTATAATATTTTTGGGGAGGAAAAGGGAGATGTACTCTAAGTTTTGGGAGGAGATAGTGGATGGATTCCATTGAAATTAAGTTAGCCGGAGTGTCCATGGTAAAAGTCCCAAAATCATGTGCATACATAGTTGCCGATCCCGCGAACAAAATTTTCGTAAAATGGCAAGATTGAAGTGCTTGGATGATGATTGTGTTGATTTGAGAACCATTGAGTTGTAGTCTTAGTTGGGTTATTCGTAGAATTATAAACTTGGTCCATGAATTGAAATGAAATGAATAGATGGGAATCGATTGAGATGTGAATATCGGTACCGTATGTTTATGTGGAGAATGTGTATTTTGTCATGAATATTGAATATACACTTGACACTTATATCTTCGTTAAACCTCATATATTGTGATAGATTGTCTCTACTGGGCTTTGGCTCACCCTACTCGGGAAACCATTTTCAGGTACCGGTGACATGTTTCCTCCAAGGACGTAGCTTGGGAGGACTTAGGAGCTGGGGGTTCTATTTTGTTATTTTGTGCTTAAATGTTTATTCAAGTCGAGGGCGTTATTTGTACAGAGCTTATGACTCTATTTTGTTGTAACCAAGCAATGTCTTAGAAAGATGTAAGCTCGTAGGACATTTATTTTGTTAATTATTAACTTGTACTACATGCTGTAGATTCAGGATGTATATTTATGAATGTATATTGCATGTGTTATCTTTTGTAATACGAACTCTGATGAATGAAAGTATTTTATTTCTGTTATCCTTCCATTCATGAGTTGGATTTATTATATTATTTTGGGGGCATCACAGGGATTCACCGGAGCTGAAGAGGGGCAACGAGGCAATAGCGGTGAAATGGCGGCGGCTGCAACAATGGTAGCTAGGGTTAGGGTTTGGATGTTGTATATTTAACTAAGGTGTGTATTGATATTCTTTTGTGGTCATTTCGGTCATTTTAGGTAAGGTCATTATTGTAATAAAAAATAACCAATTAATGGTGTGTCTTAAAACAAAATGTGGTGTGTAAATAGAGGCACCCTAGTTTGTTAGCTTTTTTTTATTCTTAGTAATTTTTTTACTTTTAGGCTAAAATTGAATATTTTCAAACGAGGCATTAAGCTAAACTACCAATAGATCCCAATAGTTTAACTTAATTCTTATAAAGTCTTATTGAAAATAAGTCCTAATAAAATCGTCGTTAAAAATAATTTTTTGTGAATATTTTTTGCATACGTCACTAAAAATTGACAATTCGTGACGTTTTTGTCACAATTTTTATAAATTGTCTCTAAAACTTATAATTAATGATATTTTTTTATGGCAAATTTTTCAAACTGTCGCTGAAAATTAAAAATTAGTGACATTTTTTTGTGACAATTTTTTTTAAATTGTCACTAAAATTTATAATTAATGAATTTTTTGTGATAAAATTTTCTAACTGTTGCTAAAAATTAACAATTAGTGACTTTTTTTTAATAGTGTTTGATGAAAAACGCCAATTCTCACATGACCTATTGAATAATATAACATGATTCAGCACTTAAAACTAAATGTATTAAGTAATAATAAATTAAATCCGTTTGATAACTACAATTGATATCACTTAAATTTTTTAAGTACCTCTTAAAATGTAAGCTAAAATTTTTAAAAAAAATTAAGTCATATGAAACTTACTTAATTTTGACTGAATTTATAAATACTTGTAGCTCGGCTTTTTCGTGTCCCTTCCGGAAACTCGAAAGAAGCCCTACAGTTTGGACTTCTGCGGTTATGAATCTAGTCTCACAAGTGCAATGTGAAAACTGATAAAGATCAAAGAGTCCAAATCCAACAAATCGTTTGGAAAATTGATTTTGAATCAAAAATGCCAAAATTGGACTGCTTTGCCAAATATAGAGTCGCCACCTAAATATTTTTATTTTGGGAAAATTTAGGAAACCCATGACTCGTGCCAAAGGCCACGTGTCCATCATCACCAAGGTTGCCTCGGCTCGGGAACTTAAGTACGAGAGGGGAACGTCATGAATTGAGCATCCCCGCTTGCCCGATCAAAGATCGGTCTCTACTAATTATGATATGATTTTTTATCAACATTATGTGTTCTTGTTTCGGTTATTAGGTTAGCTTTACTATGTGATGCGCGCAAGTAAGTATAGACTAAAATTGCAAGAATTGGAATAACTCAATTTCATGTTTGTTTTGTGAAAAGTGTTTGATTTTGCCACTTCAAGTGGGCTTAAAGTTTGCGAATTTGCCACTCAACAAAGTGTGCTTAAAACAGTGAATTTGCCACTAGACATAATGGGCTTAAACGTACATTCGTTAAATCGTTTCAATTCAAGCAACAAGCCTTCATCCACAAGCATTCAAGTAGTTTAACAAGTAAGCATTTAGCCTCATGGCAAGCATGCTAGATATGGAAATCACTCACATTCATGCAAGTATACTAAAGCATTAAAACTCACATAGTACTCCAAGCTAAGAAGATATGAGTTAAAAAAATATACATGATTCCTAACTATACAAGATGTCTAATGCAACACATACGAAGAATGTAATTAATAGGCTCGGCTACTAATATGGCATGTGAATCGATTTTGATAACATGCGGTTAAACACGTATTTAGAGAAGTATTGAAATGACAATGCAGTTTGAATGACGTGTTGAGTCTTAGTGCATACAAGACAAAATGAATGGATGCAAGCATAAGGCATGAGGTATGCTAATTAAAATATGTTCCTAATTTAACCATCAAAAGAGAAAGACATGGGGTTAGAAGACATGCACATTATTACATTACGCTCTCATGAAGGAGAATCCGAATGAATAACTAAGCTAAGCTAATTATTACAAAACTTGAATAGATAGCTAAACTAATTAACTAATTATTACAACACTTGAAATGAGTAATTAACTAACTATCTAAGCTAATTAATTAAAAGAAATTAACTAGGCTAAGCTAATTAAATATTACAACACCGAATAATTAGCTACAACTAATTAGACTAATTAAATATTACAACACAATTTATTATGCTAATGAAACAATTAAATAATTAAACGCATTTGATAAAGACACCATGGAAGATGGATGAAGGTTGCATGCGCGTCACTTGAAAACTACTTCGTCTGTCCAGACCATCTCTGTTTCACCTTCAGCCACTACCTTTGTTTCTGCAAAACTGCACTGCCGGCCACACCCCAAGGGCCAGCCGTACATCATTGATGGCCGGCCGGGTCTACATATGACCGGTCGTGTATCTATTTTGTGCAAAGCTCTATTTCTGTGCTCTGAGGTGAACAGTGTAGATGGAGCATTTTTAAGCTCTGTGTGTCTTTCCTCCCTTCTCTGTCATGCGAAAGCCTCAAGAGAAGGTTGAGATTGATTCCACAACCATCAATGAGCGATATGATCACTTGATGATCTCGGATATCATTTTGGACAAAAAAAATCAATGAATGTAATGCAAATGACCACCCGTTCCTTTTGTCATGGAACGAACTCAAAAAAAGAAGTTGAGACGCTTCAAGGACACAAAAAACACCATGAATTGATGCTTGATGACCCTTGACACAAGAAACTTGGCATAACATCCAGCCAAGTTCAAGCTATTAAGCCATTTTCTTTAGGTGTGTTAATTCAAGTTTTATGCCAATTGTTTTAGTCATTGCCATTCATTAGTCCATTTGTCCAAATTTGATGTTAAAGTCCTCTAAATAAGAAATAATGTCAAACAAGAGGTTTTTCTAAGACATGAGAAGGAGACTACATCGTTGACGATGAATCTCCGGAGAGATTAAGCCATTAATTTACATGTATTGAACAACCCCAATTGGTTGAAACCATTCTCATGAAGGAAAGATATGGAATGGTTGATTGATTAGTAAACTTAGATTCCAAACCTGGAAAGTGAACAAAGAAAGCATAACAAATAACAAGTATGCCAACTTATGAGGCCACAAGTGTATTAAACAAGGTATGAACTAATTGAAAAGGCCTAGACAACCTTAAAACAGCTCTTAATACATGAAAATTAGGGGTAAAATATGTCTGAAAAGAGCTTGAAAAGCTAGACAATAAAGAATAGAATTAAGGCTAATAAGCAAGGATAGGAGGGGTGACTAACCCCTCCACTTTTGAAACTTCAAAACCTGGTTTTTAGCCTTTCAAAACCTCTGAAAATCAGTGTAAATACCAAAGGAAAAGAGTGAAAAAGAGAAGGTTTGAGTTATAAATAAAGGTATTGAAAGAGCAAGCTCTCTTTACCCTTTTGGTAACTCTTTAAACCCAACTCCAAACACTTCAAACAAGCTCTAAACAATCCAAGACAACAAGAATTATGAAGTAAATGATAGAAATGAAGGTAAGAGAAGAGAAAACAAACTTATACCTTTCAAGAAGTAAACTTGTTATTGATGTTTCAAACTTGGTTTCAATGCACTCTCAAGCTTGAATTATACTTCTCCAAGATCAACCAAGGCTTTAGGGTGGTAAGACAAGATTGTGTATGGTGTATAGAGGTGATACAAACAAGCTAGGTTAGCTTAAAGATGACTTACAATGGAAGAAGGAGAAGACAAGAGCTCTCAAGGTGTATATATCACTTCTAGAATTTTGTTCAACCCTCGAAACAATCCCAGAGCTTTGGTTTTATATAATTTGAGCTCAAAATGTGATAAATATCTTCAAAAATGAACAACTGGCGGTCTCCCGCCCAGAACAGTGTTTGTTGCCATCGAAGGCCGGCCGGCCATTACTGATGTACGGCCAGGCCTTGATGGCCTTCCCTATTTTTTTGGTTCAAGCTCAGCTCAGGGTAGGAAAAGGTCCAAAAATGAAACTCATGGGTTTAAACAAGGTAAATGTTGAAGATGTGAGGTTATTTCGGAAGCTTGATTGATTTCGAATTGCTGTAAATTCATAATTCAACTTTCATTATTGAGTGCATTGAACCAATCGTCTGAGTCTTGCAGGCGGTCAAAAATGGGGTGTCTACAATACTAAATATAAGTATCAATATACACAATTATAAACTCATTATCACAATCACCACCACCGTCGCCGCCGCTACTACTACCACCACCACCATCACTACTGCTACAACCACCACTACTACCACTATCATGTCGCTGCCACTACTACCATCACTGCCACCATTGTTGCCGCCGCCACCACTACTGCCACCATTATCATGCCACTACTACTGCCATTACCAGCAGCATTACTACCGCTACCGCTACCGCCGCCACCACCACCATGCCACCACCACCATTACTATCGCTGCCGCTACTACCATCACCACCACCATAACCACTACCATCATGCCACTGTTATCACTACCACTACCACTACCTCTACCTCTACTACTACTATCACCACCATCTTCACCATCACCATCGCTACTGCTACCACTATCACCACCATCATGCCCGCCGCCTTCACTACCGCCACCACCATTACTATCACCACAACTACCACTACGACATCACCATTACCACCACCATCAAAATATAAAAATTAAAATATACAATTTAAAAATAATAAATTTTAAATTTAATCTTATACATATCAAACAATTTATTTTTAATTAAATACTTAAATTATTATTAAATAATTTTTCAACTTAAAAAATTTAAAATTTTCAACTTTATCAAACAACACCGAAGGCTACAATTTTCCCTTAATTTGTGACCCTGTAATGAAACTGCGTCGTTTTATGTTGGTTTCTTACGATGAATGTGTATCATCGTTTCTGCGTAGAAGAAAAGGCCGCCCCCCCCCCCCCCCCCCCCCCCTTCTCTCTCTCTCTCTCTCTCTCTCTCTGCAAGGTCATCTTCCTGTCTCCAAGAGGAAGTGGTACAAAAACCCTAAAATAATTCAATTTGGAGCTCAATCTGTTTGTTTTGTACGCTTGCTGTACCAACATAAGTTGATTCTAAATCTAATTTATTGATCGATCGATCGATTGTTTTCATTCAGTTTCCATGTGTGTATGTATTGTAGTTGTTTTGTTTCTATATCACTGCTCTTGTTTATATGTTCTAGTTCCTTTTATCTATCTTATTGTTGATACACACCTTCAACACAATTGTGGAGGCTATTTTGGTGTCTCTGTATCTGTTATATCTGTATATATATTTTTTACAATAGAGAGATTTGTATACATTGTTGTTGTTGTTTTTTATACCTTTTTCTGTTTTTGGGGTTTCTTTTAATCTGTGTTTTCTGGCACAGATTGTTTTCGAGAGCTTTCGCCATGTCAGGAGAAGAGGAAGAAAATGCTGCTGAACTGAAAATTGGTGATGGTAATTGCTTTTTCTCTTTTGCAACAACAAATGTGTGGTATTTGCCTCTGTGTTTTTCCGTTATTTTTTTAAAATTCGGATTCATCCATGTCTCTATTTTGTTGTAGATCAAACTTGAGGTATTGCCTGCTTTGGGAGTTAGATTTTCCACTCAATTTGAATTTCGGACTATAACTTGAAATTGGACTTACAAATATATCTAATAGATCTTGTGGTCGGTAAATCAACTGTTGGTGTTTCATCAACTAGTTAGGATTAGGATCCAAATTTGGTTCTGTTCTCCCATTTATGGTGGGCTCTTAGATTCATTATCCAAAACAACTGTAAAAAGTTACTACTTGTCGACGTGTCAAAAATAACAACAAAAGTGTAAATCTGTAAATTAATTAAAATTGAAAATGTGTGTATAAATTACTTGTTTCTAGGTATATCGAAAAGAGTCGGACCTAACCCCTCCCCCAAACTCTCACCCTCAGAAGCTGCCTCTGATGCAAAGTCTATATCAAAATAGAATAAATTTGAATGAATAAGGTATTCATCGTCCATTCCATAAGTTGAATTGAAGCAGATATTTAACTTAGTCTTCCCAACCAAGTTGATGGGTCAATGAAGTTTTTGAAGGCTAGGGTATTCTTCATCCCTTTTTCTTTTTCTTTTTGTTTTTTTTTTTTTGGGGGGGGGGGGGGGGGGAGAGAATAAAATTCACTAGAAGGGATGACGTCATTATTCTTTACATAAAAACGATGGATGTCTTTTAACTTTTCATTGTTTTTATTTAGGAAAACATGAAAAACCAAAGTGCAAAATGAAAACACAACTAAACAGGCCTGGAATTTAGATCTTTATCAAGTTGCAATCGAAGAAAGTCAAAGTTCATTAAATCCAATTGGATGTTGAGGTTTTGGTGGAATCAATATGGACATTGCAAGAAGCTTCATTTGGAAAGAAATGGTCAAACTTGTGTTATGCTGTTATTGTTCTGGGTTTCCTGTGCTTTGGGTAGATGATTAAGTTCAACTGAGCTTGTCTCATGAAATAGGGAAAACGTCTTATCAAATCCAGTTCCCTTCTAAATTGAGTTTTGATAACCAAATAATGCCTTTTTTTTTTTTTTGGTTGTCGTTGTTGTTGTCAAGACAATTAAGTTCTACTAAGTTTGTCTTATGAGACAGGTGTAGAACATTTTATCAAATTTTAGTTCCCTTTTCAATAGAGTTCTATTAACCAAAAAACCATTTTTTTATTTTATTTTGCTGAGGTGCTACCCACCCTAACAAGCCGTTGCACTTGGATGAATGCTTTTTAAGTGTTGGCTAGATCCTTGGTCCTAGATTCTTCAAACTTCTGGCTTTCTGATTAATGGTTTTGTGACATTAAAGTTTTTTTATCTAATATATGAGGAATCGAATACATGGTAAAGATTCTAGTCTAATAGATGAGGAATCCAATACATGGAAAAGAATTTTGTGACTGTTTCTGGATTCAAACACGGGGAATGTTGTTGGCAACATATATTCTTCACCATATTGGTGAGTAAGTGCCATAGTTGAGAATTTTGAGGTTAATGATAATTTTGCTGTTTGACTGTAAATAAATTTGGCTTTATCTTGTATGCTCCTTGACAATTGAGTATGTTCAAAGGTGGCATGATCTGAGTTTTATTCTTGTACCCAACTTCATTTAACTTAAGGTGCCATTTAACTTTTTTTTCCCCCTCAGAATTTTTGAAGGCCAAGTGTTTGATGAATTGTGAAGTTTCCTTAATTCTTGAGCATAAATATGAGCAGCTGCAGCAGATGGCTGATGATCCAATGAACCAAGTTTCTCAGTGAGTATTACTTTGTACACGCTCATCTCTCATTCTTTTATTTTTCCTGTTAATTATAGATAACATTACAAATTAGTGCCGTTGTGGAACTTTTCACGATACTGCTATGCTGCCATTATGTTACCACTTTGGTACAAATCACCATCAATGTACTTCTGTGTATTGGTTAAGTGGTTTGAACTTATCCACTACCCACCATTTCATTGGCTAAGGGCCTAACAGAAGTTGAAACTTCTTGGGTCATGCTATAGGCTGAGTGCTTCTTTGGACTTCAATGGCTAGATTACCACATTAAGTAGGTGTTTGACATGCACTAAAAAAGTGCACATTTTTTGTATATATGTACTTATTTGGGTCACATCAATCGACATCTTTTAACATCTCCTCTCAACTTTTCTACTCACTTTTTCTACTTTACTACACATATATATATATTTTTTAATAAAAAGTCAAAAAAGACACTTATTTAGAATATCCCAAACCATCCCCAAGTGCTTGTTTGACATGTACTAAAAAAGTGCACTTTTTTTGCATATATACACTTATTTGGGCCATATCAATTAACATCTCTTCTCTACTTTTCTACTCACTTTCTCTACTTTTCTACACATTTTTTTTTTTTTAATAAAAAGTCAAAAAGTGCACTTATTTAGAACATCCCAAACCACCCCAAGCATAATTAAATGGAGGCTTATGATTTTAAGAAATACTGCAACTTGACTTTTTCTCTTGACTAAAAGAACAATACTCAATTCTCATTCCTGAATTGGGGTTTTACCTTTGAATAGGCAGACAAATAAATCAGGAGTTATTACAAGACTCAAATAAATAACTTACAACTCAAACTTAAACACACTCCAAGAACACACAATCTCCACTCGGCAGTGATTCCAAATGTCAAACTTCTCTTGAAACTGGGTTGTAGTCCATGAAAGTATCTGTTCTTTGCTAAGTGACATCAAAAAATGTCGGCCAAGGAATATGCCAAGTGCAGTGAGATTGTGTCTGGTTTTTCAAAATACAATCCAGAGAAGGTTCTATAAAGCAGTAGATCAATTTAGGATTCTTCTCTAAGGTTGTTATAATAAAAGACTTTGACTTGTAGTAGTCTTGGAATTCAAAGGAGGCTAGAGCACCAGAAAAGTCTTTGTGTGTATAAAATAAAAGTATGATTGCGCTATATATAGTTTTGTCAGTAAATATTTTGCATGAATTCCAAAAATTATGCCTTGCTTGAGCATCCTCTAAGAGGAACTCTGCTACAAGTCCAATACATCACCAATCGCTTGAGCAGCTTTCAAGCAGGCTTCAAGAGGACCTCTCACGTGAGCAACCCAAGCGATTGCTCTAGAGCCCTTCCACTGAAGGTCTAGGGTTGTCCAACACAAGTTCCCAAGTGCACAACTGGACTGAAATGTAAGCAAACCTGTGTCAATGAAACCAAAAACACCTTTTAACTCATGGAGCTAAGATTGCGCTGGCTTAGATGACCTCAATCAGTGACTTGTGGACACAAAGACTTGCAATGTTTGTGTAGACGACCTAGCCGGAGTTTTGTTTGTGAAAATTGCCAATAATGAATTTGCTCAATTGACATGTCATGTTATCTTTTTCCATTGTCCATCTAAGAAAATTGTTATGAATTTTTAAAATTTATGTTATACCATTTTTTGTAAACAACGATTGGGGAGATTGGAGCAGATGTGGTCTATAGAATTAAGGCGGGGTGGCTTAAGTGGAGAAGTGCGTTTGGAGTATTGTGCGATAAATAGGTACCCATTAGATTAAAAAGGAAGTTCTATAGAACGGCTATTAGACCAGCGATGTTGTATGGGACGGAATGTTGAGCAACTAAGAAACAACATGTAGATAAGATGAGTGTTGCTGAGATGGGGATGCTAAGGTGGATGTGTGGCAAAACTAGAAAATGTAGAGTTAGGAATGAGAATATTTGAGAGTAGGTAGGAGTAGTACCGATAAAGATAAATTGAGAGAATAGATTGAGATGGTTTGGTTATATACAACGAAGACTAACAGAGACAGTAGTGAAGAGATGCGATACAGTGACGGTAGATGGTAGTGTTAGGAGAATGGGTAGACCTAGATTGACGTAGACTAGTGTAGTAAATAGATATATGAATCTCGTTAATTTGACTAACGAAATGGCCTTGGATAGAGTCGAGTGGAGAAGAATGATTCATGTAGCCGACCCCATTTGATGGGACTCAAGGCTTGGTTTTGTTATTTTTCTGTAACTCCAATACAATGCTATATAATATTTTAGTTCTTAAAAGTTATTTCTTTCTGAGTTGCATACAATTTGTTATGCTGTTCTAGTTGCCCTTGTGGGTCCTTTATTCTACTCTGATTTGGTACCAAACTTGATACTTGATACTTGATACTAAGGCCTCATTTGGGAACATACTATTTTAGTAACTTTTTGGCTTTTTACAAAAAGATATGTAGAAAAATAGAGAAAGTGATGTGACAACTTATAGTGACTTTTTGACTTTTTGGCTAAAATGTATAGTTGACAAACGAGGCCTAAGTTGATCTCATCAAACAAAATATATGTATGCAATATGGTTTTATAAGATCACTCTTTATTCTTAAAAATTTAATTATAATTTGTATTGGGAAGTCAACATGATGAGACTTTGAGACTAGTAGAAATTATAATCGGCAAGCCCTTAGATCCCTAGTTCTGATGATTTTTAAGTTCAGAATGCTTCTTCTGGATAACAATGTGACCTGGAACTTGTTAATCTTTTGATTTCCTTAAAGAATGCATCATTTCTGTTCTTATCTTAGGACTTACCTCCAATTCTTTTGGTTAACACATAATTTTGTTGCATTTGATGCTGTGACATTTGAAACAACTGTAACTCCTGTCTTAGAATTTTTTGGGCATTTTAAACTGTAGGCTTTCTCTTTTTTAAGCTATTATGTGTTTTTGTGTATGCGGAGCACTGTGTTGTAAATTCTAGAGAAAATCTTATTCACATTGATTCCAAGAAAGAGAGAAAAAATTGTTAATGGTTATTGAAATATTGCAATCATATGTTGGTTGTGGACTATTTCTTTTCATTTTAGTTTTGTTTTCACAACATTAGCTCCAGATTAATGAATAGATCAAGCCAGATAACCTGTCGACATAATGATGAAGATTTCACATAAATATGAGATTTAAAATGCGGGTTCAAACTATCAGTCCATCAAATGTAATGACTTTTGGTTATCTTCCATTTTCAGAGTATTTGAAAAGTCACTGCAGTATGTGAAGCGCTTTAGCCGCTATAAGAATCCAGATTCTGTCAGACAAGCTCGAGAGTATCCTTATTTAAAATTTAAATAATGCAACCTTATTTCTGTATATTTTTGCATGGCAGTTACGGACATATGGATGAACACCGTTCTTTCTTGATTCATTTCTCTTATTAAACAGTTCAGGTGTTTAGTGTTGTAAAGTTGAATACTTCAGGTTTTTTTTTTTGGGAAGTAATTTGAATACTTAAGCTATTATGATAAAGGGCCAATCTCATTCTCTTAGAAATCTTGTTTTCTGTTTGTATACTTAAACTTGGATTGCTTTTTTTTTTTTTTTCCTCCATATATATCTATATTAATTCTTGTTTCGTTTTTTATTTATTTTTTTCTTTTTCGTATTCTATTTCAAATTTGTTGCATCTCGCACCAGCAGTTTGAATCTTAACCATTTTTCAGAATCCTTAGTAGATATCAGTTAGCTGAATTTGAGGTACTTACCCAATCAGCTGAAATGCATATATCCATTGAAAACCTCATATAAAGAACCTCTATTTGTAAGTCTCATTCTCTGCTTGTATGATGTAGCTTTGCGTCCTTGGAAATCTTTGTCCTGAAACTGTGGAGGAAGCTACTGCTATGGTCCCATCGATCAAGGTATTCTATTCAGTGACACTGTACCTTTCGCTTTAGCCTATACTATGCTATTACTTCAACTTGAGGTTTTATTGGAATAACATTAGATGATGTACTGATAGCTGACATTGTACACTTCTTACATTGACAAAACATATGTCAGCAACATGTTAGAGCTGGTCCACTTGACAAATTTCGACATTGTCCATAGTCAAGTTTCAGAAGAGAGTTCCAATTTCTGAAACCTCTTAAAAATAAAATTTTCCATTTCCTTTTTCTTGAAGGACAAGATGATGGAGATTTGTGGCTGATTAAGAACAATTAATTTATTCTTCTCTAATTAAACCACTACATGTAGTCTGTCAAAAACAAAAACTTTGGAATCCCCAACTAATAATGCAGGCTGCATTTAATCTACCATGTTTATTGTAAGGTCACTACTATATATGTTGGTGCATATTTTTTTGGTTGGAAGTTAATGCATATACTGGTTCAAGTTTATAGTTTGGTTGCTATTTTTTTTTTTTTTTTTCTTTTTTCCTTCAGTTAATCGCTTGTAAAATTACACAAAAGAATCTCACCTTTTATGACCTCTGTGTTTATTTCGATATTTTGTACTTTTTACACTGCAACATCTAATTGGTTTTCAACATCTTGTGGACTCCACTTCGAAGAGATTATAACCCATAATGGTGAGCACTAGAATCATTTTATACTCACAGTGCTCAATCTAGATTAGTATCCAAAAGTTACTGGTGTAGATTTGGAGTTTGGCCGTTTTCAAATGAGTTGCAGAGGGTGCAAAAGCTGTTTAAACAGAAGAGTGCAAACATTGCATCTAGGAAGAGTGATGATTGGGGATTTGATTTTACTACTTGCTGAAATGATATGTATCAAGTTGTGCTTATGATAGATCAATAATGATTATTGCCCTTCTTGAAGGGTGCCATGTCAGTCTCTTATGGAGGCCTCAGACCAAGATGCCTGGGGCATTGTTAAGGTCAGTGAAATTGAGCCTTCATTGGCATGTGGCTTTTCTCCTTTGGGTTTAGCTGCACTCCTGTACATAATAATCACTATTTGGGTCAGGATTAGGAGAAGTTATTTAGTGCTCCTGGAGCATTGCTCCAGGCCGCACATAGACACTTGTCCTGTTGTCTTTCAAAAAGTGACACAAAGGGGTAGGTCCTACTGTTTTAGCCAATAAAATTCAACTTGGGGCACCACCTGTATTTGCCCCTGGAGCAAACCAGGATTAGGGCATATGAAGTTTATTTAAGCTCAGTGTGTTTTCACACAATGATCTCATGGTTGTGCCAGTCCAAGGGGCCATGAAGTCTCCAGCTGCAGCATGGTCCTACATAGGATCTATGGGTTTTATTGTTTTGCATCTAGCGTTGAGGGCTATGAAGCATGGATACGGATATGGATATGGTACGATATGATATGGGTACAGCAATACAATAAAAGCTAAAAAGTAGATACGGCTATAACCAAGATACATTTGTTATTTTTTATTTTTGTGAGTATTGTATTATACTATACATCAGCCCAAAGAATGGTAAGAAATGGTTTAGGAATTAGGCATTAGTTTAAGATCCAATAGTTTGTTTGTTTGCTTGTTTTTAAAAAAAATTAGGACCTATAAAAATTTCAATTTAATATCAAGTTTCACACTGAAAAGTGTTACATGCTATCGTGTTGTACTCAAGTTTCCTTATTTTTTTTAAAAAAATTTAATTCGATTTTAGCATTATGAAATTTTCTTTGTTTTAAAAAAGTAAGCTTAGTATTGAAAAACTATTCTTATATGCTAACAATTATACTCTATAGCTATGCAATAATTATGACAATCTTAATTTCATTATAGTTTGGATACGTGACTTAGAGTTTTCGAAAAGTATTAGATACTTCTCAAAATTACTGAAATTAATTTTGAGCATTGGATGTAGCCGTGCGTATCTAAGGAGTATCGGTATCCAATACGGGTGTGATACAGATATGACTCTATTCTACAAGTATGTGTGCTTCATGGGTTAATACTGTAAGTCTCTAAGTAGTGCCAGCCTACCTCATTTTCCACAACACACCATGCCTTTGATAATATAATGGACCTAACCTCATTACCCACATCACGAGTTGAGGCTTCATGAATGCCTTACAAGTCATGAGGCTGTCACTAGCCAATTTTAGTTCTTGGGGCATCTTCAGACGCCAGTGATTCTCGAGTTGTTTCTCATGGTTTTGTTAGCGCCCTCTGACACTGAGCAACGCCAGTGTGAATTTTTAATGCACATATTTTGTTCTATATCTCTCGTTTAATCCTGATGAATTTGTGTCTTGCAGAGTAAAGGGCGTGCTATTGATGATGAGGCCATTGAGAAAATGCTGAATGACCTGTCTTTGATAAAGAAATTTGAGTAGTGCTCTTTTTATTATGTTGTGTGCACTCGGTGAAGATATTGTTTCATATTGACAATGATACTGTAGTCCTGAGTCCCAGCACGCTGAAGAGTCGGACATACCAATACACGGCCTCTCAAAATTGCTAGCGGTATTAGGCTTGAAAAGCCAAAAATAAGTTAATTGATTAAGAGTTTTATGGCAACATTTTTTTGCAGTATTACAATGAGTTAATTGATTTGGACATTAGTCAGGTTTTGTTCTTCTGGTTTTACAATGAAAGAATGCAGGACACACTATTGAAGGCATGAAATTCTATATGATGTACATT
Organism: Camellia japonica; assembly: GCA_030407325.1. Classification (NCBI taxonomy): domain Eukaryota; kingdom Viridiplantae; phylum Streptophyta; class Magnoliopsida; order Ericales; family Theaceae; genus Camellia; species Camellia japonica. The sequence continues at coordinate 66,805,221 of JAPPVO010000002.1, forward strand.
GTAATGTTATATATCATTATTTTCTATTTTTATCACTCTTGGATACCCACTTATATTGAAAGAAAATTTTCGCCTTAAATTTTTATCTTCCCCCTTAGTTTTCTTTTCCAAACAAAATATCAATCACTAGCATTCAAGCTAGTCCCCTAAAAACAAGTTATAGGTAACAAAATGATAAATAATAATCTGAACCTGACTATTAATTTATTATTACAGACCAATGAGAAAATACCAGAGAAGAAGAGAAATCACTGGTTTGGATTTCATTGGTTTAGTTTTTCCTTAATATGTCTCAGAAAAAAGAAAAGAAAAGAAAAGAAAAGAAATCACTAGTTTTCAAGTAAGCCAACATGACATGAAGAGAAACAACAACAAACATAACTAAGCAACAAATCTAGATATCAAATCAGGATTCTTCATGTTTGGATTTTAAATTTATTGAAAGTAAGAGGGGGGAAAAAATGAAGTGGGAGGAGATCAATTTCTTACTTGTCCTTGTTAGGCTAGGAAAATAAGAAGAAATAATTGACATTTCTCAAAAAATTTCATTTTTTTGGTTTTGGTTTTGGTTTTGGTTTTGTTTAGTTAGTGACAGTCAAGTTGCCTTAAGCTTATTTGGACCATTTCAATTGTTTGAGTTGGAAGATGACAAAATGATAAATAAGTAATCTAAATAATAGCTAATTAAATTTGAAAGACTCATGTTTGATAAAAAAACGGCTCCACGGTCAGAATTTGTAAGTTTGTTGTAATCTCTTTTTGTTATAATCATTATAAGACGCTTTTTGGGTAAATTCCATAGTTTTCAAGTCTTAAATTTCTCATTTTAGGAAAATTTGTGTTGATTACTTCGTCTAAAAATTTCCATTTCTTATTATTATTTATTTTCCCTCGACTTTCAAAAGCTTCCACATCTAAGCCAATATAAGAAGAGAATACTAGGAACTCATTCCTACCCACTCTATTACTTTATTGTATGTGATAGAATATGTAGTAAAAGATTGGGGGCTTTTTTCAAACTAAGTCTCTATACTAATTTATTTCCCAAACTAAGCCTAGTTTGGCCAAATTTCCCAAACTAAGTTGAAGCGTATTTACAAAACACGCTTTTCAGCATGTTTCTGGCCTAGGCAGTGGAATTATAAAAGCGTGGTTAGAAAACACGCCTTTACTTAAGAAAGCGCTGTTATTATTACGCTTTCAGGTAATGATCGCGCGATTTGGAAACACGTTTTTAACATAAAGCTGTTATAAAATGGCCCACCCCCCCTCTCATTTGCAACCATGCTTTCTACCTCCTCTCTTTCTTTTCCCCCAAAACCCCAACCAAAGGCAACCTTCCTCCATTTCTCTGTCGCTCTTTGCTCTCTCTCTCTCTCTCTGGGTCGCTCACAGTCACTCTCCCTCTCTCTGTCGCTCTCTACTCTCTCTTTCTCTGGGTCGCTCATAGTCACTCTCCTTCTCTCTGTCGCTCGCTGCACCTTCCTCTCTCTCTCTGAGCTCGTCTCTCTCGTAGGTATGTTGGCATTGTCTCTCTCTCTCTCTCTCTCTCTCTCTCTCACAGTTTAAGTTTTATTTATGTTGATTTTGTTTGTGAAAATGCGAATGTGGGTAGAATAGTGAGGAAGGAAGTTTGGAAGATACCAATGTGGGTTAGGGCTAGGGTTTTGTGAATTCAAATTGGGGTTTTGAGAGGGTTAGGGCTAGGGTTTTGTGAATTCAATCTAGTGGTACATAACTTTTGCCAAAGTGATAATCAATTTTTTCCAAAGGAATGTGAATTCAATCCAGTGGTACCCCATTTTTTTGAGATGTATTATAGAACTTTTCTAAATTATTTATATATTATACTTTTTTCTCAAATGTTTGCATCGCTTATAATATATTTTGAATAATGATATTGCTATGTGATATGATCTGTTTCTCATGACAATTACTAACTATTACATTTTCTTCTTGATTCAAAGTTTGAATCATTTGGATTAAATATTTAAGTCTTTCTACATCTCTAGTAGTTTTAAATTCTTATTCTAAAGACCATAGTGTCCTATACTTTCATAGTCTTCATATTTTCATGTGAATTTGTGTTCATTATATTTCTCTTCTATAGGAATTCTTACACTAAATGATACACTGAAACATTTTCTTCCTTCAAATTTTAGAATGAGAACTTCATAGTTCGAAAATACTTCTAAATGCTGGACTTTTTTTTTTGGTTTCCATTTATTAGGAAACTAAATATTTCCCCATTGAGTGATTTTTGATTGATAGCCTATTTTAAATGAAGGGAGTTCTTCCCCCTTTTTGACTAAACAAATTATTTGCCATTTTTTAGCACATTAACTTAAGTACACTTGTCAAATTTAAAAAACTTGCTTCATGAGTTGTTGGTGCGACTCTAAGCATCTCTACTATCAATTATGAAATTTAGAATTGCATTAAAGAACACAATTTGTTTACTTGTGTTAGCTTGCGCAACTCTCAATAGGCTTCAATGCTATCATCATCTCTTGAAGATACGTAAGAGTATTGGGAGTGGAATATGTATATTTCTGTGTATGTTTATATTTTGTCAAGTCAAACAATTTCTCTCTCTCTCTGTACAAGTTCTCTATCAAACTTCAAACAAACTTTCAAGAAATTACACCTTATATACTTTTTACTTCTTTTTTTCACTATAAAATGTCATAATAAAAATTACAAAGTATCATAACAAAAATCACAAAGTATCATAACATTATCATCCCTAACTTTAGAGTGCACATCATAAATTCATTATTCATAATTTTATCACAAAATATCATAACATACATTACAGATAATCATAATTTCTATCATAAAAAATAATAATTTTTTTAAAATGTACATCTTTTTAAAAGGTGCATCACTACAAACAAAGTGAATAATATCAAATTTATTAATATTTTTATCATACAATGTATTTATTTGAAACGAACAAATGTACATATAAGTCTTTTGATCAAAAGAAGCATAACTAAACACAAACATAAGAACACATAGAATGGTGTCCATACGATTACATATTCCAACTTCTTCAAGAAAATGTAAAGTAAATACAAAAATTTTTATTCAAATTTGACATCTCACATTCAAAAAAAAAAAAAAAATTTGACACCCTAAGCCCAAAATGCGGTGTCTTTCATTAATATGACCAAAATATGTCAAATCAAATTGTATGAAATGTTTATATAAAATTTGATTTTTATATGTAAAAAATGATATTTATCATAAAATAAATATTTTTAATTTTTGAACCTCCCAATCCACATCACAATGCCAAGTCCGTAAATACGGAGATTCCTTCCAGTTGGAAATCACAACTAGAGTTGGGCCTCTATGAGCTCACCACAGGATCACCTCATTATCTAAATCGTTTATCTTCTAAGGCTCTCTAACAGATTATCCATGCCAAATCAGGTTGATCAAATAATTATAATCACATGATTGGTTCATATTTATTTTCAAAAAAATACATGGCAAGTATAATTTTGAAAACAGACTGTCCATTATTTTGAGGACAAATGTGATATCATCACATGATTATGATTATTCAATCAATCTAATTTTTTTACATAAATTGTCTACTTAAAAGTTCTGAAAAGTTGAACAGTTCAAATCATATGACAGCCCATGGAGGCCCAATTTACCAACTACAAAGAATCTCCATCTTATGTATGACTCATTAGTTCACATTATTGGAGTTAGGCAAGGCACCCATCCATGCTGGTGGCAACATTCCAGTTTGCTCATGAACAGTCTTAAACAATGGTGGCAACATCCTATAAACACCAGCAACCTCCTTCATAGCACCACCATTACCACCCTCATTGCCACCACTATTAGTCCAAATACTAATTTTAGGCTACATCCTACAAACCGCCTCACCATTAATCTTGGCAATCCCCTGAAACATCCCACCATTGATCATCAAGTAATCTCTAAGAGCATTGTAATTCCCTCCCAACGCGTCCAAAAGTGTGTGTATATAAACCCCTTGGGCTTGTGCGAGCGCTACAAGCCCTGCAACTTCTTTTTGTTTAGCATATAATTCTCCATCGGCGAGTTATTGGCGGGCATAGAAAGCAGCCTCAGCTGTGGCTTTTTGGGCCTGGGCTTCTTTCTCTTTCTCATACATAATTACTTCGGATGCTTTCTGTTTATTGTAGAGCTCCCAGTTTGCCTCTTGTACCTTTGTTTTTCATCAAAATGGTTAATTCCAAGTTTTTTGCGGAATGTTAATTTGATATTAGTGAAATAAATGAAAAATGATATACAAGTACAATTTCTAGACTCATTATGTTTAAATGATATGATTGGTTGATAATTAAAAAAAAGATGAGAGAAAGTGTTGCATGATGATACGGAAATTTTAATGGAAATTCTAATCATACCAAATTTTTTAGACACAATTAATGATGTAACTGTTTCACTCAACAAAGTGACATGATATAACTGTTTTACTCAATTTTTTTTTTTTTTTTTGGTATAAAAAAGTTTAGGTGAGGGAAGGCTATCTCAATCTAGGGTTAGGGCAAGTCACCAAGGAGGACTACTGGTAGTAGTGGGAAACGAACCTAAGTCTTAAAGACGAAGAGTCTGATCCTTACCAACTTAACCAATCCCCGTTGGCTGTTTTACTCAACTTTAAGTTATGCAAATTGATAGCTATTAATCATAGAAAAATTATATACAAACCTACTTTATAGACCTATTTTCCAGATCGAGTAATGTGTCAATAAGATGATTGATTAATGATTAGAGAATAAATGAGAAAGAGAATTGACTTGGATATTTTAATAGAATACCACACCATTGAGTTTAAAAAGTAGGTCTAATTTTTTAATCTAAATAGCAATACTCATTTAAATAATATGACACATCACTTTTGTATTAATATTTTAAGAAACAACATAAAATGTGTCAATTAATAAGTAAAATAGAACATTATTCCGGAAACACATAATATTTTTTCCTTAAAATATAATTAATCAAAATAAATAGGGAAAATTACATTAGTGGGATAGCAAAAAAATATTTGCATTTCATGGTGGGTCAAATTTTCTATGTGCATGGGATAAAGTGATAATCAATTTTTTCCAAAGGAATGTGAATTCAATCCACTGGTACCCTATTTTTTTTTAGATGTATTATAGAACTTTTCTAAATTATTTATATATTATACTTTTTTCTCAAATGTTTGCCTCGTTTATAATGTATTTTGAATAATGATTTTGCTATGTGATATGATCATTTCTTCCAATATTTTATACTCCAATATTTTGCTTGATTATAACAAAGGCCCAGAGAGATTCAAGTGCCATTTTTTGGGGTATTGTCACAGCAAATACCAGAGTTTCTCGTAACTCACAAATGAACATAAATTAAGAGATTAAATCCCTTAATTACGGACATACATTGTCTTAGCCCGTAAGTAGCATTTGATTTTTCCTTTTGTTAACTTTGAAAGTTTGGAAATAATTAGGCTTATTAATTTTATTGTCTGTGCTGTTTAAGTGGTTGAACCATAAATTTCATAGGTTTACTTGTATTTAAATTATTCTTTTTGGGGTGCTACAGGACATCAACTCTTATATTAACTCATTAATTATTTAGGTTTACTTAAAAAATTCTTTTTAAGTAGTCATTATTATTTATTAAAACATGCACAAAATGGATGAACAAATCAAATGACATTAACATTTGATCTGTTATCACATGTAATCTAAATTAATTTTTTGAGAAATCGATACACAAATTCTGAAAATTGTACAAACAAACTTGTTAGTCACCAGGAAGATTAGCGAATCAGTGAAATGAAATCTAAAAATTCCATAAACCTAACATTATGTAGAAAACAAAAATCAAATTAATAAAATGTAACAACCTGTATATATAATTTCACTTTCACTAAACCTGAAACACACTTATGTATATATAATTTAGGCACACACATCACACTTATATTGCAATAACAAAGTATTAATCACACAAATTAATCAATCCAATGTTATTGTAATAAAACCAATGCATTTGATTTGAAGAGTAAGCCAAAAAATTTAAAAAAACAAAAAACAAAAACCATACTCACAAACATCTAAACAAACAAAAAGAAGTAAGATCAAATTGACCCATTTCAGTAAACCCAAAACACGCGTAAGAATAATGAGTTAATATTGTTCATTAACAATATTATTTAATGAGTTAATTAACAATATGAAATAATATTAACTCATTAATATTATTGTTAATATTATTAATATTGTTAATTAACGCGTAAGAATAATGACTTAATATTGTTAATATTATTTAATGAGTTAAAATATTATTTAATGAGTTAATTAACAATATTATTGTTAATTTAATTAATGAGTTAATTAACAATATTAACTCATTAATTTTTAACTCATTTAATGAGTTAACAATATTATTTAGGACATCATTAAAAGAACAATATTATTTAATGAGTTAATTAAAAAATTAATCATTAATTAACAATATTAATTGTATTAACTCTTGTATTAACTTACTAATTAATTATTTAGGACATCAACAACGATTACTTAAAAAATTATTCTTTTATTAATTATTTAGGTTTACTTGTATTATTGTTGGATTACAATTAATGATTACTTAAATAAAATTCTTGACTCACAAGTAATTGTAATTGAATGAGTTAAAATCCATATAATTCTTTTATAAGTAAAATCCAATATAAGTATATAGTTGATATTTTAAGTTTTTTTGTTTCATTGAAATGAGTGTATGGAGAGTGTTCCAATTATCTTCTACTGGGGGAAAAACATAATTCGGGATCCCGATGAAGGTGTGTCATATGATGCTAAGCCGAAAAGGATATATGGGGTGCAACTTGGCACCACGCTTAACAATTTGGGGAAGATGTTCATGTCTAAGGTGGCAAGTTACGGCGAAAGTGTCCGATTGAACTTCAAATGTAGATATCCTTATCGCCAGTGGCAATTAATCAGCAGATTCATGACATTACTGATCAATGACGATGAGACGTTGAACACCGTATTAAATATTGGTGCAAGTTTCCAACCACCAAATTGTTTGGAAGTGTACATTGATAAGAGCTTGTATACAATGTCCCGAATATGAGATAGATGGATTCTCGTCCCTTCACTACATTACTTACATAGGGGATTGACACGACAGTGTTTCGGTCTTCTATGTATGTGTAACAAGCCCGCGGGGGACCTCGCTACAGCTCGGACTCGATTTGTGTCACAGTTCTTAATCTTGAACCAAAGAGTCCAAATCCGGCAAATCGTTTTGGAAAACAGATTTTTTGAAAGAAGTGCCAAACATGGACTGCTTTGCCAGATACAGAGTCGCCACCTAAATGTTTTTTTAAATGGGAAATTTAGGAAACCCTGACTCGGTGCCAAAGGCCACGTGTCCGTCATCACCAAAGTTGCCTCGGCTCGGGAACTTGGGTACGATTGGGAAAGGTCACTTCGCGAGCACCCCCGCTCGCCCGGTCAAAGACCGGCCTCTACTAACCATGATATCTTATTTTGAAAACATTGTGAGTTCTTATTCCGGTTATTAGCCTAGGTTACTATGTGATGCTCGCAGCAAACAAGTATAGACTGGGCCGCCTGAATTGGAACAAAACATTTCATGTTTGTTTGTTTGAAAATGGTTTGATGGTGCTACCCGCAGGTAGGCTAAGACGTGGATTTGCCACCCTCAGGTGGGCTTAGAAAACATGATTTTGCCACTATCTAGTGGGCTTAAAACAAACATTTGATGAATTGTCCCAATTCAAGTAACACAACCTCCACCCACAGGCATTCAAGGCAGTTATATCATATAAGCATATAGCCTCATGGTAAGCATGCTATTCATGGCAACACTCACACGCATGTAAGGATGCTAAAGCATAAAACTCACCGAGTACTCCGAGCCAAAACAGAAAACCGATTAGAAAGCATGCATGATCCTAAATATACCGGAATGCCTAATGCAACGCATGCAATAATGCAACTATAGCAGGCTCGGCTATTCTAAATATGGGATATGAAATGCTACAGCTATCACGTATTCAATTCGGAATTGAAATACAAATGCAGTTTGTATGATGCGCCGAGCCCGGTGCGTGCAAAACAGATGAATGATGCAAACATGCTGTCATACTGTATGCTAATTGAAATATGCCCTATATCTAACCATCGTAAGCGGGTAAATAAAAGGGAAGAAAGACGTGGGGTTGGAAGACATACATCACACTCACCCACACTTATTACAATTATGCCCTCGCGCAGAGGGTCCGAATAAATATACAGTCCCAAATGAAAGAATAGTACAGTCCGAAATATACAGTCCGAATAATTAACAAATTAAACTAAGAAAGCTATAAACTGGCATGCAAGCCAGGGGCTGCCTCGATTCTGATGAATGATGTATGCTGGATTGCCTTTGCGCGGAAATCCACTGGGATGCCCCGATTAGCCTCTGTTTGCAATGTTCCTCGAAATGCGTACCAGACTCCGAAAAATTGCTGATTCTGGATATGCTGCAACAGAGAGCAGGAAAGGGGCATAGCAATGTATTTCACAAATATATGCATGCCTCGATCCTCGTGCCACCAATCACGCATATCGATGCATGATGGCCGAGGAGTCGGATTGCACAACTCAATATAGGATGAATGCAGATGAATGCTACAACAAAACCTAACTCCATCATGGGTAATCCGGAGTGTCGGTGACTTGGGAATTGAGACCCGTTCCGTCATTCGGAGTACGAAACGTGCCTCGTTTCCCGTGCCCGAGCTAACTCCTATCCCGAACACGATGCAATACGCATGATATGTATGAAATGCAACTAAAATACAATCCTAACATACACAATGCTATGAAAATGAGATGTCTCAGAATGCGTGCCAGACGGGCACGCAAACCGAGAAAATGGCCCTAGGGCATGAAATGGCATGGAGATGATATGCAATGAGACTAAAATGAGATGTCTCGAAATGTGTGCCCACGGGCACGCAAACCGAGAAAATGGCATACGGAATGCAACAGGACTAAAATAAGATGTGCGATGCAATATGGGCTTACACCAACATGAGAGAGCCTCAGCCACACTCATACGGGAGGCCAATGGATGAAAAAAGAAGTGCCTCGAAATGCGTGCATACGGACACGCAAACCGAGGCAATGGCATACGCAATGCGATGAGGCTAAAATGACATACAGAATGCAGAATGGACTTACACTAACATGAGTGAGCCTCAGCCACACTCATATAGAAGCCGTCGGATGAAAATGAGATGCCTCGAAATGCGTGCACACGGGCGCGCAAACCGAGGCGAGGGCCGTAAGGCATGAAATGACATGGAAATGATATGCAAACATGCAAATGGAATTTCAGCACTTACAAATGATGCAAAATAGTCCCAAAAGGTGGGGAAATGACACCGAATGTACGGAATGGTCTCGAAATGCGATATTAAGCACCCGAAATGGCCTACAGCCATACTAAACATGCATAATATGGACATGGAATGAAAATACAGTAGCAAGGCAGCCCCAAGACAAGCATTTTTCAGTCATAAAAAGGGCTAAACAGCAAGCATAGATAAGGCAACAATGACATGCAAAAATACGGGCCAAGAGAGGGGTATTGAAGCAAGTGATACGTGCGATGCCCAAACGGAAAAGTACCCTTCTACAACACTGATGAGGGACTAAAAATATGAACATTTACAGTTTATGACAACCCCCAAATCAGTGTGAAAAGATGCTAAAAATGTCATGCAAGAATGAAGCCAACAAAGGCTAGAACATGAGGTATGCCATACATTCATCAAACAGCCTTGGACCCTTAACAAAACATGACAAGGAGGCCAAAATATGGATATTTTCAGTACTGCTCATGGCCGAAAACAGAAGCTAGATAGGCCTAAAAAGCATGCAAAAATGGGAGTCAAAGAGGGATATAAAGACAAGCACAACATGGAGACCCCCAAAAAGGTTAATCCCTTCTACAATGTTGTAGAGGGACACAAAATAAGCTCACTCACAGTTCATGACATGCTCCAAAACAGACTACATGTAGGTCAAACAAATCATGCAAACTTACAGTAAATATGAGAGATTATGAAGCGAGTGCATGATAGAGAGGCAAAAAAGAGTTGAGCCCTTCTTCAATGTTGAAGAGGGGCTCAAAATAGGCCCACTCACAGTTTATGTCATGCTCAAAAACAGATCACTCATAGGCTAGAAAAAGCATGCCAAAAATGAGGGTAAAACATAGATTCAAAGCAAGTGGCATATGGAGCATGAAAACAAGGTTGAGCCCTTCTTAAATGTTGAAGAGGGCCTCAAAATGAGTACAATATCAGTTCATGAGATGCTCCAATTCAGATCACACATAGGCCAAATATTCAATGCAAAATAATGGCATATAAGAGGATATTGAAGCAAGTGTGTGATAGAGGGCTCAAACAGGGTTGAGCCCTTGAACAAACATGAAAATGAGCTCAAAAGAGGACCACTTTCAGTATTGGTCGGAGCCCAAAACAGTGAGCAAGTAGGGTTAAGAAAAGAAGCAAGAAAATGCTATAAAAGAGGGGAATGGACTCTTACCCTTGAAGACCACACTTTCTTTGCTTCTTGGCTTGAGAAATGTTGCTTCTAAGCCTTTAAGAACCTCTCCTTGTTGCTGGAAATAGAGTGGTGATGGTAGGGCTTGATGATGATGAACAAAAGGCACCAAAACTTGAGAGTTTGAGAGAGATGGAGATGGATATGAGTGTGTGTGCTTGAGGGCAATTTTTCTAACCCTAGGGAGAGTGTTGGAGCTGCTGTTATAAAGGCCAAAGAGGAGGAGGCAAGTGGAGGGAAATGCACCCAAGTATTCCCCTCCAAAATATCCCTCGGATACAGATCTTTTTTGGGGGAAACAGCTATACAGCTGTAAAGTATGCACTGAGGGAAGCATGGCCGGCCAATTACTTTTGCTGCAGGTGGCCGGCCGGCCACCCCCCATGGCCGGCCGGCCAAGGGGTAAAAATGAAACACAAAATTGCTGGCAGGCCACCACACATTGGTGGCCTCCCATGTGTGCTGAACAAGACCCTATGGTTCAAATCTGGCAACTCTGAAACAGGAGAGAGAATAGGCCAATTCAAAGAGGGGTTCAAAAGGGTCAAAGAGAGTTACTGGCCGGCCATATGTTTTTAGGGTCCTCCCATGTGTGTACAACACAAATATGTGGTTTTGGCTCGAAGAAAATGGCCCTAGGGTGTTCAACATTAGCTTGGAAGTGAGAAAAACGGGCGCCGGGGGGCGCCGGAAGAGCATAACAGGTTGCTGAGACAATTGCTAGCCTCCCACCCTCCAGTGATCTTCCTGATGATAAAACAGAGGTACCTGCCAAAAATAATCAAAAACCGATGCAAAACGAATGCTCGGGGACCAAAACACGCAGTTTGGGGTCCCGAAAACCGGCCGTTAAGCACCGAAAGTGGTGTTTGGCCACGAAGTGGGTATCTAAGACCCCAGTGTCCCTCGTTAGGGAGTAAATGAGATGCATGCCAAGAACCGGAGGAATCGGAGATGGTTGGGTGGTCCCGAACCGAGGCACACGGCCTGACGGCTCCGAAAACCGGGAACCGGGCTCCGAAATGGGCAAAATGGCCTACGGCCACGAAATGTAGCCCACGGCCACTGAGAGATGGTCTACGGGACCTCTCCCTCCCCTCAGGAAAGAAAATAGAGAAAATCGAGTCCGGTTCGCAAACCGAGACAAGGCACAGAAGAGAGTTCGGAAGTCCGGAGGCAGGGCGCACGGCCGCGACTTTGAGACTTCTGAACGAGCACAATATGCAACATCACCGAGCGCTCAATCGGTGACGTCTGAGTCTTAAGGTCGGTCAAAAATGGGGTGTCTACAGTATGCATCAGATCAACGTTATTCAGTGGTTTACACACAACAGACATTTGAGGGCCATGGTGTGGAATCAAGTTCACGTGGTGGATATGATTATGAATTTTACAATAACACAGAAGATGTGCCCACCTGCAGCCATTATACCACTCCAGTGAAGTTGATGGGAGTATGGCGGAAACGGTGAACTATGTGTAGTTTGCTGACACTATTGTTGACAATGACATGTATGGTCCTGATGTCTCCCTAGACGATGATAAAAATGAAATGTATGATAAAGAAAATTTATTGGCCGGATCAAATGATGATGATGATGATGAAGATGATGCCGACACCCTGAAAATGTTCGCATCCCACCTAGACCTAAAATTCCTTTCTATGAAAACATTCACATGGGTGGTGATTTTGACATGAGTAGCCATGATGTCATTCCCCGTAACCGGATCTGGAACGCTAAAAATGCAGAGTTGGATAAAGGAATGGTTTTCGTCGATAAGAAGCAACTTGTATATGCTGTGAAATTGTACCACGCAAGAAATAATCGAGAGTATAAGGTTGTAACCTCCAAGCAACACCTTTGGGTGTCTGCTTGCAAGCACGATTCCAGTTGGTGGTTGCGTGCATCTCTTAATAAGAAACATGGTCTTTTTGAAATAAAGCAGTATAGGGGTCTGTACCATTGTTTATACCCAAAGATGAATAGGGACCACATTAATATTGACTCCAGTTACATTGCTTCCAATCTTTTGGGACAAGTTACGGTGAGTATAAAATATATATATATATATATATATACATGTTTGTTTATAGTGTTCACACCCAAATAATCCAACTCATATTTGATTGTCGTATGTAGAATGAACCTCATATGCCAATTAAGAATGTCATTGAAGATATCAAAAAAACCATGAACTACAGTATATCATACAAGAAGGCTTGACATGCAAGGTCAAAGGCAATTAGAATGGTATTCAGGGATTAGGATGAATCGTATAGGTAGTTTCCTAAATTCATGCAAGCATTATGGACATCTAATCCTATCACATCGTTAAATGGAAGCATAGATATACCGGAGGTACAACCATCATGCCCGTCTTCCACTATGTTTTCTGGCCTTTCAAACCCATCATCGATGGATTCAAATATTGTAGGCCTATTATAACCATAGATGGTACATTCTTATACGACAAATACACTGGTGTGTTGCTTGTAGCAATGATCGTCACTACCAATGGCAAAGTATTACCGCTTGCATTCACTGTTGTCAACACAAAGAGTTTAGAGTCTTGGTCGTTCTTCATTTCAAATATCAGGGAACATATTGTCATGGACCGATAGGGAGTGATTTTGATATCTGATCGAACTAAGTGTATTTTAGCTGCTGTGAGGTGGCATTGGCTGAATCCCTCGCTCCAATTTGTTGGATATCATCGGCACTGCCTTTGACATGTTTGTAGTAACTTTAACACAAAGTTTAAAAATAAGGAGCTGAAACAACTTCTATGGAAAGTAGTGAGTGCTCATCAACGACGAAAGTGTAATGCCTACTTAGAACAGATATAGGCCATTAACCAAGATGCCATCAATTGGGTTCACAAGATGAATCCTATGGAGTGGGCCCTTGCGTATAACGGTGGATATAGGTGGGAGGTATTGACCAGCAATGATGCAGAGTGCTTAAACAGTGTCTTGAAAGGTTCCAGAACCTACCTATCTCAGCTATGGTTGAGTTTACATTTGAACGGCTCGTAAAATATTTTGACGAGATGGGAGCCCAAACAAAAATAGATGTACGAAATGAGTTCTAATACTCTAGAGAGATGCAAAAAACTATCGAGGAGGGCATCGCAAGGGGAAATACTTTCCAGTTGATATCATACGACAGGTTAGGTTGTAATGTAAACTAAATTGTGCTTATTATGTTGTGAAGTTAATTACACCTACAAACATGACAATTAGTTTGTATCAACAATGTCTGATAGGTCCCGCCGTGTCTTTAAGGTGCAAACATCTTTTCGTCATAGACGAGGTCGCAATACACAGATTGTGCGCATGAATCAACCCACGTGCAGTTGTGGAAAATACGAGATAAGATACTATCCATGTTCCCATATGCTCGCTGTTATGTCTAAATGCGGTGACAATCCATTCGAGTATGTTGATCCAGTATATAGGCTTCTTGTATAAATGAGGGTTTGAGAAACTAAATTCAACCCAATATCGCATCAAGATTATTGGGATGATCCGCAGTGGACCTTAATGCCTAATGCACTTCGTCTGCGAGAAGTAAAACGGGGTCATAAATCTATGTTCCGTATTCCGAATAAGATGGATATATCAGATAGGCATTTGACCGCTTGTTACAGTAAGTGCCAGCAGACAGGTCATGATAGGCGGACATGTCCGGCGAGGCTTGGTCGATGAAGATTATGTAATGCTTACCTGAGTTTCGTGAATTGTGAAATTGTAAAATGGTCGCCCTTTTTAATTGTGAGATTGTAATTGGACAGCCCATGTGAATTCTTAGCTTGTAATGCAAATGACCCCATGTTAGACTATTAATTAATTATATTTACTAATATTTTAGAGGTTAGACCAATTGAACATTTTGCAAACCCTAAAGCCATTTTCTTAATTTGAACTCTAAATAGATCATTTTTAATTTTGAATTTTTTTATATATTTTAATTGTTTTATATTAAAAAAGCTTTACAACAAATATACTAAACAAATAAATTAAACTGAATATGTATGTAAAACAATTTAACTCTAACACATAGGCCTAAGTTTTTTATTATGTATTTGATTGAAAATGTGTATTAAAAAATTCTATACTTAATCAAATAGTTCTTTTACCATTTGAAAATTTAATATTTATGAATAAATTTAATATTTTCAAATACTCCAAGCATTTTTCACATTTAAAATTTATGAATAAATTTATGTAATTTAAAAATTTTATACTTTATTGAAACTTTTAGCATTACAAAATCAGTAATTAAGTTTTGTCAAATATGCTATAAATCTAATCATCAAACTATTTTTTAAACAAAATTTTCTCATTCAAAATTTTGGCAAATATTTATGTAAAAAAACTATCCACATGTTACTGCACTATGTTCATGGTCATTATTAAGCTTATGTAACTTAGGCCCTAAAATAATTTTGAAAAAGATTTCTATATTAGTTATAGCATAGATAACGTGACCATTTGAAAAGTTTTTATAAATTTTGAGATTCTGTTGAATTGTTTATCATATTTAATGACACATAATTTTAAATGTTAAAATAGAAATAGAAATATATATATTTAACAATCATAAATTATGGAATAATTAGAGTTTTATTTATTTATTTATGATTATAATTAGATTTTAGTGAATTGCTTCCATATTAGTAGCACACAAATTTATAATTTTAAAATAACTGAGTATATTTTTCTTTTAGAAGTCGTAATTTATGGAATAATTAGAGTTTAATTGTTGTAGTTAAATTAGAGTTAACCAATAGACTTTTTAAAAATAAAAAATAATTAGATTTTAGTGAATTGCTTCCATATATAGTATCACACAAATTTAAATTTTGAAATAGCTGAGCATACTTTCCTTTTAAAAATCGTAATTTATGGAATAATTAGAGTTTTATTGTTATGATTCAATGAGAGTTTTATTGTTATGATCTAGTATTTCACTTGTACAGACTTCATGGCACATCTACCTGAGGAGGTCCCACTTCTCATTCATCCACATCGGGCTGACAGTATATGAGCGCATCTGGTATGCAATGTTTGTTGCACTTTACGCTTACAATTAAAATACCCTTCATTTTGTTCTATCTTACGTGATAATACAATTATTTGAACTAGTCATTCTGTCATGCAAGAGGAGACACAGGCAACATTGACATGCCGCCGGGTAGATTCTGGCCTATGGGGGCATCCGTTGGACTATAGAGTCCTTCAGTATATACTATGCGCAGGATTCTACGGTGTGTACCGTATCGGTCCTATTAGACTGGACCACTCACTAATCACTGCTCTGGTTGAGAGGTGGCGCACGGAGACACATACATTCCATTTTTCGATAGGAGAGGCCACGGTGACATTGCAGGACGTATCTATCCTATATGGTCTACGGATTGACGGCCGAGTAGTTACTAGTATTGACCCAGCATTTACGAGGGACCAGTGGATAGCGCTATGTGGTGAGCTATTGGGAGTAGCACCTACACCTTCAGACTTAAAGGCAGGTAAATTGAGGTGAGGTGGCTAGCCGAGCATTTTGGTTCTCTTCCAGAGCAAACGACAGATGAGTTGGTACGGCAGCATACCCGAGCATATATTCTACGGCTTATTGAGGGGGTACTTCTCCCTGATAAGTCACAGAACCTGATCAAGCTTATGTACTTGCCACTGCTGAGAGACATCGACGAGATCAGCGAGTGCAGCTGGGGTGGCGCAGCTTTGGCATGCTTGTATAGGATGCTGTGTCGAGCGGCTGAGATGAGTACGAAGGAGATCGGAGGACCACTTGTATTGTTACAGGTTAGTAAGAATTTTAGTACATGTCAATTCATGTCATATGACATATATCAGTATTGTAATTGGGTCTAAACTATAGCAAATTTGGGCGTGAGAGAGATTCATTCACATTACCCCGTCTAGGTAACAAGTGGTTGCGCCTGGGGAGCTTCCCATGGGGCAGGGAAAGTAGCAGTTGCCACCCGAACCTTGAGGCAGTCAGTGAAGGGTTGACTTCGGCCACGAGGTCGTATCGACCCATGTAGTCGTCATTTATAGAGACCAGTTCGACCGAATGATCGAAGGCGAGGTTTGAAATTTATTGTATTGAATGTCTTGTTCATTGTATATGTTTTGAGTTCACGAGCAAATTTTAATATACTTGTCGTTGTTGTAGTTTATATGGCAACCGTATGTTTGGGTCCTCAATACACTACCAGACTGTTGCCGACTAGGCTGGTAGATATGGATGGCGAGAGTGCCACTTATTTGTTTTGACATAGTTGAGTGGCATCTCCCTAATCGTGTCCTCAGACAGTTTGGTCGGGTCCAGTCCGTACCGGACCGGTTCGACACCAATTGGCGATTACATTCGACTGATAAGTGTGGCCGAGCTGGCACTGACTGGAGTCAGTTTTACATGCAGTATATACATCAATGGGATGCCCGTTGGGACACGATCGTACAGGCTGACTGGAGCAATGAGGTACTTCCGCTGTCCAATCCTTACATGTTGTGGCATCGGTAACATACACGTCTAATATTTGATAATTCGAGCCACCTGTCAGAGTCCGAATATCAGGGAGTTGGGCCTTCTCTTGAGGCATTGGTGAGTATCATAGTATGTGTCAGATAATTATTAAGATTATAATTGATTTACTTTCAGTCAATTATAGCCTAATATATCCGAATTTTTGTTCAGGTGGTTCAAGCTGGGAGGTCATATCACTTGGCAAAGGACGCCCTATTGAGACGTGATGGACAACATGCCTTGCAGACTGTTGGAGAGATCCGAGACTTATTATATGAGGCGATCCAGCATGCACATCGGGAAGATCGTTTACATTTGTACAGAGTGCAGCAGCTGCTCCAGACACATCAGTGCCATCCATGTTAGTGCCTTCCACTTCAGCGCCAGCCACATTAGGTCCTTCGATATCAGTGACCCCATTGCATGCTACCCCATACATATCTCTAGATTCCCTCAATGTACATCCTACGCAGCATACTCGCAGACCCTATGTACCATACCCTAATTGGACACCTCTCCAATATCTGCAAGAGGTTGTTACCCCACCCACCCAGTTACCACCATCACACAGTTCAAATGTGTGTAATGTTGGAGTTGATACATCTACATCACATATTTCCACATTACATACACCTATTTTTGTAGGGAATAGTTCGACCGCAACCACGACTACACATGATACAGTTCTCACTGACATCTCCCAAGCTCAGGATGAGATCTATATTGAGGCCTCCCCCAGAGCGAGAGGGAGAAGCCGAGGTTATGGTCGTAGCGGACGTTGTGGCCAAGGTTGGGGTGCCGACAGAGGCAGAAGTCGAGGTCCAGCTACAGATCGTGATACAATTGCACCAGATGAGGGAGTTTCACAGCTCACAACAGTATCCGATGTTGTGCTGGAGGGAGGATCAGAGGTAGCACAGGCAAGAAATGGAGGGTCACAGTCACAGGCTCCATAGGTAGTCGCTGGAGGGCCACATGCAGGGGAGGGAGTGCCACAAGATCCGCATTTGTGATTAGGGAAGCGACATATTCAGAGAGTCTATAACAAGAGACCGAGGAGGGAGGTCCACGATCGGGGTTGTAGGACTAAGGGCAAGTTAGGGCATTAGAGGGTGTGATACGGAGTGTATAGTATTTTTTTTTTTTTTTTTATAGTTTTTGTAAATCAAACTTGTACAGAGGATGTAAATGTGCTATATTTATTTATTCTAAAATAGAATTTTACAATTTTTTATTCTTACTTATTCTGAGGCTTTCCTAAATACTTCAAATATTCAAATCATGATGTCACAATGGGTCAAACAATATGACTAAATTACTCGTAAAAAAGTGGATACATAGTTATTAACTAATATATTTTGCGTCAATAGAGGACTATACAAAAACAATACAATAATATTGAATGACTTGGACAAGTGTAATGTATGACGGCTAGGGTTATGGGGTAGGAGAAAGAATTGGTTAGAGAAAGTGATTTTTTTTTTTTTCAACCCCAAATTTTAGTTTTTGTGAAGCACTCATTCCTTCATAGAACTGCGGTGTCAGTGAACCACCCACTTGCGATTGAGATTGTGTTGTCAGCCCCCAAATGTTGTGTTGTTGTGAACCTTCCCCCCCTCCCCATTAGTGCTTGAGTTCCAGGAATTGAATGGCGACTCTTATTGCTTTATTGTGCCCACTTCATCTGTCTGAATTTTATTAGTCCCCCAAACCCCCCATTCATTACCGTAGTCATCATCTTTATTGGACTTCCTGGAATTTAATGGTGGCTCAGTTAAGGGATTGAAATTCTTTACCCAAACCATCACAATTTGAAGAGCCCCAGTTAAGGGAAGCTCTTGACTGAGCTACCTCTTCTGTTTTCTGCGCCCTTAAAGAAGGGACCTCATTTGTCTGAACTGCATTAACCCCCCAACTGGATCAACCACTTACAAATGAGATTGTTTCTCCAGCTCCCAAATTCTGTTTCTTGCCAACCCCCTATTACTTCCTTCCCATTATCACTGTGGTCATCATTCTTACTCGACTTCTTCTAGGAATCGCCTGGTGAATCTTTCTCTCATTCTGTCTGCGACTGTAATTCAACTTTACTTTGGCCCTCTTCACTCGAAGAACCCCAACCCCCTCTACTGGACGCTCAGCTATTTGCCTTCGACATTGTGTCGTTTCCTAAAATCTGATTTTTGTCAACAGCTCACTCGTTGCCACCATTGGACCCACTATTTTTATTAGAACTCCAGATACTAGTGGGTGACTCATTCTTATACCTGGATTGAGATTGTATTTCAACTTTACTCCCCTCAGTATTGGAAGAATCCCAAGCAACAGAAGTTTTTGACTAAGGTACATGTTCTACATCTTCTTACTGGACTGTATGAGCTCCCCAATTGGACCAACCACTTGGTTTGGACACCGTAGGCCTTGACTCCCAATTATCTCTTCTATCCACATGTCAATTGGGTTACAAGCTTGCAGAACAGGTTTATTTGGTACTATGAACAGGTTCTTAATTAATGGAAGTTCAATCATAAAAAAGAAATTATTTATTTGTGAAAGAAAATTGAGCTTCTCTGTAATTAGGAATGAAGCCAGTATTCCGTCTTTCGGGGTCAAGAATAGAAGTCTATAAAAAAAAAAAATTATAGCTAAAAATAGAAGCCATTTTTAATATACAAAAATATAAAATAACATCCATTTAGTTTTAATTAATATACAAAAAAAGGATAATTGGTGAAAAGTCTACACCTATAAGGGCCTATGTTATTTAGTCCAAGGTTTAATATGTTTTTTTTTTGGAAATAAGGACATGTTAAATGAAATTATTTAGTGAGAAGAATAAATTATTGTTTTGAAGATTTTTTTTTTTTCAATTTTATTCCACCACCGGTCATCAAAAAGTTCATCAGCATTGAAAAACTCACTGGCTCTAAAAAGTTCATAGGAAAAGTCATTGGAGGTAGTCAGTGGCTGTGGTGGTGGTGCTGACATGGACAGAATACATTGTTTTTTATTTATTTATTTTTTTTTTGCTGTGGATGTATTTCAAAGTGCTGTGTAAGAGAGAGAAAATAAATTGGATTTTATCTCATGTAACTTAGCTCATGGGCATTTCAAGACACTTAAGGGTATTATGGGCATTTTAGTATTTATTTTGATGACATCAGCAGCTTCGGTTAGTTGGGTAAACAACAGTCAAAAAATGAGAGAATCTTGATATTGTCAGTTAAAGTAGGGGAGATTTCTGTAATTATTAAAATTACCGAAGAGATTTTTGTATTTGTCAAAAACCTCAAGGGAGATAAGTGTAATTTACCCAATAAAAAAAGAAGAAGAAAATGCAAAGAGGAGAAAAGGGGATGACTGTAAAGTTTCGTAAAGTGAAAATAAGATAAAATATAGGCTGTAGTGCCAATCTTCTTCAGATATCAGGTGGCCACTTTATTATTTTGTTTTGTAGTGGGATGACAGGCGTCATAAAGGCAACTATTTTGTTTTGTTTTGTTTTGAACATTGTTTTGGTGAAAAATTCAACGATAGTTTTGTAATTCGAAGTGAGTTGTAAGGTTGTGTATTTACCTGCACTCTGTTTCATAGTTGTTTATGAACAGTATTGCTTTAAAACAAAGAAAATTAAAGTCTCTGTTTCGTTTTATGATTTAATTTATAATTTTTTGAAAACACCAATTTGTACTGAAATCGTTAGTTCAAAGTGACTACTTAGTGTATTAAAAAAGCAAGCATTAGAAAAAAGTTTACTGTGGCCATGTAAACTTGACAATTATTATTTTATCTGACAACCACGTCCGTTCATTTTGTGATTTCGTTTCTAACTTTATGATATTGTAATTTTGGTCTGCAAATGCATGTCCGATGCGACTACTCACTGTGACACCAAAACAAGCCATGTTACTTGAGCTTCTCATAGTGGGATGAGGGGTGTCAGAAAGGCAACTATAATGAATTCGATTCTTTATTAAGTCTCCCAAAGTGACTGCATCACGGGTATATAAACTAAACAAAGTCACGGACAACATATTACTCAAGGTTGCATGAAATGAATAAGATAAAATAATATCACAGGTATCACTTCTTCCACAATGCCCCCACATCTCAATTATCATAACCATGTCATCTCTTTTGCATGTTTATAAATAGCGCTACCCCAAGTATGATGTTTGTTCAAGTCATAACAATAGTAATATATCTACAATTATTATTCTTTTTATTTTTATTTTTATTTATGAACTATGTTTTCAAGAGGTGTAGGAAGTTCACATCATCAAAGAAATCCAAAAGTGTACCTCCATTTAGTTATGACTATAAGAGCAAAAAGTACTCGAGTCCAAAGGATTATTATGCTGGTATCCGAGCAGAATGGGCGTTCAGGGTAACGAAGCAAGAACGATTGTTTAATGATCTACGTAACTTTAGGGCACTAGTACCTCATCTTCATTCATTGACCATGGCTACACGAAATGTAGGTGATTATGAAAAAGTAGTTAGCAGAATTAAGAAGGAGAACAACAAAATGTTGATGCGGAGATGTCGACATTTCATGCTTCAACTAGCCACCAAAATGGCAGAAGCAAGCAACAGAGAATTGACAGTGATTGAGTGAAATAATATCTTAAACAATGAAAAATATCTCTCTGACTACTACATGTCAGATGAGGAATGAGAAATCAAACACCTTTATCTTTTATATATGTTTGTATGTTGTGTCGTATCTTCGTTGTTGGGGTGTAAGATAATGTTGTTGTTAATCTAGGTTACGGATGTATTTCAACTATTTCTTATATGAAGCTGAAGTTTATGAAATCACTACATTTATAAGTACACATGTCAAGATTCGTTACGAATTTCTTTTCCTATTGATAACTCATGTATAAGCATTGCAAAGTCATTACAATGAATGAAAACATTTGGTTATACATGCAACCAAGTTCATTCAGTGTCATCGTTATATTCCACTTTAATAATGCATAAAATCAAGAAAGCGTAGTTCAATTAGTGTTCTTCAAAATAACAACAACGGAGAGAAAGCAAAGGTAATTATTATTTGTAGAATTACAAGAACTATTCAAAAACTATTGAAATTTCTCCCTTCATCATAGATAAGCATTAGAAAGCCATTACAAGAGAAATGGTTTGGTCATTCATCCAAACAATTTCATTCATTATCATCATCATCGGACATCTTAATGTTAGATTCATACATAGCATCCATGCTCCAGGTGAAGTACTGGTGCACATCATCCATTAACCCATCTTCGGCACGCTCATTTGCGGTCTTCATTAGTTCGGACTTTTGCAAACGTTGGGTCATGCGATTAATTTTGTCACGGATACGATACAATGCCCTTTGCAACAACTGTGGAGTGACAATTGGCATACGCATGGCTAATCATCGAGGAAATTTAATATTAACTTCACGACATAGCTCAACAAGAACGCTTGCTCGAGTTATGCAAAATTCCCACTCAGCTCTCATGGTATTGACAGCGGCATGTGAGTAATGCAAATTTGGATTTAATGGGTATTGAAATTCATCTCCATCTGCAACCCAATGACGACCTATTGCTGAATATAGATCAACCACCGTATATCTCATGATGATATCTCTCGATATATCTATAAAACTTTTGTTGTAGTATGATGCGATATTTATACCACATATGCATAGTTGTTGCAACATGCACAAATTCAAAATGTAGATGGACACAAGTATTCATGTCTTATAAACTCTAAACTCACATGCCGACAATGACTTGTCATACTTCAGGAGATTCACATGGTAGCTGTATGTTTAAAATTATTGTAAAAGAGTTGTCACATCAACCTTTTATAACCTGAACAACTATGCATCAACTGTATAGGAATTGTCACTTCGACTTTTATTGACTACTCAGTGCATATCTGAAGGTTTTAAGCAAAGTTCAAATCCACTTAGAAATTTAATTTCACTTTTCTGCTTAATTTATTTTGCCTTGACAATATATTTAATTTCACTTTTCACCTTACAAATTTAATTTAATTTAATTGGAGAAATTTAACCAATTTAATTTCAATTTAATTTCTCTATCTTTTATAAGTATTGTGAGCTTATTTAGATGTACATGTTGGGGTTTGGATTCTTCGGTTCAGCAGATATCTTTTAACTTGTTCCACTCCCTTGATTTTCTCAAATTGTTGCTGTATGAACTACTCTTAAAATCTCTTTGAACTACTTTTTAATGATTTCTCTCAAATTTTTAGTTAACTATGTGTTGATTTAAGTCAGTGTTATTCTTGTCTGGATACTAAGCTAGCTTTTATCTATAACACTTTCAAGTTCTATACATCCAAAAACCCATCTATAAGTACTCTACTACAAATTAATCTTCAATACATTCCAACTCTATAATATTTTCTCTTCAAGATTTATCAATCTATTTGAAGCTGCATAGGGTGGCTTTTTAAACACAAAGGGTCTAATTGTTTTGTTGTTTTGTTCTAACACCCCCTCATCCCGTTATGAATTGATGAAGTTCACATGGGCACAGTAGCTATGGTACGACTTCTTGCTTTTTTCATACAGTGAGTAGTCTCGTCAAAGTCGTCGCAGTGATACGTCCAACATTTCTTAGTGATGCAGTGACTTTAACAGACGTAATAAATTAAAGGACTCAATAAAATGGCCAAGTTCACATGGCCACAGTAAACAACGTACGAATAATTGGTCTTTTTTGAAAAAGTGAGTAGTCACTTTCGAGTGAAGATTGAAGTACTGATTGTGTGGAGCATGTTTAGCATTGATTGTTTATTCCTTACAATGACAACTCAAAAAGACGTGTTGGTATATGTAGGCTTTTAATGGCCTGTGACTTTGTACAACGCGACTTAGATGCTTTGTTTTTTCTTCACATTTCAAAACTCATCTAAGTCACATTAATACGACCACATGGCAATAGTATTGACAAACAACTATATAAAGGACTGAAAGAGTGATGATAAACACACAACCTTTCCACTTAGTTCGCCCTAGGAAACTATCGTTCATTTATTGAGAAAAAATCAAATGGAGTATAGATTCACGGCAGGGGATAGGAATCGCAGAGGTGAGAGTTCACGACGAGGAAAAGGAATGGGAAGGGGACTCGCAAGGGGTAGGAACTTTGAAAGAGGTGAGAGTTCACACCGAGGAAGAGGAACGGGAAGGGGAAGTGACGATGCTGAAGATGAAACACCATTTGCTTTGTTAGATGCCTCTTGTGCTTATCATGATAGGTTTGGGAAGCAACATTTTGTCATGCCCAAGTACTATTGAGATCTATGTGGTTTCATGGAGGATCTATCTGATAATCAAACAGGATATGTTTTAGCAGACGCTACGCTTCTGAAGTGGCCCGCACTATTTAGAGAGCGAGTGCAAATGGAAAGATTATGTTGGGAAAATTGACTGAAGGTGCCGAAAGCACATTCAGTTGAGATCCAAAAGGAAGATCCAGATAATGTTGATCGACTATGTGAAAGACTTCGACGTGAGATTTCTCAAATACGCGGTAGGTTAGCCTGCGATATGAAACTATCTATACTTAAGTCGGATGCCAAGAAGAAAGGAACAACACCAAATGCTGAGGCTATCAAGACTATCAAGGAGGATCCTACACTTCTCTCTGACCTTGAGCTCTCAGATTGTTCGAGCTCTGAGATTGCTAATTTGAGCGAGGATTAGGCGTCTATCTGTCTACTAAATTATATGTTGTTGTCCATAATTATGTACTGTGTGTATTAAAATAACTCTTCCGACAATGAGTTTATGAAAGGTTTGTCTAATATTTGTCTATGTAACTGTTAAGTATTGTACTCGTCGCTTTATTTTATGTACTGTGTTATGTTGAACGTTTCCATAAATTATTTTTGTGGAATACTTATGTTTGAACTAGTTACATAATTCTGAAGTGTTATAATTGTTATAGTCATACCTTTATTTTGTTTCCTTGTTCGTAGTAGTAATTAGCAAATTAGATACTTTGTATATGCTGTGTGAAGTTTTATGTAAATATTTCTTGGCAACAAATATTTAAGGGAACAAACAAGATCTCTGAACTCATTCATCTGTTCAATAGTGATAACCAAAAAAATGATTATCTTCCTCCGTTGTGCACTCTCTTCGTCTCTCTTCCTCTCTCTTTGGCTTCGTCTGTGTGTGTTGGACTAGGGAGCAGGGCAAAAATGTGTATTCAACCAAAACCAACACTGACAAACCAAAAAAACAAAACATTTTTTAAAAACAGCTTTGCTAAAGCTGTATTGTAAAACGGTTTTTCTATAACCATTTTATGTTTGAAATATATTTTCAGTATAAATATTTATCTTCAAAATTAAGAATTTAAAAACAAAAAATATTTGGCACAGAGTAATTATTATTTATTATTATAAATTATATATATATATATAATATTGGTCTCATTTTAAAAATATGATTGATATCTTTTATTGGTATTAATTTTATAAAAATAAAATTTATATATATTAAAAATTATATATGTTTTATTAAAATAAATATAATCAATAAAATTAATTAATTTTATTTATTTATTTATTATAAGTGTGTGTGGATGTGTGTGAAAGAAAGAGAGTGGAGTGATGTGGGTGTAAGTGTGTCAGAGAGAGAGAGAGAGAGAGAGAGAGAAGAGTGTGAGCGTATGTGATGTCTGACGCTATGCCTTATATTTTTTATTTTTTTTGGCCACAGGGTCACTCTGTGACCCCTTATTGTGTTTTTTTATTGTCCTTAAAACGACACCGTTTTATCCTTTTTTTTTTTGTTTTTTTATGTTCTTACTATGCTTTTTGGCATCATAAATTACACTTTGTCCCAAAACCTTAAATCCTAAACCCTAAAATAAAAATAAATAAAATTTAAGAATTAAACCCTAAACCCTAAGATAAAATTTAAAAAATAAATTTTAAGAATTAAACCCTAAACTCTAAAATAAAAAAATATATTTTAAGAATTAAACTATAAATTCTAAATCCTAAATCTTAAACCCTAAAATAAAAATAAATAAATTTTAAGAATTAAACCCTAAACCCTAAAATAAAAAAAATAAATTTTATCCCTAAACCCTAAAAAAAATAAATAAGAATTAAACCCTAAATCCTAAACCTTAAAATAAAAAAAATAAATTTTAAGAATTAAAGTAAAAAAGTGATCATTTTATATAGTTGATTATTATTTGCTATTATAAATTATTATATATATATTTAATATTGGTCTCTATTTTATAAAATAAAATTTATATATATTAAAAATTATATATGTTTTATTAAAATAAATATAATGAATAAAATTAATTATTTTTATTTTTATTTATTTATTATAAGTGTGTGTGAATGTTGTGTGTGTGTGTGTGTGTGTGTGAGAGAGAGAGAGAGAGAGAGAGAGAGAGAGAGAGAGAGAGAGAGTATGTGTGATGTGGGTGTAAAATTAATTATTATTATTATTATTATTTTTGAAAGCGTGTTTTCAAAACACGTTTTCAATTAATTATTTTTTTTTTTTTGAAAGTGTGTTTTCAAAACACATTTTCATGTTGCGCATTTTTCAATTACGTTTTATTAATTGACACGATAATTAGTAAACGTGCGATTTGTAACTGCGTGACCTTAATTAAAAGTGTGTTTTCTAAACATGTTTTCATAATTTTGTTTATTTTGTCTATTTGGACCACAAAAATACTGAAAAGCGTGTTTAGTAAACATGTTTCAGATTAGTTTGTGAAATTCGGCCAAACTAGACTTAGTTTGGAAAATAAAATAGTGTAGGGGCTTAATTTGGGAAAAGGCCCAAAAGATCATTAATGATTTACTTGGGCTTAATTGTGTTTTTTTATTGTCCTTAAAACGACACAGTTTTATCCTTTTTTTTTTTATATTCTTACTATGTTTTTTAGCATCATAAATTACACTTTGCTTAAACCTTAAATCTTAAACCCTAAAATAAAAATAAATAAATTTTAAGAATTAAACCTTAAACCCTAAAATAAAATTAAAAAAATAAATTTTAAGAATTAAACCCTAAACTCTAAAATAAATATATATATTTTAAGAATTAAACTATAAATCTTAAACCCTAAAATAAAAATAAATAAATTTTAAGAATTAAACCCTAAACCCTAAAATAAAAAAAATAAAAAATTTATCCCTAAACCCTTAAAAAAAAAAAAAAAAAAAATTAAGAATTAAACCCTAAATCCTAAACCTTAAAATAAAAAATAAATAAATTTTAAGAATTAAAGTAAAAAAGTGATCGTTTTATATAGTTGATTATTATTTGCTATTATAAATTATTATTATATATATTTAATATTGGTCTCTATTTTATAAAATAAAATTTATATATATTAAAAATTACATATTTTTTATTAAAATAAATATAATGAATAAAATTAATTATTTTTATTTTTATTTATTTATTATAAGTGTGTGTGAATGTGTGTGAAAGAGAGAGAGAGAGAGAGAGAGAGAGAGAGAGAGAGAGGAAAGAGTGAGTGTGAGTGTGTGATGTGGGTGTAAAATTAATTATTATTATTATTATTATTATTATGAAAGCGTGTTTTCAAAACACGTTTTCAATTAAATTTTTTTTTTTGAAAGTGTGTTTTCAAAACACATTTTCATGTTGCGCATTTTCAATTACGTTTTATTAATTGACACAATAATTAGTAAAAGCGCGATTTGTAATTGCGCGACCTTAATTAAAATTGCGTTTTCTAAACACACTTTTATAATTTTGTTTATTTTGTCTATCTGAACCACAAAAATACTGAGAGCGTATTCAGTAAACACGTTTTAGCTTAGTTTGGAAAATTCGGCTAAACTAAACTTAGTTTGGGTAATAAAATAGTGTAGGGGCTTAATTTGGGAAAAGGCCCAAAAGATCGTTAATGATTTACAGGAAATTTATGCACCAGTGAATTTCTACAAAATCAATTACATATTAGTGGTAAAATTTATAAATATTAATTGTTAAAATCATAAATGTTTCAATGAATGTGTAATTATTTTTTAAAAATACACTGAATGGTATTTTCCCCATGATTTAATATGTAGGTACGGTTGAGTCCAGCGATCAACAGGTTCACAACCACCCAACTACAAGCCTTCGCAAAACCATGCTTGACAATATTCCATTCCTTGAAAGCTAGTGAAATAGTAGCTGAGAAAACAGAAGACTTCCCTAACCACATGGCCCTACGTAAAAAAGGTTCAAGGGCTGTCCCAAGGGCAACAAAAATTCAAAGGTTCAAATGTTCAAGTGGAAACAAAAAGGCTACTTCCTTCTCACTGCCTAATGCTACTTCTATCTCGTCTTTGCTTGTCTTCCTCTGAACAGCGTTTGTGCTCCCGGGTCAATTAAACCACGGACCTGAGTCGGCATGAGACAGCAAGTCTCAAGAAGTGGGGAATTTTTTACATCATTAACATATGATAAAGAGGGAACAAACTTATGACAAGAAGCTTTATAGTTAGATGAATACGTTTTCCTCAAACGCAAGGTTGTGTACATAGAAGCCATGTCAGCAGGCAACATATACAGTGATGTTGGCACGGAATTTTCTTACTTAGATTGACAGGTTTATTTTCTAGGAAATACAGAATAGTTGATATCTAAGCAAGCATTTTTGGAAATGATGGGACAGTCCAAGCAACAAATGGCATGGGTGCCTCCAGCAGCCAGAATGTTCTTCCTTAACCATATTTATTAATAAAATGTGGTTCAAATACACAAGCATGTGTGAGAATACACCCACACTTCATAAAATATAGGTAGGGTTTCTAAACTGTTATAACAGTAAAATCCAAAGTTCAGAAATTGAGGAGCATCTCAGATTACATATTCTTTGAGCCAAAATGAAAATAAGTTTGTTCATGATTTACAATAGAGTTTCAGACCTTCCTGATGAGGATAAACAACCTCTGGTCAAGCTCAAACTTCTGTGCAACAGTAGTAGGGTCCCCTTTCAGCAGCATCAAAAGCCCTGCAAATGATACACACATCTCCCTGATACCCAAAACAAAAAAACCCAATGAAGCAATGATCAGAGACAGAAACAAAGAAACAGCAGAGAGAGAGAGAGATTTTATTATTTACACTATTTTTAAAGCACGCATACGTACACTTTAACATTTGGTCCTGAAGCATCTGAGATCCTATATAACTTCCCATGCATGACATATTCAAACTTGTCTGCAAGTGACTTCCTTCCACCCTGAAATTGATTATTTACAGTACATAAGATGTCTTTTTTACATACAACGCAATACAAAACATCATTCAAGGAAGCTTACATCTCAATAAATGATTAAATAAAGATTGAAAAGGGTAGGGTGCAGCAGCCTCTTAAGTCCCACATAAGGCATGAGAAAGATGCTTCCAAGGCCCAAAACCTTGATTTGCTATTTTACATGGTGCACAGCAGGCCAACATGAGAGCATGAGTATCACATCACAGATACGATATAACCAAACGTAAGTGAAGACATCCCATGTGTCACATCAGCCAGCTTTTGTCATTTTTAGCTATTTAACTTATAGGACTACCTATTTAGAGAACAAAGAAAATCCTGATGACTGCCCAATGAGTAGTCATCAGCCTCAATGTAAGTGTATAGAAATGTATAAAAGTATTTGGGAACGTCTGAAAAGTGCATTGGGACTCTAAATATTTTGGCATTATCTTCACCTTAATGACAGTCCATAGGGCTCTCGTTAGCATAACCCTTAGAAGAACACACTAGGCATCCTGAAAGATCCAATTTGTTTTTGGCAAAGAGCCAAACCCAGCTCATTACCCATAGCCCATGTACTTGCATTAAAAACTATTCATCTTTACTTTGGGTATATATATTGTTATTTTATATTTCATCATTTGCATAGTGTGGTAATTTGGGTTTGCATAGTTTGTGTTGGGTTTTAACTTTTTAACTTTTTATTTGTCAATCCAATTCACCTCCATACTTGGGCAACAGGCGCCTTCCCCCAACATTTTTTTGAAGAGGCTAATTCCTGTGGCTCAAACCCGTGAGCATATAGCACTTGTCATTGCTCTAGGAAACAACTTCTATGCCAAAACTTGATGATATTATATAATAAGAACATGGTTCATATACTAAAACCACTTTAAAATAAATAGAGAGCTTAAGAAATGTTTTTAGAAAACCATCCGGGCATTAAACTTTGGCATAACCTTGAGTAGGTTCATCTAAAATGAAAGCAAACAAGGGGAAGATTACTCGTCAAAGACTATAGTGCGTGTCTTAATAATGACAACTAAACTCTTCTAATCTTTTTAAAGAACTCTTGATTAGAAATCACAAAAGAATAAACAATTGATCATGAAAGAAAGCTTGCAAATGTAGGAGCAAGAGAAGAAAAAAGGAAAAGGAATTACCTAAAAGGAAAGTCTAGAAAATTCATCAATTGATTGCACAGCTAGTTAGAATAAACAAGTCAGTCCTGTCAGTCCTATGTATAGCGGGCAAAATCAGTTCTTAGAACACATTGAAAATTGAAAGTTATTGTCCCAAAAATGAAGAATAGTTTCCTACAAGCAAATTATATTTGAATTGATCTCAAGTAGTACGGGTTGAGTGCACAGATCTTATCTATCATGTTACCGACTACTTTATATAGGCTAATGAAAATTCAACACTCTGAATAAATGGATTACAGTTATATGACCAAGAGTGGAACCTGTTCCTAGAGTGTGGAGAGATGGAATTGGATATTTGCATTACTAATCAACATCATCAAAATTCACACCATGTCTGAGGACTAAGCTTGAATGACTTGGGTCAAATTGCAAGAGCAAGTCACCAACTAATAATAGTGTGAGAACTAAATGACCAATTAATAATAATGTGACAACTAATGTGGTATTCAAAGTTTATTCATCAGTAATAAAAAGTTACAGGAAGATTAAGATTACCTGAGTATAATAACCACTGTCAGGTGTTCCATCCAAGTTTAGAGTGGATGCTAATACCATCATGAATTTCTCCCCAACATGAAGAGGATATATCTCTGTGTTTACATCTAGCTGCATGTGCATATCAAGCTGCTCACTGACTGCTTCAATTCGAGAAACTAAGAAAAACATTATGAAACTATTAGCTCCAAACACTAGCAGACGCTGCATTATATTTCAGAGAAACCGTAACGACTCTTCGAATGCATCAAAAGTATCTAATTATCATTAAAGGGAGAGATATTAAACATGTTATTATTCTTCATCTTATTCTTCTTTTAAAAAATATATATATATATATACATAAATTAAAAGATGTTAAAAGATATATAACCAATTAGGGGAGTACCTTCCCCCTTTTAACCACATTATTAATTGTGAGAAGTTTTCTCAGAGCCAATTTGTGGTAAAGATATCAACCAGGAAATCACCTTAACACACCAAATACTCTTCCAAGGAAAACCAGCACTACTCCATACACCCCTTCCCCCAAGACCTTATAATGGAACATCATGTAGTTTGGTTGGAGGCTCCAATAACTACAAACAAAGGTGGTGAACCCGAATAACACTCAAATCAAGGCTGAAATATGCAAGAACCAGCTTTTAGGACTGGATTCTGGAAAATCAAGCAACCAGGCTCAAATTCCACGAGCTTTAGGACTCAAAACCAAGCCCTAATGAGTAACAAAATATGGCAACAATGAAATAACAAAATCTGAAATTTCAATTCCTCAAAAAACCTCTTCAAGAGAGATTATAGCCCTATATATAATAGCTAAGGAGGTTACTTTATGGTGAAGAGGCCAGGAATAGAAAAGGCACAAAATAAGAAGGCAACAAGTTGCAAAAATGTAGCCACTTAACCCAAACTGGTGACACATTGCCTACATGCAAACACTGCATTAAACTAGATGACAAGCTGCTTGCCTACATGCAAGCACTCACCTCCAAAGGAGGTTACCTTGCAACTAAGAAAACTACACCTAATAACAAAATTCTAAATTACACAAACCTAAATACTACTTTATCATACAACTAAAACGAATTAGCGTCTTAGATTTGCTTCCCTACTGCTTGATTGTGTGCCATTCATTGTCAACAATTGGTCCTGAATCTTTAGTGCATCAAGAACTCACCTCAAATCTGCCATCATTCACAGCCTGCCTCTGTAGGCATGAAAATGATGTTGATGGCATAAGAAATTCAATGACACCCTCCAACACCTCAAGCTCCCAATTGTATAACACTTCAAAATACTGAACTGAATATTCCAGGCCTGAAGAAACCACCACATGATGCATTGCATGCACATCAAATTGCACAAATGTATATGATCATTTCAGCGTACAAGATGGTTCCCAATTGGGGTCAATAATTTCAACAGGCAACATATAACACTTGCTAAGGTACATCCAATTCATCCATGCCCATGCTCTGCTTTGAAAGGCTTAACCCAATCAGAAAATTCCCCATTAAAGTTTAAGTTCTCATAAATTTTTATCAGGCTTGAAAATTCTACGCCTTGGACTAAACAGCTATAGACCAGCCTTTTTGTTCTTAGGGTGATAAATTAAATTACCCACACTGCTCGGACAAGGGTAATCACTCTACCACCTATGGAATTTGTGTAAACCCATAGCCATAACAAGCCAATTATAGTGAGTTGTTTGCCTAAGAATGATAGCCTGAACATCCTCTCATAATAAGCTTCATATTTTTGGATAATAATGGTATCATAAGGCCAAAATCCAGTTACATTAAAACCCTGATAAGCACGGATACAAGGTACAGATACGATACGATACGATACGGATACGGCGATACAGCAAAACCTAAAAAAGTAAGATACGGGTACGGCTAGGATACGTTTGTAAAAAATAAAAAATAAATAATTATTAGCAGTGAGTTACACATAAGTTCAATAATGTTGAGAAACCACAGTAACTTTATGATGCAAAATACTAATTTTTAAGAATTAGGTATTAATTTAAGGTAGTAGCTAGTTTAGTTTTTAAATTTTTAATAGGTCTTGCAAATATTTCATTTTAATATCAAGTCTAATATGTTGATATTATAATATCAAAACAATCCACAAATTAACCTATGCTTTTTCCTTTTGCACTAATAAAAAATATTCTATGTAAGTTTATTTGCTTATTTATTTATTGATATTTAATTTTACTATTGTTATATTATCTTATTAATCCTTACTTCTATGTAGTTATAGGGGACATGCATGATACAATGAAGATATGTCAATTTAATGAATTCTATTACTTTAACTTGCTATGTTATTTTTATAAAAAAACTAAGTAAAGTATTGTAAACATATTCTATTTATCATCGCAATTATATTATATTATGATGTTATGCAAGAAATGATACAATTTTAATTTCATAAAAGGAGTAATATGTGACTTGGAGCATTTGATACTTCAAAAGTATCCGATAATATGTGACTTGGAGCATTCGCTACTTCAAAGTTAATAAAAAATTAATTAATATGTATCCGTAAGAATCTAAGGAGTATTCCGATACGGATCCGTCTTCTTATTTGAAGTATCCCTGCTTCATAGCTGATAAGCTTATAAACTCAACCCCCAAGTCCACTTAAGCTCAAATCTAGCATGGCATTAAAACACATAATAGATATTGTAGTATATATATTTCACAAATTAATAAAGGGTTTACTTCAAATGGATTGATTAGGTATAAGAAACATTAATATAGAAACACTCATTTTCCCATATCATATAAAAAAATAAAAAATAAAAATTCTGTAGGAGACATGACCAAACTAGAAAACATACCTCTATCAAACTTTTTACCATCTGGGTCGACTCGCTCAACTCTAAAGATATCCTCTAAAAGTGTTTCAACCATCGTTTACCTCTTTAACTTGCCTCGGACAAACCCTAGCACTGTTGAGGGTTGCGTATTGTATAGAAATGGAAACTTTTTCACCGTTGGTGCTCAAATATTATTCTACCGGTAGTAACGCCGGTGGAGAGAGACGGTAGACGGTGGTGGCCACGGCGCAGGCGAGCGGTGAAGAGAGAGAGAGAGGGAGAGAGATTAGGGCAATTAGACAGAGAGGAGTAGATCTTATTGGACCCTACTCGATTGGCCCAATAACGGCCCATCAAAATTATTTAATTTTGGGAACTTACTGATAAGTTTGATAGACAAATTTCAAAACTCATCTAATTTTAAAATAAATCACTTATATTAATTAGTTTTATATATTTTTAATTGTTATTAGAAAAATTATTTTATTTTTAAAATTTAAAGATGGTGTTACATCTTATCACTATCAGACGATAATCGAAGACTCATCGTAATGTTTAATATTATCGAGAAGTTGTTTATACCACTAGAAATTTACCAGAATATCACCAGAATATTCTGAACGTCACCGAAAGTCGCCGAAATGTCTACAAGAATATTGTCAGAGACTCACCGGAATATCCAGAATATTGTAAAAAAAAGAAAAGAAAAAAAAAGAGAGAATAAATTGAGAAATTAAAGCTAAAAAACATAGCAAAATATGCTAAATATTGATAAGTTAAAAGAAAAAAAAAAAAAGAAAAAACTAAGAACAACAAACAGCAACAATGGAAAAAAAAATTATTTTCAATTTTTGTAGAGTTTAAGCAAAGAAAAATATTTTGTAGCTTTAATTCTTGAGCTCTAAAGACAGCTCTAATGAGCTGACAGTGGGTTCTATCCACTGTGATGTGATGTTTTGGTCTTAGTTTTTTTTTTTTTTTTTTTTTTTTTTTTTTTTTTTTCTTGCCATGTTATCAGTGCTCTATTAGGGCATCAAAATTAGTGCTCTGAATTATTGTTATTAAGCAAATAATCTCTAATATTGATCAAACTAAAAAACAAGTTTTAAAACTATAAAATGTTACAATTTCAAAGTATGATTCTATTAATCATTTATCCTTGTTAATTAAATTGAAAAATATGTTACGAAACTACAAAATTTTACAATTTTAAAAAAAGTTATAAAACTGCAAAATTTTACAGTTCTAAAGAATGATTCATTTTAGCACAAAAAAAAAATAAAACTGTAAAATTTTACAGTTTTCATCGCCTGTAACTAAAACTCGAAAATAACTTGTTCAATTTTCTATTATAACAAGAAAAAATAGAAGTGTATAGAAAAAGTAAAAAAAAAAAAACTGAAAGATCGAAGGAAAGAGACAGATATAGAGAGATGCTTGTACTTTGACAATTATTTTTTAGTTTAGATCTAACTGTATCTAAAATCTACATCAGATTTGAGTAGATCTATTCATTTTCTTCGTTGGAAACTCATTTCTTTTGCTGTCGGTGAGCGCGAAACAAGAAGTTGGTACTTGGTGGTTGCCAGTAAACCCCAATTAATGGTGGTCGCCAGTTGCCAATGACTGTAGGTTCGAAAGAGAAAGAAAAGATGAAAGGCGTAGTTGTGGTTGTCGCCGATATTAGAGAAAGAGAGATAAAGAGAAGAAGCAAAGTATAGGGAAAGATGAGAAGATAAATAGACATAGGACTTTTGGGTCTATCTAAAAGGTTTTGGGATTAAATAGAATGCACACTTTTCAAAAAAGACTTGTGAGTAATTTGCCCTTTAATTTTCAGGCCACCCTTAAAATTAGTTGTTCAAGCCCAATTTGGACCAGGTTTACATAAATATAATAAATACAATTATTTTAATTAGGACACTCAGTCCAAAAGTCCAAATTATAATTTTGTTTGTTCAAAAATCCAGGCATTGAAACACTTTGTCCAAAAAGACAAGCTCAAATAAAATGACCAAAATACCTCTATGTATATATATATATGTCATATATATTTCCAAACCAAACAAATCACAGTTCATCTGTCTCTCTAGGGGTGCACGCGATGTAGGTTGGTGCAGTTTAACAGAAAAATAGAAACTGTTTGGCCAGTGGCGGATAGATAAAAATATCATTTGAAATTGCCATTTCTCTAATCAAAAAATTAGCTGCTTGGTTATGTAGACACCCCATTTTTTACCGATCTAAAGACTCAAACATCATCGATTGAGCGCTTGGTGATTGTGCATGTTGAGCTCGTTTCGAGATTCTGGAGTTTTGGTCGAGTACCTTGCCTCCGGGCCTCTGAACTCTTTGTGTTTCGGCTCGGTTTGCGGACCAGGTCTTGTTTCCCTTCTCCAAAGGGAGGGAGTGGTCTGTAGACCACCTTTTTGTGGTCGTAGACCACTTTTCCTGCTTGGAGACTAGTTTCCGATTTTCGGAGCCTTCAGTCGCACGTCTTGTCTCGGGACTGCTTAACGTTCTCCGTTTGGTGTGGTTTTTGGACCATACCTTGTTGCCTCTGCCTAGAGGGATACTGTGGTCCGGGAGACCACTTTTGGAGCCCGTAGACTAGTTTTCGAGTCTCCCGGCCACGCGCCTTGACTCCCGAACTTTCATCTTGCATCCTTTTTGGTTTGTTTCTGGTACAAACCTTGTTTTCCTTGTTTGGAAGGTGGTACAAGGGTCGGAGACTAGTTCTTCCCCTTGGAGACCACTTTTCTTTCCACCAGCCAGTTTTCTGGTCGGGAAACTGGTTTTCTTGATCTTTGGGCCACCTTTTCTGGTCGGCCACCACACCATTGGCTTGCTTTCAGTGTGTAGACTTCTCCTACCCATGGCCGACCAGTTTTCTTCTTGGGAGACCACTTGTGGTGGTCGGCCGACCACTTCAAGTAGCTGGGCAACCACTTTAAGTGGTCGATTGCTTTTCATCACCTTTTTGGAGATATTTTGAGTACAACTGTGTCAGTTGGAAGGCACAGAAGCCATCCTCCATACACGTGTATGGAGGGATGACTTTAAGCCTAAAGCTTCCTCAACAAGCTTGAGGCTTGGTTCTCTATATAAGAGAACCTCCTCCTCCCTCCTCTAGGTTGAAAAAATTATGGCTGGAGTGATAGATACACCTTTGTCTCTATATTGCTCTCCTTCTTCATTTTGGTGCCTTAAAGTGTAATTTTATCATACTTTAACACACAAACACACACTCAAACACCTTACTCTTGTTGCTAAGGCTTCTTGAAGTTGTTTTTGAAGTTTTTGGACTGGTTTTGGTTCAAAAAGTGTGCTGGAGTTGCAGCTTTGAAGGTGATCATCAATGGTGAGTTTCTAACCCTTAAGACCTTGCTTTTTGCTTAAGCTTTTAGACCTATTTGCATGCTGTTTTAGGCTTAACTTCCTACTGCAAAAATTTATGTTTTTCAGTCCTTAAAATGTTTGTTTAAGGTTACTTTTGTATTGGGGGTAGTCTACCCCCTCTTAGGCCTTGTTAGGCCTTGCTTTGAGCCATCCCTTTAGGCTCTTGTTTTAACCTTTGCATGACATTTCTACCACTGAATTCCAGAGGAATTTCAGTGCTGGAAATGGTGTTTTGAGGTCCCAAATAGGAGAGGGTCATCCCTTCTCCTTGTGTTTTGTATGCTTGCTTTGAATGCCTCATGTTTGCGCATGTTTGTTAAGCTTGTGTTGGCCACATCTCAGCCTATTTTAGGCCTTATTTCAACATGGCATACCACTGTTTTGACTTGGTTTTGTCATTCCTTGCATGCTTTATACACTTGTAGTGTAAATTTTATAAACTAGTCTTGTATGCTTCATGAAGTAGCATGTTATTCTATCTTATTTTGAGTCCATCTCAACATGTTTTTGGTGATGTTTTGCCATGTCATACCTCTGTTAAAGTTTGGTTTGGTTGGCCTTTGCATGCTCCACACACTTGTAGTGTAATTCCATTAATTAGCCTAATGTGTATCATGCTTTAGCATGTCATTCTAGCATGAGTTTGGCTTAACTCTAAGAAGCTTTTGTCCATGTTTTACCATGCTTAAGCTCTGATTTGTGTTGTTTTGGTCATGCATGACTTGCTTTGTATAGCCATGGTTCATTCTAGCTTGTTAGCTTTGTGCATCAAGTCTACTAGCATGCATTGCTTGGCCTATTTGAATGATTTGGCGTCATTTGAAATGTGATTTCAGTCCATGTAGTGTGGTCATACACTTGCATTTGTCACTCATTCAATGCGTTGGAGGGTTTGCCCTTTATGCCTTAAACATGAATCATTGTGTATGCCTTCATGCCTAAGCTTGCGAGCTATCATTTCAGTGTGTTTTTGGGGTTATTTTGCCATGATATAACTCTGATTTTTGTTAGCGAAGACATCTCATGCTTGGTCTTGATAGGTGTAGTTTAATCCACCTTATTTGCCTCGCATATTCCATGTCTTATGCCCTTCATGCTAGCTTGTTTTGGCTTCCTTCCATACATATTTTAGTATCATTTTGACATGTTCTAGGACTGTTTTGGGTTGCCCTTGCCATATGCTTCATGTTTTGCATAGTTGTAGTGTAAGTGCCTATGCTAGCTTCAAGCTTTGGGTATCATAGCATGCTTCATTTGTGTTGTGTACATGATTTGGCATCATTTACCATGACATTTCAGAGCATGTAGCATTGTCATGTTCCCACTTCATTCACTCTTTAAGTGCCTTTGAGTGTTATGCATTGTTGCCTAGCTTGTGGCCTAGCATGTATGCCATCTTGCCTAGGTCCTTGAGGCCTCATCTCAGCATGTTTTGGTCTTTGTTTAGACCTATTTGAGCTCTGTCCATGGTTGGTTCATGCATTTGTGCCATGTTTTGCATGCCTCCTATGTGTTGCTCTTTGCTAGCCTTATGTCTTAAGGACTCTAGCATGTCTTGTGCCTATTGTTTGAGTGATTTGGAATCATTTCATACCTTATTTCAGAGCTTTTAGTGTTGTCACACTCCCATGTTTATCACTTCTTGAGCACTCTTGAGAGTTGTGCTCTTAGGCCTAGTTGATAAGCCAATGCATGTGCATGCTTTGTTTTGCATTTCATGCCTTTGTTTTGGTGTTATGGCCACTGATTTTGGCATGACTGAGGTCTGTCCACTTTGGTTTAAGTCCATTGAGCATGTTTGCTTTCATGTTATTTGCATGCTTACATTGCCATGTTGTTGCATGCTTATGTTGCCTTGCTTTGTGTATCCATGCATTAGCCTTATTTGCATATCATTAGCTTTGTTAAGTTAATCATGTTACATTGCATGGAGTATGCCATGTTATTCTTTGCATTGTGTATGCCATGTAATTACATTGTGTTTTGTATGCCTTGCATTATATGTTTGCATGCTTAAGTTGCATTGCATGTTTGCATGTTTGAGTTGCATTGCATTTGTTTGAATTAGGTGTTAATCCAAACACGAGAAATGAGGGACGTTTCATACTTGAAGTGATGAAACATGCCTCAATTCTCAGTCGCCGACGCTCTTGATCATATATGATAGAGTTCTAGGCTTTATATGTTTATGTGTGCATTCATTTTACATTGAATTGTGCAATTTGGCTTCTCGGCCATCATGCATCGAGATGCGCGATTGGTGGCCCGAGGGTCGAGAACCATTCTCCCTTGAGCTTGTGAAATGATAGGGAGGGTGGTTGTGCACACATACCTTGCAAATATATTGCCATGTGTAGACACCCCATTTTTGACCGTCATTGAGACTTGGACGTCACCATTTGAACACTCGGTGATCATCCTTGTTTGTGTTCGTCTTGAGTTCCCGGAGGTCTCGGCCACGCGCCTTGCCTCAAGACCTCTCGACTCGACTGTTTTGTGTTTGCTTTTGCACCAAACACTTGTGTTTTGCTTTTGAGGGGCAGGGAATGGCTTGTTGGCCATCCCCACACCTCACCGGCCATGGCTTGAGGCCACCAGCCATTGTTTTGTTTCCATCGGCCAAATGTTTGGCCGGCCGGCACTCTTTGTGGTCGGCCAACCATTGTTTTGGCCAATTTGTCTTTTTTGGCTGGCCGACCACTGTGCATTTGCTTTTGGCAGATATTTTGTGCCAGCTGTGATAGCTGGCACCCACTTTGCACCCCTTCTATACACGTGTATGGAGGGATTTGCTTCCTTAACTTAGCTTCCCTTGTAAGCTTGGATTGGCCTTGCCTATAAGAGGAAGGCCTCCCCTCCCTTTCCAGAGGTTGAACAACTCTGAGATTAGGGCATATATATATATATATCTCTATATCTCTCTATATATAGTTGTGTGTGTTTGGTGTTCCAAAAGGGTGTTTTTGTTCTTAGTTTTGCATTAAGGCACCTAATATTACACCATACTCCGGTTTTGGGGGTGTTGAGGGACTGGTTTCAAGGTTTTTGAGCTGATTTTGATCCAAAGGGAGGTCTGAGGTTGGTGTTCTTGAAGTGTTCTTCAAGGGTAAGAACCTATCTCCTTTATTCCCCATTCTTGCACTAGCTTTTAACCTATCTTGCATCTGTTTTTGAGCTTAGTGTATAACATATAAAAGTTCTGATTTTGTTAGTTTTAGAACTTTGTTTAAGGTCTCTTTGAGGTTTGGGGTTGTCTCCCCCCTCCAAGG
Source organism: Camellia japonica (assembly GCA_030407325.1). Classification (NCBI taxonomy): domain Eukaryota; kingdom Viridiplantae; phylum Streptophyta; class Magnoliopsida; order Ericales; family Theaceae; genus Camellia; species Camellia japonica. The sequence continues at coordinate 66,845,903 of JAPPVO010000002.1, forward strand.
CCTTGTTTAAGGCCATCTATTTTGGCCATTGTTGTGGTCTTTGCATGACCTCTCTACCACTGAAATCCAGAGGATTTTCGGTGGTGGAGAGGTGGTTTTGAGGTCCTAAATGGGAGAGGGTCATCCCCTCTCCATGTTGTCTTTGATGCTCACACAAGTGGCTTGTGTTGTAGCTTGTATGCCTAGCTTGCTTTAGCTTCATCTTAGTGTATATTAGGCTTTATTTTGTCATGATATAGCACTGTTTTCATTTGGTTTAGACACACCATGCTTGCTTTGCATACTTGTCTTGTAATGCCATGAATTTGTCTTAACATGTACTTAGCATTTAGACTACTATGCTTACTTGTTTTGGCCAAGCTTTGTGAAGCTTTTATGCATGTTTTAGTATGCTTGAGGTCTGATTTTGGTTGTTTGGGCCATTCATGACATGCTTTGTATAGCCACCTTGCATTTTGGCTTGTTAGCCTTGGGTGTGTGAGTGTTGAGCATGAATTACTTGGCTCATTTCAGTGGTTTGGAACCACTTACCATGTCATTTCAGTCCATATGGTATGCTTGTATGCTTGCATTCGACGCTCCTTTAATGCTTTAAAAGGTTAGTGTTTCATACTCCATGTTCGTACCATTGTGCATGCCTCTAAGATTAGGTCATTTAGATGCCATCTAAGTGGTTTTTGGGGCTCACTTTGGCATGATTTGGGACTGTTTTGGTCCGCTTTGGTCATTTGCTTCATGTGTCACATGACCATAGTTTAAGTCCTTGGGCTTGGTTGCATGCTTTGCTTACATTGGTAGATTGATTTGGCATCATCTTCTACATATTTCAAAGCTTATCATGTATGCTATTTGTCCTCTTTTGAGTGTGCTTAAAAAGTCTCCTCTTTATGCTTAAGTGTTGGTCCATTTGTATGCATGTTTGCATGTGCATTTGCACCTCATTTTCATAGCATTTGGCCACTGTTTTGGGCTTGTTTAAGAGCTGCCTAAATTAGCTTAAGTCCATCATTCGCATGTTGTTGCATGCTCGCCTTGCGCGTTGTTGCATGCTTGGCCTATCGCACGTTGTTGCATGCTTGAATCACATTGCATTTGGCATGCATTTCCTTTTTGTTTGGTTGCCTAACATGTTACATGTCTTGTGTGCTTGTTTGCATTGTCATGTTGCATATTTAGCTTGCATGTCTTGCCTCTTGAAATCACCATGATAGAGGTTGGGCCTTATGTGTTTATTTGGTTTGCATTTCATTTGATATTGAAATGGCATACTTGGTTTCTTGAGCCATCACGCATTGAAATGCACGATTGGTGGTCCGAGAATCGAGTACCATTCCCCTTTGAGTCATGAACATGATAAGGGGTGTGTGGTGCCAACATTTGCTTAGAATGCATTGCCATGCCATGTTTGCCCTCTGCTGCTGTCAAAACAGGATTCTGTAGGCATACATGGTCGACCGACCACATTCAGTGCCGACCGGCCATGCATTGGTGGCCGAGAGTTCAATAGATGGTTGATGACCACTTCCCTTTGGCCGGTGACCATTCCTCATGGCCGGTGGCATCCCACAAGTGTTCAGAGAATACTCCTTGGGACTTGTGCAATTTTCAGAGGCATAAAACAGTGCAAACAGAGGCAGCTTGTGCATGGTGGTGGATTTCCGAGCGGAGTCGAGCACACATGCATTGGACCCTCTTCCCGAGGTTGTTTTATCGCTTTATTAGCTTAGTTAATTTTCTTAACTAGTTAATTGGTTTGTAATTATTTAATTAGCTTGTTAGTTGATTAAATTGTATTATTCTTTTGGTCCCTCCGAGCGAGGGCGAATTTGTAATAAGTGTGCGTGCGTGTGATGCATGTCTTCCAATCCCCACTTCTTTCTCCTTTTTACTTACCTGCTTTTTGATGGTTTGTATTAGGGCATGTTTAATTTAGCATCCTTATGCTATGCATGCGTGCATCCATTCATTTGTATTGCATGCACCGGACTCGGCGCATCATACTAATTGCATAGTATTTCAAATCTAACTTGAATACATGTTATCTGTTGCATTTTACATGCCATCTCTAGGATTAGCCGAGCTTATTCTAGTTGCATTTTGTATGCGATGCATTAGCCACTTAACATGGACCTGGATCATACATTGATTGCTAACAAGTTCTTTGTTTTGGCTCGGAGTACTCGGTAAACTTTCTATGCTTTAGCATCTCGCATGAGTGTGAATGTTAACATGACAGCATGCTTACCATGTGGCTATCTGCTTATGTGATGTAAACTGCCTGAATGCCTGTGGGTGAAGGTTGGATTGTTTGAGTTGGGACAACTCATTGAAATCCGTGTTTTAGCCTACTTGTGAGTAGCAAATTTCAAACTGTCTTCTGAACGAGCAAATATGCAATGCTTTGTTCCAAATTAGGCGATCTAGTCTATACTTTTGTGTTGTGCACATCACATAGTAAGATTAGCTAATTAATCGGAATAAGAACGCATAATGTTTTCAAAACTAGATATCATGGTTAGTAGAGGCCGATCTTCGGATCGGGCGAGAGGAGGTGCTCATAGCTGACCTTCCCCAATCGTACCCAAGTTCCCGAACCAAGGCAACTTTGGTGATGACGGACACGTGACCTTAGGCAATGAGTCAGGGTTTCCTAAATTCCCCCATAAAAAATATTTAGGTGGCGACTCTGTATCTGGTAACGCAGTCCATGTTTGGCACTTCTTTCAAAAAATCTGTTTTCCAAAACGATTTGCCGGATTTGGACTCTTTGGTGATTTATCGGTCTTGCATTGCACTTTGCCAGACTAGATTCAAAATCGTAACCATTTGAGTCCGAACTGTAGCATTGAGGCCCACGAGCGCGTCTACACCATGCCCTTTCTTGCTCTCTGTTGCAGCAAAGTGAAGAAGTGCAGCAAAACTGGTCGGCCGACCAGAACAACTAGTTGGCTGACCACTTTTTCTGGTTTGCAGCAATAGAAAGTGGTCGGCTAGTGGCTGGAAGCATCCCTAGGTGGTTGGCCATGTTCCTACAGGTTCCCATGATGGAGTTGAAGCTTTGTGGAGCTTGGTGCAAGGTTTTGAGAACAATTGCAAATAGAGGCAAGTTGGGGCATCGCGACGTATTTCCAAACGAGGCGACCGAGCATGCGTGCATTCTTCTCCCGCTGAGGACATTACTTTACTTCTTTACTTAACTAATTTGCTTAGCTAGTTCATGCTTTGGTCTTGTACCTAATTAGTTAATGCGTTTAACTATTCAATTTGTGTTGTAATAACTTAATTAGTTGGCTTGTTAGTTAATTGGTTTTGTGATGTAATAATTAGTTTAATTAACTTAGATTAGCTAGTTAGCTTCTTATTCAGACCCTCCGTCGGAAGGGCACAACTGTTGTAATAAGCGTGCGTGTGTGTGATGCATGTCTTCCAACCCCCATTTCTTTCTCTCTTTTACTTAACCGCTTACGATGGTTAGTTTTAGGGCATATTTCGATTAGCATCCTTATGCTTTGCATGCGTGCATCATTCATCTATTTTACATACACCGGGCTCGGCGCATCATACTAACTGCATTGTATATCAATACCAATTTGAATACATGTATCAAAGTTGCATTTCACATGACATCTTAGAATAGTCGAGCCTATCTTAGTTGTATTTTCACATGTGTTGCATTAGCCATTTTAATATGAACTAGGATCATGCATGATTTCTAACTAGTTCTCTGTTTTGGCTCGGAGTACACTGTGAGTGTTTATGCTTTAGCATCCGTGCATGAGATGTGTATGTTGCCATGTTAGCATGCTTGCTATGAGGCTAACTGCTTAAGTGATTAACTGCATGAACGCCTGTGGATGGAGGTTGGATTACTTAAATTGGAACAATTCATCCAAAAGCGAGTTTTAAGCCCACTTGAGGGTGGCAAAATCTACGACTTAGCCTACTTGCGAGTAGCAAACTTCAAATCATTTTCACAAACGAACGTGCAATGCTTTGTTCCAACTTAGGTGATCTAGTCTATACTTGTATGATGTGCGCATCACATAGTAATTCTAGATTAATAACCGGAATAAGAACACATGTGTTTTCAAAAACAACATATCATGTTTAGTAGAGGCCGATCTTTGATCGGGCGAGTGGGGCCTCTCGTACCCAAGTTCCCGAGCCGAGGAAACTTTGGTGATGACGGATACGTGGCCTTAGGCATGAGTCAGGGTTTCCTAAATTTCTCAAAACAAAACATTTAGGTGGCAACTCTGAAATCTGGCAAAGCAGTCCATGTTTGGCACTCTTTGATTAAAATCGATTTTTCAAAACGATTTGCCGGATTTAGACTCTTTGGTGATTTATCAATCTTACATTGCAATTTGTGAGATTAGATTCAGAACCGTGACATGAGTCCGAACTGTAGTAGCTAAGAACTACGATTCGCGCCCTCGCGCGCAGAGCGGAGTTCTCCGGGCGGTCTACAGTTTCCAGAAACTGTAGACGTGCCCCGAGAACTCCCCGGCTCCGCGCCTGCGAGGGCGCAAATTCGTTTTGTTCTCTAGCTACTACAAGTTCGGACTCATGTCACAGTTCTGAATCTAATCTCGCAAAGTGCAATGCAAGACTGATAAATCACCAAAGAGTCCAAATCCGGCAAATCATTTTGGAAAATCGATTTTAATAAAGAAGTGCCAAACATGGACTGCTTTGCCAGATACAGAGTCGCCACCTAAATATTTTATTTTGGGGGAATTTAGGAAACCCTGACTCGTGCCTAAGGCCACGTGTCCGTCATCACCAAAGTTGCCTCGGCTCAGGAACTTGGGTACGAGAGGGGAAATTCATGCAATGAGCACCCCCGCTCGCCCGATCAAAGATCGGCCTGTACTAAGCATGATATTTTGTTTTTGAAAACGCATGTGTTCTTATTCTGGTTTATTTAACCTAGAATTACTATGTGATGCGCACAACATACAAGTATAGACTAGATTGCCTAAGTTGGAACAAAACATTGCATGTTCGTTTGTTTGAAAATGGTTTGAAGTTTGCTACTCGCAAGTAGGCTAAATCGGGGATTTCAATGAATTGTTTCAATTCAAGCAATCCAACCTTCACCTACAGGCATTCAGGCAGTTAATCAAATAAGCAGTTAGCCTCATGGCAAGCATGCTAACATGGCAACATACACATCTCATGTAGTATGCTAAAGCGTAAACACTCACAGTGTACTCCAAGCCAAAACAAAGAACTAGTTAGAAATCATGCATGATCCTAGTTCATGTTAAGATGGCTAATGCAACACATGCAAAAATGCAACTAAAATAGGCTCGGCTATTCTAAGATGGCATATGAATGCGACAATTTGATACATGTATTCAACTTGGAATTGACATACAATGCAGTTTGTATGATGCGCCGAGCCTGGTGCATGCAAAACAGATGAATGAATGCACGCATGCAAGCATAAGGTATGCTAATTGAAATATGCCCTAAAACTAACCATCATAAGTGGTTAAGTAAAAGGGAGAAAGAAATGGGGGTTGGAAGACATGCATCACACACACGCATGCTTATTACAACAATTGGCCCTCTCAACGGAGGGTCCGAATAAGAAGCTAACTAGCTAATCTAAGCTAATTAAACTAATTATTACATCACAAAACCAATTAACTAACAAGCCAACTAATTAAGCTACTACAACACAAATTGAATAGTTAAATGCATTAACTAATTAGGTACAAAACCAAAGCATGAACTAGCTAAGCAAATTAGCTAAGTAAAGCAGTAAAGTAATGTCCTCAGCGGGAGAAGAATGCACGCATGCTCGGTCGCCTCGTTCCGAAATCCATCGCGATGCCCCAACTTGCCTCTATTTGCAATTGTTCTCAACACCTTGCACCAAGCTCCACAAAGCTTCAACTCCACCATGGGAACCTGTAGGAACATGGCCGACCACCTAGGGATGCTTCCAGCCACTGGCCGACCACTTTCTATTGCTGTAAACCAGAAAAAGTGGTCGGCCAGCTAGTTGTTCTGGTCGGCCGACCAGTTTTGCTGCACTTCTTCACTTTACTGCAACAGAGAGCAAGAATGGCATGGCAATGTATTTGCAAGGTATGTGTGCACAACCACCCTCTTTATCATTTCATAAGCTCAAGGGAGTGTGGTTCTCGACCCTCGGGCCACCAATCCCGCATCTCGATGCATGATGGCCGAGAAGCCAAATTGCACAATTCAATATAAAATGAATGCACACATAAACACATAAAGCCTAGAACTCTATCATGTATGATCAAGAGCGTCGGCGACCGAGAATTGAGGCACGTTTCATCACTTCAAGTATGAAACGTCCCTCGTTTCTCGTGTTTGGACTAATACCCAATCCAAACAAATGCAATGCAACTCAAGCATTCAAACATGCAATACAACTACATGGCATACACAATGCAATGTAAGATGATGGCATGCACAAGATGAAGAACATGGCATACACAATGCAATGGACAACGTGGCATACTCGACACAATGTGATATAAGCATGCAAAGAAGGCTAATGCATGCATACACAAAGCAAGGCAACATAAGCATGCAACAACATGACAATGTAAGCATGCAAATAACATGAAAGCAAACATGCTCAATGGACTTAAACCAAAATGGACAAACCTCAGTCATGCCCAAATCAGCGGCCATAACACCAAAACAAAGGCATAAGGTGCAAAACAAAGCATGCACATGCATTGGCCCATCAACTAGGCCTAAGAGCACAACTCTCAAGAGTGCTCAAGAAGTGATAAACATGGAAGTGTGACAACACTAAAGGCTCTGAAATCAAGTGTGAAATGATGCCAAATCATTCAAACAACACAAGTAAGGCATGCAAGAAGACTTAAGGCACAAAGTCATTAAAGGGACTACATAAAGGGGCATGCAATACTTGGCACAAATGATTGAACCAATCATGGACAGAGCTCAAATAGGTTTAAACAAAAACCAAAACATGCTGAAATGAGGGCTCAAGGGCCTAGGCAAGATGGCATACATGCTAGGCCACAAGCTAGGCAACAATGCATAACACTCAAAGGCACTTAAAGAGTGAATGAAGTGGGAACATGGCAATGCTACATGCTCTGAAATGTCATGGTAAATGATGCCAAATCATGTACACAACACAAATGAAGCATGCTACGGTACCCAAAGCTTGAAGCTAGCATAGGTACTTACACTACAACTATGCAAAACATGAAGCATATGGCAAGGGCAACCCAAAACAGTCCTAGAACATGTCAAAATGATACTAAAACATGTATGGAAGGAAGCCAAAACAAGCTAGCATGAAGGGCATAAGGCATGGAATATGCAAGGCAAATAAGGTGGATTACACTACACCTATCAAGACCAAGCATGAGATGGCTTCGCCAACAAAAATCAGAGTTATATCATGGTAAAATAACCCCAAAAACACACTAAAATGATAGCTCGCAAGCTTAGGCATGAAGGCATACACAATGATTCATGTTTAAGGCATAAAGGGCAAACCCTCCAACGCATTAAATGAGTGACAAATGCAAGTGTATGACCATGAAACATGGATTGAAATCACATTTCAAATGATGTCAAATCATGAAAATAGTCAAAGCAATGCATGCTAGTGGACTTGATACACAAAGCTAACAAGCTAGAATGCACTATAGCTATACAAAGCATGGCATGCATGACCAAAACAACACAAATCAGAGCTAGAACATGCTAAAACATAGACAAAAGCTTCTTAGAGTTAAGCCAAAATCATGCTAGAAAGACATGTTGAAGCATGATGCACATTAGGCTAATTCATGGAATTACACTACAAGTGTATGGAGCATGCAAAGGCCAACCAACCCAAACCTTAACAGAGGTATGACATGGCAAAACATCACCAAAAACATGCTGAGATGGACTCAAAACAAGCTAGAATGACATGCTACTTCATGAAGCATACAAGACAAGTTTATAAAATTTACACTACAAGTGTGTAAAGCATGCAAGGAATGACAAAACCAAGTCAAAACAGTGGTATGCCACGCTGAAATAAGGCCTAAAATAGGCTGAGATGTGGCCAACACAAGCTTAACAAACATGCTCAAACATGAGGCATTCAAAGCAAGCATACAAAACACAAGGAGAAGGGATGACCCTCTCCTATTTGGGACCTCAAAACACCATTTCCACCACTGAAATTCCTCTGGAATTCAGTGGTAGAAAGGTCATGCAAATGTTAAAACAAGAGCCTAAAGGGATGGCTCAAAGCAAGGCCTAACAAGGCCTAAGAGGGGGTAGACTACCCCTAACACAAAAGTGACCTAAAACAAACATTTTAAGGACTGAAAAACAAAACTTTTTGCAGTAGGAAGTTAAGCCTAAATCAGCATGAAAATAGGTCTAAAAGCTTAAGCAAAAAGCAAGGTCTTAAGGGTTAGAAACTCATCCTTGATGATCACCTTCAAAGCTGCAACTCCGGCACACTTTTTGAACCAAAACCAGTCCAAAAACTTCAAAAACAACTTCAAGAAGCCTCAACAACAAGAGTAAGGTGTTTGAGTGTGTGTTTGTGTGTTAAAGTATAATAAAATTACACTTTAAGGCACCAAAATGAAGAAGGAGAGCGATATAGAGACAAAGGTGTATCTATCACTCTAGCCACAACTTTTTCAACCTAGAGGAGGGAGGATGAGGTTCTCTTATATAGAGAACCAAGCCTCAAGCTTGTTGAGGAAGCTTTAGGCTTAAAGCCATCCCTCCATACACGTGTATAGAGGATGGCTTCTGTGCTTTTTAGCTAGCACAGCTATACTGAAAATATCTCCAAAAAGGTGATGAAAAGCAGTCGATCACTTAAAGTGGTCAGCCGACCCCCACAAGTGGTCTCCCAAGAAGAAAACTGGTCGGCCATGGATAGGAGAAGTCTACATACTGAAAGCAAGCCAATGGTGTGGTGGCCGACCAGAAAAGGTGGCCCAAAGACCAAGAAAACCAGTTTCCCGACCAGAAAACTGGCTGGCGGGAAGAAAAGTGGTCTCCAAGGGGAAGAACTGGTCTCTCACCCTTGTACCACCTTCCAAACAAGGAAAACAAGGTTTGTACCAGAAACAAACCAAAAAGGATGCAAGACGAAAGTTCGGGAGTCAAGGCGCGCGGCCGGGAGACTCGAAAACTAGTCTACGGGCACCAAAAGTGGTCTACGACCACAAAAGTGGTCTCCTGGAGCACAGTGTCCCTCTAGGCAGAGGCAACAAGGTATGGTCCAAAAACCACACCAAACGGAGAACGTTAAGTGGCCCCGAGACAAGGCGCGCGACCGAAGGCTCCGAAAACCGGAAACTAGTCTCCAAGCAGGAAAAGTGGTCTACGACCACAAAAAGGTGGTCTACAGACCACTCCCTCCCTCCGGGGAAGGGAAACAAGACCTGGTCCGCAAATCGAGCCGAAACACAAAGAGTTTAGAGGCCCAAAGGCAAGGCACTCGGCCAAAACTCCGGAACCTCGAAACGAGCTCAACATGCACAATTACTGAACGCTCAATCGATGACGTCTGAGTCTTAAGGTCAGTAAAAAATGGGGTGTCTACAGGTTGGCAAATAATGACGGTTTTGAATTGGTGGTTTGAACGGATTAATGGTTTATAAAAAAACATAATTCAAACTACAAAACTTGAATCAAAGAATGAAAAGATCTAATTTATAAATTAACTAAAATAGTCAAAATTAAAATTGATATTCATTCATCTAATCTAACAATCCACAAACACAAATTAATAAACTATCGTCAAAATCATTAAAATCAAAGAGGATAAAATATTCATATTTAAAATCCACAAACACAACATAAATTAACATTTACAAAGTACCGTATTTTATTCAGAAAATTAATTGCGACTTTTAAGTTTAGTTTAGTGGCTTCAATGTGAACATTGAGACAGTGAAGAAAGCAAACTAATTTATATATTTTGATTCAACGTAAATAAGATTCAGTTCTTAATTGAAGAGGTGGGCCCAAAATTAGTAACTGCAAGAGACCCAATTGTAAGCTCCATTTGGTGAACCACGGTGGCTGATTTTACCACCATAAACGAAATGAACGATGGCGGAATTGGAACAGTGTTTCCGTCAACAGAGAGAGAGAGAGAGAGAGAGAGAGATAGAGAAAGAAATTTACCAAATTGGCAAGTGGTGAGACGATCTAAGAGGAGACAATCGACAGTGACCGGTAGGTCTAGTGGTGGTAGTGATGATCAGCAACACTAGCAGCAATGACAGCGATTGGAAATGCTGGTAGCGGTAGAGAGGAGGAGCAGCAAGAGGGAGACAAAGAGTTGAATGAGATGTTCTGGGGTTGTGAATTAGGTCTAGTTGGGAATTGATTGTGTGTGTGTGTGAATGTATTCATAATTAGTTTGGTAGCTTGCTAAAGTTGCTGGATATCAATATATAATGGCGGGTCAGTTTGGTTAGCCTAGCGGGTTGGCTATTTAGAACAGCCAACCGCGTCGACCTGCTACAACTACAACCCCCACCTACCCAATCCTCCCCGATAGAACAAAAAAATAGCACGGTTCGGCTCGGTTCGGTGTGGTTTTGGTAGTGTAAGAGAAGCTATTTGGGCCCACTAAATTAATTAGGCCCAATAGTCCAAGGTTGGTGGGCCCGGATTTATCGCCATAAAACGGACTGAATTGCTCTAAGCCGCGAAAGGGTTTGGATCCATGAACTTAGAGACTTACTCGGGCCCGGACTCGAAAAGGTTTTGAGCAAGCCTAGAGATCCGAGGCACTCGGACTCGAAAAGGTTCGGATCCACGAACCTAGAGATCCGAAGCACTTGGCTTCGAATGGATTCAAATGCAATCTAGAAGTCGCTCCGTTAATGAGTCCCAGAACACTTGCGGGCTCGGAGCTTTCCGGGATCTACGTACCAGAACCATGGGCGTAATGGAGTCCGAACAAAGGACCCGATCCCGAGGACGGTGAGTGGAGATAAATTCACTCTTCGGTTAAACTAGCCTATACCCGGGTCGAGGTGGCACGACCCCGGGGGGTCCATGAGACTCGGCAATATTTTGTGGCAGGACGTCCTCTGGGACTACCCCTGACCCTTTGGGATGATTGGGGATCATTGGTTAGGTGTGGCTAAGAAGAAGGGTTCGCCGAGGGGTTGATCTCCTCTTCGGGGTTTTTCTCATCCTCGAAGAGGTCACCTCCTCGGACAAGGTGGTTAGAGAGAATATTCCCCATGTGCCTTGCACATGGGCTCCATCCTACATCATGAGGTGCCTATAAATAGCACCCACCCATAGCTTTACAAGGGATGGATTTTGGAGATTTTTCAAGTCTTGGGAAAGAACTAATTTCCCCTCTCCATTACCAACCTTGAGGGTGAAAGTGGGAGATCCATGGGAGAGCCTTGCCATTATTCTCTCTCTTGCCATTTTGCCTTCTTCTTCACCCAATCTCTTATCTCCATCATCTCCTTTGTTTTTGTGTTCCTAAGTTGAGATTATTGAAGAATCTAAGCCTCTCATCATATTCTAGAGAATTCGAAGTTGTTCTTCAAGGATCTTCGAAGATCTTCGAATTTTCCAACTCCTTTCTTGAACCCTTTCATACATTTGGCGACTTCACTGGGGAGGCGGATTGGTTAATGGTCTCAACGAGGTCTGGAATCCACACAACTCCAACAAGGATGGCGGGAGAAGATGAAGTTTACCAACAAGGATCCTCTAATGGTGGTGATGACAGGACCATGGCTCCAGATCAACCACTTTTGCTTGAAGCCATTCAAGGACTTCAAAATACTCAGCAAGAGATTCTTACCACTCTTCAGAATCTCACTCACAACATGTTGGTGGTGAGTTCTAATTTTGCACCGGCACCAAACGCAAGAACGGAAATCACCAAGTCTATCATCAATATAGCTGAGGCACACCATGAGGAATGCATGTCGACCGAGGGATCTATTCCGAGGAAGGCAAAAGAGCAATCTAGTGCCATTACTTTCTCCGAGGCTGATCGGAAGTATCCCTTTTCTCACAACCGCCCGCTTTATGTGACTGCTTTTATTAACGGGGTTGAGTTCAAAAGGGCCTTTCTAGACAGCGGAGCCTCTATCAACATTATGACTCGCGCTACTCTAGAAAAGGCCGGAATCTCTGAAGAACGCATTGTGAAGCAGCCGATAGTCATCACTGGCTTCGGTGGAGAAAGGAGAGTTACTATAGGATGTGCAACAGTTGATCTAGCTGTCGGAGAGATTCGCTCGGCTACCAAGTTCCACATTATCGACTCCGAGGCAAATTATCACATCATTCTAGGGAGGACCTGGATGCATAGATATGGGGCAGTACCGTCAAGCTATCATCAGTGTGTTAAGGCTAAATGGGGAAAGAAGACGGTGACAATTCAGGCTACAGAAAGGCCTTTCGAGACCCATGAAGCTCATTATTCTGATGCCATCTACTTCACCGAATTGGCTGTCGAAGAAGTTCCCACCACCTCTAAGCCTCGGGGGGTCAAAATTCCTCGTTGGGAGGATATCAAAGATGACAAGGAGCCAAGGGCAGAATCAAGTAAACGGGTGATGTCTAGACCAGAAAGTCCGCCTATCCCTCGGAAGGTGATGAAAGTCCGAGAAGGGGGCAAGATGGTGTACTATTTATGAAGGTGCGGGGAGTCGGTTTCTTCAGTCACCGACTCCGAGTCAAAAGAAGAGCCTCCTGACAATGACATAGTGATAAAGCCTGAAGTGGCTCCAGAATGCATGCAAGATGGGCCGAAGCCTCAGCCCGAACAACTTATTGAAATAGATTTGAGTGATGGACAAGATGCACCGAGGCCGATATTCATAAGTTCGAGCCTTAGCCCAGAGAAGCGGGAACAGTTGTTAAAGTTGATAAGCCGGTACTCAGATGTGTTTGCTTGGTCATATAAGGAAATGCCCGGACTAGATCCTGACCTAGTCTCCCATTATCTTGATGTGTTCCCAAACTCCAAGCCAATTAAGCAAGCTGCTCGAAAATATCATCCAGATCTCGAAGAGAAGATTAAGGAGGAGATTGAAAAACTTCAACAGGCTGGTTTCATCCGGCCAATACAGTACCCCACGTGGTTAGCAAATATCGTGCCAGTAAAGAAGAAGAATGGCCAAATCAGAGTATGTGTAGACTTTCGAGATTTGAACAAATCTTGCCCGAAGGATGAATTCCCTCTTCCTCACATCGACACCCTCGTGGATGCCACCTCGGGACACCAGATGTTCTCATTCATGGATGGATTCAGTGGATACAATCAGATTAAGATGGCTGAAGAGGACGCAGAAAAGACTACTTTTAGAACACCTCTCGGAAACTTCTTCTATACAGTCATGCCTTTCGGACTCAAGAATGCCGGAGCAACTTACCAAAGGGCTATGACTGCAATCTTTCATGACATGATCCATCATGAGGTGGAAGATTATGTTGATGATCTAGTGGTGAAATCCAAGAAAGAAGAGAACCATCTCTAAGACCTTGAGGAAGTATTCAAGAGGTGCCAGAAATTCAAAATGAGGATGAATCCTCTCAAATGTGCTTTCGGGGTGACGGCCGGGAAGTTCCTCGGGTTTCTTGTACATAGGCATGGTATCGAGGCAGATGAAGACAAGGTCAAGTCTATCAAAGCAATGTCTCTCCCACATTCTCAGAAGGAGTTAAAGAAGTTCCTCGGGAAGGTGTCTTATATTCGAAGGTTTATCCCAGCACTTGCAGAGATCTCTGCCCTTTTCGGCTCATTGTTAAAAGGAGATGCCAAGTTCGAGTGGAATCAAGAGCACCAAAAGGCCTTTGAGAGAATCAAGGCGGCCTTAACCTCGCCTCAGACCATGATAGCCCCGCAGCCCGGGGTCCCTTTAATGTTGTACCTAACCTCAACCCCCAAGTCCATAGGGGCATTATTGGTCCAAGATATAGACGGAGCAGAACGCCCGGTGTATTATATCAGTCGGAAGATTCGAGGAGCAGAAGTCCGATATACTCCGATAGAGAGACATTGCTTAGCTTTGGTATTCACCGCCCAAAAGCTCAGACATTACTTCTTAGCACATCAGATTCAGATTGTTACTAGAAGTGATCCAATCCGATACCTCCTTAGCAAGCCTACTCTAACCGGGAAGGTGGCAAGATGGTTGTTAGCACTGGGTGAATTTGAGATCACATGTGTAGCTCCCAAGGCAATCAAAAGCCAAGCCTTAGCTGATCTCCTCGCTCAATTTCCAAGTGGTGACTATGAACCAGTGAATGAAGAATTAAGAGGAGAGGTGCATACAGCTATGGCTTCTGAGGAAAGCTTTTGGACATTGAGCTTTGACGGAGCAGCAGCTGAAGGGAAAGGAGGAACCGGGATAGTCCTTACAAGCAAAAGTGGGGAAAAGTTATATTTGTCTTATAAACTGGATTTCCATTGCTCAAATAATGAAGCCGAGTATGAGGCTCTTATTTTAGGCTTGATAGCAGCTGAGAAGCACAGTATCAAGAAGATTTGGATTCGGGGGGACTCAAAGCTGATAGTGAAGCAAGTCTCAGGACAGTTTGTCTTGAAAGAGCCTGCCTTGGCCACATATTGAACAACAGTCCAAAGGCTTCTTGACACATTTCAGAAGGTTGAAATAGAGCATGTGCCTCGCTCCGACAACAAGTTTTCAGATGCCCTCGCAACATTAGAGGCAAGAGTTGACATTCCAGAGGAGGAGGCGACAATTGTTATCAAGAAGAGAACAGAGCCTTCAATAATACCCGAAGACGAAGACCTTTCGGAGGATTGGAGAGGAGAAGTTCTCGAACAACTCAGAAGCAAAGTTGGAAAACTGACTATGGCCAAGCTTGCCCAATTCATAATTATTCGAGGTGAACTTTACTTCCGAGGAAGTACCGGATTCCTAGCCCGGTGTGTTGGCCAACAAGAAGCAAGCTTCCGACTACAACAGATTCATGAAAAATCCTGCGGAGATGGGGATATCATTCTATACAAAAGGATCCAAAGACAAGGCTATTATTGGCCCGAGATGGAGAAGGCCTCGAATCAACTACAGAAAGAATGCCCCAAGTGTCAGTCATACATCCGGGAGGATGAGAGCTGCTTTGAAATTGATACCCCTGACTGGAGACAAGTCTACATTGACTATCTCAAAGAGGGGACACTACCTGAAAGCCCGAGGGACATTGCACACCTCAAGAGGAGAGCGAGGCGGTACTTTCTTGATCAGAACAAGCTTTACAGAAGAAGCATTGAAGGCACTCCCCTAAGGTGTCTCTCCAAGGAAGAATCGGATCTAGTCCTCGGAAGAGCCCACGAAATTGAGCATCAATGAGGGGCTCGGCTGTTCGAACAACTTATACACCTTGGGTATTATTGGCCGACTATGGAGTCAGATGCATCCCATCACGTGAAGAGGTGCCAGACTTGTCAGAAACACGGAAATTTGATCCATGCTCCAGCTGTAGACCTGCATAGCATCCGAACGCCATGGCCGTTCCATACCTGGGCTTTTGATCTGATAGGGCCCATCTCCACACCTTCTAAGGGGTACAAGTGGATTCTCGCAGCCACAGAATTGAGCACAAAGTGGGTCGAAGCAATTCCTCTAAAGAACGCTACGGGGCCTGCAGTCGCGAACTTCATCAAGGAGAATATCATTTGCCGATTTGGAGTACCAAACACCATCCTCTCGGATAACGGCACTCCCTTCATAAACAAATATGTGAAGAGGCTCCTAGAGACTTACGGAGTGAAGCATCACAAATCCACACCTTACTATCCAAAAGGGAACGGGCAAGCGGAGGCCACAAACAAGACACTGATAAGGATTCTGAGCAAGATGATGGATGAATTTGGGGGGACTTGGTCCGAACAGTTGATAGTAGCCTTATGGGCATACCGCACTTCAAAAAGAAAGCCAACTCAAGCAACTCCTTACTCCCTTGTGTATGGATCCGAGGCAGTGTTACCTATAGTTGGAAACACCATCTGCTCGGATGGCTCTCGCCTCGGGGATGGTATTGGAGCCTCGAACCACTAGATTGGAAGCATTAGAGGAAAAGCATGACAGAGCTGCAAAAGTCATGGAAAGATATCATGCGTCTATTGCCCGAGCCTACAACCAGACTGTGGTACCAAGAAAATTTGAAGAAGGTGATTTAGTATGGAAGATTGTAGACCCAATCATGCAAGGACAACCTTTGCCCAAGTTTTCTCCAAAATGGGAAGGGCCCTACAGGGTGGTTCAGGCGAGCTCAAGCGGGTACTACAAGCTTGTAAGGGTTGAAGATGGCTTCCGAACTGGCCCGCTCAATGCAAAGTTTATCAAGCATTACTACCCATAATTAGACTCATCTATGTTGAAATTCATTTTCATTTTATTACTTTGTCTAAAAGTTATATTTCCCTTACGTTATGAAGAAGTTGGTTTTCTCTATGGTGTATGTTCAATCCCATCACTTGCAGTGAATCTATTATACTTTTGTCAAGAAAGTTGAAGAATTAATGAGAATATTTCAGCTTTTATAAACATATGCGTATGATTGTTCTTTCCATTGTATCATTCGAAATAAATATTTTATCAAGTAGAATGAGAAAACAATGCGAAAATATCCAAACAGCAAAGATTTTGTCATTTCATTGCATTGTCCTAGATAAAAAAAATTTATCGAAAGGGGCAAGAAAGTAATAAAAAAAAAAAAAAACTCAATCTCTCCTAAAGACACCCTCGAAGAAGCTGCCCGTCACATCTACATCCGGAGGACAAACAGCAAAGTGTGCCTCTAAAGTCTCCAAGGCCCGAGCATAACCCGGCTCAAGTTCACGAAGAGTTGCCTTTGTCTCATCTATAGAGGTCCGATAAAAGGCAAGCACAGACATAAGTTCCACCCGATGACTGGCATTCGAAACCATATCCAGGCGCTTCTGAAGCCATGATAAGTCCACTTGGTGACGCTCCATGTCAGAGATCCCCTGATACGCCGTCTCGACTACTTTCCCATTAAGGTCACATAACCGTTGCCTGTCCAAGCTATATAAGATAGTGGCAAAAGACTCGAGAAGAGCAGTCTGAATGAGTGGACACTGGCAAGCAAATGAAGCAAAGGTCTCCGGGTAACTCGAATGCACAAGCTGTAGAACTGAAGCAAACTCAGGAGCTACCCAATAATGGAGAAATGATACTTTGCCAGAAGCCGAAGGAGGAGTCGGGGCCGGAAAGCTGCTAGTCTCAGGAATCTCCCCAATGTCTATCGGGTTAGATGAACCACCCGGAGGGGTAACTCCCGGCAGAGGTCCCGAGCCTGAGAATGCGGAGCGATAGGGGGAAAGACCAAAAGCATCACTATCAAAGTGGAAGTCACTGAGATTCAAGTCCAAAACATTCGAAGGCACTGGTGATGAAGAACCTCTAGCAGTCGTCTCAAAGGCAGGTGTCCCCCCTTGAGAAGGAGAACCATGAGGAGTCACAAAGAGAGTCGGAGTAGAGTCCGAGGCAGGTGAAGGCAGGACCCCGGTAGTAGCCAACACTGGAGCAGAGTCTGAGGCAGGTAAAGGCAGGACCCCGGTAGCAACTAACACTGAAGAAAAGATAAGGAAGTCTTATTAGGGGTAGGGAACAGTAAAGCCATTTGAGTAAAGATTTCTCACAGGTAGAAGTAAATGACAAACTTCAGAAAGAAAGATTACCAGAGGGAGAATCAATATGCAAAGCCGGAGCAACTGAAGGACTCCTAGCATCAACAAAGTCACTGGGCCGTATGGGGAGCACCTGATCGATCTCAATGTCTGATGAAGCCTGAACAGTAGCAGTCATCCCTGAAGAAGGAAGAAGGGCTGGAGGATGAGAATCACCATAAGTGCCAGAGCGAGTCTCAGAGATTTCTAGCACATCCACCTCTGCACCATTCCTAGAGGCACACCTCATCTCTACATTGCTTCTAGAAGCATGGCCTGCGGCATCAATTTCTGTGGCATCAGTCCCTTCAGTAATCTCAAGATCAGAACGGTGAGCCCCAATAACCTCGTCACCAAGATAGCGCTCCTCCTCAGCTACGGTAGGGCGGTGACGACGCATGCGTGGAATAAGGTCACAAAAATGATCGGAGGACTCAGCCTCATCATCATCGTCATCAATAACTGCTATACGAGGGGTGCGCATCTTCACAAGTCTTGCAGACAAATGTAGGGTGTCGTCCAAGTCTGAGTCCGGCCTGGGGGAGGCAGCACAGCCAGGAGCTACGGTACTGAGAACATCAACAACCGCAGGGTCCTACACAACGTGGGCAAATAAAAAGTGTTCATTTAAAAAGGTATAGTTGCAAGAAAGAAAGTAAATTCAAATCAAAAATTTTCGGATACCTCATGGAGCCTTTTGGAAAGGCGAGGAGCGGAAGGACTGGCATCAGAAGCCCTCTTGTGAGCCACCTTCTTAAGGCGGGTCGTCCGAGGACCAGAGGCCTTATTCAAAGGGACTGGCTCTGGAGAAGCAATTGCCAAACTAGAAGCAGACGCCCGAGCCGGAGGGTCAGTTGGAGCAGATAAGGTAAAGAAACTCTCGTACATGTGATCAGATTTCCGGCTCTCAGGCAGCCGAAGAGAAGAGTCCTTCTTATAGATCAGCGGAGGCAAACATATGGTCGGTCTGCTCTGGACAAATCCAATAAACGCATCGATATTCTTCCGCCAATATCGCCTGAAAGAGGGGGTGAAGCCCCCTACTCGGCTCAAGCCTGGCATCGTCAAAGACCCGGATATAGGAAGCACGGTATGTACGAGTCCGCGGGTAAAGTGCCCGTAACTCTTCGAGAAAGATAATGAAGGAGGTGCTGGCCCCAGGGCACATTGGTCAAACCCGAATTGACATGCTACACGGTCAGGTCTATAAATGGCACTATCAACGCCTTCCTCATGCCATACTTGTAATGAACTCGGACGGATCATGATCAGCATATCAACAAAAGGTGCAGGGATGTTCTTCGGCAAAGGAAAGGACACTGAGCGGGAGGAACCATGATAGATAAGCGGTGTGGCCACACCCACCGGTGGGCATACATACGGCCGTGCCACAAAGCGCCGGGGATCATCCACCAGAGTATTCAAGGATGAGGTGGAAATGGTACGTGACCAACGTGTAATCAACGGCTGGCAAGACTTCGCTTTCTCAAATATCCGAGACCCATCAGTATCGAGCACGGGGATGCCATCCTTATCCACTATCTCCCGAAGAACCTCTGCCTCGAATACAGTCGGAGCAGGGGCAAATTTTGGGAACCTCTCGAAGAAGAAACAAAGCAGGAACTGGCTGTGAATGAAGGACACAGGCTCATATCGACCCACAGAGCGAACCATATCTCGATGTAATAAATCCAGCCGATAGTAGAGATTCCCAAGAAATAATGGAGCCAAAGGGATCCGATCTCCTCTGAAGAGCCTGACTGCCAAGGGGAAGACGAAAGGATTGAGGGAATCCGGAGGTGTGCTCGGAAGAATGAAGAATGAAAGGAAGCAAGCCAGAAATCCCAAGAAATAGAGCCTGGAGCCATACATCGGACCGACCTCATACTCCCGAGACTCAGGGTCAGCATCTCTGGCCAAGGGCTGAAGATCCTTGAAGAAGTGGCGGATCCATGCAGTATAGGAGGCGCGGTCCGTCCTTACTCGACTAGTCCTCCTCGCTGAACCATCAAAAACGGAACTCCATCGGCCACAAGCTTGAAGATTTAGCTTCAGAGATTGGATCAAAGAGTCATCCTCGGGGGTGTCCGCTCAGGGTCGAAGGCATCAGGGCCGGTCACTTCCAGACGCAGCAACATGAACACATCCTCAAGGGTGGGCCCCATCTCGTGCTGGCCAAGTATAAATGTGTGTGTCTCGGTGCTCCACCGAAGAGCCATGGCCTCAAGGCTAGCATTGTTACACCGAATGGATAGGGATCGAGAGATTTTCACCGGGATCAATAGCCGGGCCTCCTGAAGCCGCTGACAGAGGCTCCTGTCTGAGAGGACATCATCAACCCACTCCTGCCAACCGAAAGGAGGGTTTGAGAAGGCCTTGAACTAAGGATAACAGTATGGAAAGTCCCCTCGCTCAATCCGAAAGCGTAGCACCGAGGGAGGAGAAATGAGGGCCTCATGTCCAGAGTCAGTGCCCTCAGTGAGATATAATGGAGCCCCCTTCGGAGATAGAAGAGAAGTGGTGAAGGTAGCCGCCCGCCAGAAGGGGTCTTTCCGACCGAAATAAGGAGATTTTCTACACTCAGATGCCGGAGGTACATCCCTCTCTTTCATGAGAGCCGGTTCTGATGACCCTGGGACAATGGGTTTCTTTCGAGAAGACATATGGCTGAAATAACAGGTATAAATAACAAGGAGTTGACCGTATTAAAATTCAGAATATTGGAATTAAAGCAACACATTCGAATGAAATTTCGTCGTCAACAATTCATTTTCTCGAGTATTTTTCAAGCTCAACAAATTACAGTACCAATATGTGTATCAACAACATACAGATTTTCGGTTTCTATCATCGATAAGAGGTGCAATATCATAGGTCGTTTTGTGATGAAGTTCAACCGGGTCAATTTCTCAAAGTCACTATGTTCCATATTAAAGGTCCAATTTATACGGGGCTCAAAATTTGGACAGAGTGAAGTTCAATAAGCAAATTTTAGGCCCAAGATCAGAAGCATTTTATATTTCTCATCCGTAGCAAGATTCAATGGGTCGTTATGCAAATTACAAGAATGTCCTTTCTAAAGTCCATATTCATAAGCCCAGGATTTTCTCTCTCTATGTCAAAAATGGAGCTCAAATACTAGTCAACAAGTTATATTCGGCCTTTTCTCGGTGATAAAGTTCAACAAATTATGTTCAAGCCAAGCCCCTCAATAAGGTTTCAAGTGCTAATGTATGTTTCTATATGGCCAAAATCACAATGTTTGAGCTAAAAAAAAATGTCATTGGGATTGCCACAAAAATTGAGTCCATATGCAGATTCAGTTTTTTTATTTTTTATCAGATTGCTTGAGCCTTCTACATTGCCACAAAAATATATTTATATATATTTAAATATATTTATATTCGGAAAAGGGGGCCGAATTTCATACTTGCAAATTTGGGCAGTTAGAGAGGTGAAGTCCGAAGCCGATACTGGAAATTTAAGCTGAAATCAGAGAGGCTTTACAGACTGTAATCAACAAGACTGAGCTAGGCTGGGCAGGACCACACACGTTGCGTTGAGTGGGCGAACGTGCGTGGTCGGCATCGGACAAGTTGAAGCCGGAAGCAACACTGGTACCACAGAAGAGTCGGCAACCACACACGTTACGTTGAGAGGGCGAACGTGTATAGTCTGCGTTGGAACCGTTGAAGCCAACAGTGAGCTACGTTGGGTGGTCGAGGTACGTGCTGCAGATGATGTCACGAAGATGACACCGTCAGTGGCTCTCAGCAGCAGTGGTGTTATGGAGATGCCGGCGTCGGTACTATTCGGCAAAACCAAGCTTCGGGGAGTCTGGGTTCATGAGAAAATTACGTTGAATTTGGCTCTGCAATAGCAATCAATGTACACACGGCTTCAGCCTCTAACCTGTTAAAAGAAGAATGTATGTCATTGGAATCATAAATTCTGATATATGTATATACGAAACTACCACAAAAAACTACCACAAAATATATATACAAGAGGAAAAGGGAGCCACAGTTAGAGGGATGAAATCCGAGGCCGATGTAGGAAGTATAAGCAGAAAATCGGAGAAGTTCTACGGACTGTGATCAACAAAAATGGTGGCATGAGCAACGGCTAAGACAGGAAGTAGGCAAGCCGACGTCGCGTTGAGTCGGCGACGCATTTCGCATTGATCAATCACGGCTGGAGCCAATAGGTGTGCAAGAAAAACCAAAATCTGTGTAGTCTAAGCTCTGAAAATATCGTCGAGATTGCGCTAGGCAAAACCACACACAATGCGTTGAGTGGGCGGCGTGTGTGGGTGGCGTTGAACAGCCGGGGCAGAAGGCAAAGTCGGGGCAGAGAAGAGCTAACGGTGGTCAGCGCTGGACAGTTGAGGCCGAAAGTCGCAGTGATATTGCTGGAGACGTCGTAGAGTGGTGACTGTGCAGAGAGGTTGGCGTCGATGCTGGCTGATAGCTGGGTTGCGACAATAGGACAGGTCGGTAACGGGTCTGTAACATCTGTGGCAGATCAGTGGCGGTACCTGGAGCAACCACTGTCGGTGTGCAAGCGTTGGTGGTCCTCAGTAGTCACCAAGCAAGCTAGTCGCAGTGACCTTCGTGTTTGGCAGCTGTGGGTTCTGATGGAAGAAGAGTAGAATTGGTTTAGTCTTGGGGAAGAAGAAAGTTGGTCTCTCAGTTTAGAGAGAGAGATTAGGTTGAGAAATAGTGTGGCGGCTGTGCAAAAGTTGGTGAGCCAAATAGGGTTTCGCCATTTCCTTAAATAGAAAAAAAAGGGAGAGGTGTGATGCCGTGTGATGCTAGAATATTCCCTCAAGATTTTTGTTAATTGTGTATATCCATACAACATATAACGGCTGCTGACTCACCAACTTGCCAAACAAGAAAAGTGTGTGGTATTATCCTTTCTTATACTTTATTATTCTTAAAAAAAAAAAAAGGTACAAAAAAATAAAATTTTTGCTTGTCAATTTTTTCTGTAAATTGAAGTGCGTCATCAACTTTATCCATAGGCTCTGTCGAGACAACATATTTTTTTTGGGACGTGATGTGAAGCCAGGCCGAAGAAATGACAGTATGCATGTCCGAGAAATTTAAAATTTCTCATGCACGCAAGGGGCAAATATAAGAGAAGCTATTTGGGCCCACTAAATTAATTAGGCCCAGTAGTCCAAGGTTGGTGGGCCCGGATTTATCGCCATAAAACGGGCTGAATTTCTCTAAGCCGCGAAAGGGTTTGGATCCACGAACTTAGAGACTTACTCGGGCCCGGACTCAAAAAGGTTTTGAGCAAGCCTAGAGATCCGAGGCACTCGGACTCGAAAAGGTTCGGATCCACGAACCTAGATATCCGAAGCACTTGGCTTCGAATGGATTCAAATGCAATCTAGAAGTCGCTCCGTTAATGAGTCCCAGAACACTTGCGGGCTCGGAGCTTTCCGGGATCTACGTACCAGAACCATGGGCGTAATGGAGTCCGAACAAAGGACCCGATCCCGAGGACGGTGAGTGGAGATAAATTCACTCTTCGGTTAAACTAGCCTATACTCGGGTCAAGGTGGCACGACCCCAGGGGGTCCATGAGACTCGGCAATATTTTGCGGCAGGACGTCCTCTGGGACTACCCCTGACCCTTTGGGATGATTGGGGATCATTGGTTAGGTGTGGCTAAGAAGAAGGGTTCGCCGAGGGGTTGATCTCCTCTTCGGGGTTTTTCTCATCCTCGGAGAGGTCACCTCCTCGGAGAGGTCACCTCCTCGAACAAGGTGGTTAGAGAGAATATTCCCCATGTGCCTTGCACATGGGCTCCATCCTACATCATGAGGTGCCTATAAATAGCACCCACCCATAGCTTTACAAGGGATGGATTTTGGAGATTTTTCAAGTCTTGGGAAAGAACTAATTTCCCCTCTCCATTACCAACCTTGAAGGTGAAAGTGGGAGATCCATGGGAGAGCCTTGCCATTATTCTCTCTCTTGCCATTTTGCCTTCTTCTTCACCCAATCTCTTATCTCCATCATCTCCTTTGTTTTTGTGTTCCTAAGTTGAGATTATTGAAGAATCTAAGCCTCTCATCATATTCTAGAGAATTCGAAGTTGTTCTTCAAGGATCTTTGAAGATCTTCGAATTTTCCAACTCCTTTCTTGAACCCTTTCATACAGGTAGTATTTTGCACAACCATCTCTCTCACTTCCCTCTACTCCCTCTTTTCCTTCTCATTTTCTCTCTATTATCCGTCTCCTACGCAGTCTCCATTGCCATCGCCTCATCTTCCGCGCCACCGCCACTATCACGATGTTGGAGTCGCCGAACTCTAATACTCCGGCATTGGTTCTCTCTGCCACGGCAATGCCAGCATCTCTCCTAATCAAAGAGAAGGTTGCTGCCACTGCCGATGTTACTGCTCGTTTTTCTCTCACTCTCACACAGCGACGATCTCCTCCTCTACCACTATCGACTTCGATTTCTTCTAATCTCACCTCTCTATCTTCTAATTACTCTATATGTGTGTGTGTATGTGTGTGTGTGTGTGTGTGTGTGTGTGTGTGTGTGTGTGTGTGTGTGTGTGTGTGTGTATGTGTGTGCGTGTGTGTCTATGATTTGAAATTTAAAGAAAGAGGGGGGTAAGGTTAGGGTTAGGGAAATCTAATCAAATTTATGTTTTTGTTTTTGGTTCTGCTATTATTTTTACTTTTTTTCTAGATCTGTTCAGATCGATGGAGTTTTTTTGTTCAGATTGATCTTGCTCTACCACGCTGCTGTCTACGGTGGCTCTTGTGGCTTGGTGTATTTCTCAAATCTAAACAGATTTCAAATCCAGATCTTCTTCATCACCATATTTTCTCTTTTTTTTTTTTAAATTTTTTAACAAATAGTTGTAGTTTTAGTTATTTTTGTTGTTGATGTTGATGTTGTCGTTGATGATATTGCTGCTGTTGTTGTTATTGATGATGTTGATGTTGATGAAAATGCACCATTTTTTTTTCTTGGGTTGAACAGGTGGGAGAGAGAGCAATATTTGAATTGATAGGAAAGATAATAATTTTTAACATATATATTTGGTTTGGCTCTGTATTGTAATAGATAACTTTTTCATCTTTCTAGCAATTACAATAGATAGACCTAAAACTTCAACAGATAGAAAAGATTTGTCATCAAATAGAGTTGGTTTGACAAATAGGAACAAAATTTGAACTGAAAAGATAAAAAAATTGAACAAATAGGGAAAAATTAAACAACTAGGGAGAACAATTGGACAGATAGACAAAAAATTAGACAGATAAAATTTTATTTGGACAAATATTTAAACAGATAAGAGAAATTTGAATTGAAATTATTAAAATAATTAAATAAATAGGGTAACAAAATTGAAAAAATAGGAAAAAATTTGAACAGATAGTCAACGAAAGAACATATAAAAAAAGTAAATAGATAAATTAAAGGATAAAATTAGAAACAAAATCTCCTTCAAAACAATAAAAAAGAAAAAATGCTATAGGCCCTAAATTTTCTACCAAATAAATGATCAAATGTCTTACATGGGTGTTTGGTCATACACTTGATAGAAAATTTGGTACCCATAGCATTATCCATAAAAAAGACTTCTCAACAAACTATTTCACAAATTGTGGATCTCTCACTAATAAAAATAATTCACTGGACCTAATGCCTTTGACACCTTTCAAATTGGATTTATCACCAATTTTCTCTTTTAATTATAAATATTAAAATAAATAATCGTTTGAACATACTGAGAATATTACAAGAATTAAATGCTTCATAAATAAATAGTTACACTACTTGGCTATTGGGCACTCGGTTCTGTAGACACCCCATTTTTGACCGACCTTAAGACTCAGACGTCACCGATTGAGCTCTTGGTGATGTCGCATATTGTGCTCATTCTGAGGTTATGGAGTCTCGGCTGCGAGCCTTGCCTCCGGACTTCCGGACTCATTTGTACCTTGACTCGGTTTGCGAACCAGGTCCCGTTTTCTCCGTTTTCTCTTCCCAAAGGAAGGGAGAGGTCTCGTAGATCATCTCTCAGTGGCCGTAGGCTACGTTTCGTGGTCGTAGGCCATTTTTTCCCGTTTGGAGCCCGGTTTCCGATTTTTCGGAGCCGTCGGCCGTGTGCCCCAGTTCGGGACTGCTTAACCACCTCCGTTTGCTCCGGTTTTTGGCACACACCTTGTTTCCTCGCTTTTGAGACATACTGTGGCCCGGGAGACCACCTTCGTGGTCGAACGCCACTTCCGTGCCTAACAGCCTGTTTTCGGGGCCCCGAACTGCGTGTTTTGGCCCCCGAACCTTCGTTTTGCATCCGTCTTGGTCCATTTTTGGCAGGGACCTTATTTTCATTGTTAGAAAGCTTGTAGGAGGGTGGGAGGCCAGCAATATTTCTAAAAAAACCAGTTTTTTTGGGTCAAAAGTGGTTCAGCATGAATCTGGGAAGGAGGAAAACATCTGCACGGCCTCACCGAAACGGGCATAACTCTTTGCACAAAAGGAATTAAGATATGAGGCCACCACCGTTGGAAAGATTACTTCCGGGGCTTCATTTTACACTCAAGAATCTCCTAAGGACAAGTCCGGGCGGGGGAGATATGATTGGTTGAAGTAGGGGATCAATCCGGTTGGACCGAATCTGCGCGGCTTCACCAAAACTGGCATAACTTTTTCCACAGAAGAAATTTTAATGCAAGGTTTGTGGCATTGGAAAGCTAACTTCTGGGGCTTCATCTTAGGGGGTGGCCAGCAACCTTTGACCTTTTCGACCTGGTCGGCCGACCAGGGGAGGTGGCCGGCCGACCACCTGGCCCTTTTGCACCTGGTCGGCCATTTTTGTCTCCGTGAGTGTATTCCAGCTATGCCAGCTATTTTCCACTTGACCCACTGTCCGAGGGTCTCCCTTTTTGGGGGGAAATTTGAATTGGTTTTTCCCCCCCTTTTCTTTGCCTCTCTCCCTCTATAAAACCAGCACTCAAGCATCATTTTCAGGGGTTACAAAAATTGTTTGGAGCCTTGCATATAACTCTCCCTCTCCCTCTCTTCCAAAAGGGAGAGTTATATGCACCATTTACCCTACACCCCATAGCACCACACCTCCATCCTTCATTCCAACACTTTGAGGGTGATTTTCAGAGGCTAGGAGCTCCTCTTCTTGGTCCAAAAGCTGCTGAAGTTTAGTTCTACAAGGGTGAGTCTTTTTTTTTCCCTTTTCTAGTCTTTTCTTGCTTCATCTATAAGCCATACTTTCTTACATTTTTGGGCTCCGATCCAAACTGGAAATGGTCTTATTTTGAGCTTATCTTCATGTGTTGATCGAGGGTTTTTCTCTGTTTGAGGCCATCTACTATCCCTTTCCCTTTTATCTCTCTTTTGGCCCTTTTCTTGCATGATATGTTAGCCCTGTTTGTAAGCATTTCTGGGCTTCGAGCCAAATTGTAAAGTGCCTTATTTTGAGCTCCTCTTCAACTTTTTTGAGGGCTCTTCACTGTTTGAGGCCGGCTACTGCCTCTTACTCTCTATCTGTCTTCTAGGGCCATTTTTGCATCATATTGTAGCCTTACTTGTGAGCATATTTGGGATTTTTCATAAACTGTAAAGTATCTTGTTTTGAGCCCCTCTTCAACTTTGTTGAAAGACTCATTGCTTTTTGAGGTCTCTTGCTGCCCTGTTTGTTCATCCTCTCTTTTAGGGCTATTTTTGCATGATATATTAGCCCTATTTGTGAGCCTTTTTGGACCTCAACCTAAACTGAAAAAATTCTTGCTTTGATAACATCTTCATATTTGATTAAGGCCTATTCTCTGTTTGGGGACATCTTCACCCTATGCATGCTTCATCTCTTCATGATTAGGGCCATATATGTGAGCATTTGCATTGGCCTTGTTTTGGCCTCTTAGCCACTGAAATCCAGTGGATTTTCAGTGGCCTTGATGTGTTTTTGAAGGCCAAAATCAGAGGGGGGTGACCCCCTCTCACCTTGTTTTGTTTGATGGTCTTTTTGGCCTTCCAAAGAGGCCCTATCTTGCATGCTTCGTTGACTGATTTCAGGGCCAATTTGATGAGTTTTAGGACTATCATATTTGATTTCCAGAGTTTATTTTTCTATGCTAAGTATCCTTGATGCATGTGCTTAATAACCCCTTTGTATGCCCTCTAAAAGAACCCATCATTTGTGCATGTGTTGGTTGCATTTCAGAGGTTACTTGGGCATGTTTTGGCATGTTTTATTCACTGATTTTTGCCGGTTTGATGAGTTCTCACTTGCTTCATATACATGCCATGTAATCCATGTTTGCTAGTCAAAATCGCATGCTATTTTAGTCCATCTTGCTACCATCTTTTGGCCACGCTTTGAACTAAGAATATGCATATTTTGGGACTGCCTTGGTTCTGTCTTCATGCTTCATGATCAAATAATGCATGCTTTGTATAGCTATAGGTCAATGCATGTGCCTAGTTTTGTGTTTCGGGACCATTCCATGCATCGGGTGCCATGTTTCCATGTTTCGGGATCATTTTGCATCACATATCAGTGCTGGAACTTGCATGTTTGTATGCCATATTTCGTGCCTTGCCATGCCTTGTTAGAGTGGCATTTGTGCCTTAGGATCGGTCCTCGGTTTGCGTGCATGTGTGCACGCACCTCGAGTTTCTCATTTTCATCTTA
Organism: Camellia japonica; assembly: GCA_030407325.1. Lineage (NCBI taxonomy): Eukaryota > Viridiplantae > Streptophyta > Magnoliopsida > Ericales > Theaceae > Camellia > Camellia japonica. The sequence continues at coordinate 66,874,298 of JAPPVO010000002.1, forward strand.
TGGCCACTGATGTAAGTGTGGCTGAGGTCCACTCATGTTGGTGTAAGTCCATCATGCATCGCGTATGCCATTTCATTTCATAGCATTACGTATGCTAGGTTGCATGTTAGAGCATTGTGTATGCCGTGTTACATCGAGCATTGTGTATGCCATTTCATAGCATTGTGTATGCTAGGTTGTATATTAGTTGCATTCATGCATGTCATGCATATTGCATTGTGTTTGGGGTAGGAGTTAGCCCGAGCACGGGAAACGAGGGACGTTTCGTACTCCGAGTGACGGAACGCGTCTCAATTCCCTGTCGCCGACATTCTGGATTATCCATGATGGAGTCTAGGCCTTGTTATGTTTTCATGTGCATTCATTCCATATTGAGTCGTGCAATTCGACTCCTCGACCATCATGCATCGAGATGCGTGATTGGTGGCACGAGGATCGAGGACTACACTCCTTGAAGAGTAGTCGTGCATACATATGTGAAAATACTTTGCCATGCCCCTTTCCTGCTCTCTGTTGCAGCAAATCAAAAACTGGCAATCTTTTGGGGCTTCGCGCAATATTCCGGGATTAATTGCAAACAGAGGCAAATAGGGGCATCGCAATGGATTTCCGCGCCAAGCAACTCAAGCATGCATCATTCATCATCCGGAGCAGAGTCGAGGCAGTCCCTAGCTTGCATGCCAATTTACTGCTTTCCTAGATTAATTTGTTAATTAATTGGGATTTTGTATTTATTCGGACTGTAATTATTCATTTGGGACTGTATATTATTTATTTGGACCCTCTGAGCGAGGGCACAATTGTAATAAGTGTGCGTGCGTGTGATGTATGTCTTCCAACCTCACGTCTTTCTCCCCCTTTTATTTACCAGCTTATGATGGTTAGATTAGGGCATGTCTCAATTAGCATACAGTATGATAGCATGTTGGCATTCATTCATCTGTTTTGCATGCACCAGGCTCGGCGCATCATAACTCACTGCATTGTATTTCAATTCCAAGTTGAATACTTGTTAGCTATAGCATTCCATATGCCATGTTTAGAATAGCCGAGCCTATCTTAGTTGCATTATTGCATGTGTTGCATTAGGCATTTCTGTATAGTTAGGATCATGCATGATTTCTAATTAGCTTCTGTTTTGGCTTGGAGTACTCGGTAAGTTTTTATGCTTTAGCATCCTTGCATGTGTGTGAGTGACTGCCATGATAGCATGCTTACCATGAGGCTATGTGCTTATGTGATATAACTGCCTGAATGCCTGTGGGTGAAGGTTGGGTTATTTGGATTGGAACAATGCATTGACTGTGAGTTTTAAGCCCACTAGATAGTGGCAAAACCATCTTTTCTAAGCCCACCTGAGGGTGGCAAAATCTGCATTTTAAGCCTACTTGCGAGTAGCAAACCATCTTTCAAAAACAAACATGAAATGTTTTGTTCTAATTCAGGCGACCCGGTCTATACTTGTATGCTGTGCGCATCACATAGCAAATCTAGGCTAATAACCGGAATAAGAACGCATAATGTTTTCAAAACTAGATATCATGGTTAGTAGAGACCGATCTTTGATCGGGCGAGCGGGGGTGCTCACGAAGTGACCTTCCCCAATCGTACCCAAGTTCCCGAGCCGAGGCAACTTTGGTGATGACGGACACGTGGCCTTAGGCAAACGAGTCAGGGTTTCCTAAATTTCCCAAAAACAAAATATTTAGGTGGCGACTCTGTATCTGGCAAAGCAGTCCATGTTTGGCACTTCTTTCAAAAATCTGTTTTCTCAAAACGATTTGCCGGATTTGGACTCTTTGGTTCAGATTACGAACCGTGACAATTAGAGTCCTGAACTGTAGTGAGCCCAAAATGAACGGAACGGGACTCATTCCTCCCGGGGCGTTCGGGGACGTCTACAGTTTCTGGCGACTCTGCTGGGGATTTAGAGAACTTGACTTGAACTCATGATATCTTGTTTTGATTACACTTATGTGTTTCTTTGCATTGCATTTGCATTGGTGCGCCTAGGACACCGTGTTTGCCATCTGCTATTCCTGAGCGGTTTGCCAGAGGCTACGTGCCATAAGGCTTACCGGTTACGGGCTCTGCCGGTATGGAAACACAAACCCCGGTTTTACGGGGGCACCCTTTTGACCATTCGACCTAGTGCATATTCGGATCCATAGTGACCATTCCAAGCTAGGACAGGTTGCTTACCTGATAGGTTGATTGAAACCGCTGTGTGCGTAGTGAAACCCTAACTCCTGACAAAATAGGACAGGGAAACCCTACCCCTCCATAGGGGTGTTTTGGCTCTCACTTGCTTGTTATGTGCTTTTAGAGTGCGTCTCTACAGGAATGCATGTATCAGTTTGCAAGTTTGGGCATCAGGCCTGCGGGCACCAGTTCAGTATTTTGGGATTCAGTTTACCTGAGGGTATCAGTTTACGGGCAGAATTCTGTAGGGGCACAATCATTCAGCTCTGCTCATATGGGTTATCGTGAAATCAGGCTGAGATGCTCTCTGTTTTCCCTTTTGCTAGGTAGTCCTGGAACCATAGCTTCAGAAGGCTCCGATATCCCCCGGGTACATTGGACTAGTGCTGATAGACTTTGTTAGGTCAGAGATTCAATTCAAGGGCAACCAGTGTTCTTTCGCTGAGGCAAGGCAAAGAAAGGCCAGTCAGGGCTCACCGGTTCATCTGATCCGTCAGTCGCCAGTCACATCACCTTTGTTCGGACTCAGCAGACCGTGATGGCACAGGGTTCGGAAGAATTTGTGGCCGTGATAGCAGCGCTAAATCAGGGAACTGCCATGCAGGCTGAGACCAGTATTGAAACGCAGCGCCCACCTGGGGCATCTGCCTCACATCCAGCTTTGGGACCCCAGCCGAACTTTGACCCACTTCCGCCAGCTGAAGATTTGCAGGGTCCAGATCCTCGAGAAGGGTTAGCTCAAGCCCGAGTTTTCAGACCCCTGGTGCAGCCTAATGAGAGACTTTATCCCCTTGATGCTAATGACCTCGATCTGACCGCAGTGAAAATTGCGAACCTTGAGAAGCAATTCAAAAAGGCACAGGGCCTTAACTCCATTCCCGACATTGAGGATGGGTACACCGAGACTGCCGTACGGCTCCCAGACAGATTCAAAATGCCACATATTGACTGTTTCGACGGGTCTGGAGATCCTATGGTACATATCCGGCTTTTCTTGGATATCCTGAAGCCGATGGGTCTGACTAAGCCACAGAAACTCTCTCTGTATGGAAGAACCCTGTCGGGTGTAGCAGCCACTTGGTATGCTAAGTTGGAGAATACAGTGAAGCAAAACTGGGAAGAATTGGCTGAGGCCTTTGTTGATCAGTATTCTCACAATACCCAAGTTGAAATGACCATCCAAGAGTTTGAAGCAACCCGCCAGAACCCAACAGAGCCTTTTGTGGAATTTGTTGCGAGGTGGAGAGCAAAGGCAGCACAGATGACAGATCGTCGCCCTTCTGAGAGGGATCAAGTGCAGATGATGGTGCGAAACCTCAAGCATGATATGTTGCAAAAGTTGATAGTCGCTCCACTATTCACTTTCAAAAGTTTGCATGAACTGGGGGTTCAGGTCGAGAATGCGTTCAACAGTGGGATCATTCCCAGAACAAGGGAACCGACAATGAGGGTGATTTCAAGAAGTACCAATGTTGGAAGTAGCACTATTCCAGAACCCACTAAAATCAATACAGTCACCACGGCCAACCCTTTTGCCAAACCAAGCCTACAAACAACCAGCCCAGCCCGAGCTCAGGGCAGAACTTTCACCCCTCTCTATATGAGCCTGACTAGCGCACTAAAAGTCCTGATGGAAAGAGGGTATCTCAAACCCCTCGATCCTCAACCTCTGCCTGACCCACTCCCAGCCAGACATAACCCCTCCAAGTACTGTGTGTACCATCAGCAGCGCGGTCATGGCACCGACCGTTGCTACCGCCTTCGTCATGAGGTCCAAAATCTCATCGACAATCGGACGATAGCTCCACCTTCAGACCCCAATGACCAAACATCTCCTGCCTACCTCAATCTTATCCATATACTGCCATCCACCTATGACCCCAGCATATACATCACCCCAGCCCATCTACCCAAGCCTGAGGTGTTTATCCCAGAAAGCATGGACTTATTCATGATGGGTGCACCTGAACCTCAATCATCTCAAACCCGTGAACCCACTACTTCTGAGCTGAAGAGAATGATCGAAGATCTTCAGAGAACTGTGACAGATTTGGCCTCCGGGACATTGGCTCCGTCATCAACCACATCACATGCCAGGGAGTTCACGTCAAAAGGCTCCCCAGTCTTGGAACGGGCTGCATTTGAGGAATGCCAATCCCTTGGCAAAGTGGAGGCGAGTGGAAAGAACGAGATAGGGGCGGACATGGATCCCCATGAACATCTTCTGTTGGCTGTTGAGGCTTTGAAAGCCGAGGGACTGAACAAAGAGCAAGTGCTCGCAGTTGTTGCAAAAACTGTGGATGATACTTTTGCCACTCAAGTTGGGGGTAGTCTGAATCAAGGGGCAAGCCGAGATAAGAGATGTTGTACCAGAAACACCCCTTTCAGCTCCAATCCTACACTCAGAAGAGATCATCAAAAGTCAACACCTACCGACCCTTTCGCCGGTACATCCAACACAACCAGCTCACAACCTGCCAAATACCCACCTCGGGGCCAGAGGGTGTTCACCCCACTGGACATGTCTCTGTCAACGGCCCTGAGGGTCCTGATCGAAAAGGGGCATCTGAAGCCCCTGGAGCCACGACCATTACTGAATAAACTTCCTCTCTCCCACAACCCGGCGCAGTACTGTGTCTTTCATCAACAAGCTGGCCATGACACTGACGTGTGTCTTCGTCTTCACCATGAAATACAAGATCTGATTGATAAAAAGGTCATCTTCGCGTCAGGTCCTGCAAAATCTATCGGCACTGGATCGGTGAACTTGGGGGATAATGTAACCATGTGATCGGAGGATGAACCGCCTGCGGATGGCACTCAGTTTACTCCAGATATGGTGGATGGCATGCACTGTTTTGAGCACATTTGCGAATGTTGTTAATTTGTACTTTCTGACTTGGGTATTGGGTCAGTCTTGTTGTTTGTACAGAGTCAGTCTTTTCTTACTGAGTCAGTTAGGTCTGTCTTGTTGTATCGAGTCAGTCCTATTTTGTTGGAGTCGGGTGATTTCAGGGGTGTTACCTCGGACATCACTATCTTGTTTTGTGTTTGTCTTTTCATTTTGTCTTGAGTCTGTTTCTGCCATGGAGCCAGTTGTGCCAACAGATCTGAAATGAAACAGCAGTGATTTTCACATCCTTGTGTTTACTTCTGCCTTGTGCCAGTTGTGCTAGAAGTTTGAATGAAACGGCGGTACATTTCACCTGCTCTTCTGTGCCTCGAAATTATTGCATTGACCTAACTTTTTCAAAACTTTTTGAACACTGCGGTGAAAACGAAGAGGAAGGAATTCCTCGGGATTTGCAAAAATTTGATCAATTGAGAGAAAGAGAGGCATGCTAAGCCCTTAATGAATGAAATCATGCTTGTTAGTGTGAGTACTGGGAAGGATCCTAGCTTGATCCAGATTGGTTCTACACTGTCTTCAGCGCGAGCGACTGGTCGCTTTCTTAAAAGATTTCAAAAAATGTTTTGTGCGGTCCTGCGAAGACCTGTGTAGAATCGCTCTTGAGATTGTGCAGCTTAGGATCGCTCTCAGCCTCGAGACTCGACCCCTCTGCTTTCAAAACCTTGAACTTGGATTCAGAGTGTTCAACGGTCAACTACAATGTGAGGCCTGTGTGGCCAGATTCAAAGCAGCCCTCGAACAAGAGGCAAGAAAGTCCGATCAAGAAGACCAGATGTCATCAAAAGAAGCTTGCAAAGCTAGATCAGAAGCACCCCTGGAACTAGGGGCAAAGAATTTCAAATGTGCTCGAAGAGCCGAAGATGGATCATTCCACAAATCAAAGAAGGTCGGCAAGAATGCCAAATCCCAGAGGGAGGAAGAAGAAAGTATTGCTGAAGAAAAACTGAGTTCCGATCCACAACACTAGGGGCAAATTCAGCCCCCCATTGGATGGACTCCTGCATCGTCAGCGAACAGCAGCCATTCTCCTGGATTCAGATGACTTCGGGATCTCAAAATCATTTGACATGGACAAAGCTACACTTTTACCCTTGAGAGGCTCGCTGGGCCGAAAACCCGAAAGGGCGACCCAGGCAAAAGTTAGAGCGAGAAAAAAGAGAAAAGAAAAGAACAAAAAAGAAAAATGCAAAAAAAATGAAGAAAATGCGAAAAATGAAAAAAAAAAGAGAAGAAAAAGAAGAAAAAGATGGAAAAAAGAAGAAAAGAAATGAAAAAGAATTGAAGAACATAGCTCGCAAGGTTGAAAACCCGCAAAGGGCGGCCTTGGCAAAAGTTAGAGCGCAAAAGGAGAGGTTAATACCCGAGTGTACCTAACCCCGAACTACGTGAGGCTTGATTCCCATCTTTGGGATACGTAGGCAACTTCATTCTGAAGTCCAGCCGTAAAACACTTCAAAATTCGACTGCGTCCATGTAATGGTTTTGATCATCTTTGCTTTCTCTGAATCCGAGAATTTGGTTGTGTTCGTCACTCTGAGAACTGACTACAATGCGCCGCGGTGCTATCCAAACAAGGGGCAACTTTCCATTGCCATTCAATACGCTGCGGTGCCGTTCAAACAAGGGGTAACTTTCCGTTGCCAGGAAGCTCTCTTCAAACAGGGGGCAATTTTCCTTCGGATCTGACGTCGTGCATCTCAAGAGTGGGTTCCGTGCTCGTTGAGCAGTGGGCGTTTGCAAAAATAGTTTTTGAGAATTTTTAATGAGGTTGACTAATTTTCTCTCAAAAATTATTCCATTTTTCCAAAACTGGACCATTTCTTGGACCCCAAAAAGGGAAAATTTTCAGTGCTCACAGCCTAACTTGCATGATTTTAAATCAGAAAATTGAACAAGCATGTTAATCTAACTCTCATTTTGGTCAAAATTGTCTTAGTAGAAAGCCAAAAACAAAAAAATGGTCGAAATAATGAACTAGGGGCACAGTTGAGTCAGGTGTTCTGTCTTTTCCCCATTGCCACAATACTTGCCAAGAAGGGCACTCTACCTGCCAGAAAAGGGCACAACTGAAGTTAACAGCAAAAGGGCTGAAAGCTCTCTCACCCTCCGAGCAACGAGGTATCAAGCCAAGTGCGAAGCACGAACTGGAATGGATCAAGATATTCCACTCCCTCATCTGGACAGATCTGATCACATCCAAACTCCTCAGCAGAGCATCGTCAACCGATGTCAGCTGCAGATTTGCTACACACCCAGTTGTAGCACAGCCTCTCTGTGGGAGAAACTCACTAGCTGCGTGCAGAAGAAGAAGAATCTAGCGGAATGCTAGGGGCAAGAGCCCACAACTTTCTGTTTATCCATCAACCACCCAGGGGAGGGATTTAAAATGAGAGATTGAAGAATAGAGAGGTGTGCGCTGAGAGAAAAAGTGAGGAAAGGGCTTTTTCAGAAAAACAGAGCTTGAGGGCCGAGTGATGTGAGAATCACAAATGAGAAAGGGTGGGAAACAATACCCGGAGAAACTGGCTCCTCGTGCACCGAGAGGTCTCTCGCCTTTGTAACACAGCTGAGTGTTGTGTTTTGTGCGTTTTGTTTGTCTCGTTTCTTGTTTTAAGTCGTTTGAGTGTCAACAAATGTGTTTAGGTCATTTTACCTTGTTTTTCCTTTGTTGAGTTGTGTTTAGGTCGTTCTACCTTTGTTTTCCATTGTTGAGTCGTTTTGGCTGTGGTCAGTTGTAGGCTCAATACCCTTGAGAACCCTTTTCTCATTTCAATTTCAAAAATCGTTTTGTGCTCAGAGTGCCGTGTCGTTCTCCACATTTGTGCAAAAAAGGATCAGTTCTTTCATAAAGCCGCAGGGTTCAACCCAGGTCATGTCAGAATAGTAAAACAAGGACCTATCTGAAGCTATTTAGGTTCCAGACTGCAAAGCAAAAGAAAAGAGGGAAAATTTGGAGCATCTTAGCATGTTTCAACTTTAGCAAAATCCGAGACTGCATTCCAGGTGCACCTTCTCAGGCCTCGCTGTTTCTCTGGAGTATGAGTGTATCTCGACCCCAAGTGTAAGCCTGCTTCAAGTCAGAATGGCAGTCCAAGCAGCACCCGAGGGTTTCACATGCAGATGTTATCTCTCGCCAATATGAACATGGTGTGCCCTTTTTAGCTGAGTGAGTTGCGAAGTCCTCTAAGAGGCAAATCAGAGGCACCAGAGTACATATTTGATGCTCCTCTATTGCATAGAATGTGAACTTTCATATACACTGTTGTTGCATGCGTGCCGCGCATCGTTATGATTCATGCATAGAATATGCTTGCTTTCGATTCCGCATAGAATATGCTTTGCTTGTTTCATGCATAGAATATGCTTGCTTTCAATATTGCATAGAATGTGCTTCCATACTTGCATAGAAAATGCTCGTATCTTTTGCATGGAAAATGCCCCCATACTTGCATAGAAGATGCATTTTATCGCACTTTCTTGTGCATTTTATCTCGCTCGCACTGTCTTGTGCACTTACACTTTGTATCTCACTAGCACTGTCTTGTGCATCTTGTGGTTGTATCTCACTCGCACTATCTTGTGCATTTCAAATCACTTGCGCTGTTTAGCGTATCGCACTATCTTGTGCATTTCAAATCACTCGCGCTGTTTAGCGTATCGCACTGTTTTGTGCATTTCTAATCATTCGCGCTATTTTGCGCACCACAATCGCACTGTTTTGTGCAGTTTATCATTCGCGCTATTTTGCGCACCTCCATCGCACTGTTTTGTACAGTTTACATTCGTGCTATTTTGCGCATCGCACTGTTCTGTGCAGTTTATCACTCGCGCTATTTTGCGCACCACAATCGCACTGTTTTGTGCAGTTTATCATTCGCGCTATTTTGTGCACCTCCATCTCACTGTTTTGTGCAGTTTACATTTGCGCTATTTTGCGCATCGCACTGTTCTGTGCAGTTTATCACTCGCGCTATTTTGCGCACTACAATCGCACTGTTTTGTGCAGTTTATCATTCGCGCTATTTTGCGCATCGCACTGTTCTGTGCAGTTTAATCACTCGCGCTATTTTGCGCACCACAATCACACTGTTTTGTGCAATTTATCATTCGCGCTATTTTGCGCACCTCCATCGCACTGTCTTGTGCATTACATTCATCGCGCTATTTTGTGCTTTGCATATCACATCGCACTATCTTGTGCATTTCAAATCAATCGCGCTGTTTAGCGTATCGCACTATTTTGTGCATTGTATCATTCGCGCTATCTTGCGCACCTCACCTGCACTTGTTAGTGTATTGCATCGCGCTATCTTACGCCGTGACCATTACTTGCATTGTGCATGCATTTTATCGCGCTATCTTGCGCACCTCACCTTTAGCATCGCACTGTTTTGTACATTCACCCTACTCGCACTGTTTTGTGCACCTTTAGCTCGCACTGTCTTGTGTACTCACCTGGTCCAGGAGACCTTAAATCCTGCATCATCATTCGCGCTGTTTTGCGCATCGCACTTGCATTTATTCGCACCGTCTCGTGCACTTTCCGGTCTAGGAGACCTTAAATCCTCTAAAGGTGTAATTCCTTTGGTGTTTGTCGTGCCCGAACGACTTCCAGCGGTCTAGTATAGCCACCTGCCTGTGTTAGCGGTGAGTTCCTAGGAGACTAACTGAGACGGTGGAAACTAGAGTTTGAATGGCTCTTGCCTAGAACGCAAAGGTTCGGGATTTCCGAGACTAAAGTCTGGTTTAAATACCCAGAGGTATATCATCGGCTTGAAATCTGTATGGCAGCCCTATAGATTGAGATAGCATGTGTATGCACCTCAATTCTGAATACTGAACCAACCTAGTCTGTCACCCTGTTGGAGAATAGGGAAAGCTGCGACCATAGTCAGGGAGAAAAGTAGTACCTGTGGTTCGACTAAGAAGAAGCGAAAGAACCCCAATAGTGTGAAGCACGATATTGTATGTATGGTTCATTTGAGGCTGGTGCGACCAGACATGCCGCACAGGTATTGTATCTTCTCCGTGTGAGACGTGGTGAGAACTCAACGATTCTCCGCATTCTTCAACTGCATGAAATGTAGTATTGCTTTGCATTCTTGCTTAAAACCGTTGCATCTATTGTGAATATTTGCTTCATTACAGCTTGCTACTTTGCATGATCATTGAGTTACATCCGGCTTTGTGCATACCACTTTGCATTTTGCCCCCTGCCTGCGGGCACATCTTTTTGTTTATCTCGCCTGTTTGTCTGAGTCTTTGGCCTTGTCAAAAATGGGTCGTCTCTGGGCTTTGACATTCACTCCCGTCACTTCTTGACTTTCGAGTTCTGTAAAAGAGGGGCAACTGTAGACACCCCATTTTTGATCGACCTTAAGACTCAGACGTCACCGATTGAGCGCTTGGTGATGTCGCATATTGTGTTCGTTCTGAGGTTGCGGAGTCTCGGCTGCGAGCTTTGCCTCCGGACTTCCAAACTCTTTTGTACCTTGCCTCGGTTTGCGAACCAGGTCCCGTTTTCTCCGTTTTCTCTTCCCGAAGGGAGGGAGAGGTCTCGTAGATCATCTCTTAGTGGCCGTAGGCTACGTTTCGTGGTCGTAGGCCATTTTTTCCCGTTTGGAGCCCGGTTTTCGATTTTTCAGAGCCGTCGGTCGTGTGCCCCGGTTCGGGACCGCTTAACCACCTCCGTTTGCTCCGATTTTTGGCACACACCTTGTTTCCTCTCTTTTGAGAGACACTGTGGCCCGGAGACCGCCTTCGTGGTCGAACGCCACTTCTGGTGCCTAACAGCCTGTTTTCGGGGCCCCGAACTGCGTGTTTTGGCCCCCGAACCTTCGTTTTGCATCCGTCTTGGTCCATTTTTGGCAGGGACCTTATTTTCATTGTTAGAAAGCTTGTAGGAGGGTGGAAGGCCAGCAATTTTTCTAAAAAAACCAGTTTTTTTTGGTCAAAAGTGATTCAGCATGAATCCGGGAAGGAGGAAAACATCTGCGCGGCCTCACCAAAACGGGCATAACTCTTTGCACAAAAGGAATAAAGATATGAGGCCACCACCGTTGGAAAGCTTACTTCCGGGGCTTCATTTTACACTCAAGAATCTCCTAAGGACAAGTCCGGGCGGGGGAGATATGATTGGTTGAAGTAGGGGATCAATCCGGTTGGACTGAATCTGCGCGGCTTCACCAAAACTGGCATAACTTTTTCCATAGGAGGAATTTTAATGCAAGGTTTGCGGCATTGGAAAGCTAACTTCTGGGGCTTCATCCTAGGGGGTGACCGGCCACCTTTGACCTTTTTGACCAGGTCGGCCGACCAGGTAAAGTGGCCGGCCGGCCACCTGAACCTTTTGAACTAGCCGGCCGACCAGGGGAGGTGGCCGGCCGACCACCTGGCCCTTTTGCACTTGGTCGGCCATTTTTGTCTCCGTGAGTGTATTCCAGCTGTGCCAGCTATTTTCCACTTGACCCACTGTCCGAGGGTCTCCCTTTTTGGGGGAAATTTGAATTGGTTTTTCCCCCCCTTTTCTTTGCCTCTCTCCCTCTATAAAACCAGCACTCAAGCTTCATTTTCAGGGGTTACAAAAATTGTTTGGAGCCTTGCATACAACTCTCCTTCTCCCTCTCTTCCAAACCTCAAAACATCCTTGTTTTTTGCACCATTTACCCTACACCCCATAGCACCACACCTCCATCCTCCATTCCAACACTTTGAGGCTGATTTTCAGAGGCTAGGAGCTCCTCTTCTTGGTCCAAAAGCTGCTGAAGTTTGGTTCTACAAGGGTGAGTCTTTTTTTTTCCCTTTTCTAGTCTTTTCTTGCTTCATCTATAAGCCATACTTGCTTACATTTTTGGGCTCCGACCAAAACTGGAAATGGTCTTATTTTGAGCTTATCTTCATGTTTGATCAAGGATTTTTCTCTGTTTGAGGCCATCTACTATCCCTTTCCCTTTTATATCTCTTTTGGCCCTTTTCTTGCATGATATGTTAGCCCTGTTTGTAAGCATTTCTGGGCTTCGAGCCAAATTGTAAAGTGCCTTATTTTGAGCTCCTCTTCAACTTTTTTGAGGGCTCTTCACTGTTTGAGGCCGGCTACTACCTCTTACTCTATATCTGTCTTCTAGGGCCATTTTTGCATCATATTGTAGCCTTACTTGTGAGCATATTTGGGATTTTCCATAAACTGTAAAGTATCTTGTTTTGAGCCCCTCTTCAACTTTGTTGAAAGACTCATTGCTTTTTGAGGTCTCTTGCTGCCCTGTTTGTTCATCCTCTCTTTTAGGGCTATTTTTGCATGATATATTAGCCCTATTTGTGAGCCTTTTTGGACCTCAACCTAAACTGAAAAAAGTCTTGTTTTGACATCATCTTCATATTTGATTAAGGCCTATTCTCTGTTTGGGGACATCTTCACCCTATGCATGCTTCATCTCTTCATGATTAGGGCCATATATGTGAGCATTTGCATTGGCCTTGTTTTGGCCTCTTAGCCACCAAAATCCAGTGGATTTTTAGTGGCCTTGATGTGTTTTTTAAGGCCAAAATCAGAGGGGGGTGACCCCCTCTCACCTTGTTTTGTTTGATGGTCTTTTTGGCCTTCCAAAGAGGCCCTATCTTGCATGCTTCGTTGACTGATTTCAGGGCCAATTTGATGAGTTTTAGGACTATCATATTTGATTTCCAGAGTTTATTTTTCCATGCTAAGTATCCTTGATGCATGTGCTTAATAACCCCTTGTATGCCCTCTAAAAGAACCCATCATTTGCGCATGTGTTGGTTGCATTTCAGAGGTTATTTGGGCATGTTTTGGCATGTTTTATTCACTGATTTTTGCCAGTTTGATGAGTTCTCACTTGTTTCATATACATGCCATGTAATCCATGTTTGCTAGTCAAAATCGCATGCTATTTTAGTCCATCTTGCTACCATCTTTTGGCCATGCTTTGAACTAAGAATATGCATATTTTGGGACTGCCTTGGTTCTGTCTTCATGCTTCATGATCAAATAATGCATGCTTTATATAGCTATAGGTCAATGCATGTGCCTAGTTTTGTGTTTCGGGACCATTCCATGCATCGGGTGCCATGTTTCCATGTTTCGGGATCATTTTGCATCACATTTCAGTGTTGGAACTTGCATGTTTGTATGCCATATTTCATGCCTTGCCATGCCTTGTTAGAGTGGCATTTGTGCCTTAGGATCGGTCCTCGGTTTGCGTGCATGTGTGCACGCACCTCGAGTTTCTCATTTTCATCTTATGGCCACTGATGTGAGTGTGGCTGAGGTCCACTCATGTTGGTGTAAGTCCATCATGCATCGCGTATGCCATTTCATTTCATAGCATTACGTATACTAGGTTGCATGTTAGAGCATTGTGTATGTCGTGTTACATCGAGCATTGTGTATGCCATTTCATAGCATTGTGTATGCTAGGTTGTATATTAGTTGCATTCATGCATGCCATGCATATTGCATTGTGTTTGGGGTAGGAGTTAGCCTGAGCACGGGAAACGAGGGACGTTTCATACTCCGAGTGACGGAACGCGTCTCAATTCCCTGTCGCCGACACTCCGGATTATCCATGATGGAGTCTAGGCCTTGTTATGTTTTCATGTGCATTTATTCCATATTGAGTCGTGCAATTCTACTCCTCGGCCATCATGCATCGAGATGCGTGATTGGTAGTACGAGGATCGAGGACTACACTCCCTGAAGAGTAGTCGTGCATACATATGTGAAAATACTTTAGGACTGTATATTATTTATTTGGACCCTCTGAGCGAGGGCACAATTGTAATAAGTGTGCGTGCGTGTGATATATGTCTTCCAACCCCACGTCTTTCTCCCCCTTTTATTTACCAGCTTATGATAATTAGATTAGGGCATGTCTCAATTAGCATACAGTATGATAGCATGTTGGTATTCATTCATCTGTTTTGCATGCACCAGGCTCGGCGCATCATAACTCACTGCATTGTATTTCAATTCCAAGTTGAATACTTGTTAGCTGTAGCATTCCATATGCCATGTTTAGAATAGCCGAGCCTATCTTAGTTACATTATTGCATGTATTGCATTAGGCATTTCTGTATAGTTAGGATCATGCATGATTTCTAATTAGCTTCTGTTTTGGCTTGGAGTACTCGGTAAGTTTTTATGCTTTAGCATCCTTGCATGTGTGTGAGTGACTGCCATGATAGCATGCTTACCATGAGACTATGTGCTTATGTGATATAACTGCCTGAATGCCTGTGGGTGAAGGTTGGGTTATTTGGATTGGAACAATGCATTGACTGTGAGTTTTAAGCCCACTAGATAGTGGCAAAACCATCTTTTCTAAGCCCACCTGAGGGTGGCAAAATCTACATTTTAAGCCTACTTGCGAGTAGCAAACCATCTTTCAAAAACAAACATGAAATGTTTTGTTCCAATTCAGGCGACCCGGTCTATACTTGTATGCTGTGCGCATCACATAGTAAATCTAGGCTAATAACCGGAATAAGAACGCATAATGTTTTCAAAACTAGATATCATGGTTAGTAGAGGCCGATCTTTGATCGGGCGAGCGGGGGTGCTCACGAAGTGACCTTCCCCAATCGTACCCAAGTTCCCGAGCCGAGGCAACTTTGGTGATGACGGACACGTGGCCTTAGGCAAACGAGTCAGGGCTTCCTAAATTTCCCAAAAACAAAATATTTAGGTGGCGACTCTGTATCTGGCAAAGCAGTCCGTGTTTGGCACTTATTTCAAAAATTTGTTTTCTCAAAACGATTTGCCGGATTTGGACTCTTTGGTTCAGATTACGAACCGTGACAATTAGAGTCCTGAATTGTAGTGAGCCCAAAATGAACGGAACGGGACTCATTCCTCCCGGGGCGTTCGGGGACGTCTACAAGTTCATAAATCTAAATTGTAATTTTGTTAGGCGAAAGGTCCAGGCGCTAAATTAGTTTGTTCAAAAGGACAAGTTCAACTAAAATGACCAAAATACCCTTTCTATATATATATATATATTATATTAGACGTCCCAAAACCCTAATAATCACATTCCTCTCTCTCACTCTCTTTTCCCTCTACTCTCTATCATTCAGTCTCTTTTCTCTGATCTCTCATCTTCAATCGTTGACCACACCACCGTCCCCGTCGACATCACCACTTTCTCTCTCATCCATCACCTCCATCTGCTGTCTCGTCTCCGATGCCGATAGCGACATGATGTCTCTAACGACTTCATCTTTAACTTTGTCAAGCTCCAGATCTAGAAGATCTGAAGATTGTTCCTTCATGGCTCCGTGAAGCGCACAACCACTGCTCCGACCACCAGCAACCTTTCTGTCCCTACCTTTTTCTCTCAGTTACAAACACTCTTAGCGGAGGAGAAGGTAGAGCAGAGAATGTGGTGGTGGTGGAGGATTCGCAGCTGTTGCAGATTGATCCAAGAGATCTACCGCCACTGTTCTAAATTGTTCTAGATCTTCTGGTTATCAGATTTGTTGTTAGGACACCTAAATTGGGTAATACTTACTTGAATCTTCTTGTCAAGGTCTGCATAATTCTATCTCTCCATGTATATATATTTCTATATATAGATATTAATATGTAACCATTTACTGATTTTTCATTAGCTATACCGATTTCTTGTACGGGGAACCAGAAGCAAGTTCAATGCGATGATACTAAAGCATATGTTCATGAGCAAGCCCTTGACCTTGGCGCTGGCGCCAATGACGGATATGTGTGATTGTCTTAGATGAGAACTTATTGGTGTTTATTTTAAACGTTTACATTAGAATCTTTTGTAATAAATATTTATGCTTATTATGCAACGCCCCAAAAGACATAATATCAATACATCAATCAAACATTATTAATTTCAAAAGATCCTCTTCCTCATTGAACTAAGATTTTCCCTTCATGGTTCCATGTTCAACATGATAATTATACATCCATATATGAAATAGTTCAACAAGCTAGAGGACAACATGAATAGCCCTAAAGGCTTACAACAATTCAAGTCATTGCCTTGTTACAACCAAAATGGACTTACGGTCCTAACAAATAAGCTGGGATCTTCAATATTTACACATCCTTGAGCCTCGACACTCCAATCCAAAACAAAAGAGTATATCTCATTTCACTGATGTAATGCCCCAACCCTTCACATGTCATCGATATTGTCTGCTTTGGGCCACGCCCGCACGGATTTGTTCTTCCAAGTGGGTCACTCATTCAATTAAGTGTTGAGGCCTTTTCTTGGGTGGTGAAATCCCTAGTAGAACTCTCTGCACGAATTTGTTCTTTCCAGTGGGTCACTCATTCAGTTAAGCGTCGAGGCCTTTTCCTAGTGGAGTTCTTCCATTGAAATTTAATTCCATTGTAGCATCATATTCTCCTAAACACCAAAGACAGACATTAAGCTTAATTCCATTGTAGCATCACATTAAGCTCAAGAGTTTCTTCTCTATTTTCTTTTCCTCCTAAAGAAAAATAAATTTTACAAAAAGAAATAGAACCTTAAGCTTATTCAGTACAATGTGTGATGGTTTTTTGTTTCCAGTGTTTATGTTAATAATTGCATTTTTATTACTATTTCATGCAGATCTGGAGGAATTTTGGGATTTTGGAAAAATAGAGGATTTTGAGATTTTGTACAAAAGTAAAAAATTGAACAGATGAAATTTTTGAATAGAGAAAAAAAAATTGAAAGATAGAAAATTTGAACAGATAATTTTTTTGAACAGAGTAAAAATTTGAACAAGGAAAAATTTGAACAAATAGTCGAAAAAATTAAATAGATAAAATATTTAAACAGAGAGTTAAAAAATTTGAACAGATATGTGAAAAATTTTGAACAGATTGGGAAAAATTTTGAACAAATAATCAACAAAAGTCAAAAGATAAAAAAAAAGTCAACAGATAAATTAGGGGGTAAAATTGAAAACAAAATGTCCTCTAGGATTTCTCACCAAACTATTTCACAAAGGGTAGGTCTCTCACTAGCAAAAAAAATCTAGATTTAATGCCTTATACCATTCTTAACTTGGACTTTTCAACAATTAACCCTTTGCTATCATGATAATTATAGAGGGTTTTAATTTAGCATTAGAGACGTGGATATTACAAAAAGGTATAAGAAGAGAGTATTCCCAAACTGATGGGCAACAAAGAGGATTATTTAAACTTTGAAATATGCTTCATTTGCGTTACGGACCTTGAAGGAAATTAAGGAGAACATTTGGCTTTTGTGAAGTTTGTCTATGACAACAGTTATCAGTTAGTATTGGAATAACAATGTATGAAGCTTTATATGAAAAAAGATGTAGATCTCACATACGTGGGACTAAGGTTGTGAAAGAAAACTATATTTGGATTTGGAGAGTGTCCAAACTATTACATAAAAGATTAAAACCATTTATCAAAGGATTATGATCCTCTTCATAGTATATTCATAATGGAGAGGTTCTATTATATCATTCAATGGTGAGTGCAATGATCTTTTTTAATTTAAAATGATTATAATTTGCATTCCTATTTCAGAGCTATTACATATGTAATGGAAATCCTCCATAAAAAAGGATACAAAAATTTCCACTGCTACTATAAGAGCTATGTTGATAACAAAAGGAGGGACTTGGAATTTGAAGTGGGTGAGCGTGTAAGCAATCCTAATGAATAAAGTATCATAGTTTGGCAAGAAAGGAATGTTAACACCGAGATTCATTGGACCGTTTGAAATCTTAGAAAAGATTCACCCTATAGTCTACCTGTTGGCTGCATATTTTGTATAAGCCAATCCCAACTTAACACATGCATGTAAAGGGTAATTTGGGGAGTTAATGTAAGCTTCTAATCAACAATAGACATGTGGCAGTTCATAATAATGGATCTGAGTAACATTGAAGCAACTAGAAGGCGCAAGATGACGTGGCCCAACGGTTACTCACAAATTCAAATTTAAATTCAGGAGGGAAGCCTAATTGCAAGAATGGCGTATAATTGTGGGAGAACATGATCAGGGATCATGGGGGGACCTTTTGACGGTTGGAAACCCACTTCGACGGTTACCATTGAAAAGTAAAAATAGAAGAGAAGGCCCTAGAATGAAGGATCCAGACTCAGATCCAGAAACCAGTTTATTCACTTCATATTTCTTTCTAGTTTTACATTTCTAACACTTCAATTCCTGTACTGCACTTCATTTCCTATGAGTAGTTTCAAGTTGTCGTTGCTGTAAACCTCTGCGAGGCTGAGTCATTGTAACTTCATTGTAAGTTCTCATTTGCTTAATGAAATTCAGTTTCTGAATTATTTTGTATTTGTTATTTCTTATCAATTTCTCCTAAAATAAGCCACCAGTAAAAGTCCTCTTCATTGGAGCTAAAAGAACTTCCACACAATCGTTTGATAATTGGTTGACAATTAAAATTCTGTAAGAACTAATTGATCCTTGCTGGAACGCTTAAATTTACACTATTAACAATCAAAAGCCAAAAAAACCAACACATATTTTTGGCATGCCTAGTGGGACTATTAAAAATGGCTAGACATAAAGCAAGAAGAGAAAATGAGCGCCTGAAAGAAAGTGTGGAAGGAGAGGTAGAAATACCTAACCCAAAGGATAATGGAATATCACATCCTATGGATGCACCTATCCCATAAGATTCTTCACAAATGGTCGAACAGATCAACCAACTGTCATAAGACAGGCTGAAGAAAACGTGAATTCTCTTCAGCATAGATTGGCTCGAGATAAACAGTCTATGCAAAAAAATGGACAAACTAATGGTCAGACTAGTAATCAAAATCATGAGAGGTCATCACTTGTGCCTCAGTCATGGTATGAAGCTCCTTCAAGACTACTAGCAAATCAAAATGTACCATTGCCCACCAACGAAACCGTACAAATTGGTAGATCTAGGCCAGCACAAGGGAATGGCATGAAGATTTTTTCAAATCCTATGCTCGAAGCCATACCTGGCACACGGGGTTTCACTAATCCTGTGTTTGAATTTGCACTCAGGGGGTTGAAAGGATTTCCTGCGGTTGGAAGAGAAACACCACATGTTCCCCTCTTGTAGTACCTTTCGTAGGGCCTTTCACAGGATAGATTCTAAGAGGTCATCCATATCTCCAACAACAATCAGTATAACAACCAGTACAACAAGGACAGCCGGTCTTGATTGTACCTATATATGGACCAAGAGGCCCTCAGGCACATAGAGTTCCTCCAAACCCTATGTTTGTTCCTCCAATAGTGGTCCAACCAGCGCAAAATATGATTTTTAGGGACCAAAGTGCTGATATTATTAGAGAGATGTGTGGACCTATGGCTTGAGGGGTCTAGACTTCGGTGTACAAAAAACCTTATCCAGAGTGGATAGATAGGGTACATGAATATCCAATGGGGTTTAGAATACTAGACTATGCCCTTTTTTTATGGAAATGGAAACCAGTTAGTAGAACACATTGTTAGGTTTACAGGCCAGTGTGGTGAGTTCGCTAATAATGATTACACAAAACTGAAACTTTTTCCAAACTCTCTAACTAGGGAAGCCTTCATATGGTATATAAACCTTACACCTGGCTCTATCCAAACTTGGCAGTAAATAGATGAGGTATTTCATGCCCAATTTTTCCAAACAGAACCTGAGGTTTCTATGGCAAACTAGGCAAGGTTGAGCCAAAGGCCTGATGAGAAGGTTGCTCAATTTGTTGCTAGATTTAAGAGGGCATGAAACAAATATAGGGTCATGCTACCTAAGCATGAATTTGTAAGATTGGCTCAAAATGGGTTAGAATTTAGGCTTCGAAAAAAGTTTGATTCAACTGAGTTTTGAGACTTAGTAGAATTAACCTATAAAGTGTCTAGATATAAAGCTTTACATGAAAAGAACAAGATCGAAATAATGCATCATTGTAGACCGCCCGAACTCGCTCCGCGCGCCCCCCTTTCGGAGAGGGCGCGGATTTGGGTTCATAGCTACTACAGTTCGGACTCCTGTCACGGTTCTGAATCTAATCTCTCAAAGTGCATTATGAGACTGATAAATCACCAAAGAGTCCAAATTCGGTAAATCGTTTTGGAAAATCGATTTTAATCAAAAGTGCGAAACATGGACTGCTTTGCCAGATTTCAAAGTCGCCACCTAAATATTTTGTTTTGGGAAATTTAGGAAACCCTGACTCATGCCTAAGGCCACGTGTCCATCATCACCAAAGTTGCCTCAGCTCGGGAACTTGGGTACGAGAGGGGAAGGTCCTGAAATGAGCACCCCTGCTCGCCCGATCAAAGATCGACCTCTACTAACATGATATGTTGTTTTTGAAAACACATGTGTTCTTATTCTGGTTATTAATCTAGAATTACTATGTGATGCGCACAGCATACAAGTATAGACTGAATCACTTAATTTGGAACAAAACATCTCATGTTTGTTTTTCGAAAATGGTTTGAAGTTGCTACCATCAAGTAGGCTAAAATGCGGATTTGCCACCCTCAAGTGGGCTTAAAATGTGATTTGCCACAAACAAGTGGGCTTAAAATGCACATTTTGATGAATTATTCTAATTCAAGCAATGAAGCCTTCATCCACAGACATTCATGCAGTTAATCACTTAAGCACATAGCCTCATGGAAAGCATGCTAAACATGGAAACACTTACACGCATGCAAGGATGCTAAAGCATAAATACTTACAGTGTACTCCGAGCCAAAGCAGAAACCAATTAGAAATCAATGCATGATCCTAATTATACAAGATGCCTAATGCAACACATGCAAAATGCAACTAAAATAGGCTCGGCTAGCTGAGATGGCATATGAATGCAACACTTTGATACATGTATTCAAATAGGTATTGAAATACGATATAGTTTGTATGATGCGCCGAGCCCGGTGCATGCATGACAAATGAATGATGCACGCATGCAAGCATAAGGTATGCTAAACAAAACATGCCCTAATCTAACCATCAAAAGCTGATAAGTAAAAAGGAGAAAAAAGTGGGGGTTGGAAGACATGCACACACACACGCACCCTTATTACAACATATGCCCTCTCGACGGAGGATCCGAATAAAAGAGAGCTAACTAGCTATGCTAATTAAGCTAACTATTACAAATCAACTAATTAACTAACTTAGCTAATTAATTATTACAAACCGAATTGAATCAACTAACTATTCTAAGTTAATTAAGTACAAACCAAATTAATTAATTAAACACTTAACTAATTAATTACAAAATAACTAAGCTAATGAACTAGTTTAGCTAAGCAATTTAAACAAATGGCCTCGGGAAGCGAGGGGGATATGCATGCTCGGTCGGCTTCGCTCGGAAATCCATTACTGTGCCTCCAATTGCCTCTTTTTGTATTTGATTTGATCTCTGAAAATTGCACAATCTCCAGAATGCTTTTTCTCCAACACAGGGACCCTCTGGTGGGCTGCCGACCAGAAAATGGGGCTGTAGACTAGAAAAACTGGTCGGCCGACCACCCCTACTAGTCGGTCGACTACTTCTTGTGGTCGGTCGACCAGCATGATTTTCCAAACTCCATTTTTGCTGCAACAGAGAACAACAAGGGGCACAATAGTGTATTTGCAAGACATGTGTGTGCAACTACTCTCCTTATCATTTCTCGAGCTCAAAGGAGCGTAGTACTCGACTCTCAGGTCACCAACCAAGCATCGCAATGCACAATGGCCGAGAAGCCAAGTTTGCACGAGTCAATGAATGCACAAATAACACATAAGAGCCTCCATCTCTATCATGCATGATCAAGAGGGTCGGTGACCAAGAAATGCTACATGTTTCATCACTTGGTGTATGAAACGTGCCACATTCCTTGTGTTTGGATTAACGTCCGATCCAAACACAACGCAATGCAAACAACATGCTTATCTTTCACATGTTTTACTTTGTTCATTTTGTTTACTCTTTTTAGATTACCAATTAGTCCCTTAATCGGTTAAGTCCAAAAGTGAGAGTCCTCTAATTTTGAAAGAGGATCTAAGCCACAAGCACCTTGAGCGTGAAAGAAGCCTCATGCTTTTGGTTAGTAGAAACCCTCAAGAGAATGCTAAAACCATTAGGCATGAGAGCCTTAATTCCATGCTCAAGCCAACAAGGGGCTTAAGACCACTTTCAAGGCAAATGAGAGAGTGAAATAATGGAGTGCAATGACACACATTTCAGCACTGGAATGACATGCTCAATGACTTAAAATCATGCAAACAACTCATGTAATGCATGTTGGAGGCATGAAGCATCAAAGCTAGTGAAGTGTATTACACTAGAAGCATACATTATCAAGCTCAAACAACAAAACCAGCCATGGACAGACCTAAAACATGCCAAATCAGTGGCATGAACATGTTGAAATTGAAGCCCAAAAGACTAGACTAACATGCACACAAATTGGCTCACAAGTAGGGCATAAGGCACAACTCTCAAAAGCACTTAAAGAGTGAAAGAAATGAGAACATGACAATGACATATGCTCTAAAATTACATGCGAAATGATGCTATATCATGCAAACATCACAAATAAGGCATGTTAGGGGCTTTAAAACACAAGACTAGCAAGGCCCTTTACACTACAACCATACTAAACAATGCTCAAATGGCCTCAACCATTCAAAACAGACCTAAGGCAGGTCAAAATAGTAGCAAAAACATGCTAGACTCACAGCATAGATGGAAAGAAAGATATGCTCATGTATTAGCTCACAGACAAGGCATAAAGGCACAACTCTTAAACACAATTAAAGAGTGATAAACATGAGAGTATGGTAAAGATATAAGCTCTAAAATACCATGCCAAATGATGCCAAGGCATGCAAACATCACGAGTATAGCATGGTAGGGGCCTCAAAACTCAAGACTAGTGAAGGCACTTGCACTATAGCTATACAAAACAAAGCTCATACGACCAAGAAGGCTCAAAAAAGTCCTAAAAAAGCCCAAATGGAGTTCTAAAACACGCTTGAAATAAGCTAAGAATGGCTAGATTTAGAGGCCAAAACAATAACACATATTAGGCAATTTAGCACAATTGCACTACGAGCATACAAAGCAAAGCTTGAGTGATCAAACTGGCTCAAAACAGAGTTAAAGAATGTTAAATAATTGCCAAAAACATGCTGGAGTGGAGCATACACATGCTAGATTAATAGGCTAAACCATCAAGTACGCTAGGCTAGTGAACATGATTGCACTACAAGTGCAAAAACCAAGCAAGGGGTGACCCAACCAACTAAAATCAGAGTTAAAGCATGTCAAAATAACACCAAAAACATGCTTGAACTAAGCTACAAAAGAGTAGAAAGATGGGCTAACTCATTAGGCATATTAAGCTAGCAAGTAGGATTACACTAAAAGTGCATGAAGCATGCAACCAATGACCAAACAAGCCAAAAATAGAGTTATGGAAGGTCTAAAAAGTCACAAAAATATGCTTCAACAAAGCCACAAAGAAGTAGAAACACATGCTCATTTGATAGGCCAACAACACATGCAAACAAGAGAAGAGGAGGGGGGACTACCCCCTCCTATTTGGGGCCTCAAAACCACCTTTTCACCACTGAAATTCCTTTGGAATTCAATGGTTTAAAGGCTAAAAAAGTTGGTCTGAAAGGTGGTGAAAGATGGCTCAAAAGGCTTTACAAGCCAAGGAGCAAAAGGGAGGAAACACCCCCTAGCCAATCAAGGCTTAAACCACCACTTTTAAACCATAAAAACAAAGGAAAAACAGAGGTTTTTTTAGTTCAACACCACCCCAAAAACAGCCCCAAAATAGTTGAAAAAGATGGCAAAACAATAGTGCACAAAGAGCTTGAAAGGTTAGACTTTTACCTCTTGAAGCATAGCAGCAAGAACAGCCCCAATGCTGAGCTAAAATCACCTTTTGGAGCTCAACCAAAGTCCCAAAGAATCTCAGCCCAATGGTGGTCAAGTTTGGTTAAGGAAGTGTATGCAAATATGTAAGGAATTCTCACTTTCAAGCCTAAAACAAGAGGAGAGAGAGAGAATTCTAGAAAAAGAGAAGAATTTGCTCACAAATCTTCTAGAGAGAGAGGATTTTTAGAGAGAGAGGCTCCCAAAATTCCTAAGCCGTCAAAAAATGTTCTCACCCTTACAAAATGGGAGAAATGCCTCATATATAGCAATATACAAGAGTTTGGTCGAAATATCTGATTATGGAAAATGTGGCACAACCTGGAAACAGCTGGAGGGGAAAGATCTTCAAAATCTCTGAGTTTGGGACCTTAGTGGTCGGTCAGCCACATTTTCTAGTCGACCGACCACCTTTTTGGGTCGACCGACCACTTTTCTGGTCTACAGCCCATTTTTCTGGTCGGCAAGAAAAATTCTGCTTTCCAGGTCCAACTTTAAATAGGCATATCTCCTTCATATGGACTCCTTTTCAGGTCATTCTTGTGTCCAAATTGAAGCCCCGGAAGTAATCTTTCCAATGGTTGCAGCCTTGCATCAAAATTCTAACTGCACAAAAAGTTATGCCTGTTTTGGTGAAACCGCTCAGTTTCGATCCTACCCGGATTTATGTCGAACTTCTCCTCAACTAGTTTTCTTCTCTCCTCTCTCATTTTCTTCAACTCCAAATCCATAAACAAGGTGTTATCAAAGATTTTTGAAAGATTTCATCTCTCTTTCATTCATTTCCACTTTTTCCTCGCTCGGTTTACCGCAAAGCGCAACAACATTTAACGAAATGCGAGCCTCAGAACATCGTAGGAACTTTATTTCAAAAATATTTTGGAAGAGAGGGTTTTACGGTCTAAAAATCATTCAAAATAGCTTTGGTCCAAAATGAGGTGTAAGGTTGGGATTTGACTCTCCTCTTGCCGAAGGAATCGAACCTTTGCACTGCACAACTTTCACCACCAAGTAAGCAATTAGTGACGTCTAAGTCTTAAGAGCGGTCAAAAATGGGATGTCTACAATCATATAAGACCTATTATGGGGACCCTAATTATGAGATCGATGCAGTAGAGATCATAGAAAAGGAACCTATGACCTGTGAAGCATTGATTTAGCAAGACACTACAATAGACTAGCAATTTAAAAATAAAGACCTTCATAGGAAGTACTCTTTTGACTTAACAAAAGCAGATGACATTTTTGATCATTTACTTGCAGCCCATTTCCTAAAGTTACCAAAGAGAGTAAAGATCTCCACTCCTAAAGAACTTAAACGGAAAATGTACTGTAAGTGGCACAATTCTTGGTCTCACTCAACTAAAAACTGCATTATTCTTTGAGACAGGATTTAAGAAAAAATTTGGAAGGGAAGGCTAAAGTTTCTAACCAAGATGAAGAAAGCCATGGGAATTGACACTAACCTGTTTTCAGAGATTTGGGAGGTTACAGCCAATGTTGGCATCCTAGATTTCCAAAATCTCTCCTTGAAGGAATTGGATGAAGTCACAATGCAGATGTATGTGGTTAGCCATGTTGCCTTCAAGAAGGACACCAAAAGTTCACCAGCTAGTGGACAAAACTCTGCAGGCCAAAGGGGTAGCTCTAGTGAAGAAATACTGGATGATGACTCCCTTGAAGCAGCTGTAGTGCAGAGGATGTGTCCTAGATACAGGATGAGTTATAAATGGCTGAAGGGGCTCTCAGTTGATGGGAAGCAGTATTATAAAGATATGTAGAGAAATCGAAAACTAGCCAGCACCTACAATAGAAGGCCATATCCAATTGGTCCTAGACAGTATTCATCCTTGGTTGGCTCACCAGACACTAGGATGTAATCAAAGAGAAAGAGGCCCCTGTATGAAACTAGGCCACCTAACTATTACAGGGTGGGCAATCAGCCGGAAGAGAAGCCTGAATTTGGCTCGAGACAGGGAACCAGGCCTAGTGATTGGCCTCCAAGAACTGCTTCAAAGATAGTTACGAAGACAGGGGTAGCAGGCCCAGCAGCTAGAGTAGTGAGTTCATGGGTCCCTAGGGTTCCAGATTGGTTTGTCATGCAAAGCAAACCTAAAGTCATACCGGCACAAAACAAGACTTTCGGATACAAGGGAAAGATGATCAAGCCTCCTTTGGTGGCTCCAAATAATTGGGTTCTGCTCAAAAACCCAAAAACGAGGGAACCAGACACGATTCCAATAATTTTCAGGTCCCAAAGGAGAAAGATCCAGCGAAGGTACACTCAGTATCAGAGGGACCTAAAAGAAAGTGGAGAAAGTACTTCTTTGACACAGTCAAAAGGCCAGATAGAAGAAGAAAAAGGTTTAAGGCCTGCTCCTAAGATCAAAGAATGTGCTAGTAGAGAACAGTTGGCCAAAGTTCATGCTGAAGTGAAAGCCAAAGAAAAATCCAGCCTAGCAGGCCTTGAAAAGGCCTTAATGGAAAGTAATGATAAGACAGATGGAGAGGTTGAACTAGGCCAAAAGAAGGAATTGGCTGAAGATGAAATGTTCGAAGCCTTCATGGCTGAGCAGACCTTCCTGGTCGAAAAGCCAACAGGAGCATATCATAAACAAATTTCGAAGGAACCCACCAACATTGAGGTACCAGAGTGCAGTATGGAGGATGCCTCCCAAGCTTCAGAGAAGACTAATATGGAAAAAGAGCAATTGCAGCCAGTGGTACAGTTTGACTCATTTTCTCCAATGCCAATAAATATGGTTTATGTGCTACCAAAGGAATTCCAAGTTGAGGAGGGAAACCAAGAAGGTCAGGAAGATGACCCTATTCCAGTTTTTAGTGAAGATTCACAGGCCAACATGGTTCAAGATGAGTCAGAAGTGGCCAAGCCAATGGAAACTGATGAAGAAAGTGAGGAGGTGAGTATTTACCTCTCATACCCCTTCGAGTACCCTACAATATCTATGACCCAACACGTTAAGCCCCTTTATATCAAGGCTTACTTCGATGGGATACAAATGAATAAGGTGTTAGTAGACAATGGGGCAGCAGTGAACCTGCTTCCGAGGTCCTCTTTAAAGAAGTTGGGGAAAAGAAACCCTAGGTTGATCCCAACAAGCACAACCATTGTTTGTTTTGCTGGGGATAAGTAGATGGCTCAGGGCATTTTGCTCATCAACCTGAGTGTGGGAACCAGAGACTGCATGACAGAATTCTTTGTTATAGACAACAATGCTAAGTATAATGCTTTGCTAGGCAGAGATTGGATCCACACCAACAAATGTGTGTCTTCCTCTCTACATCAGAAGATGATGATAGCACTGTGCAATGGGGAGACAGAGGAGATCAATGCAGATCCATAACCCTTTATTACTTGATTTTGCAGAGACCAAGCTATACATTGAAGGGGTGGTCCCACTCAGTGTGCTAAGGAAGTCTGATGGAACAACCGAAGTGACGGCTGATAAAGAAGTAGCACTCCTGAAACATTTAGTACAAGAGAGTGCTGATGAAGAGTTCAGCACCAAAGATGACAATGATGCCTGGTTGTAGGCAAAAAGATCAAGACCAAGAAGCTAGACCATTGGCCTTAATCAAATTTTTAGCATTGGACGTAGAGTCAATAGTCCAGAAAGTGTAGGAAAAAGAGAAAAAGGCCATGATGATTGGTTGTAATGAGGAGTAACAAAAGGCC